>JAVQMF010000046.1:23977090-24591885 GCA_032878935.1 Erythrophleum fordii
AACTATGAAAATTTTCAATACTTGGAACCCTAATCCTTCTCATGCTCCGACCAAAAGAGAGAGAGAGAGAGAGAGAGAAGAATATATGTATTTAATGAAAGCTTGATGCAATCAAGGGTTTAGAAGAGTGAATAATAAAAATATGCAAAGAAATTGACCAAGAAAGCAAGATAATGCAAGGTGACTCCACCTAGGGTTTATGTTGGACCATGAATACTTCAAAATTCTAAGAGGACTATTTGATTCCTATAATACGATAATTGAACCAACAATGAATCATGGATATCCTAAAGGCCTTAAATTCCTTCTTAAATAAACAAAATCCTATGATAAGGGCAATAAGGTAGAGTCTCAGCTAAGGGGAAGAAAAGGCACCTAGAAAAGTTTTTAATTTAATCTAATGAATTAAAAGGCTTAAGTGAGTGATGTAAAGGCTAGATAAATCATTAGTTTGAGGAAAAGAATGAAATTTGATGACATTAAAAGTATGGTTGCATAAAAATCCTAATGTGCCCTATGAATGAATGAGTGGTATGGCTAAGGTTTTAGACTTGTTTTAGCCATGAAAAGTAAGTAAAAATGAGATAAATAAATAATGGAATTGCTACATGAAGCATAGCAAATGGGAAGAGGCATTTTAATACACTTAAAGTAACATAAATCATACTTTAAGTCCTAATATGTACATATATTGGTAAAATGAGATTGAATAGTCCTAAATGGTTATTTTGTATCTTAATTGATGTGTTTAGGCTAAACTAGTAAAACCACACCCTTGTGTGTGTGTGTGAAATTGAGAAGAGTAAAGAGAAAGAACAAGTGGAATAGTGGTTTAGTCAAGATTCCTAGCTTTTTATCAAGTACCTTACTCTTCCTTCTTTGCATATATTTAGATATGTTTGAGTTAAGATGCATTACATGTATTGATTGTTTTATGATTGCTTTAGTTTATACTTGAGTTGGCTATACTAGTATAAGTTTTTATGCATGTGTAACAACCGGGAAAAAGAAAAGAAAAGGAAAAGAAAGGAAGTAGAAAGTTGGAAATTTTCAGAATTCAGAAATTTTCCCAAGTCTTCTCGCAACAGCGAGAAAGGGTCTCACTATAGCGAGAATGCCTGTTCGTAATAGCGAGAGTGATTCTAGCTATAGCGAGTGCGGGCAGCAGTCCATACAGAAACCAGCGGGTTGCTCACTGTAGCGTATGCCATAGTAAAAGTGAGGTCTGGAACTAATGCGAGTTCGCCATAGCGAAGGTCAAATCTCGCCATAGCGAAGGGAACTGATACGAGCTCGCCATAGCGAAGGTTACACCTCGCCATAGCGAAGCCAGATAACACGAGCTCGCTATAGCGAAGGTTAATTTTCGCCGTAGCGAAGGTCAGTCTGGAAGAGAGTAAAAGGCAAGAAATTCATTACATTACATGACCCAACTCGTTATTTCTCTCATATTTGCCCTAGACTTCGACCCAAGGAGAGAAAAAGGCATGGAGAGTGAGAAAGATCAAGAGAAGGAGGAAGAGCAAAGGAAAGGTAAGCAAGTTTCTCTCATTTCTCCTTAGAATTCTGATCTCCTCTCTTTGCCTTCTCTTCCTATGATTTTGTTTGTGAAAATGGTTGGATTTTGGGCATGGGTCAAAAGAGGAAAAGTGGAAAACACTCTTGAATCCCTTTGTTTTCCTTGAAAATGTGGTTTCCACTACTTTAAGAGCTTGAGAGAGAGGAAGAGTTGATGGCATTCTAGAGAGAGAGAGAGAACTCTAGGTTCTGGTATGTTAGGAGAATTGCTCTAAAGATTACCTTCCAAGAGAGTAATTCTATGTTCTTGATTGTGCCTAGGCTCAAGTGAAGCACCTCCATCAAGGTGTGAGTGTGAACTTAAAAAGGGAGAAGAGAAATTGAAAGGGAAGGCTTGTGTTGGCTTTGGCTTATAAGGTAGCTCTCTTTCCACTCTTTCTTGTTGCATTCTTGGATGTAATAGTCATTGTATGTTTATGTATATGCTTGATGTATGAGATATGCCATATGTTATTGCCATGATGCATTGTTGACAATATGCTTGTGTGATGGATTGTGAGAATTGCTCAGGTAAGGTAGTGCCGAAAGTCCCTTAAGATGGGTGAGACAAGGCCAAAAGTCTCAACCAAGTGAGGCCAAGTCAAAAGTCCCTAAACTCGGGTGAGGCCATACAAAAGTCCCTAAGCTCGGGTGAGGCTAGACCAAAAGTCCCTAGAGCCCATTTTTGGCATTGTTGTAATTTCCATAGCATGTACAACGTATGTTGGATGTTTGAGAATGGCTAAATGCTTATTCACATGCCTTGACTTGTTATATGCCTTGATTGTTTACTTGAATGAGTGCATGAGCTACTGAGATTCCCTGAATCTCACCCCTTCCCCTCCCAACTTTAACATGCTAGGTGGAGCACAAGGAGAAGCAAGTGCACACCAAGGAGCCTAGGAGTATGCTTAGCTAGATATTAGCTTATTTTTGGTTAATTCGATGTAAAGTGGTGCCACAATGAATATGCGCCCACTATTTTTGAGATGTAACTATTGTAACAATCTCAGGTCATTTTTGGTTAGATGCCAAATTATATGCTTGACTTGTTATATGCCTTGATTGTTTACTTGAATGAGTACATGAGCTACTGAGATTCCCTGAATCTCACCCCTTCCCCTCCCAACTTAACATGAGGCTCACAAGAAGGGGAAGAAAATGAGGAGAAATCAAAGGTTTAAGGTATGGAAATTAGTAGTTTTTCATGCTCTTTCTCTTCCAAACCTCTTCTCCTCCATTCTCCTTTGTTTCCTATGATTATAATGAAGTTTATAAATCTGTTTTAAGAGAGAAATTGAGGGGAAAGTTCGGATTTGAAGAGAGGAGCTCAAAGAACACAATATTCAAGTGAGAAAATGCATTTTTCTGGTTTTTGGCTCCATTCCCGTGGCTTATAGTTTGTTTTATGCTATGTATGAGTTGTATAAGTGGAGTTTGAGTTGAGTAAGCGAGTGATGGGTTCACAGGACCCATGGGGCAAAGGAGGCCTAGAGAGGGAGATATGAATTTTTGAAGTTTCTGTCCAGTATCAGTGAAATTGCCTGACCAGAAGTACTATTCTATTGAATTTCGGAGTCTGGGCTTGATGAACTGATCTAGAGATATTTTTCCTCTCTAGTTAACATTCACAGCTTTCCAGGAGATAAGGGGTAACTGGGATGCATATCTGCCATTAGCAAAATTTGCATACAATAACAGTTATCATTCAGTATTCAGATGGCCCCTTATGAGGCTCTCTATGAGAGAAAGTGTAGATCTCTATTATGTTGGGTTGAGCTAGGGGAGAGGAGTTTGCTAGGACCTGAGTTAGTGGACCAGACTACCCAGCAGATAGAATTGATCAAAAAGAAACTCCTTACGGCTCAGAGTAGGCAGAAAAGTTATGCCGATCGGAGAAGAAGGCCGTTAGAGTTTGAGATTGGAGACCACGTATTCATCTAAGTGTCTCTAGTGACTGGGGTAGGTCAGTCTATGAGGGTAAAGAAACTCAGTCCTAGGTATATTGGTCCATTTGAAATTCTTGAGAAAATCGGACCCGTGGCCTACCGAATAGCCCTACCTCCAAACCTAGCCCAAATCCATAATATCTTTCACGTCTCCTAATTGAAGAAGTACTTACCAGACCCCTCACATGTCATAGAATATGAGTATATTCAATTGCAGAAAAATCTTTCCTATGTAGTGAGGCCAGAGAAGATTGTGGATGCCAAAGTGAAACAACTGAGGAACAAAAGCATCCCTCTGGTAAAAGTGGTCTGGAAGGGCCCGACGTCTGAAGAGGCAACTTGGGAACTAGAGGATGACATGAAACGGAAATATCCAGAGCTATTTCCCTGAGGTATGTATTTAAATTTCGAGGACGAAATTTATTTTAAGGGAGGTAGAAAATGTAACGCCTGATATGTTATAACAATACAGAAACGGGCCAGTTTGAAAAGTAAGTCCCCTAAGATGAGTAATTCAAGGCCAAATAAAATTTGGATAAAATGTTAAATAATAGAAAATGAGGATTTGAGCCTTGAGTTGCCCAGAAACTGGGGCCAGAGTAATTTAAAAAATTTGCCGAAAGGCCAGTGGCATTTTCGTAAATAAGTGTAATTTTGGAAAAACACCTAGGAGGGCTTTTTAAATGGAAATTTTGAGTTGTCCAGGTTTCTCAGAGGCCCCAAAAACCATGGGAAGCCCCGGGATTGGTAAAGCCCCTCCGATGTACTCTTTCCGCCATCAGTTGACCTAAACTTTGATCAATTCGTTCAGGAAGGTTTTAGCTCCAATTTGAGTGATTCCAAAGGCATTTTATTAAATTTGGAATCTAAATTTTATAATGGAAAAGACGGTTCTCAAAAAAGAGCTAAAACGAAGGAGAAACAAAAATGCTAAGAACAAAGGGCAAAATTGGCATTAAAGTGTTAAAGGAAGCTTCTTTCTTCTTCTTTATATGCCACGTTCTGCCTCTCCCTCTCTAAACCGACTTGCTTCTGCCTAATTGTAGAGGAGAACTCCAACTTCTTAGGCACACAAGAGGAGGAAGATTTTGGAGGAAGAAATTCAAGAAAAAGGTAAGAAACTTTAAGAAATTCCATATCCTTCCTTCTTGAAACTTGCTCCTCTCCTCCCAAGCTTTCTTTCTATGGTTGTAATTGAGAGTTTGGTGCTTGTCATTTTTGGTATTGTGGTCTGGTCCACAATCTCAGGTCCTATCATACTCCTCTCACCTAACTCAACCCAACACATAGGGGATCTGCACTTTCTCCCATACAAAGCCTCATAAGGGGCCATTTGAATACTGGAATGGTAACTGTTATTATATGCAAACTCTGCTAACGGTAAATACGCATCCCAGTTCCCCTTCATTTTTAGCACACATGCCCTCAACATATCTTCCAAGGTCTGGATGGTCTTTTCAGTTTGACCATCTGTCTGGGGGTGATATGCAGTACTAAACCGCAATCTCGTCCCTAAGGTATGCTGTAATGACCTCCAAAAGTTCGATGTGAACCTGGGGTCTCTATCCGAAACTATGCTATTGGGTATTCCATGAAGAAGCTTTCTACAAACTCTAGAGGCATGCCAAATCTCATGGCAAGAAGAGCTCATCCGGTCATATTTTGACGAAGCTCTCAAAAATACCGGTTTTGGTACCCAAGAGGTCCAAAATGGGTCCAAATAGCCTCTCACACATTCTAGCCACTCATGGACAAGTTTAAAAGCATAACAATAGTATATATAACATGTCCATGTGGTCCAAATCAACATACATTCTAATCTCACTATGCTACAGCCAAAAATACACTATTGCATTCATTCAACAAAAAGGGCAAAACCCTCATTTCCATTCATTTGGCTCTTTACATAGTTTGTACATCATCATTTCCAAAGAACCAATACCAATCCGTGGCGTTTTCATGCTATGAAACGAGGTTTCATACACTCATCTTTTGCCCCGTAGGTCCTATGAACCCATCACTCGCTTACTCAACTCAAACTCCACTTATACAACTCATACATAGCATAAAACAAACTATAAGTCACGGGAATGGAGCCAAAAACCAGAAAAATGCATTTTCTCACTTGGGCCCAAAAGTCATATTTTGGCTCTAACTTTAGAAAATCATAATTAATTATAAAAAAATGGAAATTTAGCAATCTATAGCTCTCTGGAAAGCTCTGAGTGTTATCTTTACACTAAAAATAATTCCCAACCATAATATCTGGGTTTGGACCATGTTTGACATCAAAAATGGGAAGGAGGTCTGACTATCACTGTTTCTGGTGCAACTTACTATCATGACTTTTGAAAATTCATAACTAAATTCATAAAAATCCAATCTAGGCACACTATACCAATTTGAAAAGCTACAGATGTCTACTAAAGGAAAAAAATAAGTCTAGATTAGTTCAGTAGCCCTTACACCCCGAAAACCAATGGAACAGTAACGGAGGTCAGGTGAGCTCCCTGATGCTAATACAGAATTTCAGACGGTTTGTTCTCTCTCTACAGACCTCCGATTTAGGTGATTCTAGTTGGTATAGGTCACTGTGGTTTTCTAGTTTATGTGTATAAATTTTCATGACATTTGGCTACCGTTTGATCTATGTATGACATGGATTTCATTTCTGATCTACATGAACAGTACATGACCAAACTACCAAAATTTTCCCAACTTCAACAATTCGCTAAATATTCTCTAGACCTCCGAATATTACCCACTTTAGCTTCTCAAGAAGCTAAAAAAGTGTGCAAACTTCATCAGTCTATCCATAACTACCCAAATAGCATCATGTCCAAAGGATATCCTGGGTAACCCCATCACAAAGTCTATGGCTATACTATCCCACTTCTACTCGGGGATATCTAGAGGTTGCAACAACTCAGCCGGTTTCTGATATTCTATCTTTACCCTTTGACACACTAGGCATCTAGCCACATACTCTGTCACATCACTTTTAATCCCTGGCCACCAGAAAATTCTTTTCACATTCTGATACATCTTGGTGGCACCTGGGTGGATAGTATACTTACTCTTATGTGCCTCTTCTAAAATGCTTTTGTGGATGCTAAGCTGAAACAGCTGAGAAGCAAGGACATTCCTCTGGTGAAAGTGATCTGGAGAGGTCTGACATCTGAGGAAGCAACTTGGGAATTGGCAGATGAAATGAGGCAAAAATATCCAGAGTTATTCCCTTGAGGTAAGTCTTTAAATTTTGAGGACGAAATTTCTTTTAAGAGGGGTAGAAATGTAACAACCGGGAAAAAGAAAAGAAAAGGAAAAGAAAGGAAGTAGAAAGCTGGAAATTAACCAAACTCTCCATTTCTTTCTTCTTCCTCACCGAACTTGGGACATACTTCTCATAAAACTCGACCAAGAAAGTCTCCCAAGTTATCTGTATATTCTTGGTCTCCATAAGAGGTTTCGTGCTACACCACCATCTATCCGCTTCCTTTTCTAGCATGAAAGTGGCTAACTGGGCTTTCTGCTCGGTGGTACAATAATACTCTTGTGGAGGTCAGTAGGGTGATTGAGACTAACTTGCAAGTTATCATGCCTGCTGCGACTACGGCTAGTCAGAAGAGGGTTCCGGACCTGAAGAGGTCGAAACCAGAAGAGGGTTCTAGTTTAACACCTAGTACCAAGAGGAGAGGTAAGGGGCCATGGAATAGAAGGCCGCAGCAAGGTGTGCCACCTCCTTGGGCCCAGTCATCCTTCCAGCAGTCTCCGGTGACATGAAACTCTGTTTGACCACTGCCTCTATACTGATTATCCCTGACCCTAGTGAATCATTTGTGGTTTATTGTGATGCTTCGGGCAAAGGGTTAGAATGTGTGTTGATGCAGCAGGGTCGAGTAGTGGCATATGCCTCGAGGCAGTTGAGGCCTCATGAGGAGAATTACCCCACACATAACTTGGAGTTAGCCGTCGTAGTGTTTGCTACTTCTTTCAGACATGGTTGAGACTAGACGGGGCAGGGGTAGAGGCAGAGGCAGACCGCCCAGGGCTCAGAGAGCTGAGCCAGAGGTTCCTGTTGGGACTGAGGATCCTCTGCGGGCCATCATGGAGAGACTTGACTGGTATGAGGCCATGATAGGCCAGTACCAAGAGATGCTGGAGCAATAGCCAGAGTGATTCTAGCTATAGCGAGTGCGGGCAGCAGTCTATACAGAAACCAGGGGGTTGCTCGCTGTAGCGTACGCCATAGTGAAAGTGAGGTCTGGAACTAACGCGAGTTCGCCATAGCGAAGGTCAAATCTCGCCATAGCGAAAGGAACTGATACGAGCTCGCCGTATCGAAGGTTACACCTCGCCATAGCGAAGCCAGATAACACGAGCTCGCTATAGCGAAGGTCATATGATGATTAGGGAGCAGGAGCTCCTAGAGAAGTTCAGAAATTTGAACCTCTCTTGTCAGGTGGTATCGGGTAGATTGTATCTGAGTGAAACCCGAATTGAGAATATCTTGAGAGCCCAGATCTTAGATGCCCAGAGAGAGGATGAGTTCCTGAAGCGGATCAGGAATGAGATCACCCAAGGTAAGACCTCAATTCATGCAATTCCCATGCCTCATCTTATGTTCGTTCTATGGAAACAATATAGTGGCATAGGGAGTTACGAATTAAAATGCATTCCTCTACAAGTAAAATTTTTCTTTCAGAGTCCCGTGGGTCATATGAATGCATCTATCACATTCTTATAGAACCGAGCCCAGTGAGAGGCTGGATAGCGGTAGTAGATTAAGGTGTTACATTTTTGGTATCAGAGCTAGACACTGTCCTCAGATGGAGACAGCGCCTCCTCCTAGACCACAGACCCAGGGCCAAGTGTTCGCCCTTACTCAGCAAGAAGCCAGCGCATCTCCCAGTTTGATCTGAGGTACGCTGATAGTGAATGGCTTTCCTGTAGTTGCTATGTTTGATTCGGGTACTAGTCACTCGTTTATATCTTATGATTGTGTGAGGAAATTGGGTCTGGTCGTTAGTGTCTTGTCATTTGACTTGTCTGTCATTACACCCACTGGAGGCCATGTGGTTACTTCCCATACTTGCTTGAATGTCACTGTCCAATTTAACCATTGTCATACCACTATTGATTTGGTTTGTATGCCTTTCCATGATATTGATTTGATTATTGGTATGAACTGGTTGGCTGCGAATAATGCCATACTTGATTGTGAACACTGAACCATTTCCTTACCTGCTTGTGACTACTACCCAGGCTGAGAGATATTTAGAGTGTGGATGTCAAGAGTTTCTAGTCTTTTTCTCTATTCAGGCTGAGGTAGAAGAAGGGATAGAGGAGATCCCAGTTGTCAGGGAATTCCCAGAGGTTTTCCCTAGAGAGTTTGATTTTAGTGGCCTACCTCCTGAGAGAGAATTAGAGTTCCCTATAGACATAGTGCCTGGGGCTGGACCGATGTCTAAAGCTCCTTACAGGATGGCTCCCGCCGAGTTTGCTGAGTTAAAAGAGCAGATAGAGGAATTGTTAGAGAAAGGGTTTATCCGCCCTAGTGTTTCACCTTGGGGTGTTCCGGTGTTATTTGTGAAAAAGAAAGATAGTAGCTTGTATTTGTGTATAGATTACAGAGAGTTGAATAAAGTTACCATCAAGAATAAATATCCTCTCCCTAGAATTGATGATTTGTTAGATCAGTTGGCTGGAGCATCTGTGTTTTCTAAGATAGATCTTAGATCTGGGTACCACCAGTTGAGAGTGAGAACTGAAGACGTCTCTAAGACGGCTTTCAGAATGAGATATGGGTACTATAAGTTCCTTGTGATGCCATTCGGGTTGACGAATGCGCTTGCTGTGTTCATGGATTACATGAACAAGGTATTCAGACCGTATCTAGATCAGTTTATGGTGGTCTTTATTGATGATATTTTAGTATACTCCCGATCTTTTGAGGAGCACGAGAGGCATTTGAGACTAGTCCTAGACACCTTGAAAGTTCTCTCCGGTTTCACTACATAGGAAAGATCTTCCTGCAATTGCACATGCTCATATTGTATGACATGTGAGGAGTCTGGTAAATACTTTTTCAACTGGGAGACATGAAAAACACTGTTGATTTGGGCTAGGTTAGGAGGTAAGGCTATTCAGTAAGCCACGGGTCCAATTTTCTCAAGGATTTCAAATGGACCAATATACCTAGGACTGAGCTTCCTTACCCTCATTGACCGACCTACTCCCGTCATTGGAGATACTCGTATGAACACATGGTCTCCAATCTCAAACTCTAACGGCTGCCATGATGCATTGTTGACAATATGCTTGTGTGATGGATTGTGAGAATTGCTCGGGTAAGGTAGTGCCGAAAGTCCCTTGAGATGGGTGAGGTAGAGCCGAAAGTCCCTTGAGATGGGTGAGACAAGGCCAAAAGTCTCAACCGAGTGAGGCCAAGTCAAAAGTCCCTAAACTCGGGTGAGGCCATCCAAAAGTCCCTAAGCTCGGGTGAGGCTAGACCAAAAGTCCCTGGAGCCTATTTTTGGCATTGTTGTGATTTCCATAGCATGTACAACGTATGTTGGATGTTTGAGAATGGCTAAATGCTTATTCACATGCCTTGACTTGTTATATGCCTTGATTGTTTACTTGAATGAGTGCATGAGCTACTGAGATTCCCTGAATCTCACCCCTTCCCTTCTCAACTTAACATGCTAGGTGGAGCACAAGGAGAAGCAAGTGCACACCAAGGAGCCTAGGAGTATGCTTAGCTAGATATTAGCTTATTTTTAGTTAATTTGATGTAAAGTGGTGCCACAATGAATATGTGCCCACTATTTTTGAGATGTAACTATTGTAACAAGTGTAAATGAATGAAATGATGATGTACAAACTATGTAAAGAGTCAAATGAATGGAAATGAGGGTTTTGCCCCTTTTGTTGAATAAATGCAATAGTGTATTTTTGGCCGTAGCATAGTGAGATTGGAATGTATGTTGATTTGGACCACATGGACATGTTATATATACTATTGTTATGCTTTTAAACTTGTCCATGAGTGGCTAGAATGTGTAAGAGGCCATTTGGACCCATTTTGGACCTCTTGGGTGCCAAAATCGGTATTTTTGAGAGCTCCATCAAAATATGACCGGATGAGCTCCTCTTGCCATGAGATTTGGCATGCCTCTAGAGTTTGTAGAAAGCTTCTTGAGAAGCTAAAGTGGGTAATATTCGGAGGTCTAGAGAATATTTAGCGAATTGTTGAAGTTGAAAAAATTTTGGTAGTTTGGTCATTTACTGTTCATGTAGGTCAGAAATGAAATCCATGTCATACATAGACCAAACGGTAGCCAAATGTCATGAAAATTTATACAAATAAACTAGAAAATCACAGTGACCTATACCAACTAGAATCACCCAAATCGGAGGTCTGTAGAGAGAGAACGAACCGTCTGAAGTTCTGTATCAGCATCAGGGAGCTCACCTAACCTTCATTACTGTTCCATCGGTTTTCGGGGTGTAGGGGCTACTAAACTGATCTGGACTTATTTTTTTCCTTTAGTAGACATCTGTAGCTTTTCAAATTGGTATAGTTTGCCCAGATTGGATTTTTTTGGATTTAGTTATGAATTTTCGAAAGTCATGACAGTAAGCTGCACCAGAAACAGTGACAGTCGGACCTCCTTCCCATTTTCGATGTCAAGAATGGTCCAAACCCAGAGATTATGGTTGGAAATTATTTTTAGTGTAAAAATAACACTCAGAGCTTTCCAGAGAGCTATATTTTGCTAAATTCCCATTTTTCTATAATTAATTATGATTTTCCAAAGTTAGAGCCAAAATATGACTTTTGGGCCCAAGTGAGAAAATGCATTTTTCTAGTTTTTGGCTCCATTCCCGTGGCTTATAGTTTGTTTTATGCTATGTATGAGTTGTATAAGTGGAGTTTGAGTTGAGTAAGTGAGTGATGGGTTCACAGGACCCACGGGGCAAAAGATGAGTGTGTGAAACCCCTTTTCATAACATGAAAACGCCACGGATTGGTATTGGTTCTTTGGAAATCATATAGAACCGAGCCCAGTGAGAGGCTAGATAGCGGTAGTAGATTAAGGTGTTACAGCATGTATGAGATATGTCTTTGGTTTTTAGTACTTAACCCAGAGATAAGCCTAACTAGTATGGTTTATGCCATGGCTAGACAAGTTTATATGCTTTTATGCCAATTTAATGTTTTATGTTGTTTTATGTGAAAATGACCATGCATGCTTGCATTTCATTTTTAAATTGTCTATTGTATGCATTGGAATGGTTAAGTACTATTACTAAGATTCTTCCTAGAATCTCACCCTTTGTCTCTTACTAATCAAGCCAGGTGAAGCTAGTAAGGAAAAAGGAAAAGAGATAGTTCCATAAAGTCAAGATATAGATAGAATTTATATGGTTATATATTCATTTTGATGTATATTTTGATGTGTTGTAATAGTAACTTATGCAAAAGCGTTAGACAAATCATGTATGAACAATAGGTACATGTACAAGATATTGGAACATGAAATTAGTAAATGGAAATTCATGGAGATTACATGTATATATTTAAGTGAAATAGTGATTTGTTGATGCAAGACAAATTTTATATGATGAACCATTCCTAGCTAATGCATATATGATTTGAAATTTGCTTATGATAAGAAGTAGCCTATTAGAGCTCAATTAGGGCATTTTAGAACCAAGATTTTGACTAATTGAGTTACAAAATGTCCCTTTGCCCTTAGCTACCTTAATGAATGAATTTGGGGTTGAAATTTGGTGAATATTTAAAAGAGATCTAGAGCTTTCTATAGCATCAAGGTTTGCAGTTTTTAGAGGTTTGTAAAATATTTGACAAATTTTTAGAGTTAGCCCAAAAAGGCTGTTATGGTTGGGTACTGTTCAATTTGCATCAGATCTAGTTTTCATGTGTTTTAAGGGATCAACTAAATTTAATTTGACTTGAAATTTTTAAAATAGGAAGTTCATATCATAAGCTTTAAAATGATGCCCCCTAAGTTATGTAACTCAAGTTATGAATTTTTTAAGTTTATGCTTTGATAGGTGCATTGTTGCTCAAGTAAGTAAATGATTACTTTTATGTACTTGAGCCCTGCATACATGATATTTTGCATGGAACTTGGAATTAAATTATGAGTGATAATTGTAGAAAAACTATTTTTGATTATCATGAGTCCACTCTATATCTTTAATAGTTAAATTCCACTACTAAAAGGATTCGTGTTGTATATTTTCACTTAAAAGGACATTCAAATGCATAAAATGAATGAGATATAACAGGGTGTAACACTCTTTTATAGGAGAAGTATAGGTCTTTGCTTTGTTAGGTCAAGCTGGGAAAGAGGAGTTTGTTAGATTCAAATACTGTAGATCAAACCTTTACATAGATAGAACTCATTAAGAAATGATTACTTGCTACCTAAAGTAGGCAGAAAAGCTATGCAAATAAAAGAAAAAGACCTTTAGAATTTGAGGTTGATGACCGTGTGTTTCTTAAAGTCTTACTAGTTACAAGTGTAGATCATTCCTTAAAGTCTAGAATGCTCAATCCACGATACATAAGTCCATTCCAAATTCATGATCAAGTTGATACAGTTGCTTATCACATTATTTTACTACCCAATCTTTCCTACATCTATGATATTTTCCATATGTCACAACTTAAAAATTATCAACCCAATCTTTACATGTCATTAGGTATGAGTCAGTGCATTTGCA
This sequence comes from Erythrophleum fordii, assembly GCA_032878935.1. Lineage (NCBI taxonomy): Eukaryota > Viridiplantae > Streptophyta > Magnoliopsida > Fabales > Fabaceae > Erythrophleum > Erythrophleum fordii. Next base: position 23,990,356 of record JAVQMF010000046.1, read on the forward strand.
AGATAATATGTCTTATGTGATTGAATCAAATAGAGCTATTGACTATCAGGTTAAGCAGATTAGGAGCAAGAGTATACTGCTAGTCAAGATGGATTGGAAGGGACTATTCCTAAAAGATTGCGTAAGAGATAGAAGAAGGCATGAGGAAGTCATATTCGACATTGTTTACTTGAGGCAAATTCAATTTTAAAGATGAAATTTTTAAAAAGTGGGGAGGATGTAACATCTCGGATTATTAAATTAATTAAAGTAATTAATTAAAGATTTGTCTAGGATTTTCATATTTATTATATAAGGAACTACGAGTCGTTAATTTCATGAAAATTATTTATTTGAAGAATTTATATCAATAATTTAATATTTAGTTAAAAAGACATGACTATGAAGACTTAATTAATGGAACTTTATTATAATCATGGAATTATTAGGATTTAATTTGGAAAATAGGAATTACCGATAGTTAGGAAATAAGATAGGTGGGCTAATATATTATCTAGGTTTAGAAGATGATAGGAAATAAATAAATGGTCTAATGGTCTACTTTAGTTAAATTAAACAAATAAAGAGTCCAATAATCTATTTAGAGTTACTAAAACTCAATGGTTGATTTGAATGAACTTAACCCATGATCCATGACCTAAACATACCCAAACACTTAACCTATGTTATTTTTTATTTTATTTTTTTCATTTTTATTTCAATTATGAAAATGTACCCCTAATTAATCATCCATTTAAGAGAGAGGGAGAGAAGTCAACTCTTGTGAGCTAAAGTGAGAAAGTATATATGAGAACTAGAGAAACTCCATTGATGCTAAGCTTTGAGCTTAAAGTTAAAGAGGCTTTTGTAGGATTTAGTTAAGACGAATGAAGAAACATTTAATCTACTCCTTTTAAGCTTTCTTTTGAACTATTTAGAATTTTAATTAGATGACTTCGAATTTGTAAGGTTGAAGAGCTTATTGAATTCATGTGATTAGGGTAAAATTCCATATTTTTGGAAGTTCCTTTAGATCCTTGGAACTATAATTTCTGTCTTACTCTTTAGCTTCTATGAAATTAATGAGTGTTAAATATTAATTTATACTAATTAAACTTATAATGGATTTAAAGTGTTTGATAAAATTCCTAAAAGACTTAGAAGTGTTTGATGAGGCAAATTAAGTTATAATTCTTGTTCTATAATTTTTATTTGATGCAACTGATGGATTATATTTAGTAATCAGATGTATTCTTGAGGGTTTGGCATGGTTGGATGAAATTAAATATGGTGCAAGGACTAGTAAGTGGCATGTTAGTGGAGAATTAATAGGGAAGTGTTCTTTAGTTGATAAGTACATAAATTATATTAGTTTAATTAGTGAATTATGTAATATTGAGAATTATATATATATATATATATGTGTGTGTGTGTGTGTGTGTGTGTGTGTGTGTGTGTTAACTTAAGGATGTAGATTGTTAACTTGTGTCTATTTGGAGTTGCTTAGCTTGTGTGGACTTCTTGGCAAGGTAGCTAATTCCATAAATATAATTCTAGATGCTTTCTCATATTTTTATGAATTGGATTTATGAAATTGATTTATTCTACTTTAAGAGTTTGATGGAAACGATTGTTAGAAATGATGATTTATATGATTGATGGAATTTAGGAAATGCAATGATGTCATAATCTTAAAGTGAAATGATTTTAATTGCTATGTGATATTTTCAAACTTATGTTCATGTGATGATTAAGGTTGGATAAGGTTGACGCCCACATCCTGAAAACTTATGTCTCAATTATTGATTGTATTAGAATAAGTTAATGCCCATGTCCTAGGGCTAAATGCCCAATGTGAGAGTGGCTATTTATATGTATGTTGCTTGCTCGTTCTAATATAAGACGAAATGAATAAGGGGCATGTAAAGACAGTGGCATAGAGTCCCACTTGTATTACCCAATTTGTATGAGCATATGGTTTTCATTAACTTATCCTATTTATTCAAATGAATTTGTGAAATAAAAATTATTTGTTTTCTAGAAATGATTTTATGAAAATGATTATAAAAGCTTGATAATTCATATAGCAAAAGTAAATAAAAATGTATGTATTTTATGGAATGAAATTTATTATGAAATGTTTTATATTTATGGCTAAGAATGCATGTTTTAAAACTATACTAGCTACTAAGATTTTTGTCTAATCTACACTTTTTTGAATTGGCATTTCTAGGTAGAAGGATGGATACTAATAAAGGGAAGCAACATAATGAATACCTTAGTTCAGTTACATTATGTTATAGATGATATAATAACTAAACTACATTACTTCAAGTTGTATTAAGATATTTATATTACGTAATATTTTAGTTGGGATGTTTTTAGTGTTATGTAGGATTACTTTTATTTGGATTAAATGAATAGATTTATTGTATACTCTTAGATGAGATTTAATGAATGGATTGTTATGGAGTAATTGTAAATTAGGATGTTCAACATATTGATGATTTAATTAGATAGTAGATATTAGGAAATGTTGATTATTTTATTCAAATATTTATTGGAATATTTAGTATATATCATTATTTAATAGCTTCTACAGATGAATATTGTTAATTATTTATTTAAGATAGTATTTAAATATAGAAATAGAACTAAGTGTTACAGTCCACCCATTTAAGCAAATAACACCTTTTTTTATTGTCAAAGTTAGGCAAACTTCATGTCCAAGGATACAATATTAGATATATAAGATCTCACTCACGAGAGTGATATATCAACAAGAGATACATAATCTTGCACCATAACCCAAGATTAGTAATTAAGTTTGGTATGCACATCAAATATAGTCTACATGTAAAATCTTATACTATTTTCTTAAAAATACTTTTATAACTTAATTTAGGATATTCAACTTAATATTTAGAAAGACAATTGTATCTAGATAGACATATATAAAAGTTAAGTCCATTAGGGAGGAATATTAAATGAAGTAATATTTTTATGTGACAATATGCAATAGACTATAGAAAATAAATTCTACAAAAAATGTTATTATTTTATAAAGGCTATCACCTAAGAGTAAATGATGTCAAAATACATGAAATAATTCTCTAATATATTTCAACTCATTAACTGATCACATAATTAATTTGGACCTAAAAGAATAAGGTTTTAACCCTCAAACAAATTTTTCTTTCAAAATAATCCCTAGAATTTTCTATTTCACTTGTTTGACTCTGGGGCACTGTTTGATGTATCAAACAATTTTAGAAAAATCTCAAACACTCCAAATCTATCCCTTTATGTATTAACAACCCTAAAAATAAATTGGGCCATAAACTTTGAGGTTTTAACCCTCTACTTAATAAGAGTCCACAAAAAGGTCTATTAAGCGTTTAAAATAGGGAATAGATTTAAGGATTTCATTTATGGTACCAAATGGGCTCTAATTGAACTAGAAATTTTTATACATGTCCTTCCATACAATATCTCCATGAAGTTTTAGGGTAAAATAATATTTTTTACTATTTTAATAAATTTGAACAACATAGTACTCTATTCCAATCAAAATAGAATTTTAAGATTTCCATATCACATTTCCATAGAATTTTGGATCCACCTTTGGACCCCAATTTGGCTATCCACACATTATTGTTCCATACTAGTAGCATGGCACATAAAAGCTATATAATTGGCCATTACACATAAACAAGCAACTTTTGGCTCCTTCACACATAGCTCATGGAAGAAAATTCTTTGTTTCAACCAACTATGAGAGACAACCAAACCACATACTAGTATACATAAACATTCAAATATGATCAACATAAGGGTATAAAAAGAAATGAAATCACAACTACCTTATCTCCAAGAACACAAAAGTCTTCAAGGTTTTTTTCCCTCAATAACACAAATTGTCAACTACCTAATTTTCATTCAAATGTTTGAAAGAAATATTTTAACCCAAAATTTATCAAGACTACCAAGATCTAAGTCTCTTCCAACTTGATGTTTACATATCAAATTCATGCCAATTCATCTCCCTTAAACTTCTATGTCTTAATTTCATTCCAGATCATCCATCCATCATTCTAAGCCTTAAATTGAGATCAAAACACAATTAAACTAGTCTTCCTCATGAACCCTTCATTATTCAAAACATTTCAATTTTTCAACTTTCATACCAATAGTTCTAAATTCCATTTCTTAGTACACTCTAGATAATTTTGAGTCAAGAAATACACGAGAACCAATAATTCAACAAGTGAAAGCATGGATTCTCTTACCCACTATACTAAGAATTTTGAAACCTAACCCTCCTTCTACACTAATTTTTTTTACCCATCAAATTTACATTTTAATTATAGAGTATTACCTCCTCTTTCTTCTCCCACCTTTAGCTCTTCCAAAACCCTTGGTCAACCCTTGAATTTTTGGTCAAACCTAAGCATTTGAGAAAACTAATTAGTTCATATGAAAGCCTTTATGAGTTCTACAATCTTTTTAACTAGGTATAGATGAGAAAGGGAGAAGAAGTAGTTTAAAGTAGCCTTAGAAAATTTCTCTCTCCTTTTGTAATTCGAGAAGCCATGGAAGCACTCCACTTCCTCTCTCTTGCTTCAAGGGTTTGACCAAGATGGTAAGACAATCGTTTTGTTATTTTATGTAGCTAAAATTTGTCTACAAGAATGATTAGGGATTGGTTAATAAAAAGTTAGCTATAATACTAACTCTTAATTGGTGTATACTTTGATCTTTAAGATATACTTTTTCTAAATTTCAATCCTAACCTTGCTTTTTGTTTTTAATCTCACATATATCCCCATCATTTATAATAATTAATTTATTAGTTATATATTTTGAAATTCTTAAATTAAAATTCTCAATTAATTTTTTTTAAAACAATATTCATTTAATATCACAATTTATTTAATTAAAATAAACTTAAATTAATTACACTAAAATATTATCTTATCCTAAATTGTTTAATTAGATTAATTCAAAATTATTAACCTTAAGATATTATCTTACTATAATATTTTAGATTTCATTCATAAAATCCTAAAATATTATTTTTAGGATTTAGGCACAACTAAATTAGGAAAAATTCCTAAATGATACACTACACAAGCTTGTATCATGACTCGAGCTTAAGAAACCCACTTGGCATGCATAATAAAATTATTTGATGTAACTTCATATACAACACAAATGATAGCAATACTTTAATAGATAAGTATTTAAAACAAATTCATTATTGATCTTTGACATGATTTATTACATACATGGCTATATCTTTTAGATTATCGTGAAAGCCCAAACTTGAGCACTCCTCAATAGCTCTTTAGGTGCCTTCCATAAATCCATTAGCATATATAGCTCAACCTGGCATAGCCTCATCTATTTTTTCCTCTAAGGACCTCTTAAGTTTACTTAATCAACCTTGAGCGTAGGCACAACTGCCTCCCCCTCAACATCATCCCCTAAATTGTTAGACAACTTACCCACTTATTAACAGCACTTTCTTAAAGTAACTTTCTTAAAAGAATGGGATAGAGAAGTCATGGATAGACAACTCGATCAAGGAGCAATAGCTAAAGGAGAATCCAAAGGAGTTGTAGGAAGAACTTTAGGACTTCCTTAGTTGGTGTGCCTCAATAGCTACTTGAACACTTCATGATCCCAAGGCATAGTCACATGGCTATGAGTGAACTAGTGAATTGCCTTTGCATACCTCTGCACAAACTTTAAGATCATCAACCATAAAGGAATCTCGCCTAGATGGAACTAACTAGCTGAACCCAATAGAACGATCACATTATTCTCTATAGCACCCTCATTTTGCCTTCTTACCTCGTCAAGATCGTAACTAATCTTATCGACACAATGATAAGCAAAAAAGGAAGAACAAACAATACTCTACATGAACAAAAAGTGATAAATCCACATTGAACTTGAACTCATAGAACCACCTACAAAGAGATGACAACAACCGAGTCTATTGATGATAGTGAACATGCCCTAAATAAAAAGGTATTCACTAACATAAAAAAATGGTAAAACAAAGGAAAAGTTGAACCTACCCTAAACAAAGCCTAACACATACTACATTGCTAGTAGGGACAACTAATAAAAAGCCACCCAATCCATGCTATTATAGAACTAAAATGTCCATTCAAAGGGAAAAGACCCCTCTTTAAAAAAATCCTTATACAACATCAAAGAAGCTCCATCCTCTCTATCAAAGACCCTTTATTAACCAAAAGGAAATGATGGAATGACATCTAAAGAAAAGTGAAGATTATCCTTCGACATGTTACTTCTAAAGTCACCAAGGTAAGGCATATCTATTGCAAGAAGAATAATACCTTAACAAGATCAACCTACTCAAACAAGACAAGAAAGCAACATATAGGCAAACAAAAAACAAGCAAGGGAACAACTCATAAACTCATAGAAGGTGGATAGAGTTACAACAAACAAGACTTAAAAAGGACTAGTAAACAACACTTTGCATGCTACGACTTCTCACATTGAATAGAACACTCTATATGAATGTAATAAATCATGGGAACATGAAGTGACAAAATCGCCAAAATTAATTACATGATGGCAAACCCACTATTTTAAGCCCGATTAACTTGTCACTTTGTTAACCAACTTAGTAGAAAGTGTTATGGGGTTTTCCAAGCCATAAGAGTTTGGATTGGCCCAACCAATCCAACCCACATCTGGAAGCCCCAAGCAATTCAACGGCTATTATTCATCAAGTCTCATATGAAAAACTGATACAACAAGTTATTCTAAACAAGATAACTTTAACAAGCAAACCAAACTCTAATTAGATGGCTTTTACAACTTCATTAACTATCATATCAATTCACTACCTATGAAGCTTATAATATAAGACCCTCCACACAATGACCATAAGCCTAAAAACATATATAACAAGGTTATAGAACCTCACTCTTAGATCTATATTACTTAGCCTAAGGGACACAATTTTCCTTTTGTCTTGTCATTATATCTCTCTTTAGAGACTCCATGATAGGAAGTCATTATCTCTCTCTCTCTCCTTCTTTTCTCTCTCCCATTCCCTTTCTTGCCTCATTCTAACTATAATTCCTTGAAAGACCACCCATTCGAAACCCCACAACAAATAATATATATATAAATTAATAAAAAATAGTTATAAATAGAATCTAATACTTAATATATAAAATATAAATAAATAGTATATGTATTAAATAATAAAATAATAAAATAAATTTGAATAAAATAAAAATAAATAACATAATAAAATCTTAAAATTTTATAATTAATACAATAAAATAAAATATTATAACATATAAAATAATATAAATATATGAAATAATGATAGGGATGTATTTGGAAAAATGATAAAAGAATCTCAAGTAATGGACCAAACATGAGACCGGGAATCACATTCCCATGACTTACTCTGACGTAATTTAGTAAAAATATAATTAGTCTATCTAAAGAAAAAAAATCTACGACAAATTTTGTTAGGTGACCTGTACTATAAGAATATTTTTTGGTCAAATTTTATACAATGAATTCCGTTTGGAATTTTGATCATTCTTGGCTCTGAAAATCTACTCTTCCTCGCGGGCAAGCAAAGTTGGTGTTGCACTCAATGACGCCGCGAAGCGCTTCAATAATGCCATTTTCGATTTTCTCCTCTTTCCCAGTAAGAAGGTGTTGAAATATAAAGCTGTACAAGTGCAACTAACAAGGCAAAAAGAAAAAAGAATTAATAATCAAATAAGGTAATTAGTTGGCATCTATTTCATCTATGTCCGCAATGATATTAAAATTGTGGGAGAATTATATTTAAGGATCAAAAAATAAAAAAATTTATTTTTAAAAATTTATTATTACTAAATTTAATTATTTATTATTAAAATCAGTGATAATTATTTTAAAATAAGTATTAACAAATCTTTAAAAATAAATATTTTTATTTTTAGATTCTTTGTTATAATTCTCTCAAAATTTTTTTCTCTCTTATGGTAAACTAGGAAAAGTTATGGGGTAAATTTCATTTTATTCCCTCAAGTACATCCAAATTACAGTTTTAGGACATGAAAGTCAAAATTGTACAAAACACTTTTTAAACTTTCGTCAAAAATAAAAGACTGAGAAAGTTAATAAGTTGTGAATTTTAATTTTTTTTGCACGTGCCAAAGGATAACATACATTCTTTTAATGAAATTTACAATGTCAATATATGAATTTTAAAATCGTCCAGAATTAAACTTAAATTCAAGGCCTAAACTTCAAGTTATGAAATCTAAATTCTCCAATCCCTATTATATAGTCAAAAGTAACGCAGAAATTTCTAAAATTATGTTAGATTTGAACAAAGATGAAAATATTAAAATTCAAGCGACATTATGGTTGAGCCCATACTAAATCATGCCAAAATTTATTGTTCATTAATAAATAAAGCAAATCGGGAAAAAAAATACCTATATTTGGAGCCCAGGGGTTCTATCCTTGTTTCAAATTATTTAGTTCTCTTATTTATTTTGAAAATTTACATTTTTTTTTAAAATTAATAGATACACTACACTAATTTTTCTTATAATAATTATACTTATTTGTATCAAAACACCCTTATATTTATTATTTATATAAGCATTAAATAGGTATTTGACTGATATAAAAAATGGTCAATTTTTTTAATTTAGAAAACATTAAATTTATAATTTTCAACACAAAATAAACAATATTAAAATAAACTTTTTTAAAATATAATTTTCATAAGTTATATTTTTAATCAAAAAATTAATATTATTCTTAAAAATATTTTGATTGTATTTTAGTTTAGGGGAATTTGTGTAAATTTTTATAATAAAAAAAGAGTTATACAATTTAAATATTTTTTTAAATGGAAGAGAATAATTTACTTATTTATTTATTTTTGAGAAAGTTTATCTTAAAAATAAATATCACTTTACTTGTTATTGAGATATGATTATTATAAGCATTTCTTCTCCCTATTTTTTTCTCTTTTGTTTTTTTTTTTTTTGGTTTTTGAGCTATTGAGTAGGGATGGCCATTTTGCAGGGCCTAGGTAGGGTGCGCCTCCCTTCTCCTCGCCTGACCATCTAATTTTTTTAATTGTCCTCATTTTCGATATCCACTATGACAAGAATTTTCCCCCAATCACTATTCAATCTCCATTCACATCTATGTTTAGGAGTTCTACTTCCAACATCTATAAATTATAATTCTATCATTTTGAATAAGGAAGAGGAAATGAGGAACTAAGAGTTACTTTTAGGGTTAGATTATTATTTATTTTAAATTAATATAAATATAAATAAAGGGTGAAATAAAATAACAAGCTAATAATATAGTTTATAAAAATTTTAGGAGCATTTATCTAAAACTAATAGGAGCATAGGTGAGGAATTTGATCCTCATCTCCAAATCCAAACTATCATTAAAGGAGATTTTTTTCCTCATCTTTGCCCTTGTTAAAAGAAATCATTGATTGTAAGTCTCCAAATAAGGCAATTTTCCCTGAGGATCCCTAAATTTGGAGAACTTTTACTATCCCTACTGTTAACTTTAATTTAGTCCAACATAGGATCATTTTTTTCGGGGGTTTAAGTTTCAATTTTTTTGGGGGCAAATTTATATGACAATTTTAATTCTTTATTGAATATTGAAGTATTTGACCACTCATAATTGAGAGTTTAAGGTTTGAATTTAGGTTTCACCCATGAGTCTATAAATTGTATTGAGGTTACATCATGTTTAGCTATTTTGGGTTTGTTTGTTTGTTTTTTTTTTTTTGGATAGGCCAAAATGTATATTATCAATTTTGAGATTATATGCGAGTAACCCATATTATTAACAAAAATGTAATATATTAAAAGAATTATCTATATATGATTCAAATTTTAGAAAGTTATTTACACAAAAAATGAAGTTTATGGGGTTTATCTAATTAGACATATCACATTTCCATTAGTAAATTAATGGATTTACTAATGATAAAGATTATTTGTACAAAATTAAAAGTTTATGGAATCTATTATCAAAATTTGAAAATTAAAAGAATTATCTATTCATAACCTGAAATTCAAAAAATTTTAAGAAAAATTACATCCAATGACTCATATTATAAAAAATTTACGATACTGGATCTTAAAAATTGAAATTACTATTAAGGATTATTATTACCATTAAATTTTAGGAGATTTATTATTGGATGTAAGAAAGTACTGAACTTTCTTACATCTGATAATAAATTTTCTAAAACTTAATAGTAATTATAATCTTGAAAATAATTTTAATTTTTAAGATCTTTTATTATAAATTTTATATAATATGGGTCCTTACATGTAATTTTTTCAAAATTTTATACCTTATGGCCTTCTTGGATTATACTATAAATTTGAGTTTAAAAGAGTGTTTGAATGATTTTAAATTCTGTGAACTAAAATTATAATTAAAGTAAATATTAGGGCTAAAATGTATATTACTTTTTAAGACTTACCAAAATTATGAAAAGATAAGGTTAAAATTTACAACCTACCAATGTTTTTATTCTTGATAAAAGTTTAAGGGATATTTTATACTATATTGAAATTCATATAATAAAATTGTAATAATTACCTATTTTGAGAGAAATAAAATTTATTATTTTAAAATTATTACATGATAGAAAAAATTTTCTTCCTATTTTTTAAGAGACACAATTTGCCATGTTAACTTCTTTTGCAGCAAATAGGAAATTCTTAAGTGAAATAAAAAATATGCATATGAGCTTTAAAAGTTCATTAGAACTCAAAAAATAATGTAAAATTCAAAATAACCGTGAAAATTTGCAGTGTCTCAAGGGTTAAAATTCACTAATTAAGCGATAACACATTAACTTCTGAATTGCAAAAATTAGTACGCTATAAATAAATATAAAGTGAAGCATAATAAGAGCACAGAAAAATATCTAAAATAATATTTTAAATAATTTTATGGGATGGATCCTCTTTAATTGTCAATTTTTTAGAGTGTTTAATTTAAGGCCAAAATGCATAAAATTATTGAATTTTAAGTTACATATAGATAATTTATTAACTTTTAACGCTTTAAAACAAATTTTTAAATTTAAAATTATATGCAAGCAACTTTTTATGGTTAATGAATTTTTTATTTTACTAATAAAATTATGACATATCAAAAAATTATTTATATATAACTCAAATTTTAGTAGAATTATCTATTATAAAGAAATTTAAGAATCTACTTAATACCACTTTTTAATTAGTAAATTAATAAATTTGCTAATGATGTGATTACCTGAAGAAAAAATGAAGTTTAAAAGATTTATTTTTAAATTTTAAAAATAAAAAATATTTATACATAATTTAAAATTTATAAAAGTTATGAATATTTTAGTTTTAATTTAAATTTTAAAATGTACGATGGAATGCGCTTGGGCTTCGTGTGAGAAGCGGACCACGTAAAGCCGCACTCTCGGGCACGACACTGTGACCACTGAGTAATCTGTTAGATCAGAGCGTGGTTCCACTCCCCGCGACAGCGCGTGTACCGAATTCCGCCGCTTCTGTGTCAAAAGCTCACAGGCAGAGAGGTAGTAGCGTACGAATGACTCGAACCCCGCGAATCAAAGCTTTTTCTTTCATTCGTTCGCAGTCGCTCAACTCTCGCCAAAACAAGCAAAGCATTTCAGATTAGCCCTTTCTTGTTCTTCTTCCTCTTGCGCGCCTATATATTCCTCGATTCCATCGCCTAAGCTTTCGATTCGTGCTAGGTAATCCCTTTCTGTCAATATCTCGCTTCAAATTCGCTTAAATTTCCTCCTTTTTTTTTTTACTATAATTAATTTATAGCCGTCTGGTACGACCCTTCTTCATGCCCTCTTACTCTGTTTGTTTGCATTTTCATGTTTCGCTTGGCTTCCGATGAATGTAGCCAAAGTACTGGCTCTTTAATTCATATGTAACAGTACAATGGTTTTTAAAAAAAAAAATTTAAAAATTTTTTACCTATTGGTTAGGTTTTTGTTTTTCTAATTCAAATTGAAAAAATTTAAATTACCTGGATGGGAAATTCGGCTGTGCTTTATTTCTCAGTTTTTGTTTTTCTCTTCCTTTATTTTTTTTTCTTCCTTTTTTGGTTTTCTCGGCCTTCAAGTAGATGGCCACTTTTGTTTTGTTAGGTTTTTTTTTTCCTAGTAAATTTCTACTGTTTAAAGACATATTCGTCGGTACGATTGGATCTAAGATGGATAAAGTTAGGGACATGTGCCTCTTATCGTAGCCCCATGTTCTGTTTTTTTTTTCCCCTCCATCTTACTTGCTGTCTTTGCTTGCTATTCTTCCTTCTGGACACGTTGTTTCCTTTTGGACAATTTATGTGAATCTCTTGCTTTGATTTTGTTAAATTTATAATTTCCAGATGCACTTTGGTTACTCGAACTATTCTGTTGGACTCAGCTATTCTCGAATTTACAAGGCTGGTGAGTTTTTCCTCCTCGTTATGAATTTATGCATAAAAGTTGCACCTTTTTAGTTCCATTTTCAAAAGCTTAAAGTTGAAGTGAAGCACGTTTTCGTGGCAAAATTGAGCTATTTCCGGCAAGTGCCTTTGTTTGAGATAACTGTTTGCATCAAGTGCTCATTCCATTACTCCAGCTATATCTTCATGATTATGATTTATGAGCCAGTTATCTTAGACAAAGATAGATGTTGTATCATGTTGGCCTGTGTTCATTTTATAGTCAGTCTTCTTTAGTCGAATAATTTAGTACTTGCAATAAAATTGTATGCCTCTATTCTAAAGTTCATCTCATTGTTATGTTGGTTTTATTCTCAACTAGTTTACTTTCTTTTCTCCTCTCATCTAAATATTCTTTTTTCTGCATCATTCTCTTTTACAAGTTTATTATATTTTCAACTCTTATTTATCACAGTGATCTGTACAAATTTGGATAATTTGGTCCGCCAATGCTAGATTTGTAGAGACTACATCTCCATCCCTTTCTTAAACTTTCTTTGCATTACTGCCTTGTTTAGAAGATAGCAGAGGTGTCAAAAACAGCTTTTAAAGAGAAGATGCTTCCCCTTAAATGATATCAAGTTTTGTTTCTCCCCTTGTTTTGTGGGTTTTTGGTTATTGCATGAAAATTTTGAAAACATTGGTTTGGAAACAAGTATGGGCTCATTTTATCATTTAAGACATACATGAGTACTTTTCTGGACATGTTCTATTTTTCTTTTCCCTTTGTTTTTTCTCTGAAGTCATTGCTGGAAAGTATTTAATAGTTTATCTAAACAACACTAGTTCCTGTTAAATGAATGCTGCATTGTGATAATGTTACTGGTAAGCCAGGGCTAACTATCCTGATATACGTTCATGTCTAGTGGAACAGATCCATATCTTAAGCAGTAGTTAGACTTAGTTTCTGAAGTCAACTACTTTTGGATGCTTCTAACAAATTAAATGGTGGTGAGGTTGATGCCTGATCCCGTCTTGTTACTTAACCAGGTCCATGTTGGGCATCTTGCTGTCCTACTGCATATGTATAAAAAGTGTTTACATTCTTGCACAATTTTACTGGTATGCTATGCATGTTGTGTTTCCACCTTGCTTCATCTTGTTTAATAAGGGATGATCATCCTTTTATGGTTTTTCATCTTCAGCAAGCAAGGAAGCCTCTGTATGAAGTGATGCTTTAATGGGACTTATTGATGACTTTTTACAATCAGGCTTCATTTGATATCATAGTCAAAGAATTACTTTGTAGAGTATCTGAAATTTGTTTTTGAGTTTTGAATTTGTTGTATTTCAAGTGAATCAGCAGATGGGAAAAAGTTCCCTGGCTTTTAGTTGACTTCAACAATAAATTTGGTTATAAGTCTTGGGACCATGGTTTTGTTGGGTTGAGATTACTCTCTATCTAAGGGTGGTGGAATTACAGGGAAAACAAGCAGACCTTTTCTTGTGACCTAGCTTATGTTATTCTGAAGATATCTTACGCCATTTTGCAGGCTCAGGGTTCATCACAGAAAATAAATATATCTTTGTAAAAGTGCAGAAAATTTATGTTTTTTTTCCTTTTGTTCCTTTTTTGGCTCCTATGAGGCATGGATTCCCTTTCTTTGCCAAATCCCATTGGCTTTATTTGGTTCAAGAGGGGAATATTTTGGATTGGCTGCTAAAAGAAGGATCACATCATAATTTGGTCAATTGGAACTGGTGGAGTGCAGAATTAGTTGATTTTTATATGGTTGCTAACTTGCTATGTGCTGGCAGTACATATCTGAGGCCATTTATACATTCCATTTGAGAAGACATTATACTTGATATATCCAGTGATTCCTTTTACCATTCATGTTGAAAACATACAAGCATTACTATACCAACTCCCCCTTCTCATCTCTTTCTCAGAGTGTTCTAAAATGGATTATTAGTTTGGCAGCCTAATCTGTAAATCTTTGAAATCAGGATGTCTTACTAAAATTTTTTGTAGTTTAATTTCTAGGTTCGGTTGGAACTTGGAAATGGCAAAAAGAAGCAGGGGACGATGCACTTCCCGTCAGTACAGGCCTACTCCATACACTCTTCCTCCTTGCAAAAGAGATATTTGTGAGGATTTGTGCCCAAAGAAATGCTCGAAGGCCTTAGATAAGAAAGGCTGGGAAGACGTGACATGTTCTGTGTGCATGGAGTACCCACACAATGCTGTTCTTCTCCTTTGCTCTTCCCATGTCAAAGGTTGCCGTCCCTATATGTGTGGCACTAGCTTCCGTCATTCCAACTGCCTTGATCAGTACAAGAAAGCTTACGCTAAGGTTGTCTCATCTAATAATGGACAGCCCATGCAAGGCTCAATCAGTAATACAAGCATATTATCAGGTTCAAACTTGCCACTTGAGAAGAGCGAAGTCACAGTGCTTGCATGCCCCCTATGTAGAGGTCAGGTGAAGGGTTGGACTGTTGTGGAACCTGCAAGGGAGTATCTAAATGCAAAGAAGAGAAGCTGCATGCAGGATAACTGCTTGTTTGTTGGTAACTACACGGAATTGAAGAAGCATGTGCGGGCAGAGCATCCCTCAGGATGTCCAAGAGATGTGGATCCTGCTCATGAGCAGAAATGGAGATGGCTTGAGTGGGAGCGTGAGCGGGATGATGTTATCAGCACAATAACATCAACCATGCCTGGGGCAGTGGTTTTTGGCGACTATGTGATTGAAGGAAATCATTGGGATTTTGATAGAGATGAAGAGGAGGGGCCTCTTGATGCAGATGCTGCAGAAAGAAATGGAAGATTTCAAATGGGCATAGAGGCCATGAATTTCTTTCTCCTATTGCATGCAGTTCGGCAAGGGAATGACCTTGACCTTAATAGACGGCTAAGGCCTGAGCTGGAGCTGGCTTCCCCTCGAGTATCAGGTCAGAATGGGGCCCATAGTGCAAGTCCTGTTGGCAGGTTGGATTTCTCAGATCAAGATGATCATAATGAAAGATATAGTGAAGGTGATGAAGATGGTATATCAATTGTTAGCCGTCTCCATCGCCATGGCAATGGCAGAGTTCTCCAAAGTCGCTCAGGTAGGAGGCATAGACGGAGAGCACACACTGATCAGAGGTAGATGAAAAGATCATCCTGGAAGCAGGGGGTTGGAGAAGGACAAGTTTCTTAGGGACATGTAGGAGCAAAAACTTCAGCAACGTAAACTGTGTTGACTTAATTAATACCCATTTGCACTGACTTTTTTTTTTCCCCAGGAAATAAGAAAGTCAAAAGGTGGGCAATTTATTTCTGTTGTAATTTCTTTTACATGTATATTCCAACCTTCCTCCTATTATTATTGCACATTTCATTGTGAAATTCGTTTGTGTAGAAATTTGAAATTATAAAATCTAACGTCAAGTTGATTGCCTTGTAATGATTGAATAAACGTCAACAGGCATCTTAAAAGTTGAAATAAAAAATAATAAGCATGCATTTTTGCTTTTCCATAGTTACACAGCATTGGACGAACCGCAGATGAGTTGAACATTTTTTGTTTACTGTTTGTACTTAAAACAAAAAATAGCCTAGGCATTTAGTTACGGTTAGAGACCGCCGTTGACCTAAGATTTTATAAAATTAATAATTAACACGTAAACCGTAAATCCTTCAAAAAGCCATACTGCTCAGTTTCTGTGGAGACATCAATTTCAAAGTAAGTGAAAAATATTCAAAACAATTGGAAGATAAAAGGTTGCCAAATTTTCAAAATCCCAGTCATCAGTAATCAATGTGTTTAAAAAAAGATAAAAGAAAAACTGTTAGATTTGGATTTAATAAATAATAACATACTTTCAGCCACATACTGAACGAGTTGCTCAGTTTTAAATTTGAAATGCGATGAAAACTTTCAATAATTTGTTTTCTCAATGCCATGCTATTATCATCTCGGATGCCAGTTCAAAGATCAAGGTGTACCAAAAACTTTCTAAATCATCCAACTAATAATTAGGTTTAAAACTTGGCATATGTGTATTTCACATATTGGTGTTTGAAGAAAACAATTGAATGAGCAACTATATTTATCGGCCTAAGGTAGTACTGCAAAATATAGAAACGTGACAACAATTATAAACTATACATCGTCAAGTGTGGGTCGCTCAACCCTTACAGCTAAGTTGAAAAGGATACATAATTTAGCGAAATGACCTCAGATTAATCGTTTATGTTACATTTAAAGAATGGGGTGATGGAAAATGTTAAAGCGCCGGCCTTTTGATACTGAATTTGAGAACTCAAAGGAACTCAGGAAAAAAGAGAAGTTATAAGTCAATTTTATGAATGTTATATTGACTGACGAGGCTAAAGACTCTTTTTCCTCCAAATTCCTGTTGGAACACCATAACATACTGGCGAGGCCCCTATCAAGAAAGGAAGGGTGCAAGCTTCACGTGCCTGACTTATGAATGATCCAATTTTGGGTCTGTGATCACAATTACTCTTAGGGGAGTCACTTTTGCTTTCTTCTATTGCTTTCTTTCTAGAAACTTTCCTCTTTGCTTTACCCTTCCCCTTCAAGTTCATGGCCTCAAATTCTTCTGATAATGAATTACATTGCAAACATTCCATTGCAAAATTTAATCTTTCTTTCAACCACGCATCAAGCATAGCCTTCCCAAACCGATCTATATCCTTGTCTGTCACTTCCCATAGATTGGCAACTATAGCTGGAGAACCAGCCAGCAGGTATGACAGGGGAATACCTTGTGGGGCATAGCTCCCATGTAAGGTCAACGACCCACTGCTGCATCCCATCAAAAGTGTAGCAGCACACTTGTCTAGTTTCTGAATCTCTTGCCTGGAAATGTACTGTGCTCCTGTAAAGCCATAATGAGTTAGACACCAAACAAAATATATGGGCCAAAACGAATAACTAAGGTGTATGCTCTATTGATATATTTCCTTGAGCTTACCACTCCCATGACCAAAATAGATAAAAAGGTCGTGGCTTTTCAAGGCTGCAGCCAATTCTTCCACAGTGGGCGTGAAACCCGCCTTACCCTGTAAATTAACAAGAAATGAAATTCATAGGACTTAATTGTTCAGTGGAATTTTATCTCTAGCATTTCTTCCATCATATTCTTAATTTTTCCTTTGTTATAAAATTCAAACTGCTAATTTACCTCTAAGTTTTGACCTCTAAACCAATTCTCAAATTCAATTTGAGTGCCAAGGAGATCACCATCTGGGTTCAATAGATAAAAAGCGTCCAGCGGATCTATCAAAGGAAAGGGCAATGAATTCCTTTCTACTTGTTCATGATGATTGCTGCTTCTGTTAAGCAGTGCAGAGATGCTGCTAACCGAAGGCATGCGATAGACCTCCTGGTTTCTTAGTATGGGCAAATTTTCCCAAGGAAGCATCTGTCACGGTAGCAGAGCTCATTATTAAATCAGTATATGAAGGCCCTAGAAAATCAGAATTTACAAAAGAACAAGACTATGGGTTTGGCCTAAAAAAATACATATAAAACTATAAAAATGTTAACTAAAATGGCATGTCCTCGAACAGTTATCTTTTTCTTAGAAGTGAGAACCAACTATTTCACTCAGCAGAAGGGTTAAAGAATGCATGTATGAAGTGATATCATAAAACTGGAACATAACAATCTCAGTCGTATAAGTTGAAAATGCTGCAGCTTGGAATGAATTGTTTATAGAATGCATATATAAAATGCTCTACTGATGCGGGCTTCTAAACATTATAGTTCATAGCAGCTGGCTTTGCGCAAGCTACATAGAAATATAATACACATTGTATTGAAAATACCAAACATAGTTAAGATTGATATATAATAATAAATCAACCAATATACTTGAAAAAACTAGGCTTACATTTAAAACAAAAAACGACTTGATAATCATCCAAGGTCTTAATCAACCATAAAACACAAGATTAAGCACTTAAGCCATAAATAAGTCATGTTAACAAAGTTTACAAGTCTAAGCATCATCCAAGATATCTAACAGAATGTAAAGAAAATCATAATGAGTAGAAAATCCTATGTCATTTGGTTCGAACAAAGTTTCATTGGGAATTGCAACATAAAAATTGAATGAGGATTGAGTGACTCGTACGATGTGGCTGCCGGAGACCCCAGAGATGTCAAAAATTACCTTCAAAGACAGAGATGACATTTATCCATGGACAAGGTCAAAGACTGCACGGTTGAATATTGCTCTGTTTTCCATGAGAACTACAAACAGGCTGCTATAGCGCATGTAATGCTTCATATAGCTGAGCTACAAAATAGTTTTTATGCTACAACTGTGGAATATAACTATAACCTGTCATTGATGGCTACGGGCTGTAGTGGGCTATTACTAACTATGATCAATTTAATGTGAAAGAAATAATTACCAATATACACATGACATTTTTAAAAAGATGTTTGAACAGAAACAGAATAAAGAAAAAGCATTTTACTAATCATTGACCATACTGTATTACTAAGGGATGGATTCCAAAAGCATTTAACAAGTAGAACTGAACGCTTAAAACTTATCTTTTACCAGCATACATACCTGGATGTCATAATCCAACACAAGAATAATTGGCTCTCTGCTCTGTCCCACTTCAAGCATGTTTAATGCTTCACTTAATAGTTGAAATGCAAGCTCAGATGACGTACCAAATCCATTGGCTGCATTTGACAACATGCCACAACATGCTTCATCACAATAACCTACTTTAGCAATATAGCAACCTTTCTTTAAGCATAGTTGTGAAATCCATGTATCTCTTTCACAATCATTCTTGAAGCCACCAAGAATGACTTTAAGAAGACCCTCATTCACATCCAATTTGCATTTAGATCTTAGATCATGGACAAGCTTCTTGTGCACCAAATCCAAATTCTTGTGGTCCAACCATTCTCCAAGAAGTAAGCATTTCCATGAACCAAGCCATGAATCTTCAATGTTCCTGATGAAATACAGTAAGGCAATTGTGGATGGAAGATAACTATTAGTGTTTTAAATCTCAACTTTTATCCATGCCAATATGCATAGTGCTAATTTAGACTTTTGGAATTTTTTATAATAGCAAATAAGCAAAGTTATTGTCACCTTGAATTATGGATGAAGGATGCCAAAAGAAAAAAAGTTGTATGGAGAGCTTGACCTCTCAAAAGTTGAGTTCTTTCGCTGATAGATGCACCTCAAGATTCTTACATTAATTTTCAATTTATAATTCAGCCAATAAATTTTTAAGACAAGAATCTCAAGGTGTATCTGTGAGAGAGGTCAAGCTAGAGTCACCCAAAAAACATTGCAGGCTTGTAAGAGAATGCAAATTGACATGTGAAAACATAAAGCAAATAATGCACCTCAACAATTTATTAAGGCGTTGATCAAGCTTCGTTCTCCACTTCCACCATAGCATCCTATTTTTTTTTGTGTCTTCCAAAGGAAATACTGAGGATAAGTAATTTTCTTCCAAAATTGTTTTGAATGCTGGAACTACATCATCAACCACTGTAAAACCCCAAGGACAGTGCCAGCGTTTACTTGAATTCTCACACTCACAAAGGGTACCCGAACCAGAATTTGCATCATCATTGTCATCATCTGTAAGTTGGTGATGAAAAGATACACATTTAGCATGTCAAAAATGTATAAGCCTAAAACTTGTATGAGATGCTCTCTCTCTCTCTCTCTCTCTCTCTCTCTCAAAATATATATATATATATGCCAAGTGTACATGAGCTAGATACCTTGTGAAATTGAGTCCACTGGTAGTAACATCACAACAGGTTCAGTCTTGGAATTAAATCGTGACACCAACATCCAGGCATAAACACATGTAGGATGAAGCAATAATTCTTGTAATAAACTACTATAATCTCTTCCAAGCAAACTTATACTGACTACTGTTGTAGAAGGAAGACCAATCAAAAACTTTTTCACATATTCTTCAAGATCTAAAGTGGTCTCAGGTGCAAGCCTGTGGCATAGAGAGAGAGAGAGAGAGAGAGCAATGCCTCAGATTGCATGTCAATTCACTCTTTTCTTTATTCTGCAGTCACAAAAGCTATTACCTGAGTAAGTTGCATGTGCCTTCCCTGATGCAGGAAGATTCAGTAACGGACTGACCCTGTCATTAAAGTTATAAAATTAATCATTGCTTATTATATACCAAAACAGCAGCATTCAATGGTGAAAATGAAAACAAGAAATCTTTGGATATTAGTCAATATTGTCAACCCTCAATCAGTAGTTCAAAATAAATATATTTATATGTATGTATTATCAATATAAATATTTATAATAAATCCAAGAGTAAAACTCCATTTTGGTCCTCAAAAAATGACCCCATCATCAATGGGCTCTCTTAAAGATTTTTGTATCACTCTAGTACTTGAAATTTTGATTTGTTCCAATTTCATCCTTCTAGAGGTAGTAAAATCATATTACACAATCTTTTGAGGAGCAAATATTCTGTGGGGTTGAAACAAATCAAACTTTCAAGTAGTAAAGTGGAACAAAATCTTTGACAGAGCCATTTGAGGACCCAAATAAAGTTTTAATCTAAGTGCAATGAAAAGACTACCCCAGGTACAGGCAAAAACTTGTGTTTTTAGACTAGCTTGTTGGGTAGAAGAAAGATGGTCAAGAAATAACTTGAGGATTTATCTTAAAGAAATGGATGACTGGTTAGGCCAAAAAATCCGCGAACTGGCCACTACTGTTCCAGTCAGCCACAATAAACTGTTCCTGCATTGAACGAGGATTGAACTAAATCTGGTAGCAAACTTAATGATTTTCCATCCACTTTTAGTTGTTTGCTTCAATTAAGTGAAATAATGCCGCAGGTGGGTTGTATAAGTTGGTTTGTAAATTACAAATAAATTAAAGCAATACTATATAAAATTTTAGTCACATAAGTACAACCTTTTACATTGGGATATTGGATATAAAGTCATAAACATAATCTATGCAATATAACTTGAACTATTTTAACATTTTTCATAATAATTACTTATTCAATACCTCATGTATTTATTTATATTTAAGCTATTAGCAAGGTCATGGTTTGATCCCAGTTGAACCTAAGTGCTAGAAGTTATTTTAATTATTTGAATTGTAGTTATTTATCATTATCTTTTATTAGCATTATCTTTATGTAACAAACTCTTATCAATGTTTAAATGCATCTAAACGCTAATACGGCTGTTTCATTGGGTTGTTACGCATTATCCTTTCCATTTATATATCAATTTGCTTTCTATTATTTTCTCCCTGATTTTTTGGCCAAGATAAGGCAAACCTCAACTTTGAGCCCGTATCTTTTTACTTTAATTTTAGATATACTCACTGAACATATTCAAGAGTCGGTGCCACAATGCATACTTTTTGTAAATGATATAATCCTACTTAGAGAGTTGAGAGAGAAAATAAATAAGAAGTTAGAAATGTGAAGACTAGTTTGGAACTACATAGATCCCGTTTAAGTAAAAGTAAAATGCAATATATGAAATATAAGTTTAGCAAGAGGTGTACTAATTCTAACATCGAAGTAAAAATTGGAAAATATGCCATACCATAAGTCTCATAGTTTAAGTATTTTGAATCCATCATACAACATAACGGGAAAAAAAAGGAATATGTAAACCATAAGATTCAAGCAAGGTGAATAAAATGGAAGGGTGCTTCAGGTGTTATTTGTGATAGAAGAATACGACTCAAACTTAAGGACAAATTTTACCGCATAGCTATAGGATTTGCAATGTTGTATAAGACTGAGTGTTGGACAATAAAAAGTCAACAAGAGAATAAGTTTAATGTTGTAAAAATGAAAATATTGTATTAGATGAGTGGACATGAATGTATTAGAGAGGGAGTTGAGGTCGCACCTATTGTGGAAAAAATTATAGAATTACACCTTAAATGGTTTGGGCATGTGGAAAAGACCTATAGAAACCCTAGTAAGGAGAGTAGATTAAATGGAGAGTAGTCCAATAATTAGGGTAAGAGGGCAACCAAGAAAAATGATAGGCTAAACCATTAAAAAAGATTTAGGCTTAAATGATTTGTTTAAAAATATGATTCCAATAGAACTTTATAGTGTCGTTTAATCCATGTAACCAACCTCACATAATGGGAAAAGACTTATGTATTGTTGTTTTATAAGGCAAATCTATTGCCTTGGTTGTCTATGTAGACCAAATTCAATGAATAAAATCATCGATTGAGAAAGAATAAAACCCAACTGCTTTTCAACCATTTTCTTCATGGTATTAGGGTTAGGTTTAGCTTGAAAAACTCCATGTAGTTTGGCAACTTTAAAGCAATGACTACAAAGAGTGTTGACTCTTCCTTCTTTAATTCTATGGTCAACAACGACCCTTCCCTTGCATCATAGCCACTACACGTCCTTAGAGGAATTGAGTCCTCACCTTCGTCCATTGCAACCCACAAATTGAATGGACAAAATCACCTCCAGCGGAGTCATCTGATGACAATGTTCCTATGTGGGAAGTGTAAGGAGGACTATGTCAATGGTATTGCTATGACACAAACAACAACAAACCAAAGATTCAAAGTTTGGAAGAGCAAGGAGGACTATGTCAATAGTCCAATATTCCTCGTTGCTCATGAGGTATTGATAGTTTTTAAACTCCTAATTGGAGTTGTGCAGGTGATGCAACTATGTACAAATGATATCGTTGAAAGAAAATGCATATACAAGTTCCTATTGGAACTTAACCCAAATTTTAAAGAACTAAGGAGCAGAGTGATGAGCACTAAATCCCTGCCCAATCTCAGAGAAACCATCTTAGAAGCTACACAAGAAGAAAATAAGAAAAGGTTATCTTTGGGTGCTCAAAATACCCAAAATAATCAGGAAGTTTTAGCTTTGGCTACAAGAGGCCAAATAGCCATGGATTTGAAAACAAACAGTAAGACAGAACAAATCTTGGTGCAACCATTGGAACATAACTAGTCACACTAGAGAAATTTGCTAGAAGATTCATGGTAAGCCTCTAAATTGGAAGCCAAAATCTAGAAGGGAGTAAAAAGGGTACACGGCTCAAAGTGAGAAGAAACAACCCTTGGAGTCGGGTCCATTCAACAGAGAATAGATTGAGTGGTTGCAAAAGGTATTTGGCAACCAAAAACCTCCATCCCATGAAGAAGTGGTAGGTGCTAGCAAAGTAGCTCAAGCAAGTAATTTTCCTTCTACATTGAGCTCACAAGCCCAAAAAAATAATAGCTCGATAGTTGATTCCAATGCAATGAATCACATGAGAGGTAATGAATCTTTACTCATTAATTTTCACCCAATATAGCTAGATTGATGGTAAAAATAGCTAATGATAGTCTGTCGAAGTGGCTGGATCAGGTTCTGTGGTTTTATGAGATAATTTGATGTTAAAGAATGTGCTACTGGTGCCTAGTTGACCTGCAACTTGATATCTATTAGCTAGCTAGTAATGAAGCTTAATTGTACTGCTAACTTCATTGGTAATGGTTGTGTTTTTCAGGTTTGTACTCTGGGAGGACAGTTGGATGTGCTTAGAAGTGTATGGATCTATTTGTCATCAATGGACCAAAGAAGACCAAAAAAGGATGCTTTTTAGCTGATGTAGAAATAATGAGATGGCATTACTGAATGGGACATCCAGTTTTCAATATATAAAAATAATGTATCCTCAATTTTTCAATAAAAAATTTGTTTTACCTCTATGGAATATATCAACTTTCTAAACATGTGCACTCTCACTATCCATCTCATGCCTATAATGCATCTCAACCCTTTACAAAAATACACAGTGACATATAAGGTCCCCCAAGATTCAAAAATATAAATGGGCCCAAATGGTTTATGATTGATGTCAATGATCATACCCATACAACTTGGATATATTTGATGAATGCCAAATCTGAAGCCTTTCTTGTAATAAAAAATTTCAAAATCCTAGTTTAAAACCACTTTCATCAAAAATAAAAGTCCTTTGTTCAAATAATGCCAAAGATTATGTTAATGCAATCTTTGATGAATACCTAACCAAGGAATTATTCATCAAAATTATGTGTTGATGCACCATAACAAAATGGCATAGCTAAATATAAAAATAGGTACCTTTTAGACATTGCTAGGGCTCTCATGTTGACTACAAATGTGCCTAACATATTTTAGGAAGAAGCAATACTCACTACAACATATCTCATTAACTGAATGCCTTCCAAAGTCCATAAATTCAAAGCCCCTATGAAAAACTTATTCAAACCTTTCCCTCAAATTAGCATGTTTCCTCCTTACCCCAAAAGATCTCTAAATGCATAGCATTTGTTCACGTCTATCATTGCAACAAATTTGACTCTAGATTAACTAAGTGTATTTTTTTGGGGGTATTTCTCAACAAAGAAAGGCTTTAAATGTTAACAAAAATTTTTTTGTTACAATAGATATTACATTTTTTGAAAACCAATCTTTTTAGCAAAAAACTCCCATTCAAGGGGAGAACTATCATCATGTGGAAGAATTTTTTCTTTTTAAAACAAATACCAAAATAGTAAAACAACCTAATCAAACCCAAAAAAAGAAAAAACCCAGAAGACCCACAAAATTGCTCTACCCAAAACTCCACCTATATTCGAGGCATCATCTAAAAAACAAAACCATATCCAACTTTTCCCAAAACTCTGCAACTATACACGAGGCACCATCTAAAAAACAAACCATATCCAACCTAATAAACCTAGAACGAAAGAGCCACATAAAGAAACCAAAGGCGGAAAATGGTACTTAGAAGGAGCTCATGATGTACTCCAGAAGAAGAAAGGAAGATTAGACCTATACACCTCTTGAACTACACAATCCTCCTGAGCCAAGTCTAGGTAATGATCTTGATATTCCTATTGCTCTTAGAAAAAGGACTAGATCATGCACAAAGCATCCCATACCTCATTTTGTTTCTTATAAGCACCTGTCTCCAAGGTACAAGGCCTCTGTGGCTAATATTACTAATAAGAAAATTCCCAAGGATGTTCAAGAAGCTCTTAAAAATCTAGATTGGAGAATAGCCATCCAAGAAGAGATGAGTGCCCTAGACAAGAATTGTACATGGACAATTACTAACTTACCTGAAGGGAAGAAATCTATGGATTGCCAGTGGGTTTTCACCATTAAGTACAACCCTAACAGAAGCATCAATTGCTACAAGACAAGACTAGTAGCAAAGGAATTCACCTAGACATATGAGATTGACCACCAAGAAACATTTACTCTGGTAGCCAAGTTAAATACTATCAAGGTTCTACTATCATTGGCTATAAAGCAGATTAGCCATTCCATCAACTAGACATGAAAAATACCTTCCTAGATGACCTTGATGAGGAGGCGTATACAGAGGTGCCACCAAGCTTTGATAATGATGCAAAATGGGTAAAAGCAATCACCTGGGAAGACAATAGTTTACCAACCGTACCCGTGCTGGATACGTATCCAGTACGAATACACATACTGTACAAGTACAAACATATCCATACATTTCTTTTTGCCTCAAAACGTTTCTGTCTGTACCGAAACGTTTTGGTACGAGATGAAATGACTAGGAAACGACTCCAAAACGACTGCGAAACGTGGTTGCCCAAACAACATCGTTTTCTACATCATTTAACCCCACCTCTCCTTCGAAAGCCCTCTGTCGTACTTCTGCTTCTGGTGCTTCTACGTCAGTGCGTCGCTTGTCGTGCCTTTGAAAGCCCCCTGTCGTCTTCTGTACTACGTCATCTTCTCCAGTGATTTTCAGTTCCTCCGCTGTCTTCTCTGGTCGGTGGCAGGTGTGTCATTTTTTTTTTTCATCTTTTCTTCTTTAGGTTTTCGATTACTTTGCTCGTCTTATCAATATAGTTAATTGAATCTATTTAGTTGCTGGTTTATAGGTTTAAATCTATATTCTTGCTACCATTATACTCTTTCAAAAATATGCATATATTTCTTCTCAATACGGGTTTATTCTGCGTTCTGGACTCAAATCTACATATGTTTGAAACAGGAATTGAATTCTTTTTGTAAGTATTTTCTAGAGATTCATCTAAATATGGATGCTTGGAAATAAATGCTAATTCTTTATTTTTAGACAAGTCTATATATTGAAGTATTTTGTTGGTCTTCAGGTGTTTGATTGTGTTGTAATGTTTGTTAGTATTATTTGGTAATATTTTTCTGATTAAGACTGATGTATAAGTTATAATTTGATTTCAAAGTTATTAAAAAGAACAACAGTCTTGTGTAATTTGGGTAATAAAATTTCATTTGTTTCTAGGGCCTAAATTGGGGATGTTGAAGCTTGACTTTGTTCAATTGATGAATCTCAAGTCCCAACTGCTCCTAATTGAATCTATGCTTACTTTTCTACTGTAATTTGTAATTTTAGGGCACTAACATTGTTGCTAGTGCTGTGCCATTCTTGTCTCTGATAATTCTTGCAATTTCAACTATCTTGAGAAGCATAAATTTTTAAACTCAACACTAAATTAAAAATTTATTTGAGAAGCATTTAAGAAAATAATTGGAATGATGAAGTGGGAGGTTTGAGTTGTGGAATTGGATTGGAAGTGCAATCCCACTTAGATAATGATAGTGAGAATTAAGATTGTGACTAGGATAGGAACTTAACCTTATAAACAAAATTCTAAGTGTTTGGCATGAATTGAACCAATTTAATCTTATTGGGATTTGATGGATCACTAAGTGGTAATTTGGTGTTATTGAATTTTAGGGAATTCTACAAGTAACCCAATAAGAGAGGATTAGTTGGACTTGATGTATTTTTATTGCAATGAGTAAGACTGTTCTATAATATGCACTAATATACATTAGTCGTGCCGTTGCTCCTCCATTATAGGTATCATGGCCACTGGAAGTTCTAGTTCTGCTAGTAATCCTAGGCCCACTGTCTTTGCTAAATATTGTTCTAGTAATGTTCTCCAAAAAGAGGGAACTCTTTTTTGAGCTTATGTAACTTTGATTGTTAGAAGCAGGGAGGAAGAAACTACAAATCCTAGTGGAAACAAGCAATGGAAGTGTAATTATTGTAATCATGAATTTCAAAGGTCTTATTCTAGAATCAAGTGGCATTTGCTGAGGGTATCTGGTAAAGAAATTTCTCTGTGTCCCAAAGTTAATGCTCATTGTTTAGCAAAGATGAAAAATTTGCAAGGGGAGGTTGAGAATAGATCAAAACCAAAAGAAGTGCCATTACCACTACTAGCTAGAGACTTATCTCTTTTAGATGTTCAAAATGAGTATAATTAAAGAAAAAAGAGGGCTGTTGGCAAAAAAGCCTTCAACCAAACAACCAGGAAAAATTTGTGTGCAGAAATTATTAGAATGTTTTATTCAGGTGGTTTATCTTTTAATTTGACACACAATCCATATTACATTAGCTCTTATCAATATACTACAAATAATGTGATTTCTGGTTTTAAACCTTTTGGTTATAATGCACTTAGAGGCCCTATGTTGCAACAAGAAAGGACAAATGTTGAGAGGTTGCTTGAACCAATAAAAGGGACTTGAAGTGAGAAGGGAGTATAGTGATAGATGACTAGACTGATGCACAACGAAGGCTATTAATTAATTTTATAACTGTATCTAATGGAGGTCCTATTTTTTTTAAAGCAATTGATGGAACTAAAAAATACAAAGACAAATTCTATATAGTTGAGTTGATGAAGCAAACAATTGAAGAGGTAAAATCTCAAAATATGGTTCAAATTATTACTAATAATGCTCCTGTTTGCAAAACTGCTGGCAAGATTATTAAGACTGAGTATCCTCACATTTTTTGAACACCATGTGTTGTTCACACACTCAATCTCGCGTTGAAAAACATATGTGCAGCTAAAAACACTAAGACAAATGAATTATTATATGAAGAATACGATCAGATCACTCAAATCAAGGATGATGTAAATTTTATTAGAACTTTCATCATGTATCATTCCATGAGGTTGGCCATTTTAAATGAATTTATACCCTTGAAATTGCTTGCCATTGCTGAGACCAGGTTTGCTTCAACTATTATGATGCTAAAGAGGCTCAAACTCACAAAAATGTCTCTTTACACAATGGTAATTACTGATAAATGGAATACATATAAAGAGGATGATGTTGGAAAGGCTAATACTATTAAAGAGTTAATTATTGACAACTCTTAGTGGGATAAAATTTATTATATTCTTTCTTTCACAAAGCCTATTTATGACATGCTTAGATTTTGTGATACAGACAAGTCTACACTGCACTTATTTATGATATGTGGGATTCAATGATAGAATAAGTGAAGGTATCAATATACAAGCCTAAGAGAAAGGAGCTTTTTGAGCATTCAAGATTTTATAAAGTTGTGTATGGAATTATAATTGATCGTTGGACAAAGAGTTGTACACCACTTCATTGCCTTGCTCGTTCATTGAATCCTAGGTAAGTTATACTAATATTCCATACTTATATTGTTGATATTCCTTTCACATTTAATTTGTGCTAAACAAATCCAATTCTCATTGTTTTTATTGCATATTACATAGGTATTACACTCTTCAATGGCTTGACGCAAGACCAAATAAAGGTCCTCCTCATCTAGATGCTAAAATTTCAACCGAGAGGAACAAATGCTTTCATATGTATTTTAGAGATCCTAAGGAGAGAAAATTGATCCTTCAAGAGTTTTTAATGTTTTGTGGAGTTTTAGATGCATTATTTGATTCTTTACAAGATAGATAGAATATGGAACCTAAAGATTAGTGGTTAAATTATGTTTTTTCAACCTTAATGCTCCAACGGTTTGCATTAAATCTTCTTCGTCAACCATGTTCATCAGCTTGTTGCGAAAGAAATTGAAGCACCTACTCTTTCATTCACTCATTGAAAATGAACAAATTGAATCCAAAAAAAACTGAAAACTTGATTTATGTTCATGCCAATCTTTGTCTTCTATCAAGAAAGTGAAAAATATTCTAGTGGAGTGACTAGGATGTGGAATGTTAATGGAAATCATTGGGAGCCATTTGACGGGGCTGGAGGTCTTGAAGTTGCAAATTTGTCTCTAGATGAACCAGATTTAGAACAAGAGCTCATAGAAAATGTTAGTAATGTGGATGTAAATGAAGACGAAGATTAGTTTGGATTGGAATGTTACAAATTTGTCTCTAGTAGTAATGCTTGTAGAAAATGTAACTTATTATAAACATCTTATTTATACTTGTAAATTGTTTTATTATTTATGCTATTATAGCTTATTTATGGTTTAATTTAGTTTAATGTTTTAGATTATTGAATATATATATATATATATTGTCGTACCCGTATCTTGAAATTTTAAAAATTGTCACATCCCACATATTGTATTGTGTCGTACCTAATACACGTACCCGTATCGATGCTTCTTAAGCAATCACCTAGGGCATGATTCAATAAATTCACAAAGGTAATAAAAGGGAATGGATATTCTCAATGCCAAACTGATCATACATTATTTGTAAAATTCTCACGTAAAGGAAAAATTGCCGTTTTAATAGTTTATGTAGATGATATAATTGTAACAGGTGATTTTGCAAAAGAAATTAAATGGTTAAAATAGGCCTTGGCTAGGAAGTTTGAAATTAAAGAACTTCATAAGCTTAAATACTTCTTGGAAATAAAGGTTGCACGGTCCAAAAATAAATTTGTAGTTTCTTAGAAGAAGTACACATTGAATTTATTATAATAAACAGGGATGCTTGGCTGTAAACCATCTGAAACACCCATGAAAGCAAGATCAAAAATTGGTCCAGGAGAAAATAGTCTTCTAGTTGATATTGGTAGGTACTAAAGGCTTATAGGTAAGTTGATATATCTAGCTCACATCAAGCTAGATATAAGCTCTCTCGTTAGTGTTGTCAGCCAATTTATGAATAGAGCAACAAAGAAACACCTAGAAGTTATATATAAGACTCTTAGATACTTAAAAAGGATCCTTAAAAATGGATTTTTTTTTTCAAACAAGGGTCAAACAGAAAAATAGAAGTCAATTTTGATGCTGATTGGGTAAGTTCAATTATTGGTCCTAGGTCTACATTTGAGTATTGCTCCTATGTTTAGGGCAATCGAGTAACTCGGAGAAATTAAAAACAATTAGTAGTGGCCAGAAGTAGTGCAAAAGTAGGGTGAAGATCTTTGTCACAAGGCATCTATGAAGGAATTTGGTTACACAGGTAACCCAAGGAGTTGAGAATTACTATTCAAGAGCCTATGAAAGGGATGTGTGATAACTTGGTTACCTTGAGCATTGCCAAGAATCCTATCCATCATGATAAGATAAAACATGTTGAACTTGATGTCATTTTATGAAGGAAAAAGTAGATTCATGAGTGGTGGAGCTTGATCATGTCCCTACAAGGTTTCAAGTTGCTCATGTTTTGACAAAAGCATTGCCCAGAGTTCAGTTTGAAGAATTGAGATCCATGTTAGGCATAATCAATATCTACAATCCAACTTAAGAGGAAGTGCTGGAAATTATTTTAATTATTTAAATTGTAGTCATTTATATAGCTAAATTATACATAACCACCTAAACTTTAGGTAATTTGCAAATAATCCCCTGTCATTAGTTAATCTATTAGTTGACCCATGAAGCATGATACGTCAAGGGAGATTATCTGCAATGACCTAAAGTTCAAAGAATTATCTGCATATAACTCAAAGTTTATGGGAATTATTTGCACAAAAAATTGAAGTTTAAGGAATTTATTGTCATTGACATATCATGTTCCATCAATGAAATAACAGACTAATGACAGAGCGTTATTTGCACAAATTAGAAAGTTTATAGAGGTTCATTGTCAAGTTTCAAAGATAAAGGGGATTATTTACATATAACTTAAAGTTTAGAGGGCTTTGTGCAAAGTTAAGGGAGGTTATCCACATATGACTCAAAATTTAGGGGGGTTCTATGCAATTTATCATATTTACTATTATCCTTTATTAGCATTATCTTTATGTAATAGACTCCTATCAATGTTTAAATGCATTCAAATACTGATATGGCTGTTTCCTTAGGTTGTTATGCCTTATCATTTCCATTTGTATTTCAGTTTGCTTTGTATTATTTTGTCCCTAATTTTTGGCTGAGCTAAGGTAGTTCTGTTCCCTTCTTTGTTATTTATGTAGACCAAATTCAATGAATAAAATCATCAACTAGGAAAGAATAAAACTCAGCCATTTTCCAACCATTTTCTTCATTAAGCAGCCACTTTTTTTGGTTAATTGATATGTTAAATTTTCAAGACAAGTAGAGTCCTCATGGCCATCTAGGCTAGACCCGTGATTAACCATTGCATAACATACCAGAGCTTGATGCAAGTCAAATAATGCATTACTAATGCCTATGTGTAAATTATAAAAAGTCACATCCTACAAAATCAAACTTAGAACGCATCATTCCCTTTCATATTTTAAGAGTAAGAAACTAAGGGTACTAAGAAATTATGTGCTCCCTACAAATAGAAGATGGAATAAGAATAAAACCAGCACTAAAATAATAGTGAGCACGATATGTGAAAGCAATTATCAATGCTGTGCCAACAATTAGGGTTCCTTTTTATAAGTCAATAAGTCACAAAGATAATTAGATTCCTACCAGTAAGTGTCAAAAACCATTTCATTCCAAAAGCTTAAATTGTTAAGGGAAAGCCCAACAATGATTCATATGTTCTCTAGCATGCCCCCTCAAGCAAAAGCCCTTTGAGCTTGAAATATGAAATACATAGTCCCACTATACTAGTGAAATTAAAAATAAATAAATAATGGTGGCAAATATCAAACTCTTGACCACTTAGTCGAAGAAGCTTTGACATCATGTTAAGAACTGTTTCATTTTAAAAGCTTTAGTTGTTAGGAAAAAACCCAAGAATTATTTTTTACATTTCTCCAAAATTAAGCATTAAAACATACCTCAGCATCAACAAAGGGTTGTAGTACTTTGCGTCTCCCACTTAGATTTGAAAAGAACTGGTAAGTAAGATGAGTTCCAATTGAAGCTTGATGAAAATACGAAGCCCAATAATTTTCACCCAAAGCTTTGCTAAATGATGACAAAGAAAATTGTTCACTTGAGGCAGAAACTATATACACCACAGCAAGTAATCTAGATACCTGTTACAGTGTCATTAGCATTCTGAGGTCACTCAACCTACTCAAATAGAACAAAGGAACAAACTGAAAGCCACAAAGTATACCACTCAGATCTGTTTTTAAAATATTTACAAATCATATTTCTTGCATTCCTTTAATGTTGTAAAGTAAGGTATTGTATCTATGAAGCAAACACTGATATAGACATATGACACGACATGAACACGTTACCACATTAAACTTTAAAAATATAGAACATGACATGACATAGCATTTATATATATATATATATATATATATATTATCTTTCTATTAGTGATATACTTCTAGGAAAAAAACATAACTTGTAATATTCTATATTCTAAGCATCTTAAATGATTATTTTCTCAAAGAAATCTACTAAATCAAAAGTTTTTAATAATCTATCATTCAAATTATTCATGGACAAAAATTAGGGGAAAAAACTTTAATTATCTCATCAAGATGAGTTCCTTTCATTCTGCATTTTCTTTTTTTAGAGATCATCTGTATTTGAGCCACATTTTGTTGAGAGCAAGCTATGTTTAGCATGTGTCCAGGTTGCTTACGGCGCTTATCCAAGCCAATATTTACAAGATAGTCAAAGGCAAAAGGCACTCTTAAGGTGCTAGTCCTCTATAATGCCCTAGGTGAAAGGTGCTAGAAAGGCACACGCCCGAGTGAAACAAGGCACTAAAGTAGAAAAAACATATACTATATAAACAAAAAATAGATAAATGTAAATGTGTAATAACATTTGACATATAAATTAACTATTCAAACATAATAATTATTAAGTCATAAGACATAATCATCAAATGCATTAAGTCACTACTATCCATACTCAAGCATAAAAAAAATTAAGTCATAACTCATAATAATATTAAGAATACTTATAAAATCATTATTTAAGCCATATCAATATAAAGTTAATTAGTTAACTTTACAATTAAAAAAATGCAGTAGCCATGACAACCAAGCCATTGACAAAATAACAAAAGATAAAGTACACTACTTAAGTCCAAAAAATTCTTCAAAGAAATTAACAAACAGCCATATAACCCATAAATTTAGTTATCTAAACCATCACAATCATATCCATAATTGTTATTACTTTTACCTCCTCCTTCATTGAATTTATATCTTTCAATATCTTCTTTTGTCTCATTTGAATCAACCTCTATATCTTCAATGTTAGCAAGTGAACATTTTGTTGCCTTCCCTCTTGATTTTCATAAGGTACCTCTTTTGGTTTAGCTTCTAGTTTGTTTGCTTGCTTCTTTAACACCTGTTGCCTTTGCTACAGACCCCCATGTTAACTTTTCATTCCCATCACCAGATATAAGCTCATTTTTAACATCTTATCAACATATGGTTCAGCACTCACTTTTCCAACTAACCACTCATTACTTTCATCTATATCATCAATAGAAATGGGATCAACATCCTTTCTATTATACTAAGCTTTGAAGCTTGATTATACTTCACAAACACCAAATCATTCGGACTTTCTTGTGCAAGTTTGTTCCTCCTTTTTGTATGAATCTAAAAACATATGTAATAATTAATTTGACTATCATAATGTGATAAAACATATTATTAAAGAGCTAAAAAAATTAAAATTTAAACGCAACATGTTCAAACACGCTCCAATTACATTCACAACCTGATGCACTATATGTTAAGCTAAGGATTCTAATTGCTAATTACTGTAAATATAGAGTAGAGCTTCCATAAGAAGCCACCATTTAGCTATGTAGTAAAACCCAAAAAAAAAAAAAAAATCATAAGATTAGTGACTAATTGACTAAAATAATTATAAAAAAACCATTGTAGAATCTAGGTAATAAGTTAGCTAATCAACCTAGAGCTCTTGTCTTACTTGTTCTAATAGCTAATGGAACACCAAAATGTTCCTTGACTTTTTTATATGTAATCAATTCATCAATGATCTTCCCTTGTATATCAAAATCCTTCGTAAGTCTACTTATGCAAGATATAAGTTTCAATGTGACTTTTTTTATCAAACTCCATACTTGGATTTTCATAACAAAATTCTAAATTAAGGAAATGTGCATCAGCATATAGAGGTTGACGTAATTGGCAATCCTATCTGTCATCAAAGATTTTGAATATCTCCTAATACTTATCTTCTTTCTCATTAAATGATTTTTGAGTTGCCTCATTACCTCTATCCATTGCTTCATATATATAACCCATTGCTAGTTTCTTTTCATTGTCCACAAGCCTAAGCACCCGAACAAGAGGTCCCATAACTTCTAGTGCATAAACAATTGAATTCCAAAAGGAAGGCATAGGCACAGTTTCCACCATTAGTTTGTCTTTACCTTCTCTTGGCCATTTGCTTGAAACCCACTTCTTCGAAGTAAACATCGCCCTTAATGGAGTTTTTTGTTGACGGATGCATTTTAAAGTGAGATAAGAAAGGCAAAATCTAGTTTTTCCAAGCCTAACCAACTCTCTTTGGTTTGTAAACTCCCTCATCATATTTAGGATTCCAACATGGTTATATATGTAACCAGTCAAGTTGATTGCCCTTTCTATAGTCCTTGACACTCTAGGTATTTTCCCAATATCTTCTAATATGAGATCCAAGCAATGTGCTACACATGGTGTCCAATAAAGATTAGACCCCTTCATTTCTAATAACATACCAGCTACTTTAAAGCTTGATCCATTGACAATAACCACTTGTACCACATTCTCTTCTCCAACATATTCTACAAACTCATCAAGTTGATTGAACAACCTTTTAGCTGTTTTTACATATGATGATGTATCAATATATTTTACATTGTACCAACTAGACAATTTACTAAAAAATTGATCAAACTCCTATTTGCTCAACTAGTCCACCCATCCCACATAATAGAACACTCATGTCTTCTCCATAAATCTTTGTGACTATCCATCATATCATTTGTGAGCTTAACTTCTTTTAAGATTGGCACCCTTAACTCATGATAACTAGGAGGCTCCAAATTTGGGCCATATTGTCCAATGGCTTCAATCATCTACTTAAAAGAATCCATTCAAGCAACATTGAATGGAATCCCAAATTGGCAAAAAAATCTACCAATGTATTGGCACACCATAGCCCTTTTTACCATATCAAATTTATCATTTATGTTTCCTTGCCACAACTTCTCTTCTTTCCTTAATTGAACTATTTGTTCAAGCTTATATCACACGAAAGAATCTATTGGACCTTTTAGCCTATGCTTCTTTGACAATGACACCACACTTTTACCTTTTTTCCTAGCTTCTCCTCCTCATCATCATCATCAATTTCAATCTCAATTGAATTGTCAAACATTTCAATATCAATATTTGAAGGTATATCATATGTTGCTTTGTTCCATTTTTCCCTCTCCATATATTCTTTCAAGTCCCTCCTAACATGCTCTAGACTCTTTAAGCATTTTACAGCTTTCTTATGACCCCAACTTGGTGCGACTTGGCTCTAAGAATCCCACCTTTTGTGACTTGTTGCAAAACATACAAGTGATCGTGTTGGTGTCTTTAGGGTCATTTAGAAAGTTGTACTTCCATGCTAGGTCTTTCCTATTGTTTGTTAAGTCCTTGTTTTGTTGCCCTTGACTACTTTTAGCCATGATAACTCAAAGTTTGATTCGAAACTAAACAGAAAGAAAGAAAATATGGTTTTAGAATCATAAAAAATAAGTTTCAGAATCATACTTTAAAATAAAAGGCTGTTTGGTAGATTTTAGAATCATAAAAACTAAGTCTCAAGACTAAAGCTATTTGAAAAAGAGAAAGTTTATATTCAGATTTCAAAATCATTAAAAGAAAAAAGAAGGAATAATAGGAGCCAAAATAACATTTATATCAAAGAAAGAGTATGAAACTTTGAGTTAGAGGTGCTAGAATAAAGTTTGAAACAGAGAAAAGTTTAAGGGCTAAAATAGTTTGAAAGAGAGAATAATGTAGGAGAAGAATAGAAGTAGAAGAGTAAAGGAGAAGAGTAGGAGTGAAGGAGAAGAGTAGAAGAAGAGAAGAAAAAATACCATGAAGGAGAAGTCAAGGTAGTGAGCAACAACTTGAACATTCTGCCTAGTTCCCACTTTCTTCTTCTTTGTGTCGTCTGCAGTCGCTATGGTCCTCGAGGCTTTGTATTTTTGTGTTTGTTTATAAGACCTAAAAAACTAATAGCTTGAATACTATTTTAAAATAAGGATAACTATTTTACCCTATTATTAAATTTTTAAGGGTGGGTTGGACTTGTTTTGTGGTTTCCTATTCTATTCTATTACTATTTCTGAATTTTTAGGTTAGGCTTAGGTAACCTAGTCCTTCTTTTTGCTTCCATTATCTAAGGCACCTAAGTCACATGACTTAACAAAGAAAAAGGCGCCAAAAGGTGCTCAACTTTCTGTGGCTTAGTGAAGCCATTGCCTCTCATGGTGTAAGAGGCATTGGGCAAGAATAACGTCTCACCTCAATGCCAAGCACCTTTGATAAGATGGAATATTTTTTTTTTTTTTAATTTTGACATGTCCATACGTATGTCATGGCAATGTGTGTGTCGAACATGTGTTAGACATATGACACACCTAAAAATATAAGGGCCTATGCTTTATAGTATTATATAGTGCCCATATCATCTGCTGCTATGTATGCACCTTCTACTAAAATTTTCATTTCTCTACATATAATGATAGACAGTAAAGCCTAATAATATAGGAAATAGTATTTGAGCCACCAAAGATCTGAATAGGATTAAGAGGCAGCAAGTTCTAGAAGTCCAAGATATATGTTCCTAAGTCAAAATTGCTTCATGCTTTAAAGAATGTCAGGGCAAGATTAATAATTTTCCATCGATAAGTGACTATGACTTTTGTAATGGAAAATATATCTAAGAAAAATTTTAAAAAAAAAGAATAAAAACAAGAAAGATATGTTTTACCTTCTGAAAAAGTACAGGAACCTCACGAGAGAGTACAAAGGCTAGCCTCAGCCAAGATGCAAGATCTTCAAACTTGATGCAAGGTAAATTGCAGAAAATATTCCTGGGAGGCAAAAAGGACAATGGAGCAAGTGAATGAAGTTAGTAATATGAAGTTATGTTCATAAAGCATCAAGTATAACAATGTAAAATTTTATAAATCTAGCCCAAGGAAAAAACCATTGTTGGAATACAAGAAAGCAAACAATGATGATTCAACCCATCCACAAATGCTTAATATATGCAAAATTTATTCTTGTCATTTTATTCCAAAGGTTTTGGTTCAAGGAAGGATTTTAAGATCGTTTGGAAGTGTACTCTTTCTGTAGTGTTGTGGCGCTTATGGTTGAAGCATAATGCTAAAACTTGTTATCAAAGATATCTCCCCTCACATCCCTTATGGGATAGAGTTGTCTTTTAGCTCTTCTACGGGTGTCAACTCATGGATTCCCTAAGGGGTTTCTCTTTGGATTTGTAAAGGGATTTGGGAGCTCTTTTGATCTAATATTCTACTCTTGTACACACACACAAAAACTCAAAGGAAGAAGAACCAACAATGATTGATTCATTAATATGCAAGAAAAGCAATAAAATTAAATGACAAAATGCCATGAAGTACTTCACATTACAAAATTCCAAGGAAAACAAGCTTTTTGACAGCTAGATGATATTTCTATTTAAAGAAGGAAAATTGGATCCCATCGAAAAGATACAAGACAGAAACATCTTGTTTTAAAAATACAGATACTCTGAGAAAGTACCCATTTAATATCATATGCATTGTCATGCACAACTTCATTATTGCTAATATGAAAGGTAAGTCAATGATAAAGCACATTTTAGATGCCAATGTCTAATTATCTATCATAAAACTACAGGGAATTGAATGTTTACTCATCAAAAA
Source organism: Erythrophleum fordii (assembly GCA_032878935.1). NCBI lineage: Eukaryota > Viridiplantae > Streptophyta > Magnoliopsida > Fabales > Fabaceae > Erythrophleum > Erythrophleum fordii. Next base: position 24,028,942 of record JAVQMF010000046.1, read on the forward strand.
GGAAAGAAGCCCACATATGCAGACTTCTATGTATGCAACAGACAAGTTATTACAAATACCTCATATGCTTGGAATGATAGCTCCTCAAAGAGAACCAACAAATGTCATGGAGTATTTCTGCACGTTCAATAGCAAAAACATCTTCTGGGATCTCCTTTGCAACTAAAAGGCAAAAATAATCAAGTGCAACAGGAACAAACTTTTGGTAGAATGCATTTCTGCTGACTAGAACTGATATTCTTCTTACAAGAATTTTATGTGCTTCATCAATTTGACTAGGATATGCAAAAGAATTTCCTGCAAATCAAAAGAAATATCAGAGAAGGAATGGCAAACAACTATGTGCCATAAATAATTGCAGGGCTTAAAACTTACCAAAAAATGACAAAAATACAAATGTCTTTGGGTGTATTTGTTAAAATTGAAAAAATTTTAGAGGCACAAATTCAGTACTCAAGTAAGTGATGAAAATTTTTAGCAATGAATTTGTAATGTTTGAAAAGATTTAAATTGCACATCCTGGATGTATATTAAAGAAAAAAAATAATGCTATATTAAACAAAACTATTGTCATTTCACAATCTAAATAAGGAAAGGGTTGCTGCTGAAAGCATTTGATGACCTCTTATATGTTGAATGTTCAAAATAATTTTTCACAAGTTAATTAAAGGTAAGAATTTAACCGTATATCACTTTTAGAGCTAAACTTTCTCATTTTTACATCACTGAATTGAGTTTTCAAACAGACTCTTAACTATATAGTGTAAAGAAAAGTCACCAGCCAACTTTTGTGTGCTTTGCCATTCTTGGAGGTATGCACGTAAACAACTCTCCCTAATTTTATTCATACATTTAATTACTTAAGTAGTCTATATTTTAATGAAGTAATGGGTTTTGCTAGGCCAACATTTTTGTCTTGTATCATTCAACTCACATTGAATTTTCTACTCAATATTACCTTCTTTGCAAAGAAGTCTAACCCCTATAAAGAATAAAAATGAGAATCAACTTATTCAGCATAAAGCTAGAATATCAAACATTTAAAGCCCTGATCCTAAATTGAAGATGAATACCAATGATGTTCAAAACAATCATTGACTTTCTAGTTTCTCCTCCTTTACTCTCAATCCATGCATGAATCTCATTTTCTACCTCTCAGATCACAGTAGCTTGATGGGCCCAATCTTGATGGGCCTTAGCTTATGGCAACTTATCGCAGAGAAAAAAGGGAGAAGACAACAGATAAAAATAGTGAGGTGCTCCTTAGTGAGTTGTCCAGGGATAACTAACTATCATAGCAGGAGGCGAGAGAATGGGGTGGTGTGAGTTAGGCACAAGGGCGTTAGAAATTATAGAGAGCTTTAGGTGAGAGAAGGAGAAAGGAAGAAAGTTATTGAGAAATTGGAGAGTCCTGTCTCTCCACTGCATGGAGCTATTTTCTTTCCTTTCATATTTTTTTCTCTTCTTCTTGGTCAACTATAATCTATCCCAATGTCACTTCCTAGGTAGATCTTTCATACAAATTCAATAAAATAGAGGACATTCTATCAATTTGGTGTCCAAGAGATGGTTAATATAAGAATGGAGCATAGAGTAGATTCACTAGAGAATGGTTTGGATAAGGTGCAAAACCAACTGACTAATGCAATGGACGTGTTGATAGATTTAAGGGACAAGGTGAACGAAAATCAAAATGCATTGCAAAGTAATGCTAGAGGCAAGGGAGTTGTTGAGGACCAACTAGCATCGCACTCAAAAGCTGAAGGAGGGATGAATGACACAACTATGGAAAGGGATGCGTCGCATTTTAAGAGGTTTGAATTGCATCCGTTTTTTCGTGATGATCCCATCAGGTGATTGCTGAAGAGTAGAATGCTATTTTTCTACAAATACTATGGAGGAGGATGAGAAACTTGAGGCAGTTGTTGTGTGTATGGAGGGTAAGGCTCTCAACTAGCTCTAGTGGATGGGAACATAGGACCTAGTAAAGAGTTGGGTTGAATTTAAGAAGGAATTGCTTGCAAGGTTCCATTGAAGGTAGCTAGGAGATGGGTATGAAATGCTAATGGCCTTGAAGCAAGAGGGGACAGTTTCTCGGTATAGGGAGAGCTTTGAGGTATTAACAACAACCATGAAGGAAACTCCTAAGAAGGTAGCCACTGGGGCATTTAAGAATAGGCTCAAAGAGGAGATACAAGTAGAGGTTTGCATGATGTAACCCACTTCTTTAAAGCATTCGATGGACATTGCATTTCAAGTGGAGGAGCAATCTAGTGGTGGAGCAAGCCAGGGAGAAGAAGATTACTTTTAAGGTGGTGAGAGCTTCTATGGAACCCATAGTGACAAGTGTTTAAATAAAATTTTTCAAAGATACAAAACTCTATAGAACATCAAAGGAGTGTAACACCAATGGCAAGCACCCAAAGTCCTAATAGTAAAAGGAGTATTGAGTCTAAGACAAGTAGTGGGTTAAGTGTGAACATCCTAGAAACTTTCAAGGGAAGGAGTATCTCTTCCAAGAGGCTCTCTGAAGATGAGAAAACAAGAACAGAACAAGGTCTTTGCTTCAAATGTGAAGAGAAGTACAACCCAAACCACAAGTGCAAGAGCAAGTTATTGAAGTTGTTAATTTTTTTCATCTAAAGAAGGAGGGGAAATTGAGGAGATAACAGAGCCAAAAGAGGGAATTGAAGAGAATTTGAGTATACACACAATGGAGTTGTCCATAAATACTTTAGTAGGGATTGATGGACCCAAATCAATGAAGCTACAAAACTCTGTGAATAAAAAATCTGTTTAGATATTAACTGATAGCAAGGCTAAACATAATTTCATTTCTTCAAGTTTGGTGGAACATCTTAAATTGTCTCTACAAGGAACAAAAAGATATGCCACTACAATAAGGAATGGGCACAAAATATTTGGGTAAGAAGTGTGTAAGGATTTGGAGTTGGAATTTCAAGGATTGAAAATTTGACAGGATTTTTATCCTTTTGAGTTGAGTGGGGCAGAAATAATTGTTGGAATCCCTTGATTTATGCCCAAGATTTTCTCTACATTTACTGTACAATGTCAACATTTTATTTTCTCTTTTATTCATCTTTATTGCTCAGTTATTTTCCTCGTTTTTTGTTTTTCTAGTTGTCTAGAGTGAGTGACTATTTTATGTGGCCAACCTTCTATATATGCGTAATTTCCTTCTTCAAATAAATATATTAGATTCAGAGCATTTCAAAAACTGTAAAATTCCTAGAATTCCATATGGTAATAGAACTTGCAAAAGCTTAACTACTTATGGTTCAATTTGGCCACATTAATGGCCTAAATGGCAAAGCCTATGAAGGGTAGAGCACAATGATAGAGACGAAGCTACCATCCTTTATGAGAACAGTGACAATAGCAGACACCATAATCATCTTTAAAAGGTACAAATCGACCGAACCTCAGCCATCATCTGTTACCACATGTGCCTCCACGTGCCAATTAGTTCACGGTCTTCTAACACAAATGCTAGCACTTGAGGGCACATCATGGCCTGTCATGTGACGTAGTTCATCTAGAGCTAGTCATCACGCTCCATCATCATTGTTTGTCAATACAATTGTTAAAAGATTGAGTCCAACAGTAGCAAGCATATTGCAGTCTTAAAGGCACAAACTTGCTCTATGTTGCCCATAATACCAAAAAAAAGAGCATCAATCTCATATAGATGGTGATGAAGGGATGATAGGCCACCAATTTCAGGTCATATGAAAAATTCATTTGTGTAAGGCTTGTTGCCCAATCAGGTAAATTTCATATTGCCCTTAGCTCCCAAGTTCAAAACAACACCTCTTGGATAGTTGACTCAGGAGCAACAAATCTCGAGAGGATATGCCTTGGTACCTTGCAAAGGAAATTTAGTTGTTATAATTGTGGATGGAATTTTGTCTAAGTGGCTAGAATTGGGATAGCAAAGAATTGGTTTTCAAAAATGTTTTACTTATACCAAATTTAACTTGCAATTTGTTGTCTATTAGAAAGCTCTCGAAGGACTTAATTTGTCGCTAAATTTTATCTTAATGGTCATAATTTTCAAAATTTGGATGGAGATAAGATCATGGGCAATTCTAAAGAGGTTCATAGGCTATATCTCATTACTAGAGCTCTAACAGTGGAGAAAAGGATTCATGTTGAGAGTAGTGCTTGCTAAAGCAAACATCTCTCTCTAGAATTGACTAATGAAGATTCAATCTCAATCCAAAACTATTATCTTTGGAAACCCATGTAGCTTGACCACTTCCTTGATAAATAGTTCAACCACATCTTTCGCAATGAAGGGGTGAGAGAGGGGTATAAAATGGCCATACTTGGTAAGTCTATCCACCACCACCATAATGGTATCAAACAGGTTTGATTTAGAGAGGGCAACCACAAAATCCATGCTTATGTCTTTTGTAATTGTCATTACCTTGGATGATTTGCTAGGCAAAACTAGCTCGTTGTGGTATAGTAATAAGCTATTTTTGAGGTTGTATCCTTCTGGAACAGCAACCCCCGCAATTAGTTTCTAAATAATCTCCATCAAATTTCTATCATTTTTTACGTCTTCATCCAACTTCTCAATCCCTTGATACTGCCATAAGGAGAAAGCTCTCAACTCAAATGTGTTCTCCCTTCTTGACAATGCACCAGCCGCATGGTTCTCTTTCCCTCGTTTGTATCGAATCTCAAATTGGTATCCCATCACCTTAGAGATCTATCTTTGTTGATATGAATTCATAACTCTCTTTTCTAGCAAGAACTTCTAAGCTTTTTGGTGAGTTCTAATAAAAAAAAAGTGTCCCACTAAATAATGTTGCCATTTCTTTGTAGCCAATACTATTGCCATTAATTCCTGCTCATACACCAAGCTTTGCTTCTTTATTGCAGAAAGTTGTTGGCTGAAATAAGCAATGGGTTTCCTTTTTTGCATAAGCACAGCTCCCACTCCAACCCGAGAAGCATCTGTTTCTACTTCAAAAGGGATAGAAAAATCAGGCATGGCAAGGATAGGGACTAATACCGTGGTGGCCTTAAGCTAATTGAAGGCTTGTTAAGCTTGCTCACTCCATTTGAATGAATCGTTCTTGAGTAAGTCAATAAGTGGGCTGCTATCTTCCCATCATATCTGATAAATCTTCTATAATATCTAGTCAACCCGATGAATCCGCTTAATGACTGAATGTCCCGTGGGGTAAGCCACTTTGTCATAGCTTCAACCTTAGAAGGATCTGCTTGTACTTCTTTTGATGAAATTATATGTCCCAAATATTCCAACTTCCTTTGCCTAAAAACACACTTTTTAGGATTGATTCCTAGCAGGTTTTTTTGCAAAATACCCAAAGTCACTCTCAAATGGCTCATATGAGTTTCTTTATCCTTGCTATATATACAGATGTCATTAAAAAAAAAAAGGACGAACTCTCTTAAATAGTATCTAAAGATGTCATTCATAAGGGATTGGAATGTAGAGGGGGCATTGGTTAGCCGAAAAAGCATTACCAAAAATTCATAATGACCACTATGAGTTCTAAAATCTGTTTTGGTTTCATCCCCCTCTTTAGTTCTTATTTGATGGTACCCAACTTTGAGGTCCAACTTTGAGAACAATGTAGCTCCTCCCAACTCATCTAATAATTCATCAATAGCTAGTATAGATATTTATCAGGGACTATGATCTTGTTCAAAGCCCGATAATCAACACAAAATTTCCAACTCCCATAATTTTTATTAATTAATAATACAAGACTAAAATAAGGGATGATGCTAGGTTGAATAATGCCTGCCTCCAACATTTCCTTCATCAACCTCTCTATTTCTTTTTTTTTTTTTTTGAATGTGCATACCCGCCATTGTCTGGTGAGGTGGGGCTGCTCTCCTTCCTTAATCATGATGGTATGATCCTTTGTCTGGTGAGGTGGCAAGCCCACCATTGGCTCGCATACGCTTGGGAACTCCTCTAGCAACCTCTAAATTTCTTCACTTGCTATCTACAACCCAACTTCTGTCTCTCGGGTAGGGGACCCAAATTCCAACAAAAATCCCTCCCCTCTTCCCTTAATTGCTTTAATGATGCTCTTAAAAGATCCCATGGTGTGGGTTAGGGTCGGGCCCCCTCTTAGACACACCCACTCTTCATCTTTCTTAATCTTCACCCTCAACTCGCCAAGGGACTCCAACCACTCCACTCCTAGCACCAAATCAACATCCCCCAAATTTAAAGGATAAAATGTTTGAATAATTAAGAATCCTTGCAGCTCCACTTTCACATTTTCACACTTCCCTTTTGTCAAAGTTCTCTTGCCATCTCCCACAAAGATTGAATACAGTTTAGTATCCTGTATTTTTATGCCAACCTTCTGAACCACCTAAGTAGATAGGAAATTTTAGGTGACTCCATTGTTAATGAGCACTAATACCTTTTCACCTTCAATATTTCCTACCAACTTCATGGCCTTTTGACTGGTCATCCCTACCATCGAGGCCAATGATAGCTCCATAGCTACCATCACCTTCTCAGGTTCCTCTTCTTCTGGAGTTTCCCCTCCTTAATCCCCCTTTTCCTTTGTTTCTTCCTCTTCAGTTAATATCATTACCTAGAGCTGCTTGTTCTTACAATTATGATTAGGGCCAAATTTTTCCTCACACTTGAAACACAACCTCAGCTCTCTTCTGTGATTAATCTCAACTTCTGATAATTTCTTCCTGCTACTATTATTACTACTATTGTTTGTGATGGAGGTAAGAAGGATGGTCACCTTGTTTCGTGACATGATTTATTTTCTTCCCCTATTTTCATTTCATGCACTTTACTCACCATTTGGTTGCTTACACTCTTGGTTGCTTCAAGTACATTGGGGATCCTTTGAAAACTAGATTAAAATCCTCCCTATTTAGTACCCGCACTCATCCTCATCCCCACAAATTTCCTCTTCTCTCTAGCTCTTCGTAAGACCTCATTCTTATCCTTTACTTGATAGGCCCAATCCATCAGGTGTTTCAACATCTTTGGTTGCAGTAGCCGAACATCTACCTTCACCTCATCAGATAATCCATTTTTGAAGATGCCCATTAGGACCTCATTAAAACCTGAATTTTGGACCAGCGAGTAACTTTGCAATTTGTCTAGTTTTTGGTTCCAAATCCGTAGTTTATGGATTGTTTTATAATGTGTATGAGTTGAATAAATGAAGTATAAGTGGAGAATGATGTTGGTGTGTTTATATAGTCCACATAACATGAAATGAAAATTATTACTAAAAAAAGTAGAAAAAACTGACATTCTCTCTTCTGCTCTCATATTTGATCCTCTCTCTAGATAGTAGAGATCACCTCACTCTTTAACATTGCCAATTGTCTTCCCCGAGCTCAAGTCTTGAAAAATATAATTTTCTTTAGTGAAATAGACACCACAATTCAATTGTTGGGTAGTTTTCTTTACAGACAGCAAGTTACACTTGATTTCAAGAACATAGAGGACATTGATTAATTTTATATTATCCGATATTATCACTGTTCCAATCCCAAGCACTTTAGCATAAGTCCCATTTGCAATCTTAACTCCAATATGCTTTGAATTACTATGAAATTCACAAAATAGATCTTTGTAAGCAAAAATATGATCTGTTGCACCTGAGTCAACAGTTTAAATGTTATTGGTATGAACCATAGTGCGCAAAGCAGCAATGAGAAATATACCTACTTAGGCTAAAGTGACTGAAGGGCTAGAGTTCTCACTTTGAGATGGCTGGAAATCATGTCTTTCAAGTAGTTTTTTTAGGACTAAAAAATCTTCTTTGCACGATGCAACGTTCTCATTTTCAACATCCACTTTAAATCCTCTTCCTTCACTTCTGGTCCTTTGTTTATTCCCTAGTGTCTTACCATGAAACTTCCAGCATATATCCTTGGTATGTCCACCTTTATTATAATGATCACACTATTTAGATAACTTCTTTCCTTTCTAATCTACTTGCTGGCTGCTTCTGGATATCATGGCTAAAGATTCAATAGGATTTGAAGATGACATAGTACTCAAGGATCAAATTCTTCTAACTCTCTTTACATTTGACCATGTTAATGGTCTCTTCAAGAGAGGGCAGGGGCTTCATACCCATAATCCTTCCTCTTCATAGGTTTCCTCCTTTTCAACCAGTTGTTTATAGTAGATGCTATCAGTAGAGCATGACCATTGGTGGACTTCATAGATGTCTATCTGCTGCCACAACCTGCGTAGAGCACTATAGTACTAAGTTATAGTCTTACCTTCTTGTTTCAGATCACGTAGAAATCTCTTAACCTAAAACACAGTGGCTGTATTTTCTTTCACTCCATAAGTTCGCTCAACGAAGTCTCAAATCTCCTTGGTTGTTATTACCAGCACATAGTTTTCACTAATTTCAGTGGTCATGGAGTTAACTAACCACGTCATAACCATGCTATTCTTTAAAACCCAGGTATCATAGCCAGGATCTTCAGCTGTTGGTTCTTTCGTTGCTCCTATTAGATACTTTTCCTTCTCCTTTTCTTGGGTAAACATCAAGATATTCCTTGACCACAGTAGATAATTATTTTCGATTAGTTTATGAGTAACCATTATCGGTGGGAAGCTACTGGATGCAATCCTAGAAGGGTTTGCACCATTGTTGCCCAAATTTGTTATTGAACTCAGTGCCTCTTGCAGAAAGAGGTTGTACGATGATAGGCTAGAGCTTAGAAGCACCGATACTCCAAATTTGGAGCCGTACCCGTACCGGATACGTATCCGATACCGACACGCGTACCGTAAGGGTACAAAAGTATCCGAAACGTTTCTTTGCGTACCGAAATGTTTCGAAACGTTTCTTTACGTACCGAAACGTTTCGACACGGCTAGGAAACGGCTCCAAAACGTCCTTGAAATGGCAGTGAAACGTTTTTCTCATTAAACGACTTCATTTCGTCCATCATTTAAACCCCCAACCTGTCAAAAGTTTCGGTTCTTCTCCCTCAGCTTCAGTTCTTCTTCCTCGCCCGCTGCTTCTGGTGCTGCTACGTCTCGCCATGTGTCGCCTACCTTGCTACATCATCCTCTCCGACGACGCCTTCTGTTCCTCTGTCATCTTCTCTGGCCAGTGGTAGGTGCATCTTCTTCTCCAGTGGCAAGGATTTTGTTTTCAATTTTTTTTTTTCAGAAATTTGAATGACAGAGAAAAACAAGTCTAAAATTTTGTAACTTGGCTGATAATTTGTCTCTCCTACTTGTGTTTCAATTCATTCTTGTGATATGTGCCTCTGTTTGTAGAAAATTAAACTAGAATGTTCTGGGTTTGTAATATCTGACTTCACCTGTTCATTGTTCAACCATTTAAGCGTAGCAATAAAAGGAGGTGGAATAATGACTCTTCACATTATAAGGATAACAACAATGGCTGCAATTTGTAAGCTGATGAAACAAATTAGGGCTCACCTAATTTTGATTCCTCTGCTCATTAATTGATTAATTATTTCATTCACTAATTATGCTTGATTAATTAGTTTTTAATGTATTAGATTATTGAATATATATATATATATATTTTTTTCCCGTACCCGTATCTTAAAATTTTAAAAATTGTCGTATTGCACGTATCGTATCGTGTCGTACCCGATACGCGTACCCGTATCGGTGCTTCTTAGGGCTAGAGTTGCTGCCATCAACGGTGAAGGCCTCCATGGTGCCAAACAGAATGTGCCTATGCTGCATAGGATTGCAACTCTGATACCATGAGGATTTAGTAGGCACAAAACTATTAATTTTTATTCCTCGGTTAAGGTTCTATATATAATCATACCAGATTTGATTACAAGTCAATCACTCCTTGGTATTCAACCTAAATACAAGGGATTACATAACTAAATGATAAAACAAAATAAAATCCTGATATGGGCTGAATAAAAAGAAAAGAAAAGATATAACCAAATAGGAAAGAAAAGATAATAGGAAATAATAATAGAAAAAAAGAAAAAATATATCTAATAGGAATAAATATGCAATAATAAATGATGATTTCCAACGCCTATCAATTGGTATTAGATCTAGTGGTTGGCAACTTCGAAAAAGGCTACCTATAAAGGGTTCTAACTTACAAAAAGCCAAATGAACTGTCGCATACTATAGCCATCAAGACATCAGCTTTCCAAGGGCGGCCAATTGATAAAAACTAAAGTAGTATGAAATGCCAAAGTCCTACATTTAGTAGTATAGGATGCTGAATAGTGATTCTTCCACCTCAATAACTAGCTTTCAGAGGAACATTTCCCACTTGACTTAGGAGTGCATTAGCTTATTACATCCTTCCTCAACAAAAAAAGTGGATAACTTTTTGCCAAAGAGGTGGTCAAACTACATGGCTTTCCAAAATTCATTGTGTCTGATCTGAGATAGGCTCTTTATGAGTCAATTTTGGCAAGGGTTGTTCAAAATGGCACGCATAAAACTGAAATACAATTTTGGTTACCACCCACAAATAGATAAGCAAATAGAAATGGTTAACCAAAGCTTGGAAACATATTTATGTTGCTTTGCAAGGGACAAAGCAAAGTAATGGGCTAAGTGGTTGTCATGGGCAAAATATTGATTCAATACTTCCTACGGTAGATCAATGGGGATGATAGCTTTTAAGGCTTTCAAGATCCCCTCTATGCTTCTCAAGATGAAAGACATTCATTCTATTGTAGAAGAAGCTAATGAAACCATAAAGGCTCAAAATCTAATTTTGGCTCAATTATAGCATAATCTTGAAAGGCCCCAAAAGTATACAAAGTTACAAGCTAATAAAACTCAAAGGGAAAGGGTGTTCACAATAAGAGACATGGTGTACTTAAAAATCAATCCTTATAAACTTTAGGCTCTATCAAAAAGAGCCAATAAGAAGTTGTGTCCTAGGTTCTATGGACCTTAAAAGTGCTAGAAAAAATAGGACCCATGGCATATCGACTAAAGTTGCCCTCAACCACAAGAGTCCATCCTATGTTTCATGTGCCATAGCTTAAAGGGTCCTTATATGCTATTGAAGCTTCCCAAGAAATTCCTACTTTTTTATTTGATGTGTTAGAGTTGCAAGATAGTCCAAAAGTAGTACAAAAAGCAAGAAAACTAACTAATAAGGGTAGAAATCTTGATTAAATGAGTGGGGTTACTTGAACTTGAAAATACTTAGGAAACCTATGATGTAATTCACAACCACTTCCATGACTTCCACCTTGAGGACAAGGTGACACCAGTTAGAGAGGGTGTTGATGGGCTCAATCTTGATGGGCCGCAGCCTATGAGGACTTATAGCAAGAAAAAAGAAGGAGAAAATAGTAGATAAAAATAGTAAGGTGCTCCCTAGTGAGTTGTCCAGGGATAACTCACTATCACAGCTAAAGGAGAGAGAATAGGGTGGTGTGAGTTAAAGCGCAAGGGTAGGAAATTATGGGGAGCTTTGGGTGAAAGAAGGAAAGAGGAAGAAAGTGATCAAGAAATTAGAAAGTCCTACCCCTTGAACACAAGGAGCTATTTTCTTTCCATTCATTTTGTTTTCCTTTTACTTTGTCAACTATAAGAGAATAGTAGATAAAAATAGTAAGGTACTCCCTAGTGAGTTGTCCAGGGATAACTAACTATCACAACTAAAGAGAGAATAAGGTGGCATGAGTTAAAGTGTAGGGGGTTGGAAATTACAGGGAACTTTGGGTGAAAGAAAGGAAGAAGGAGAAAGTTATCAAGAAATTGGAGAGTCTTGCCTCTTAAACATCGGGAGCTATTTTCTTTCCATTCATCTTTTTTCCTCTTCTACTTTGTCAACTGTAATCTATCCCAGCATCAATTTTGGGGTAGATCTTTCATACAAATTCAATAAAATAGAGGAGGTTCCATCACAGCTATTTTTCGTTATTTAGGAAGCCCATAAAGTGAACAATGAACCAAAGAATTCTTAATAGCAAACCCTCATATAAGGCTATAAGCATATGAAGCCATCAAAACGCTCAACCCAACCATAACCATCCACATTTCCAAGGAATTATATTGATAGCCAATAATGGCTTTACTGTACTCCCCACATCATCTCAAGAACATTCAATGAGTTTTAATCTTAGTATCCAAATGTGGAAAAACCTATCAAATATTATAGAAGGGTCACAAGTGGGAGTGTTTAATAATTGAATATAATGTTTGTTTGAAAATTCACTCTTATCCTTTATTTACATGTGTTGGTATAGCACAATTTCAACCCTGATATTACGGGATTGAAATTGATTTCATATCAAATTGAGGATATTAGGATCTAATTTGGGTCAAACAATATTCTATATTTAAGCCTTTTTATTTCAATTTTAATTTTCTTTTTTTTTCAACATTTGATTGACATAGTCATTAATTTATTTCTTTTTTTTTTCCTGATCTGTATCAAGGGACCTTATGGCCCCACTTAATGTTATCGGTCTTATATATGTAGCTGCTTCCTATTCGAAAATAATGCAATGAATTATTCAGACCACAGACCTATCTTCCTCATCTTTTTTAACATGATATCAGAGCCCTACTAGCTTGATCTTCTCCCATGACCAAATACAGTCTCCAAACAACTATAAGTGAAGAAAAGAGAGAGCTTCCCACAAAAATGACAACCCAAACACCTTAGACTTTCACCAATAATACCACTCCCATAAGTATTAGCACTCACAAGCTAAACGAATATAACTACCTTCTATGGAGTCAATCTATGATGATGTTTGTGTGTGGGAAAGGGAAAGAAGATTATTTGAGTAGAGAGGTTGTTGAACCAAATACTAGTGATTCCACATATAAGACTTGGAAGGCCAAAAACCATTAGGTCATGGCTCGGCTTATTAACTCCATGAGCACATAGATAGGCGAGAATTTCATGTTCTTTAGTACTGCACATGAGATTTGGGAGGTCGCCCAAAAAGCCTACTTTGTTCGTGAAAGTGCCATTGAAGCTTTTGAGATAGAATGCTCAATCCATGAGTTAAAACAGGAGAATACCCCTATAAATCAATATTTTAATTCTCTTTCTAGGTTTTGGCAGTAGCTAGACTTGCTGGACACTCATACATGGAGTCATTCCATCAATGCACAGCTTACAAGAAGACTGTGGAGAAACGAAGAATTTACAAGTTCCTAATGGACTTAAGTGACAGTTCTGATGATGCAATCCTTGCTATGAAACCTATTCCCTCACTTAAAGAAGTGTTTGCAAAAGTTAGACACGAAGAAAGTAGGAAGAAAGCATGGCAAAGTTCTAAAATACACATCTCCAAAAACCCAAATGCAGGGTCTACACTTATGACACGCGAACCACCCAAAGAAGGTGACAATAAACAAAAGAAAAGTGGCAAACTGTGGTGTGAGTATTGCCATATAAGTGGTCTTTCCAAGGACATATGTTGGAAGATCCACAGGAAACCACACACTTGAAACCAACACCAAAGAGTGAGGGGAAGGGCTATGTTGTTAGCAATATAGAAGAATCTGCCATATCAAAAATTCCTTCATTTTCCAATGAACAATTAGAGCTACTTCAAAAGCTATTTGGGCAAGAAAAGAACATGGCTCAATAAACTTCAAAGGGTAATGTAGAAACTTGATCTATTGTTTAGTCAAGTGATTTTTCTGTTGCCGTTAATGCTCAAAATCTGAATAATCTCACATGGGTGGTTGATTCTGGATCATCAAACCACATGACAAACAACCCCTCTTTATTTGATGAAATTAACAAGTGCACCACACCCTTGACAATAAAAATAGAAGATGGGACCTTAACTACTATGATAGGGAGTGGGACCGTAACTATTTCTAAAGACTTAGTTCTAAAAAATGTTCTACTTGTGCCCAAACTTGCTTGTAACTTGTTATCTATCAGCATATTAGTCAAAGATAAAAATTGCATGGCTAACCTTTTCTATGGTGGGTGTGAATTTCAAGACTTGGTATCTAAGAGGATAATTGGCAATCTTGAAAGCACGAGTACGACTATTTACGAGCCGTATCCTTATTGGATACGTTTCTAATATGGATACGCTACCGTATGGGTACAAATGTATCTCATGTACTTCTTTTTGCCTAGATGTGTTTTAAAATGTTTTTGTCCGTACCAAAACAACTTCAAAATAGTTGCGAAATGTGGTTGCCCAAACGATGTCATTTTCTCCCTCACTTATCCTCCCCTATCCATCAAAAGCCCTTTGCTTTTGGTGCTTCTACATTTCGCCATGCATCGCCTGCCTTCCTCCTCTGTGCTGCATCATCTTCTCCAGTGAGGATTCCGTTGCTCTGTCTCCAGCCAATGGCAGGTGCGTTGTTTTCTGTTTTCATATTTTCTTCTTCATTTTTTGATGTATGAGTGTTCATCCATGCTTTCTCACTCTTCATCTTTTCTCTTATATTTTCCTTCTTCCCATCTTGAAGCTCAGTATAACTACCTGATATAATATAAATGTGAGATGTGATGGCTGATTCATCTTGTTCTATTCTATTTGGTATTTGCTTCATGTACTGGTAGTCTAGTACATATCAGGAATTGTATTTGCTTCATACAGAAATGCCTTGGCTTATGATTTCAGGAATTGTATTTGCTTCATACTAAAATACCTTGGCTTCATGCATGTGGCTGATCAGGAATTGTATTTTCTTTGTCCGTGTGTGGATTCTTGCAACTATGTGTGTTTGTGATTACGTATTCCTTTTCCCTTAAAATACCTTGGCTTATGATTTCAATAAAAGTGTTCTTTTTTGTATACAAAGGTACGCTTAAAATACCTTTGTATACCTTGGCTTATATATATTCTCGTACCTGTATCCTAAAATTTTAAAAATTATCGTCTCTCATATATTGTATCGTGTCGTACTTGATATGCGTAGCCATATCGGTGCTTTCTAGTTGGCAATGGGTTCTACACTTACTAATAAGTATGGCTTTGGTGCTAATACAAATGATTTGTTGCTATGGCACTATAGATTAAGCTATCCCAATGTTCAATACATGAGAAAATTGTATCCAAATCTTTAGAATAAGAATTATGTTATATTTTCTTGTGAAACATGCCAACTTGCTAAACATACTCGCAATACCTATCCCACACAACTATAAACAATCCCAACCTTTTCTTCTAATCCATATTGACGTGTGGAGACCTTCTACAATCAAAGACATTTCAGGGGCAAAGTGATTCGTTACCTTTGTAGATGATCACACAAGGGCAACAAAGATTTATTTGATAAAAGAGAAATCAAAAGTGCCCCCAATATTCAAAACCTTTAACCAATTTATCCAAAACCAATTTCCAAACCTAGATCAAAGTGCTAAGGAGTAACAATGGGAAGGAATACATAAATTCTTCCCTTGGTACCTATCTCAAAGATTAAGGAATTCACCACCAAAGCACTTGTGCCTACACTCCACAACAAAATGGGATAGCCAAAAGGAAGATAGACATAACCTTAAAGTTGCAAGATCCTTATTATTTACCATGAATGCTCCTACTGTTTTTTTGGGGGGCAAGCCATCCAAACTACAGCTCACCTTATAAATAGAATGCCCTCCAAAGTCTTAAATTTCAAAACACCATGCTCCCTTCTTCTCCAAACCTATCCCACTACCCAAATTATCTCTTCTCTACCCTTGAAAGTGTTTCACTGTACTACCACATTCACCATAACCATAAATATGAACCAAGAGCAACCAAATACCTATTTTTAGGATACTCATCCAATTGGAATAGGTATACTTACTACTTCCTAGCCAAAAGAAATTTCATGTCTCTATAGATGTCACTTTTTTTGAAGAGACACCTTACCATTCCAAAATCTCCATTCAATGAGAGAATGAAAACCAAGGTGAATGGAGTTTTGGTGGTAAATGGAATTTTGGTGATGTTCAAAACTGTGAAGGCTATCATCACTACAAAATGGCCCTTGTGAGCCCTATTCCCATTGTTGTCACACAAGAATTCGAGCCTTATATTATAACCCTCACAGCCTTAAGCCAAAAGCCAATAGCCCCCATGAACAGGAAACAGAAGCAAAATCAAGTCTAGAACAGAGGGAAAATTGGCCCGAATCTTATAAATAGATGTAGCAAAGAGAAACTTTTGTCAAATCATGGTGTATTAAGGACTTTGAGATAGAAACAAGACCAATCCCTTCGCAGAATCTAAGTCCCCCTACCCAAAGTCTAGAAATGGAGGATTTAGCTGTACCTATTGTGTGAAGAAAAGGTACTAGGTCCTAGACTAAGCACTCTATTGGCAACTATGTGTCATATAGCAAATTGTCATCTTCTTATAAAGCCTTTCTAACCAACATTTCTAATAAAAAAATCCCTTAAACCATCCATGAAGCTCTTAAGCAGGGACAATGGAAAGAGGCTATTATGGACGAAATGAATGCACTTAAGAAGAATGGAACCTAGAATTTGGTTGATTTACCTAAAGGGAAAAAGCTAGTTGATTGCAAATGGGTTTTTAACATCAAACACAACTTTGATGGAGGTATCAATAAACATAAAGCCCTGTTGGTTGTAAAGGGATTCACAGAAACACATAGAATAAACTACCAATAAACTTTTGCTCCCGTAGCTAAGTTAAATTCCATTTGTATTGTCATCCCTTGTAGCCAACTTAGACTAGCAGTTGCACCAACTTGATGTGAAGAATGCATTCCTAAATGAAGACCCAAAGAAGAAAGTTTACATGTCCTCCCGCCGAGTTTTGAGAAAGAAAGTAAAGGTGAAGTTTGCAAGTTAAAAAAGTCTCTTTATAGGCTCAAACATTCTCCTAGTGCATGGTTCAAAAGGTTCACTAAAACCGTCAAGAAGCAAGGGTACTTACAGGGGCAAGCTAACCATACTCTCTTCACTAAATTCTCTCAAAAAGGGGAAATTATTATTCTAATTGTGTATATAAATGATAAAATAGTCCCTGATGATTATAAAGATGAGATAAGAGCACTAAAGAAAGCCTTAGCTAAGGAATTTGAAATCAAAGACCCAGGACTTTCGAAATACTTCTAAGGCATGGAAATTGCTAGATCTAAATAAAGAATCCTCATATCCTAAAAGAAATACATCATTGACTTGATCAAGGAAACGAGAATGCTTAAGTATAAACCAATAGATACTCCTATGAAAGTAGATCACAAAATTAGATTTTCCCAAGAAAGTCTTCCTATAAATATGGAGAAATATCAAAGACTTATGGGAAAACTGATCTACTTGTTTCATACTCAACCAAATATTTGTTTTGCAGTTAGTGTCATCAGTCAATATATGAATAAACCTTGCGAAGTTCATCTAGAAGCTACCTATAGAGTTTTGAAATGCCTTAAAATGTCTCCTGGAAAGGGAATCTTTTTTAATAAAAGCATATGTCAAATTGTAAAGATATACAAACGGGGCGAGCTCAGTTATGGATAAGAGGTATACTACAAGCTATTGCACCTTAGTGACATGAAGAAGTAAGAAACAATCAATTGTAGCAAGAAATAGTGCCAAAGCTGAATATTAGGCCTTGCTCAAGAAATATGCGAGGAATTGTGCTAAATAAACTACTTGGAGAACTTAAAGTAGCTAGCCAACTACCGATGAAGGTTCTTTGATAAAATGGCCACCATTAGCATAGCTAAGAACCCAGTCTAACATGATAGAACTACACATGTTGAAATTGACCGTCACTGTATTGAAGAGAAGGTTGACACAGGAATTATTGATCTTTCCTACATTCCAACTAAAACTCAAGTTGCGGACATCCTAACTAAGGCCTTGACTAGAATAAGGTTTAAAGAACTAGGATACAAGTTGGAGATTATCAACATCTACTCCCCAGCTTGAAAGGCAATGTTGCTAGAGCACGATTTCAACCCTAACATTTAGGGATTAAGATTGATTTCATATCAGATTTGAAGAGATTTGGATCTAATTTCAGATCAAATTTGAGAAGATTTGGATCTGATTCGGGTCAACCATTACTTTGTATTTAAGTATCTTTATTTCAATTTTAATTTTGTCTTTTCCTTTTTTAGTTTTGACGGTTACAGTCATTACTTTATTTCCTTTTCTTTCTTGATCTGTATCAAGGGACTTTATGGCCCCATTTAATGCCATTAGTCCTATATATATAGCTACTCCATATTTGAAAATAATGCACTGAATTATTCAGACCACAGACTTGTCTTCCTCATCCTTTTTAACAAGCTAGGAATTTATTATTACTCAAAAACCTTGTAGTTATCCCTCTTCATTATCTTTGAGAGTTGTCATCTCCTTGGAGGATTATCTTTTGTAGTCAGATTTATCTAGTTTAGTATAAATAATAAGGGAAGGGGCTGAGGCCAAAATAATAATAATAATAAGGGAGGGGGCTGCTTGTGTGCATGTGTAATTAACCATAAATTCCAACATGGTATCAAAGCATTGTCAAGTTATCATCTACCAAAATCGTAACTTCTGATTTAGTTTTCTTTAGATGTGATATGTGTATATATCTGGTCATCCTCTTATAGTTTAGCTATCAAAAGTTTTGGAGAATAGGATGTGCTTTATTGCACGTGTTATTTAGCAATATTTTAATATTAGTTTTATTATTATTTAGTAACTTTTTTAATATTAGTCTTTATTTATTCTAAAAAAGAGTATCTTGCTAGGTTTTTATTATCTTATCCTTCTGTTATGATAGAATAATTATATTTTAAATTGTTATCTGTTTGTTAGGTTGTTAGACTTTTATTATGACCTTGTATTTTGCTCAAAATTAAGTTAGTTTTAATTTAAAATTCGTATTAGCTATTTCCTTGAGATTTTAATTTTAGATGTTACAACCTAGCACTTTAACCCTTATTTGTACTCAAACCATTCAGCTTTCAATGAACAAGAATCAAAGCATCATTTAACTCTAAAATTCTTTATGATATTAGAGCCTACAAGGCTTGAATGAAAAAATACAGGCAAATAATGGCACTCAACACTTAAAAAAAAGGACCAGCTAATGAAATTGCCCAACCTGTTGGCTATGAATTGACCAAAAATACACCTTCACTTATCACCTAACACCATCTCAATAGGTACAATTATTTTTAATGGTCTCATGTGATGCTCGTGTTTGTTCATGGCAGAAGAAAGAATGAAATTCTCACTAGTGTAGTAAAGCAACTTGACCCTAGTGACCCAAAATACCAACTTTGGGTTGCCGAAAATAATTTGGTCATGACAAGACTTATAAATTCCATGACAACTAAAGTAGGAGAAAGTTTCATCCTATACAAGATAGCCATAAAGATTAGGAAAGTAGCTCGAGAATCATACTCAACAAATAAAAATTCTTCAGTTTAGTTCAAACTAGAAACCTTCATGACTAATGTAAAGCAGGGAGAGATAGTTGTAAATTAGTACTTCAACCTTGTTAGGTATGGTAGCAACAAGATGCTATTTAAGTCTATAACTGGTTTTGCCTAATTGATCTAGCATTGCATTGGAGCTCGATGGAGAAAAGGAGAATCTACAAATTTATAATGGGACTGAATAGTATGTTCAAAGAAATTAAGGGCAGAATCTTGGGCACTAAACCTCTCCTATCACTCAAATAAACATTCTTGGAAGTGAGGTGTGATGAAAGTAAGAAAAGAATCAGCCATCTAAACACTGAGTCATCTACTATGGTGGCCTATGGTATTCACAACCCAACTGACTTCCAACAAACAAGACAAATTAAGGCTTGGTGTGATCTTTGCCAAAAACCAAGCCACACTAAGGTTTGTTGGAAAATTCAAGGTAAAACAACAAATTGGAAACCAAGACTAAAAGATGAGACCCATGACTTAACAAGGTCCAAGGAGGAAGATCCTCAATCTAAGACCAATCTTTTTACCAAAGAAACAATGGCAATTGTCACAAAAATTACTTGGAAATAAAGACCAGAACACTTCACAGAAAATCATGAGTTCTAGTACTCTTGCTCAAGCAAGACTTGGTCTCAAAGAAAAAGATTGGCAATATTAGGAAGATTAGTTTCAAGTTGGGTATGATTAATAGTTATTTCCCAACTTGAGGGAAAGTGTGGAAGAACGTCATTCTTGAAGAACGTTAAAAGGATTTACTTTTCTGCATGTGTTATTTAGCAACATTTTAATATTAGTTTTATTATTATTTAGCAGCTTCTTTTAATATTAATTTGTATTTATTCTAGAAGATATTATCTTATCTTTTTGATATGATTGGATGATTACATTTTAAATTGTTATCTATTTGCTAGTTGTTAGACTTTTATTCTAATCTTGTATTTCAATCAAGATAAGTTGGTTTTAATTTAAAATTCATATTAGCTATTTCCCTAAGATTTTGGACGTTGCAACCTAGCACTCTAACCCCTATATGTAACTAAACCATTCAGCTTTCAATGAATAAGAATCAAAGTATCATTAAACTCTAAAATTCTTCAAAAAGTATTAAGGTAATAAGATTTTCTCTTGTTGGAGTTCTTGTTTTTCCGCTGCATAAGCTTGCTTTTTTTATTTTATTTTACTTACTTACGGATTTTTTATATTTTAGTTATTTCCTTATTTGTTTAGTTTAGTCAACTTCATATTTTTGTTTTTATTCCCTTTAATTGGGGAGCCATTATCTTGTAATTTTAGTTAAATAGTTATCTAGATCAATTAGGATTAAGAAAAGGTAGTTATCTAGATTAATTAGGATTGGGAAAGGGTGGCTTACATCTAAACTATAATTCCCTTGTTTTGTTTATGAAAAAGACGAATAACACAAACTCAATTTTTGTTTCCTACAAAAGATGAGACTAACTCTGTCAAAGCTTTGGTTTTTCATTTAGGATGCACAATCTAATTAAGTTGTTGCAATTTTGGCTTCTCTTTGCTATGAAAGTTTCATTTTTGAGATTTGTTCATATGATTCAATTCTCTAAAGTGTAGTCGCCCTTTGAATGCTACTAAGGGGCCAAATGAGCTAGTAGCCCAAGAAATTCTCAAAATCCTTCAGCTAACACCATTGTTCCTTTTAAGTATATGACAAGTCACAAGTTGAAGTTGGTGGTCTTTGTTTAACTTAAAGCTCTATTTGTTGATTAAGCTCATCATTGTTCAAATTGTTAGGTGAGCTCCTTGTTGGTCAATTTATTCAAGTATTGTTAGGTTGTTGCCTATTGTTCTTGAAGTTTGGTGTCATCAATGGAGCTGTCCAAGTTACCAGTTGTGCTTCTTTGAATTTTGTAGATTTATTTTTTCCTTCTGCTAAATTTAGTTTAACAAAAAAGATTGTAAAATTGCACCTTAGATGGCTTGTGTATGTATGAAGAAGACTTATAAAAACCCCAATAAAAAGAGTAAATCAGATAGAAAGTAGTCCAATAGTCAGAAGTAGAGAAAGGTCAAGAAAAATTATAAACAAAAACATTAAGAAAAATTTAAATTTAAATGGTTTGTCTAAAAACATGATTTGCAATAAGATTTTATAGTATCGATTGACTCATGTAACCGACCCCACCTAATGAAAGAAGGCTTCTTGTTTTCTAAATTTAATTTATTTATAACATTTAATATATCAATAAAATAAATCATGCGCATTCACTTAATGACTTAAGCTTCTAGGTGAAGTGGTCCTTGGCAAGGCATTGAAGCTTTTTATTATGAAGTGATCAAACTTTGATCCTTGTCGCCTCCCATCTTTTAATTAAAACTAAGTTTCATAATTATGTATGGGGGGCTTGTATATTGTCCACACTTCAAGTCCAAAGAGCTTTCATGTGAGGGAACATGTTAAAGATAATAATAAAATTAATTGTGGACCTTCACTTAATAGCTTAAGATTTTGGCTAAAGTGGTCCTTGATATATAGCTAGCTAAACCTGTTCTTAATCTTCAACTTGAAGGAGAGTGTTGAACTTGAAAAACCTATATAAAATTATAAATTTTAAAATTAAGTTGGAGTGTCCAAAGATCAATGTAGAGACCTCTTTGTTGTGTAGAGTCTGGTTATCATATTGCACAGGGAAGGGAGCGAATATACACACAATTACACGGGCTATGGAGGGCAATAAATCAGAAGCAACAATCAAAGGAAATCAAAACTAATCAGAATTTGTTTCCTAAAATCATGCTACAAAACGTTGACTATCTGCATCTCCTAATAGTCATGGATTTCTACACTCCCCTTCAAGTTAGATCATAGATGTCAGTCATGTCCAACTTGCCAATGAGTCCTTTGAAGGTATGCTATGGTAGTCCTTTAGTGAGAATGTTTGCTATCTGTTGTCGTGTTGGAACACAGGTCATACATATGATTCCTTCTTTGACCTTCTCTTTGTAAAGTATCTATCTACTTCAACATGCTTTGTTCTATCATGTTGCACTAGGTTGTGATATATCAATAGCTACCTTATTGTTACAATAGATCTTGATAGGAAGTTTCACATCCATCCTTAGCTCTTCTAATAGTATTTTTAGCTATAATCCTTCATAAATTCCTTGAGCTACTGCTCAGAATTTCGCTTCTACCTACTTGTTGCCACAACATTCTACTTTTTACTTCTCCATGTTACTAGATTTCCCTACACCAATGTGCAATATCTAGTAGTGGACCTTTTATCTTCCATTGAACTTGCCCATTCAGCATTAGTAAATATTCCTCCTTGAGCTTGATTTCTTATTTTAAATAATAAAACCTTTCCTTGTGAGTTTTTCAAATATCTTAGAATTATGTATACTACTTCAAAGTGAGTTTCCTTTGGTGAGTGCATGTATTGACTGATAATACTTACTACAAATACTATGTCTAGTCTTGTATGAGACAAGTAGATCAATTTTCCAACCAGTCTCTGATATCTTTCTTTATCAACTCGTTCACTTGCATCATCAAACATTTTTCTTGCTTTAAAGGGAGTATCACACGGCTTACAACCCATCATCCTAGCTTCTTTTAACAAGTCTAGTGTATACTTTCTTTAAGATACACTAATTCCTTTCTGAGACCTAGCAATCTCCATACCCAGGAAGTACTTCATTTGTCCCAGGTCTTTTACTTCAAATTCAACGGCTAGAATCCATTTTAGTCTTTCTATTTCTTCTTCATTGTCATTGGTGAGGATAATATCATCTACATATACAATGAGGATAGTTCTTTTCCCTTCTTTGTGGTTCAAGAATAATGTGTGATTTAAGTAACTTTGTTTGTATCCCTCTGCTTTTAATACTTTGACAAACCTCTCAAACCATACTTTAGGATATTGTTTTAGGCCATACAATGATTTCTTTAGTCTACAAACACAATTTTCTTCACCCTTCTTGCTAAAGACTGGAAGGAGAGTCATGTAAACTTCCTCTACCAAATCACCATTCAAGAAAGTGTTCTTGATATCAAATTGTTGCAATAGCCAATTCAAATTAACAACTAGTGATAGAAGCAATCAGATGGTAT
The DNA here is from genome assembly GCA_032878935.1 of Erythrophleum fordii. Taxonomy (NCBI): domain Eukaryota; kingdom Viridiplantae; phylum Streptophyta; class Magnoliopsida; order Fabales; family Fabaceae; genus Erythrophleum; species Erythrophleum fordii. The sequence goes on from JAVQMF010000046.1 coordinate 24,052,407, forward strand.
TCAATTTTGTCATTGGCGCAAAGGTCTCTGTGTAATTTGTACCATATGTTTGTGTGAAACCCTTTGCAACAAGTCGAGCCTTATATCTTTCCATTGCTCCATGCACCTTGTACTTCACTATGAATACCCATTTGCATCCTACCAGATTTTTGCCATCTAGCAAGTCAACTATTTCCTAGGTTCCATTCTTCTCTAAGGCACTCATTTCCTTTAATACTGCTGCTTTCCAGTCAAGTACTTCTAATGCCTCTTGAATGTTACAAGAAACTTTCATCCTGTCAAGGTTAGATACAAGAGCACTATATCCTAGGAAAAGAGCTTTGTAGGACATAAACTTTCTAATAAGATGCAAAGTACAAATGTGGGTATGTTTTCTTAAATCAATAGGGAGATTTAAATCAAAGAGGTTAGGGGGATCATCCAAATTGGAGTGATTTACCTATTTAGGGAAGGATTCAAGGTCCGTCACTAGGTCAAATTCTTGCAATGCCTCGAGTATAAGTTCATCATTCTTAGGTTTCTTCCTTCGTGAGTAAACAATAACCTTTTTTATTTTGTTGTATTTCTACTTCTCCCCTTGAATTAAAACTCCCTTCTGTTTCTAGCTTAATGGTGATATTAGGTACAAAAATGGATAAGGATGAGTCAATAAGGTGAAGGGTAGTATGATTATTATTTTGGTACTAAGATTCTCTCAAATTCTCCCCCTGAATGAAAGACTTAGAGAAGAAAGGTGATTGTTCAAAGAGAGTGACATCCATACTAACAAATGATCATCGAACATTTGTACCCTTTTTTACTTGGAAAATAACCCAAAAATACATATTTGATGGCATGAGGATCCAATTTACTTCTTTGATTAGAATGAACAAAGACAAATGCTATACACCTAAAAACTTTTAAAGGTATATCTGCTTGTAGGTGAGAATTGGGAAATGTTTCCTAGAGTTTTTGTAAGGGAGTGGCAAATGAAAAGACACAGCTAGGCATTCTGTTTATGAGGTAAGTGGCAGTAAGAATGGCATCACCCCAGAAGGTCTATGGTATGTTAGAAGAAAACATCAATGCCCTTGCATCTTATAGAATATGTCTATTTTTGTGTTTGACAATGCCATTTTGTTTAGGTGTATTACTATATGAACTCTTATGTATAATCCCATATTCCTCAAAAAGGATCCTAACGTGTTATTAAAAAATTCAGTGTCACTATCAGTGTGTAATATTTGGATAATTGTATTGAACTAATTCTTCATCATAGTATGGAAGTTAATGAACACCAAAGGGGACTTCAAATTTATCTTTTAAGAAATATACCCAACAAAAATGATTGTGGTTATCAATAAATGAGACAAACCATTATGTATGGGTACAATTGCTAGTACGAGAAGACCCCACAAATCACTATGAATAATAGAAAATGGTTTGGTTGGTTTATAATTAGACTTAAGAAAATGGCTTCTACGATGTTTAGCAAATTCACAACTTTTGCATTGAATATCAGTGGCATTTTTATTTGAATGCAAGTTTGGAAACAAGTGATAGATATTTGAAACTAGGGTGGCCAAAAAGTAGGTGCCATAACATCAAATCATCATCTGTTGAAGTAGAAACAAAATTCAAGTAATATTTGGTTTTTGACTACTCACTCTAGCATCCTCAAAGTAGTAGAGCCCTTCATACTCTTTAGCACTGCCAATCGTCATCCTCAATGACATGTCCTAAAAGACACAATGGGATGGAAGAAATTTGACAGACCAATGTGAATCTTTGGTTAATTGACTAACAAAAAGTAAGTTGCAGGCAAGTTTAAGGACATGTAGAACAGATTTTAAAGTGATGGAATAGATATACAAATGTTCCCTTTACTGGCCACGGGAGCTAAGGTTCCATCAACAATTTTAACTTTCAAGTTCTCCGTACAAGGGTTATAAGAACTAAACATAAAAATCAGTCATATGGTCAAAGGCCCCTGAATCAATAATCCATAGGGTTTTTTTACACGAGACTTTGAGAGGTTAAAGGAAGTTATCTGTGTGTGCTAAATTTGAAGTAAGGACATTTTTGTATAACTGACCAAATATTTGGAGGGCAAACAACATTTCTAAAATTTTTCCCAATTGATCACTGGAAATTGAACTAGAGGTAATTTTGTCTTCATTAGGCTTCTCGAAAGTTTGCTCGATGGTAGCTTGATATCCCCAACCTCTTGCACCTTTTTGCAGTTTCCAATCTATAGGTCTTCCATGTAAATCCCAACATGTATTCTTAAATTGCCTTGATTATTTATAATGAACACACAGGGGCATTTTTTGGATTTTTGGTTTGACTCTTAATTGGTTTGCCGTGAGACCAAAGTTGTCCCTTCAAATATGGCGGCTATCTCCTCTTTCATCATTATTCTTGCCTGGCTTCTTCTCTTTGGCCCTCTGCAAATGCTTCTCATGGTGATGGGAAAAGTACCCGAGCCAGAATACATCCCCTAGCATCATCTAGGTTTTGGTTCAGTCCAGCCAGAAACTCAAAGACTCTCTCCCTCTCTACTTGCTTCTAATGCAGCAGGCAATCCTCAATACATTTCCAGTTTTCATCACAAGTAGTGTCGAGCTCTTGCCATAGCAACACCATCTCCACATAATATTCATTGACTTAACGTTTGCCTTGTTTGAGTTGCCAGAGCTTTATTTTGATTTCAAAGATCTTAGCAGAGTTTTCTCTATCGAAATAGGCTTCACGAGCGACCTCCCATACTTCTTTGGTCGAACTCAAAAACATGAAAATCCTTCTAATCGAAGGAACCATGGAATTTGCAAGCCACAAGATGACCAAAGAGTTTTCAATCTTCCATCGATAATGGCTGGCCGTGTCGCTTGAGGGTGGCTCTTGGATGTCACCTGTAAGGTAACCCAATTTGCCTCTTCCCTCTATAGTAAGCCGAATTGCACAAGCCCATCCTCTATAATTCTTTCCGTTCAATTTCTTTCCCACAAGTTGAAAGGAGGAGCCATCCAAACTTCCACCCACCAGCGAAATGGTGTCGGTTGGAATAAGGCTTGTCTCTTTTGATCCCCACAAGATGATTTCAAAGGTGTCTCCCATTTGTTTGGTTCAAGAGGTAATACAAGGTAGACTCATGCTCTAATACCATGTAGAGAAATAGACCGCTTTGTTGTGTAAAGTCTGGTCATCATATTGCACAAGGAAAGGGGGGAATATATACACAATTACACAGGCTATCTAGAGCAATAAATCAAGAGCAACAATCAAGGGAAATAAAAACTAACCAAAATTTGTTTCCTAAAAGCATGCTACAAACCGTTGACTATTTGCATCTCCTAATAATCACAAATTTCTGCAATTAAATATAATGTTCAATAACTATCTCTTATCCTTTATCCATAAGTTTGGAGTTTATTATTACCTAGAAGTCAAGTAGTAATTCCATATAGTTATCTTCAAAAGTTGTCATCCTCTTGGAAGATTATCTTGTCAAATTTTATCCAATTTGGCATTAATAATAAGAAGGGAGGAGGCTACTTGTCTACACCTGTAAGTGCATAAGTGTGCAAAACTTCCCATTCTCATTTCCCAATACCAACATGTGATCCTATTTTAGTTCAAGTGTATTTGATCTGTTATTAATTCTAGGACAAGACCATATGTTAAGTCAAGTGTAGAGTGACATCAAGAAAAATGAAAATATATAAGGCCTCATTTGGTTCGCCGCAATCCTTTTTGTGTAATATCTATTATACTCTTAGAATTATTGTTCTATCTATTAAATCACTATTTTAACGATCAAATTAACTTTTTAAAAATAAAGATAAAAAAGTCATTTCCTATCCCACTTACTCCCACTTACCCATTTTTTACCTTCCCTTCACCTTTACATTTTCTAACCAAATGGGGCATATATAAAAGCTTCATTGTGAGCAACTTTGATCATCAATATATGCAAAAGAGTACCCTGAAACAAATAAAACAACAATGGCAAATACAACAAATGACTTTAAATTTCCTATTCTTTTGCAAAGGGCACAAGGATATAGCTCTTGAACTAGTAGCCTTCGAAGTAAGAAAAACATAGTTTTAATTTAGAGAAATTCACTCAAATGAATTTTCAATATATGCATATAAAATATTTAGATTAAATTTGAGAAAAACCAGCAGCAACTATCTCTATATTATAGGTTGCACTCGCAAAAGAGCATAGTAAGAAACAAAAAACATGAAATGGCAATCATACCTAATTGAGTGAGTAGTTTCATTGACAGCTGCCTACGGACAAACTCCCATTTTAGATGAATAAAATCTTTCATAAGCCCAGATTTCATAACTTCATGGGGAATACAGTGCCAACACCTCATTTTGTTGTAATTGCATGTTACTGCATACTTTGAAGGAACAGTGCAACCTCTCTCCTCCAAAACTGACTCCGGCTGGCAAAGCATATCAGACTGATCAGAAAGAGAAACATGGTTTCCCTCCAAACTTTTAGAATCACCAACTTTTGACTTGCAAGGACTGCTTATAAGTTGGTTCTTAGATGATCGATATCTAGAACGAGTTAACCTTGAATTACTCTCAATCGCGAAGGCTTGCTCCTTTGGTAAACACTTAGATGCATTCCTATTCTTTCTATTCTGTTTTACTCTAATATTGGTTTCTGGCCCTTCTCTCATGAATTTCATCATATTTATATTTTCTTCAGTTACTGTAAAGCAACCAGAAGTTTTACAGGCACCACATTTGACATCTGTTGCACTCTTATCACTGTCATCTTGAGGACAGCTAAGAGGATTTTTCCACTCAGAAAGATTTAATTTGTCCAGGGCTGATTTGTACCAATTTTCAGCAGTCACAACAGGAATATTCCCTGCACTACTGTCAAATCTACTTTGACACAAATCTCCACGATACTGATACAGAGTTGCTTCAAGTATCAGTTTGCACTTTGAGCAACAAAATGATGTGCTGCTTCCTTTCAGTATATGTTCACAACTTTGAAGTTCCTTTTCTGCTAGATTCCAAAGTCTTTTCTTGCCGTACAGTTTTCCTAGCAGTATTACAAAAGAAAGAAAATCATTTTGAGACCAAGCAGTGAATGAAAATTTACCAATCCATGAAGGGGAAGTTAAAACAAGTTTATTTCATACCTAAGATTAAAGAGAAAGCAACCATAAACAATGATAACTTCAGTTTGTAGGATATGGCTTTACCCCACTGTAGAGAAGTTTCAGCCTCAGCTCCATTTCCTATCATTTCATGAATTATTCCAACCTGCATACAGTACACAAGATCAGAAAACCATCCTGCCATGTAGCTAAACATAGGATCCTCCACCTATGCATTCTAATTCCTCATATGAGAGGATTGAGAGGCATATATAAAGGGGAAGTCAAACCTGAAGCATGCTCTCTAGATAACACTGCATGATTTTCCATGGACTAAGATAGCCATCTTTCAAGTCCCGTGAAATAGAGTCAAAGAACAAAACTTCTCTCGCAACTGATTTATTCACTCCAAAATTCTCAATAATGTACCAAAGATTCTGAGAGAATTCACCCATTTCCTTGTTCTCTCCAGCCTGCTGCTGAACAGTATACATAAACTTCCCTTGGAAAAGTTTGGCACGTAGCCTCTGAGCCTCTTTTGCAAATGAAAGAGCCTAGTGAGGAAACGTAAGATCATTACAAAGATAAATTAAAAGTTGAGAAACAATGTAAAGCCAAAGAGACATAGACCCAAAAAAATAGTGCAAAATTGCATCATCAAAAGACTAAAACAAGAGTTTGGTAGCTTATAATGAAAGTGATATTTAAATTAGAGGGCTTACAAACTATTAAATTACTAATTTAAAATTCATTTGGTCTATAATCACTCCTGGTGCAGCTGATACAACCATACAAGTTACAGCCTAGCAAATAATGAATACAAAAAGGTAGACATTTAAGAAATACAATGCACTTCATGAAGGAGACAATTTCAAAGAAAATAAGACACATGCCCATAGGCACTACAAAATCCTGATTAACTAATTGTAATGTTTCAATGAAACTTTGTTTTCTAAGAGAAAGTTAAAAAAAATAAATACATAAATAAAAGATTGATTAGTTATAAAATAAAAACACAAAAGATTTTGTTAAAAAAAATCCACAATAGTAGAAAATTAATCACCATTTATGCAATCTCTTGCAAAAAGAGTACCATATGACGAAGAGAAACCAAAAGCACTGGTATTGTTTCACTAGTTAGAGGATTGATGATGCAGTAACATAAAAGTTTAAATCAAATCCACTGCTGCTTACCTCTATCAACCGTCCACTTGAAATGAGTCTTGGACACAGATCATAGTAGAGATACCCAGCAAGAAAAGCTGAATGGATTGAATCAGGAACCTAGGAGAAAAATCCCAAAACATGGTGAAGAATCCAGATAAAACAAGCAATATGAAAGACGTAGGCTAGTCAAAAGGGCCTTACATTTGACATTAATTCAAGTGCCATTTTTTGAATATCACCAATTTCTATATCTATTTGAAAAGAGTTCCTGTGATTGCAAGAACCCCCAGGAAAGTTAGCAAACAAAAATGAGAAATTCTGTTGAAACCCTATCACTAATGGTTGGAAGCCCTGAAGATAACGTGTCCAGAAATCAATACTGGAAAGTTCTTCAAAGTGATTTGATGAGTTCAGGATGAATTCCTCATTTACAGGTGATATACAGAGAGCATGACTTATCCTTCTACTTTCCCACAGTAAGGCCAACCACTTCTCAATTGAGAGATTCTTCAATTTAAACATTCTAATCATCAGCTGATATACATCATTATAAAGTTCCATGAAACCCTGTAGATATTGCATCAAAATTAAAAAAAAATTATCCCTATCAATCTTATGCTGAAACTACAGGAACCACAATATTAAAAGAGAACAAACCTTTAATTGTAATAGATCAATTATGTTATAGAGTAGTATCATTATATGTTCAGACAATGTAGAGCGCTCTCCCTTGTCACAACAATCAGTTATAGAAAAGCTTGACCACAGATTTAATGCAGCCTTGACATCTTCAAAGATTTGCTGTTCAATGTACAAACCAAGCTAAACTTTAGCAATGAGGAAATTGTTGAGCTTAACATCATAAAATAATAAGATATAGTTACAACTATCCTTCCCCACCCCTGCCACAAAAAAGAAGAAACTGCAACCACATAGTAAACTAAATAAGAAATCAGTTTATGCTTCAAGACCTTTGAGCTTGGCTCAGCTTCCAGGGTACACAGTGCACGCAGGCTATATGCGACAGACAACTGGTGATCAAGGCGGGTTTTACTGGTATATATTTCACCAGAAATCTCCTTCTGTTTAAAGGAAAGACTTCATATCAATGGCATACACAACTATAACAAAATGTGCTTTAAAAATGATAAAAGTAAGATATTTGAAAGATACATAAACACTGCAGAGCTTACTATCTTAGTTATTGCTTCAGAGAAACACTGAATACAGTCCTTGAGGCCTTCTATGCCACAGACCCTTAATGCCTTTCCCTTTCTCACTAGAGTTTGTGCTTTCTGAAAACAACTATCTGGATTGACATATACATCTTGCAGAAGGATAGCTGTGATTTTCATTTGCATTTGCTGACAGAATTCTGGGTAAGAAAAACTCATTTCCTCATATGCAGTAAGTTCCTAAACAGGCATCAAGACATAAGAAAAGACACATATGACAAACAAGTTCAACACGTTGAAATATATAGCGGCAAAAATCTAGTGAAATTTTCATGGAAAGTAAATATATGCTATTAGACCACACCTGTTCCAAGATTATGCCAATGTTCCTCTTTGAAAGCTCTGTAGAAGATGATAGCAAACAGCATATGGTGAGGGAACTATCATTCTCGTCCACTTGCTTAACACGTTTACATTCCATCTTGATAGCATACCATATAACAATTACTAGGAAGAAATAAAGGGAGAACAGCCAAACACATAAAGCAAAATGCTTTGAGATATTACCTTCACCCACTGCTTCACTACAGGCATAGGGGCTGCCAGCCTCTCAAACTGATCATTGGCAGCACACCAGTTTTTAAGAATAGCTACAATTTTCTTCCTCACCTTATGATAGTCAACTTGATAGAGAATATCCAAAAGAAGAGCACTTCTTGTGCAAGCCTCATTTACGAACTCAATAAATTCATCTCCTAATAGACCACCACAATGACATTTAACACAGAGCCATGATGCTTTACAGCATAAGCTCAGTACCTTTGAAGCCTGCAATGATATTTCACAGAAACAAAAAACAGAAAGGATTCAAGAAAAACATATGACATTCTAGTTATTCATCTATGATCCTCATATTTGCATTTCTGTAGTTCAACAGAGTTAACATCACTGGCATGAAAATAGCCATCCCGGATAAGTGGAGGTGCTTTCACTCACTGTATAAACATTTTTCACTTTCAGATACAACTATTTTCCTTCATTACTAATTGCCGACTTTGTTGAACTCATAAACTTTATGCCCTAGCAAGTGATTCTTTTAAATGCCGCCAGAGCTTGGTTGACTTAGTGTAAAAATTAGATCCTTACTGCCCTGCCTTATGATAAAGTTTCAGCCTGAAACAGTGTCCAGCATGAGTACAAGTTAGTCTTTACTATGTGTCAAGCCTTGCAAGTTATCGCATGAGGCGGCATGTTAGTTATAAAAGCAATCTTGGACCCCTACTTATGATCTTAAACTTCTAGGTCAAGTTATTTTTTGACAACATGAACAAACACGAGATATGGATTGGTTCTACCAATATTCCACGGTATACTTTAGCTTTAAACAAGATGTCCAGCTGACTTACTGTCAGCTGACAGCTAATATTTTAACAGTACTGAAACCAATTATTAGTTTTCTATTAGTTTTCATTGACCAAAGAGCACCATTCCACACATCAACTCTTGCATCTCTTATGAACTGCCTTAGGAAAATATAAAACAACCTTGAACAAAAGCAATTTCAAAAAGAGAAGAAGCAAACATATGACATTTCTGTAATTGAAACTTGAGAACAAAATACCTCTTTTGCTTCCTTGTTTCTGTGCAAAACTATGGCAATATTGTAGAGACATGCAATTATGTAATTTCTTCCTTCTTTTTGAATACATTCACTACCAACAATTTGCTTAATTAATTGTGCACTCTTCTGAAATGAGAAAGAACAAACTAATTAGCGTGTGGGAATAAAAGAGTAACATCTAATTCTGCATTAATTTTGGAGATTCAGCAACACATTTCTAATGAAAACTAGAATCATACAGAAATGACAAAAATTAAGACCATTTCATGATAATTAGCAGAACCTGGATGTTAAGTTTAGTTTTGATGGACAGGGTGAAGGCTGCCACAGCGACATTAAGCACTGTTCTACAGTTTTCATCAAATCCAATTCCATCCCTTTCAGATGTAAAGCTGCCAGTGGGAAGAAGTGAACTTTAGAGATTTAACATCATAAACAATCATATGAGATAAAATAAATAAAAGGTGCCAAAGACTCGTGTCATCAAACAAGTTAAAATATTTTTTATATGACTTTAATAGTGTCCCTTATCTCCCATATCTCTGTTGCAACTGATCATAAGATACTTTCAAGTAAAGATAAGTGACATGAGGAATGAGATCTCCTCTCATAACAGTAAACAGGTCGACAAAGAATAAAATAGAAAAATATATAGGCCAGCTGGCCATGCATGCAGGACTGCACTAACAAGAATAACGGTAACCAGAAAGAAGTTAAGAGGAGGCAGCAACCAAGAGAACACTCTACTGCACATGAAGGAATACTCCTGCACACTCTCAAAACTTTGACAGTTGCATTTATTGTACAAGCTCAAAAAATCAAGGATGAAATAAACATTCACCCAAGTGAAGCAAAAAATAAACTATGTTACTTTTACTATGAATTCCATCATTTGCTTATCAATATGCAAAACTCATATACAAAGGCATACTCAGTGTATCCCCATTGCAACAACCCTTTAATAAACTCAAAATCAGCCTGATTCAGAAGAAGAGAATGACACCAGCACTTTCTAATGACAAGACTAACAATGCATCACTAGCTAAAAGTAGATATATCAATTAACTCTGGCTCATTGACTGACATCTCCAATCTATATGAAATAAAATTATCCAGTATTTAAAGGGCAGAAGCTAAAAATAAGATTTTGCATATTTTGTTGGATTTACCTTGAACAAGAAAGTATAAGATGACAAAGGAGATGGAATGCATCAAGGACAATGGACAGCATGGTCATAGCAGAAGCACCATCTTTTTCAGCAACTAATTGTTTCCTTTCTGAATTAATTGATTTAGCAAGTGGTTGGGAAAAGAATTTCAATGCATTTAAGTAATATGGCAGGTAAGTCATAGAACCCAACTGTGTACATATTTGACTACCAAAATCTTTATCTTTGATACTGATGCAAATATGGAGGTCACCACACAAGGTACCAATCACATTTGATAAATCCTGTGGCATGTTCTCACTATCAAGTAAAGTTCCAATCAAGTGTTGAAATTTTGCACCTCCCAAAGATGCAAGATCCCCTTCTCTGGATGTCAAATCACAACTAATAAGAAGCAATCCAGCAGCATAAAGTCTCAGAATCATATGAATGGGTGTCATAACCTGCCATCAAAAAGAAATATAAAAGTTGACAGCAGGTGCACAAATGAAAAATGCCTCAATCAAACCTTGAAAACAAAATACCTGCTGGAAATGTTCTGCAATTTTGTTCAAATGTGCTGCAAATGTACTACAAAAAGCTGCATTTGCAATCTGACATTTATTGACACAATAAGACACAAGTTCAACATACTCTATTCCAGTTTCCTCTTCAACCTGAAAGGATAAATAACATTTGCTAACATTAGCAGCAACCACTCCAGCAAGATAAAATCAAACTCTATATCTTGACTTGTTTACATAGAATGATAGAAAATGAAATCATAAATTAGTAATTAAGTAGCACAGTCTTACCAAGAACACATTAATTAAGTTAAACAATCTCTGTTTTATCTCATAATTATGCCTAGTGTACAATTTATAAAGTTTGTAATGCCAAGTAGCCTAAATGGCCAAGCCCAAGGCAATTCAAATAAAAGGCCAAACAACATAAATAAAGGATGAGGAACTTGGGGTATTGCAGCATAAGTAAGGGATGACAATGACATGATGTCAGATTCAAATTATGATCAATAATTATCAAATTGTATGTATGTAATTCCTTTAACATTACCTGGCATTCATAAGCAACATAATCCAGTATATCAATGATATACAAGGATTTATTCTCCTGCAGCTTGAACAGTGAGGAACATATAATGTGGGCCATCTGCATTAAAATCTGATCAGGAAAGCAAGTGAAGCATTTACTGATGCTTAAATCCAAAAGATAAAAAAGGGTTTACCTTGTAAACTCGATCTTTCAATGAAGATTTCACATACTCAGTCAATGTTGCGCAGCAGAAAGCTTTTAACAAATCCATATCAAACAATTTTGCCTTCTCAACTAAAATTAAAGAACATTTACCCATATTAATTACTAACGTCCTGTGCAACTTCTCATGTGTACTGGCATCTAATACCCTGGAAGAATGAGTCAGTTAGGTAAAAAGGCAAGTTAGTAGCTTACATAAATCCAGAAGACACTTTTTACTTAAGTAAGGCTGATATCCAGGTAAAAATAGGAACAATCAGTTGAACACATTTCATGAAGGCTCTCTTAACATGCATTTTGTAATTATAAGACATGCGACAGATGAAACTGCTGCTTAGAAAGGTGGGAAAATATGAAAAGCTTAAGATATCATAATTGTTTCACATAAACGAATTATAGCTTTCATGTAATTATGTTAAGATATCCACCCTTTGAAAATTGAGGTTAGATCTTTTAGCACAGCAAGCAATTCTTATTCGCTTTCCAACCCAAGTTTTCGGTGTGCATATGCCATGCACTATACGAAACAGCTCTCCCAACAATAAATTTCCAAACCTGAACCATGGCCGTACTTCCTCTACCAAATCGAGAACCCTCCTAAAGTGTCCACCGTCTTGGCTCTGTCCCATTGCAGCACACTTCACTAGCGTCACAGTAGTCTCCACTACCAAGACACAGAAATCTTCGTCCCCACCGCCCTTATCCACTTCCGGGAGAAAATTGCTCTTCATCCTCATTGATTTCGAGGCATATCCAGTGAATCGAATCCTCTCCAAAATCCTAAAACCCTCAGTTTCTGATTCCTCGTACCGCCCACACGCCACCAAGCAATGCATCATTCGAACTCTCATAAGCTCAACTGAATAGGGCTTGCAAGCCAATTGGGAAGCCACGGAACCCAAGCAATCCAAGCACAGCTTATAAACTTCAAACAATTCGTGAGCTGAGTCTCCCCCGCCACCCGATTTCGATACCTCCGACAGGCGTTTGGGGAGAATAGACAAGCAGCGATTTAGAAAATGCAGATACTTCTTAGCAAGTGAACGGATTAAGGGTTGATCCTCGTTGGCCTTCGCCGGTTTCTTGGTTCCCTTGGGTTTCCTGAGATCCTCAAATGGGTGGAGATAGTCGGAGAAACGGGGGAAAATGCCTCCGCAATCGGAGGATTCGAGGTCATAGATGAGAGATGATTCACAGGCGGAGGCCATGGCGGAGACGGCGAGAGTGAGGGAGACTGTGAGACCTTGTACGAGTCAGGTTCTGTGGTGTGAAGGAGGGAGAGAGAAAGAAAAAACGATAGAGAGCGAGGGAGAGAGAGAGAGCGCTAGTTTTAAAGGCGCGAATAGAGACCGCCTAAAGAGCTTAATTCAAACATGCAGTATCATCTCTCTTCTCTATCACGCTACCCAAAAAAAACAAAGGCACTATATTTATTTATTTAAACTTTTAATTTAATTTCTATAATTATTTTTTTTTCAAAAGACTAAGTCATTTTCAGACTAGGTCTTTGACATTAATAATCATTATAAAATGATCTAATTTATGCTATGTTAACTAACAAAATATCTATTTGTTATCACATTAGACCTAACATGGCCTCTAGCATGTCAAATCTAAAGTATAAGAGGCATGAAGTGCCCCTAAAGTGACGTTAATCTCCATCCTCAGGCATATCAAAGAGTCACCTCGAGCCACATCTAAAGTCCTTCTTAAACGCGTCGTTTCTCAATAAATGCTGGACAATATTCCTGTTCCATTTCTTGTTCTCTTTTCTAACTTATGGCCGCATTTGCAGGTGAAGGAAAGGGAAATCTAATCTAAGCGTGGCATCATCGTCATTGATTTGGGTAAACAAATTTGTAGCCCCTTACCTTTACTTGTGTTAATCAATTTAATAGGTGTTATGCATAGCGGAATTAAAATTAATAAACATTACAACATAATAATAAAGAGATCACACATATACATAGCATAATAACTACTATTTTCTATGTTCCTATGTATGTCATAAGTCTGGTTAAAGTATCTATCTAATAAACAATCATTCATATAATTCATATGATACAACTTAGAGTTAAAAGATTATTTAATCATGAAACTAATATCTACATTTAATTACAATCATTAAGGCTCCATGAAGTCAACTACACTACTAGGTCCATCACATAGCTAACTCATGCTGGCAAGATCAAAAAAGAAAGGGCCACTTACTCGCTATTTTCTATAGTCGTTATGATCTTCATATTAACTATCACCTAAACTTTGCCCACCCCTAGAATATTTATATATATCAACACAACTTCAACTATTTAACAAGTTACTGACATCTTTATTATTTAAATACATTATACCAAAAAAGTAAGAGCTCAATAATTTTCAATAAGATGAAATAAAATTTAAAATTCAATAACTTAAAACTATGTAGCAAGTTATTGGCATCTTTATTAACTGAGAGTATTTGGTATTCTATCTCAACTTTCTAGCATGTTAAACATTTAGCCACATATTTAGTTATTTTCTTTTTCATTCTTGGCTACCAATATATTATTTTTTAGGTCTTGATACATTTTAGTGGATCTAGGATGAATAGTATGCTGACTTTTGTAGGCCAAAGACATATACAGTAAAATCCAATTTTATTTCCGTATTAACTACTAACTTAAGTTTATTAATATCAATATTCACCTGTGAAAGCTCTTTAAGCGGAATAAATATTAATTCACTTAAAAATAATCAAGCTAAATACTCAACATCATATTAATTAAGATATTTATTTAAATAAATATCACCAATAAAAGCCTAAATTATGCTCTTTCAATCATTATCAAATATTTTATACATTAAATTCCAACTACAACATTTACCCTTGTGTATCCATATATGATCTAAATAAAAACAAACTTGTTGTGTAACAACTAAAAATAATCCAAATAAAGTTATACATCTCATAAATCCCTATTACAACTTGATAACTTAGTCTTGCCTTCACATATGCTACACATAACATAAATCAAGCAAGATACTCATTGCAATACTTCTCCTTAAAAGAATCCACTTTATCACCTAAAAATGTTAGTAATAGAAAAGCGTAGAAGAGATAAAATTACTAATAACTAGTAAAGTTCTAAAACATACATTTCAAGCCATAAACATAAAGCTTTTCACAAACAATCTTCTTTCTATCAAAACATATGCGTTTCTAATTGTTTTTGCTATATGAATCATGAAGCTTTCAAATCCTTTCCTTAAAATCATTTTAGGAAAAACAAAATATTTCAATTTATAAATTTATTTTAGAACAACCGTGGTCCTAGTGGCATTCACCACAAGAAGTTCATGAAAACCATATGCTCATCCATAATATATAGGGTCCTAGACTCCCAACTCAAATCCATCCCATACCAGAAGCAGGCAAACGTATAATGTATAGCATCCTATACACCTAACCCTATTTGCCCCAAATAAGAGAAGGTGAAATGGTATCCTAGATACCTAGACACTAGTGGCAACTATTACTTGAATGTAGGCATATATCAACATCTATTATGTCATCTCATATCATTTCCTTTCCTTGGGCATCCATTATATGCAAGTGCATAAGTACTAGTACCATTTTCACTTACAATTATTTATATATCAAAACAAAGTTAGGTTGCCTAGGGTCCTATCTTAATCTAAACTTTCCTAGATCCTCTTAAACTTTCACAAAGTGAACTACTCTAATACCATAAATGTAACCCTTTTATTTATGTTGATCAATTTAATAAGTGTTATGCATAGCAAAATTAAAATTAATAAGCATTACAATCTAAAAGTAAGGAGATTACACATACATATATCATAATAACTACTATTTCTACTTTCCCATATGTGTCATACTGTCTAGTTAAAGTATCTATCTACTTAACAATCATCCATATAGTCCATACCGCACAACATAGGGTCAAAAGATTATTTAATCAAGGAGCTAATATCTACATTTATTTAGAATATTCAGGGCTCTATGAAGCCAACTACACTATTAGGTCTACTACATATGTAACTAATACTGGTAGGGACGAAGAAGATGGGGGCATTTGCTATTTGTCTTTTATAACTATCATGGTTTTCATATTAACTATTGCCTACACTCTGCCCACCCATAGAATATCTACATATATTCACTTAACTTTGACTATGTAGTGAGTTACTAGCATCTTTGTTATTTGAACACATTACCCCAAAAAGGTAGAATTCAATAATTCTCAGTAAGACAAACTAAAATTTAAAATGCAGAATCGTGTAGCTACTAGAGGGTAGAATATGTTTCTACTTTTTTACCCCTTGTCAATATGAGAAATCAACAAACTAAATCATAACAAACAAGCATAAATTTACTAGCATATATCTAAAACTAGATAACCTATTCAACAACTCAAATACATAATAGTATCTTGCATAAATCATACATCTCATAGAAAAAAATGGCAAAGAATAAGGCAATTTCCTTGAAGAATAGTAGTTGATCATATCTAAAAATATTGTTTAAGAAATAAAATGTTTCATAGATACCGTATCAAGTATCCTACACTACTTGATATTAACCTACATTTTTAAATTTAAAAGTGTCACATCGAGTATCTCATACTGCCTAATGTGAGATCTAGATCTTTAGCATTTTAAGATTTAATAACTACCTTCCTTTTTCTTACATATCTAAAATATTATTAGTATTATCAATATCAACAACCATTCATATCATGTTGCAAACTAGGGCATCCCTTTAGTATGGATCCATATCATATAAGCAATCCAAGGTCTAAGAAGGACTTTAACCCTTATAACCATCTTGTAAAATATAATATTAAAAGCAATAGACTATAACCTTTAACATCATACCAACATCATCAAATAAGTATCTTCAATTCCATGTCATTCTCTGCTATATCAAGTCATAAAATAGAATCCATTTGCATATGAAATTCTAAAGAGCTATAGTCAATATGAGTCATTCATAAATAAAACATTTCAAGCATAACAATAAAATGGCTAATAATCTACTTAAATAAATTCTGATGGAACCTTTTCTCCAATGATGGTGTCCTTTGAATATCTTCAATATCTTAAGAGTCCAAATATTAGTCTATAAAATGATATTCCAAAGCTAAGGTCATTTATGCATAAGAATAATCCAGAGTGTAGTCATCCATGAATAGAAATTAAAACTTTGGTGAAGGTACTCCATTTGTCATAGTCATCCAAGCATAGATAACATTTCATGTTTAGTCTTCTGTGCATGAGGTCCAAAAAATATCCTTACTTAGAGAATTAGTGACATAGTTCCAAGAGAATTTATAAATCATGTTATTATTCATACAAATATTTTAGACAATTTGTAGAAATTCAAACTTGAGAATTAGCATAAAAACCACTAATTTCATGCCTAAAGAAGTCATGTAACCTCTTGGAATGCATATAGGTGAAATAGGTATCATTAAACATGAAAATAGGTAAAGCTAGTGAAATCACACAGCCTTATACAATTTTGCACCAAGGGGCCATGCAAACCCTTTAAAGTTAGGCCATCCAGCTATAGATGACTTAACCATGTGTTTCTAGGTTCTATGCACAGCCCATTCACTTTTGCACAAGGGGATCATGGATTAGACCCTTGTTTTTCTATTCTCTTTATAAACCATAGAATTTCATGTTTTTCTTTTGCCAAAGTCTTTCAAACATTCAAAGTAACATACATACAATAAAAATAGGTCATTTGTTAAGCTTAGGTAAGGGTTTTCCTTCCTAAAACTCTCCCTTTAAAGTCTAATCACCTCATTTTTCCTCTATGTTCATGACTCTTCTCTTCACTTGTTGCTTAGGAGAAAGATGAAGTAGGTAATTTAACCATCCACAAGCTTAAATCATTACCACAATAATATCCTTACAACAAGTTTAAATTAAGGGATGTGTTGCACCATAATATTACATATTCTCTTTATATATATAGGTTCATTCATGGCAAAATAAAGGTAACCATATCTTTACTTGTAGAAAATTTAGTCACTAAAAGTATCAAATGATCCCAAAATGCTTAAATATGGATCTTTACTATTTCATCTTACAAATTCATGCAAAACTAATTTGTTGCAACCAATATAACATGTATATGGAGAATAAACTCATCACGAGGATCATTTATTCAAATTGGTCATAGAACACATAATATAGCCTTAATTTCAAAAATTCATAACTTGAATTATACAACTCTGATTAATGTAAATTAGGTGTTTTTAGAAAGCTTATGATGTAAACTTTCTATTGTAAAAATTTCAAGTCAAAATGAATGCATTTGGTCTCTCAAAAGACATGAAATCCATCACAAAACTAGTATGAATAGTAACTGCACTTGACATATTTTTACTATTTCATCTCACAAATTCTGATTGGCTTTTTCTAACCTTGTAGTCCTTTTGAATTAATCCATTCCATTCTTTATGGAACCTATTGATTTACAAAACATAAAATATTACATTTCACCATTTTTAGTAAATTTTATCTTCAAAATTTAAAACATACCCTAAGTAAACAACTGTGGATGTTGCTTCCTCATGTCATTCTCCAGTTCCCAAGATCAAAAGGTAAGCCCTTCCAAACCACTTTCATTAGAGAAATACTCTTATTTCTCAGCTATTTGATCTTGGTATCAACAATTTTCTCTTGTATTACCATATATGAAAGATTATCCTGCAAGTGAATGCTTTCATATTCTATAACATGTGAGGGTCTGTCAAATACTTTTTAAGCTGGAGATATGGAATACATCATGGATTTGGGCTAGGTTAGAAGGTGAGGTAATATGGCAAGTAATAAATCTAATTCTTTCAAGACTCTCAAATGTATCGATATACCAAGGACTAACCTTCCTCACCTTAATAAACTGATCCACTCCAATAATTAGAGATACTTGAATGAATATATGGTCTCCAGTCTCAAACTCTAATAGTCTTTTTTTTTTATCTGCATAACTCTTTTATCTACTCTGAGTCTTAAAAAGTTTCTTTCTAATCAATTCTATCTGCTTGGTGCTCTAGTCTACTATTTAGGTCCTATAAAATTCCTTTCACCTAGCTCAACCTAACACAAAAGTGATCTACATTTCCTCCTACATAGAGCCTTATATGGGGCCATTTAAATACTATAATGATAACTATTGTTATAGGCAAATTCAGCTAATAGTAAATACACATCCTAACTACCTTTCATTTCCAGCACACATGTCTTCTAGGGTCTAAATTGTCCTTTCTATTTAACTATCTGTCTGGGGGGTGATAGACAATACTCAATTAAAGTTTAGTCCCTAATGCTTCTTGACATGATCTCTAAAGGTTTGATGTAAATTTAGGTTTCTATTTCATATAATACTATTAGGTACTCCATATAGTCTCATTATTTTATATATATATATATATATATATATATATATATATATATATATATATAACTAGGCTAGTTTATTTAATGTATACGTAGCCTTAATTGGCAAAAAGTTTATAGACTTTGTCAATAATAGCCATCCAATTCATGCCAATAATTAAGTCAATATCATAGAAAGGCATATAAATTAAATCAATGGTAGTAAAACAATAGTTAAACTATATAGTGACATTTAAACAAATATAGAAAGTAATTACACACCTCTAGTAAGGGTAGATATAAACAAATTATATGGCAAAGAACTAATAACCAGACTTAATTTTCTCATATAATCATAGGATATAAATGAGTAAATAGCACTCAAATCAAACATAGCAATCATAGGAACACCATTAACTTTAATCATACCTTTCGTTAAACTAGGAGATGCACTGGCCTTTTACTAAGTGAGAGCAAATACTTTGCCTTGGGTCTATGGTTTAAATGGGGCGGCATCACCATCTGAGAACAATTCTGGGCTATATGTCCCGACTTCCTACATCTATAACATGTCACCTGGGATGGTTGTCTTTTGCTAGGTTGTAACTTCTTTCCTTTCTGTCGTTTCTTATTCCAGGTACCTTACCTTTCTTCTTATAGCTAGTAGCAGCACTCACATTATCTTCTTACCTCGATTTTTTATTCTGTGATCTTCTTCTAACTAGCTCTTACTTGTATTATGTCCTACAAGTTGTTTTTAGTCTTTCTGTTAACGTTAAAAGTTTTAACTCTCTATGGAACAACTCTGTCTCTGGTGGAGGGTTTTAATCCTTTCTTAAATCGTTTATATCTCTATTTTTCATCATTACATTTTTACAAATAGAAGGAGTATTGATACAATTTTATGAATTTAGCAACATACTCATCAACTGTCATTACCTTTATTGCTTCAAGTCAATAAATTCCATCCCCTTTTGATCCTTAACTGAACTAGGAATATATTTTTCATATAATTCAATTAAGAAATTTTCCTAATTAATTGGAATATTCTGGGTCTGTATAATCATCTTTGTGTTAAGCCACTAATGATAAGTTTCTTTTTCTAGCATAAAGGTGGCTAGCATAGCTTTTTATTCAAAAGTACAACCTATCACTTTAAATATTTTTTCTAACTACATAATCTATGCCTCTACTTTATGTACATTTAACTCTATCAAAAGAGGGTAGGCTGTCCTTTCTAAACTAATTTAACAGTTGCTAATTAGTAAGTTTAGTTTGTATTTGGTCTTGAAGGGGTGGGTGTAAGAGGGTTGTCAAGAACTAGTTGCTATGGTTTTGGGGCATTTCCTCTGTCATCATCCCTTCTACCTAAGACATTCTGTAGTTGTAGTATCATTCCCTGTTGCTACTACATAATACATCTCTATTGTTCTATCGTAGCTTGTTATTGATCTAGATGGTTTATGATAGTTTGCATATGATGTTCAAGCTCTACTATAGTAAGTCTGCCCCTTCTAGTATCCACCATTATTTAAAAAGAACCATAAACCTAATTGATCACATGTTTTATAGCACAGTTACAATAATTCTAGCTATCCTGACCATTCACATACCATATATACATATAATTCAAGCACTTCCCCATGCCAAAACATAGAGCTAGGTTGCCTGAACCTTGGCTTTGATACCAAAAGTGTTACACCATAATATATTACATATTCTCTTATATGTATAAGTTCATTCATAGCAAAATAAGAGTAACTAAACCTTTAGTAGTAGAAAATTTAGTCACTAAAAGCATCAAATGATCCCAAAATGCTTAAACATAAATTTTCACTATTTCATCTCACAAATTCATGCAAAAACAATTTGTTACAACCAATATAACATGTATATAGAAAATAGACTCATCATGAGGATTATTTATTCAAGTTGGCCATAGAACACATAATATAGTTCCAACTTCAAAAATTTATAACTTGAGTTACACAACTTCGATTAATGCAAATTAGGTATCCTTAGAAAGCTTGTACAAATTTTAAGTCAAAATGAATTCATTTGGTCCCTTTAAACACACAAAATTGGACACTAGACTAGTATGAACAGTAACTACTCTTGATAATTTTTTAGGGCTAACTTTGAAAATTCACTATATATTTTTAAAAGCTCCAAAAATTATGATCTATGGCTCTATAGAAAGCTCTAAATATCCTCTAATTGCTTACCACATTTTAATCCCAATTTGTCATTAAGGTTGTCGAGGATAAAAGGACATTTTATGATTTAAATGGTCAAAGTTTTAGTTCCAATCGATACCAAAAGAGCTCTAAAATGTCATTTCTTCCATTAAACAAATTTAAATTCTTATTTAGGTTATGTATGACTAATTCATCATGTAAAAATTGCCTTACAAGTAAAAATCACTATCCCCTATACAAGAATACACATGGACTTCAAGGAACATCATATGCCAAATTACATTTTACCATGTCTTACATACATCAAATGGTCATTATATCGTATTTAGTACTTTTAAACATATTTACATTTCAATACCTCAAAATATAGGTTTACATAATCACATATATAATAACATATCATGTACTAATTTCCTTGCCATTAATAACTTCTTTAAGCCTTTTACTCATCATTCTCCTTTTTTTGAGTTTCACTTTGCCACGGTTAATGGAGATAAGGAAGAGTGAGATTTAAACAATATCAGTAGCTAAACCAATATTCAACACACATATGGTTCACTCAAGCACATGGAAGTAGCATATGTAATATCTGATTCTTTAAAAATGAGAGAAAACGCAAGAAACGTAATGTACGGTTTCTCCCTAAACGAACGAAATTCACCGGATACAAAAGTAAGTCCCATAAAATAAATTAGTTAAGGTCTTAAAAAATTATGTAGCATTCTAAACTCCTAAAAATGAGAATCACAGGCTCTGATAGAAAGAAAAATAGAGTTAGAATGAAGAAACAAATTTGAACAAAAGATTGATGAAACGTAATGGCATTTTTATAATTTTAAGCAAATTTTAGAATTTTCACAGGAAGGCTTTTTAGATGAAATTTTTGAGTTCTCTAGAGCTCTTAGAGGCCCTAAAAACTATGGGAAGTCCCAGGATAGTTAAAACCCCTCCGATAGACGTTTTCATACGTCAATTGTCCCGAACTTTAATTGATTCATTCGGGAAGGTTTTAGCTCCGATTTGAGTAATTCCAAAGGCATTTTATAAGTTTGAGAGCCTAAATTTTATAATGGAAAAGTTGGCTCTAAAAAAGGAGTTAAAACGAACCAGAAACGAAAATGCCAAGATAAAAGGGCAAAATTGAAATTTTTGAGAAGTCTTTCTTAAACCTCCCTATATATATAAAGCACCCCACCTCCTCACTCATTTAGACACAATTGTTTATGCCCTAAACCAGAGTAGAGAGCTAGGGGTTGAGACACACAAGAAGGGGAAGAAGAGAAGGAGAAAGACAAGGCAAAAGATATGGAATTTCTTGATTTTTTCATGCTTTCTCTTTAGTAAACCTCTTTTTCTCCACTTCGCCCTTCTTTCCTATGGTTTTATTAAAGTTTTTAGATCTATTTTGAGGGAAGAATAGAGGAAAAAATTGGGAATTGAAGAGAGGAGGTCGAAGAAAGGAAGAAACAACCAAGAAATCAAGGAAAAACAAGGTAAATCTTCCTTTCTATAGTAGCTACTCTTTCTCCTCTTCTCTCATTGGTTCGTCCAATATAAGAAGCTACAAGAATGCTTGGATTTTGGGTAGAACCAAGGGTGAATCCTAGGAAATTAGGTGTGGATAATGAGAATATCTGAATAAAATTAACAAATAACCATGGAAAATCAAGATAGAAAACCTAGGGTTTCATGGGCTCCCTTGAAAATCTGATTTGATATAATTGTTCCTAGGACTAAATGAGTGTTTGGATGAGCTCTTGAGATCCCTATAAGGCTCCTCATATGCATCTTCCATCAACTTGGTACTCATATGAACCATGATTTTGGCCTAGGCTAGAAAGAGTACCAAGAGAAAGTTTTATATTATTCCAAACTTAGTTTTGAGTCATGTATAATAGAAGAAGGTGAGAGGAAGCCTTGGAAAAATTTTAGAAGCCATAGATAGTGAAATGGTATCATAGGTTCCATATTATAGTTTGAAAATGCAACACTTCGTTAGGCTCCTTGATTTGATTGTGTGGTGACTCCAAAATGTTTAAATGGAGTCAAGAATTATAAATAGATGAAAAGAATGGAGCCAAGATGATGTTTTCTTAAAGTTACTTCATTAAGTGCATTATGAAACCATAAAAGAGCCATGTTAACCACCTAGCTTTTCTAATGAATGTATGGTTTTAGAATTTGATTCAAGAGTGTAATTAGCTTCCATATGATGTGTCTAGGCTAAGAGAAATGATCTCCACCTCCTTGTATGTGTGAGGTCAAGGGAGAGGACTCAAGGCTCAAGGAAAAAGTATGCTTATATGGCAAAGATAACTTTCTCCACTTTCTCTCATGCATAATTGTGTGCTTACATTGTCTTTGGATGTGTGTATGTGTGTTTTAAGCCATGAAAAGTATTCTAGTATGATTTCATATGCCACGGTACCATAATAATGTTTTATGCATTCAAATGATGTTTTATATGCTTACCTTGGTTTACTTGAGAATGGAGAAGCCAAGAACCCTCTAGCCATAGTGAGGATGAGCCAAGAACCTTTAAAATTGGTTGAGACAAAGTAAAGAGTCTCCCAAGAGTGAGGTTGAGTCAAAACCTCCTAAAGATAATGGGTAAGGCAAGTCCAAAATCCATAAGTAAATGGATGAGGATAATCTATTTACTTGGCAAACCTATGAATGCTAAGTATGACTTGTTCAAATGCCAATGATGTTTCTTGAATGCTCACACATTTTAATATGCCCATGCATACATCTTCAAGACTTGTATTGCATACTTTATGTGTAATTGAAAGGGAGATGAGCTATTAGGATTCTTTAAATCTCATTCCCTCCTCTCCAATGTCTTAACATGCTAGGTGAAGCAATTGAGTAAGGTAATGGAGGCCACCAAGCCTAGAAGAAGGAAATTGACATCAAAGTGTCTAGAATTGCCCAGTTTTGTCTCTTTGTAGCCATACACATGGCATATGATGTAATCCCATGATGAAATTATTATGTAATCATATGAACATGTGTAAATACCCATATATTTGATATATGAATGAGGTTTGATGCCAAATGAATGATAATGTAGTTTTTGGGTATTGAATGGCAAGAGAAAATGTATGAAATCTTTTGTATGGCATAGGGTGAGAGAGTAAGTTTTTTATTTTTAGGTTTATGCACCTTTGAGACAAGTTTAGAGAGCCATTTTGGTACATTCCCATGTGCTTAAGCGGTTATGGTTGCCTTAGAACTTGAAATGGGCCATTTGGACTCCTTATATGACACAAATGAGCCATTTTGCAACCTAATGTCAAGATCTAACCAAATGAACGAATTTGCCTATAAAAATTGACACACATATAGATCTTATCTAGAGATTTTTAGAATAATAAAGATCAGATTATTTGGAGCTCTGTGGAATTAATTATGAGTTTCCAAAATTGGCATTTTTCTATTGAACTTATGCAGATACTGTTCATATGGTTAGAAACTTGGGCTGTGTCATTTGTGGTACAAATAATGTCCAGTGCTCTTGAAATTTTATAGTCATAAACTAGACATGATAAGATTTCCATAACCACTGAGATCACCCCAATTGGACCTCTAAGCAGGTAGATATAAATTTTTGAAATTAAAAGTCAATACCAGTAATGATAATCGACCTCTGGTACTATTCCATCAGTTTCCAATGGCTAGCAGCCTTTTTCATGGTTTAGATTTATTTTTGACATAAATTAGACATCTATAGCTTTCTAGAATGGTATATTGTGCTTGATTTTGATTTTTCAAGAATTAGTTATGATTTTTCAAAATTCAGGCATAGAATCTGGAAATCCTACCCAAGGCTGCATACTTTGTTTTTTAGTATATCATCCCTTCACTTGAGGTATAGGTCATTTCTTGAGCTTGTTATGAGTTTTATTTGTGTATTTAAATATGAGGATGAGATGGATGAGTCCATATGACCCACGGGACATGAAATGAAAAATTTACCTATGACAAAATGCAATTTTATTCATGATTTCCAATGCCATTATATTACTCATTATAGAACTAGCATGAGATGAGGCATGGAAATTGCATGAGTTGAGTCTTAAAATTATGGTGTTACAGCATACATGTTATGTAATCATAGCTAAACCATAACCAAGAGAGTAAATCCATACTCTAGAGTTCTCATGGCTCAAGTAAGAATAAATTGATGTCTTAAGGACTTTTGGCCTAACCTTACCCAACATCTAAGGACTTTTGGTCTAGCCTCACCCACATCTAGAAGCTTTTGGCCTAGCCTCATTTATCAATTAGGATATTACAAAGACTAATTAACTTTCCTAAGGTTTTGAATCTCTTAAGGGCAAAACCAAATCCTAAGCAAAACCATATGCCATTTTTTAGATTCTTATCCAATTTTCTTTGCATATTCTAAATCTTTACCCTTAAAGCCCTTAATTTCACCAAGTTTCTATCAAGCTTAAGTCTCCTTGCCAAATCCTCTCTCTTGGCCAATCATAAGGTGGTTAGGGTTTCGACAATTGGAAATTTTTCTTATCCTAAATCATACTTCACTTTAAAACACTCTTGATAAAGATTATTTTGATTAAATTTGTTTCCCTAAAAGAGCTTCTTCACCTAAGAGTTCAGCCATAAAATCCACTCTTTTGAGAAACCAAAACCATCAATAGAAAGAGTAGAAGAAAGCTTACAATAACATCATATTCAAATTTGCCATGTTTGCTTACCAATGGATGGCTTCCTCCTTCTTCTTTCCTTTTTCTATGTTCATGCCATAAGAGAGCTTAAGTTGCTACCTTAGGTTGGTTTTATAAGGGAGGAGATGAATGGCACCTCACACACATATATAGCTAGGGTTTTGTACTTTTTTAAAATATCGATTTTGCCCTTATATTTTAATTCACCGTTTAAGCTCGTTTCTTTGTATTTTCAAAGATAGACAGCTCCATGATAATATTTAGATTCTACTTTTCATTAAAAATATCTGCTTTGAGATTACAGAGACTTAAAATAACCTGAAAAAAATTTACTCCAAGTTATGGTTAATCAAAGCAGTAAATTGTACACCATCAGTGATTTAATCAAATCAATCTCATTTGATTAATCTACTAATCTTATCTCATTGTATTATGATGAGAGATATTCATTTCTTAAGTCAATTCTCATGTTTTCTAAATCCTTGAATTTTTTGTTAGTTAGATCCATATTAGTTTATTTTAATTTTGATTGCCCTTTTTGGCCTTGTAACCCCTTTTTAATTAATTTATTACATTCTATAGAGACTATATTTGTTTACAAAATATAGAATAATATAGATGGTACGAAACTTTATCTCTTCAAAATGTTAACAAAATGGAGGATATAACAAGCAGAAAAGATGGAGGAGATAAGAAGATGATGATGAAGGAGATGATATAGCCACATGAATTCTTATCAAGATAAGGGTTTTTGTCCTACCTAATGATTTGTTTGAAAATTTTCTACTTCCTTTCTTCCTCCTTCTTTGCTTCCTCTTTTTGTTTAGTTATTAAAAGTTCCTTCCTTTTCACAATTCATTTTAACTTCTATGTCAATAGAAAAATCTTTTGTCCTTGAAAGAAATTAGCTATAATTGGATTCAATTAATTTGGTATGAGGTATAAAAATTATAGCTAATCATTGAATGAAATATTATAATGTCTTTGGCTTATTTCTTTTTCCTAAACTCTACTACTTTTTCTTGGAGAAACTAAAGATTTGGCCTTGGAAAAATTTGTAATTTGGTCCTAGCTAAAATTACATTTTAAATCTTAAACTTTTACTAATTGTATTTTGCCCCAAATCTCACCTAGGTTTTTTTTTTTATTTTTTAAAAAAATTTCTTTTGTTTTTAAGGCTTTAATGGCCTAGGAATTTTCTAAAATTTTATTTTCTAAATATTTTGTTTTTTAATTAACTATTACTTAATAAATTTTTTTAATTTTGAATAAATCCCATAAATTTCTAATAACTTCATAAAATTTTGGTTTCTTTCCCAAAATTCATAAATCCATAAATTCTTATATTATGAATTAATTTTATTAATTTAATGGGTTCTAATTTGGTTAATTTAATTTGTTCTATTAAAATTTTATTTAAGGAGGATGCTACAAAATTTGCATATCTATAAGGTTCTTCAAAAAGCTCTTTTTAATAAATAATATTATTAAATATAAAGAGCTATTGCAAAATCATAGAGTTGATGCCATGCCTAGAGTTCCAATTTTTAAATTCATATATAAGAGTCAAAATTGATAATACCACTCATAGAATTGATGCTATGGCAAAATCACATAACTCTACCATGAATGTCATTAGAGGAAAATTTAACTTTGTATAACAAGCTATCAGCTCTCATTAAGCATAAATAAAAAAGCTTGATACCTAGCTTATAAATAATACCATAGTTCTTCATAGAACATCTATAATATGCTGTCAAGCCTAAAAAGCTTTGTAACGACTTGAGAGAAGTTAGTTTAGGGCAAGACGCCAATGCCTTAATCTTCTTGAAGTCAACCTCTACTCTTCTAACAAAGATGATATGGCCAATGTAATGTATTTGTGTTGCTCCAAACACACACTTTTCTTAGCTAGCAATTGACACTCTTTCAATTTATGAAGAGCAAGTGTAAATTGTTATAAGTGTGTTGATTAAGAATTACTATGCATAAAAGTGTCATAAAAAAACACCAAGATGAGCTTCCTTCAAAATAGCTTGATGATAGCTTTCATTAGGCCTTAAAAAGTAGTAGAGGCATTAATAAGCCCAAAAGGTATTACTAAAAACTCATAAACTCCTTTATGATTGTGAAAAGCTATTTTCTTAATGTCTTTTATCTTTATATGAATTTGAAGGTACCCTACCTTCAAATCAAGCTTAGAGAAAAAAGTAACCTCATATAACTCAACTACTAACTCCTCAATCACCAGTATAGGACATTTATTGTCATACCATTGCATAATATATATAATTCCTATATTACACGCATCTTTTGGTCACAAATTATGATAACCAAACTTTTATAATGGAAATTGTGGTTATTAAAAGTGCTTATTTGTTCCATGATGCTAATACATGGATTTCCTCCATTCCAATTCTCAAATTTATTCATAACTAATTTATTACAATCAAATTAACATATAAATAAGAACCAAATCAATAGAATTACCCATTTGACCAAATTAACCATAGAACACCTAATATGTTCCAAAATTTGAAAATTCATAAATTGAGCTACACAACTCCGATTAATATAAATTAGGTGTCCTTGAAAAGCTTATAATATGAACTATTTATTGTAAAAATTTTAGGTCAAAATAAATTCATTTGGTCTTGTAAAAAGTGTGAAATCTGAGACCAGTGCAAAATGAACAATAATTGCATAATCTAAGTTTTTTAAACCAGATTCAAAAATTCACCAAATATTATATAAAGCTTAGAAAAATGCAAACTTATGTCCTCTAATTGCTTACCAAAGTACAGTCCCAAACAAGGTCATTTAGGCTATCAAGGTAAATGGATATTTTATAGCTCAAATTGACCAAATTTTAGTTTCAAATAATACCAAATGAACTCTAAAATGTCATTTCTCACTTGAGCAAATTTCAATCCACAAATGCATCATGTATGACTAATCCACATGTAAAAATGGCCTTGCAATTAAAATAACCATCCTACATGTAAGAATATGCATATAAGTCAAGGAACCTTGTAACACCTCAGAATTTATTAATGAGGATTATGGTGAATTAAGGAATTAATACAAGGATTTAGGAAAAAATAAAGAAAATAAGGTTTCTAAAGAAATGGATTTGTTTTAGACATTTTGAGCTAATAATCATGTTTAGTTATTGTTAGGTGGAGATGTATTAATTATGGTTATGGGGTTTAATTAAGGAGTTAACTAAGAGGAGTTAGACATTTAATTTGGACCTTATGATTAATGTATGTATGTCATAAGCCAAATAAGAAAGCCCACTTCTAGTTTGTAAGAAGGTCCAATCTCATTTTTTAAGAGCCCAACTCTTATTTCATCAACTAAATCCTTCAACTTATGGCCCAATAAGCACATATTTGCACATAAGTGGATTTTGGGCTTTAAGGTTAGCCCAAACCCATCTAAAACCCTAACTTAATCAAACCCTTATCCTCTATTTTATAGACCAACTCAATCTTAGGCAAAGGAGAGCTCCATTTTCGCATAGAAAGAGAGAAGGATAGGGTTTTCTGCATTCATCCACCATTTCTCACTTCTAGAGGAAGATTTGGCCAAGGTAATCTATATAAAACATGTCCCTCTCATTCTTCTCTTCATTTTGGTCTAATTAGTTTCTAGTTTTGGGCATTTTCATCTCCTTCTCAAATATGAAATTTGGTGTTTAGGTAATTCCTTGCAAGATTTTCATAGTTAGAAGTTAGAGGGATGATTGGGTAAGTATTTCTCTTCCATTTTGTGTATTACTTTGCTGGAAAATGTCCCTAAGGATTGATTTTCATAATGGGTTCTGCTATTGTGCGAAATTACAAGGAGATAAAGGTAAAAAATTGAAATTTCTAGGCTTGATGACTCAAATTCGAATTTTAGAATTTCCCATGGTGTGTTCTTAATAGTTGAGGCTCAACTCAGTCCATTTAACCTCTTAGGTATATGGATAAGTGTTCCCTCTTCTCTTATGTGGTATATATACTGAATTTCCATCATTTGGACAGACTTTTGGTGTATGGCATTTACATGTGCGAAAATAGAGATGTTAGAAGTGACCCATTGTGAGTTTTTGTTGTTGTGATTTTGAATTGGTGCAGTAGACCCTTAGGAAACTTGGATAAGAAGTTCTTAATGTGCTCTTGTTAAGATTAATCTGTGGATAGGGAAATTCTTTACTAATGGTAGTAGAATAATGATGATTTTGCTTATGTTAGGCCTTGTGTGCTTTGAATCATGATGGTAGCTAAAGGATAAGTAATTGGCTTCATTGAGGTAACTGGGGTTACTTTCCTAATTCCATGTATATGCCCATGTTAATTTGATGTTTACTACACATGTTTGATTTTGAGATGCCAAATGATTAGTTGACTATTTAAATTGTTGTTGTGATTGGACTTTATGAGTCCATGGTGGAGCTGTGGTGTAGCTGCCACCCGTGCATGTGCTTTAATCAAGCACCGGGTTGTGTTCAAACCCTAGATGCATTGAGCCCTGGTTGTGTTCATTATGGAGTAGGTGCCATGGACGGACCTCTTCCAGTGTTATTGGCCATTAACATGTTGTGTATGATTGCTGGTATGGGACAGTAGTCATTAGTAGCTTAACTAGTTCATTTGTAAATTGAATTGATGGTTCTGGTATTGATGATATGAAATTGCATTGTATTGATTAATCTATACATATATATAGAATTTGCCTATTGTTATTAAGATTATATATCTCACCCCGATTATGGGCTAACATTTTCAGGGACCGGAGCTCTTAGTGGTCCAGTCCCTTGGTAGTAGGTAGGTTTGGAATTTTATTATGTGGTTTGGTAGTAGGTAGGTTTGGAAACCTTGTTAGATTGTATTCATATAACTAGACTACTAGTTTTATGTAATTGCCGCATTGCATCATGAATTGCCAAGCATAAGGACTGTAATCATTTGATACATCAGATGTCAACTTAAACTAGTGATGTATGGAATTTCTAATGAGACTTATGTTTGAATGGAAATGTGAGTAGTGTATGAACTCTTTGCTGTCATTGATCTATGAACTCACTGGTTTATGGTGTCTAGAGGGTTAAGGATCCACATTTGAGTTTTGAATAGATAATGATAGATATGTTAGATAGATTAGGTAAAAGAAAGACACTAAACCTTCATAAACTAAGTTAAAGTGGTGTAGAGTATTGCTAGAAGGGGAATTGGAGAGCATGAGATGAAATCTTAGTAGTTATAGGAACAAAAGAGAATTGGCCGTGGCCAAAATTTAATTAGCCTCAGCCAAAAGTGACAAAATTGCCCAAGAAGGGTAACAAAGGGAATTGGCTACAGCTAAAATTTAATTGGCCTCTACTAAATAGTAGCAGAAGGTAATTGGCCCCGACCAACATTTAATTGGCCTAAGCCAAATGTGGCAAAGCTGTCAGGGAAGAAAATAGAAAGCAATTGGCCATGGCAAACAGTGAGGTTAGCTGCGACTAAATCTGAGAGGTAGGTCTGGTGTAAGAACCAAAAAAAAAGAAAAGTTGAAAATTTTTAAAGTTATGAAATTTTCTAAGTCTACTAGCTATAGCGAGAAATGGTCTAGCTATAGCAAGAGTGCCTTTTCACTATAGCGAGAATGCTTCTAGCTATAGTAAGTGTGGGTATCCCATACAAAAACTAGGGAGTTCCTCGTAATAGCGTGTGTCGTAGCGAAAACAAGGGTTTGGGACTGATACGTGCTTACCGTAGCGAGGGTTATTTTTCGTTATAGTGAGGGTTAGTCCAGAAAAACGTGAAAAAAGAGAATTTTACTTCTTAAAGCGTCTAAATCCTTTCCTTTTCTTCTAACTGACCTAAGCTTCGTCCAAAACAGAGAAAAAGGCTAAAGAGAGAGAGAGAGAGACCAAGAAAAGGAAGGAAGAATAAGGAAAAGGTAAGCAAGCTTGAGATTTCCATAGCTTTTCTTCTTAGAATTTTGTTCTTCTCTCTTTGCCCTCTCTTTCTATGATTTTGGTTGTTGAATTAGGTTGGTTTTAGGCTTGGTTTAGAAGAGGGAGAGTGGAAAAGCACTCTTGAAGAAGGTTAGAACTCACTTCAAGATTAGAACTCATGTATCTTTACTTCTTCTTCTTTGCTTTCCTTGAGTATGTTGGTTCTACCAACTTGAGAGCTTAAGAGAGGAAGGAAGTCTAACTTAGAGCAAGCAAGAAATCCTTGAATAAGAGTGTAGGAAGTTAAGAAATATAAAAGACCTAGAAGAAGAGTTAGTGAAATTCTAGAAGGAGAAGCTAAGGGGTTTTTCATCAAAGTAATTATAAGTAATTGTTGAGTTATAAGAGAGTAATTCCATGCTATTTGTTATGTCTAAGTTTAAGAGAAGCAACTCCATTTAGTTATGATTGTGAAACCAAGAAGGGAGAAGAGAAATTGAAAAGGAAGGCTTGTGTTGGCTTATAAGGTAACTCTCCACTCTTTCTTGTTGCATTGTTAGATGTGTAATAGTCCTTGTATGCTTGTTGTTAGACATACCATTTGATGTTGCCTTGATGCATTAGTACCAATATGCTTATATTTTGGATTTTGAAAATTACTAGGGTGAGATAGTGCCAAAAGTCCCTTGTGATGGGTGAGGTAGAGCTGAAAGTCCCTGAGGATGGGTGAGACAAGGCTAAAAGTCTCATAACTGAGTGAGGACAAGTTAAAAGTCCCTAAACCAAGGGTGAGGCCATCCAAAAGTCCCTAAAATTGGGTGAGGCTAGACCAAAAGTCCCTAGAGCTTATTCTTGGCATTGATATGGTTTTCATGGCATGTAAATCATGTGTTGTATGATTGTGAATGGTTAGATGCCTACTTGCATGCTTTGACTTGTTTATATGCCTTGATTGCTTCCTTAAATGAGTGCATGAGCTATTGAGATTTCATGAATCTTACCCCCTTCCTTCTCCCATCTTAACATGTTAGGTGGAGTTTAAAGAGATCAAAGTGCAAACCAAGGAGCTTAATTGACCATATTTAGGTAGTTGTATAGTTCGTTTTAGTTCTTTTGATGTAAAGAGATGCCAAAATAAATATATACCTATTATTTTTTAGATGTAAATATTTAAGCAAGTATAAATGTATATACAAATGATGTATGAACCATGTATAAAACCAAAATAATGAAAATATGATATTTGGCCCTTTGGTGGCTTATATGCAGTAGTGTACTTTTGCCCGTAGCAAGGTGAGTTTGAGATGTATGATGATTTGGACCACTTTTATATATACTATGTTTATGCTTTAAAACTTGCTCAAGAGGTGCTAGAGCATGTAGGGGACCATTTACCCCCACTTTGAACCATTTATGGTGTTAAAACTGTTAAATTTGTGAGCTCTATCAAAATATGACTAAATGAACTCTTCTTAAAATGAAATTTGGCATGCCTCTAGAACTTTTTGAGAGCTTCTTGGGAGCTAAAGTGGGTAATATTTAAAGGTCTAGGAAATATTTGGCGAATTGTTGAAGTTGGAGAATTTTCTGGTTTTGGTTATTGTACTGTGCAACTAGTCCAAAAATGAATCTGTGTCATTCATGGACCAAACAGTGTCCAATGGTTACGAAATTTTATAAAGATAAACTAGACATTCACAGTGACCTATACCAACTGGAAGCACCTCAATTGGATGTCTGTAGAGGGAGAAATAACTTTTCTGAAGTTCTGTGTCAGCATCAGGGAAGCCATCCGACCTTCATTACTATTCCATCAGTTTTCGAGGTCTAAGAGCTGCTGAACTAATCTAGACTTATTTGTTTCCTCTAGCTAACATCTATAGCTTTCCAAATTGGTATAGGTTTCCCAGATTGGATTTTTTTGGAATTAGTTATGAATTTTTGAAATTCATGACAACAAGCTGCACCAGTACCAGGGACAGCCGGACCTTTATCTCTTTTTTGATATCAAAAATGGTCCAAACTCTGAGATTATGGTTGGAAATTATTTTTACTATAAATTTAACACTTAGATCTTTCCAGAAAGCTATGGTTTGCTTGATTCCCATTTTTCTAGAATTAGTTATGATTTTCCAAATTTAGAGCCAAAAATCTGACTTTTGGGCCCATTTGAGAAATTGCATTTTTTTGGTTTTTGGCTTCATATCCGTGGTTTATGGGTTGTTTGAGACTATGTATGAGTTGTATGAGTAGATTTTGAGTATAGAATGTGATTCATGGGTTCATGGAACCCACAGGGCAAAATATGACTGATTAAACCCCAACTTAAGGTAGTAAAATACCACGGTTTTGGTCATTTTCATTAGAAATCATATGGAATCAAGCCTAAAGGGAGATTAGTTGGAGTAAGACATTATGGTGTCACATCTGGGGTGTTTTAGAGGGTATTTGGCACAGCAAAAGGGATATTTGGCTATGGTGAAGGTGCTCAATTTCTCATATTCACCTAGAAACCTTAATTTCTTTTATGGTAATGCTAAGGAATGATCTAGAAACACTTGTAGGAGGATTATGTAAGTTAGAATTGATAGATGGAAGAATCAAAAACTCCTCATTGATAATGAAATTTACTTACACATTCGAATAATTGTGGTTGTTTAGTTAATGGCGCTAATAACGTTAAGGTTTCAAATTTTCCTGTATTTTTCGAATGTAATTAGTTGTAATGACTTTCAACTTCGATTTATGGTTATTAATCGCGTACTTAACCTTAATTATGATAATTAGAAGTTAGGGTCATTACAAACCTCATATGCCAAAATATATTATATCAAGTCTTACAAATATCAAATAGTCTCTATAACATAGTCTAGTGCTTTTGTGTATGTTTGTATTTCCATACATCAGAATATATGAATACATATTCATATATATAACAACATCTCTTAAACTCAATTCCATTGTTCAAAAATGCTCTTCTTAAGCCTTTTGCTTATCATACTCTCTTCTTTAAGTTTTACCTGGCCATGGTTAGTGGAGATAGGGAAAAGTGAGATTCAAAGAAACCTGGCAGCTAATCTAACATTTAAAAACATATGGTTTACTCAAGCACATAAAAGTAAGTATGCATGTTATACAATCATACCAAACCATAATTCATGTTCTTGGAATCCCATGGTTCAATTAAGAGCAAGTCCAAGCTCTAGAGACTTTTAGTTTAGCCTTACCCACTTTTAAGAACTTTTGACTTAACCTCATCTACAATTGAGACTTTTAGCCTAACCTTATCCATATTTGGAAACTTTTGGCCTAACTCACCCATTTTCAAAAAGATTTTTGACATAGACTTACCTATTAAGAGTCAATTCAATCTCAAATGCAAATGAATACATGCAATTGCATATTATAATTAAATAATTAACAATTCACATAATTTGCAAATAATACATACAAGCTTTCAAGAAACTCAAGCAAACTATTTACACATATATAAGAATGAAGGAAAAGCTACCTTGACACATCATTTCAATTAATCTCCCTTAATCTCATTCTCTTCTCTTATGTCATTACATACACACTTAGATATGCTTTCACTTGTTTGGTCTAGATACATCAAATGGGGCATAAAACAATTAATGAAACCATATTTATACTCATGCTAGGCTTACTTATACAAATTAGGTCTTTAGGTATGGTTTATGGCTTCTTTGAATGTCCTAAGAAATAACTCTTATAATTCAATTTCTTGGCCTAAAATCTCACTTGCTATGAGCTATATGACTCTAATAGAACCCATTAAGGTCATTACATACATGGTTAAACAAGCCTAATGCCAAATTGCTTCTTTAGACCCATTTGAATCCTAAAATTTTACCTTTCAAAATAAGGCTCCAAAATTTATTCCAATGGCTCCATTAGTGTTTATAATTCATATCTAGGTTACTTATAACCCTAGAATTGATAAAACAAATTTCCTAGGTATGAAAGCCCCATGTGGCCAAGACACATGCTACACATACCTTCCTTGGAGTTTTGTTTATATCTTAGGAGATTTGATGGTTTTAGATCGCCATAATTCATTTATCATTCAATTATGATATTAGAGACCTTAATTAACTCTCCTAGGGTTTTGAATCTTTCAAGGGCCAATCCAAACCCTAAGTGAGCTATAAGCCATTCTTTAGGTTTTTTTAATAAATTCTAATTACATATTCTTAATCTTCACCCTTCAAAACCCTTAGTTCTACCATGGATTCATCAAGCTTAAGTCTCTCTCTCATTTCCCTTTTCTTGGCCAAAAATGAAGATGGGCTAGGGTCCTCAAATATCAAATTTTCCTAGCCTAATCCATATATCATTTGAAAGTGCCCTTAATGGAGACTATTTTAGTGTAATTAGTTTCCTCAAAGAAGCTTGTTCAGCCATAACTATTTTGGGAAACCAAAACCACCAAGAGAAAGAGGAATAGGAGTAAGAAAATGTTCAACTTACCTATATGGAGCTTTTCTCTTCCTCCTTCCTTGGTGCTTCTCATACCACTTAGGTCTAATTTTTGGGGCTATATAAGCAGGTTAAATGAAGAGGAAGAGGGGTGGAGTCTTATTTATATAAGAAAACTAGGGTTTATAATTTTTAAAAATTCCAATTTTTCTTTAGGCTCATTTCTTTGTATTTTAAGAAACCAACAACTCCATGATAAAATTTGGACTTTACTCTTCATTAAAAATATTTATTTTAAGGTTATAAGGGCTTAAGACACTTAAAAGAAGTCCGGTCAAAGTTATAGTTAACTAAAGTCCTAAACCATACACCGTTAGAGATTTAATTGAACCAACTTCATCTGGTTATTCTTCTAACCTTATTTCATCATATTATGATAAAAAATAATAAATTCTCAAGCCAATTCTTATGTTTCCTAAATCTCTAAATTTTCATCGGTTAAGCCTGTATAGGTTCTTTTTAATTCTAATTTGTTTTCTCTAGCCTTGTAACCCTTTTTTAATTAATTCATCTTTAGGGACTATATTGATTTGCAAAACATAGAATATTACATTTCACACTCCTTAAAATTTATAATATACCTTAAGTAAATAATTGTGTATGTTGCTTCCTCATATCGTTCTCCTGTTCCTAGGTTGCCTCATCAGAAGATAGACCCTTCCAGACCACTTTCACCCATAGAATGCCCTAATTTATTAGCTGTTTAATCTTAGTATCAACAATTTTCTTTGATGTTGCAACATAAGAAATGTCATCCAGCAATTGATTGTTCTCATATTCTATGACATATGACTGAGTTTCTTTACCTTAATAGACTAACCCATATCAATAACTAGAGATAAGTGAATGAAACATGTGGTCTCCAGTTTCAAACTCTAATAGCCTCCTTTTTTTATCAACATAACTCTTTTGTCTACTCTAGGCCATAACAAGTTTCTTTTTAATAACTTTATTTGCTTGGTAATTCAGTATATTATCTCATGTCCTATTAGACTTCTCTCACCTAGTTCAATCTAATACAAAGGGGATCTACACTTTCTCTTATACAAAGCCTCATATAAGGTCATCTAGATACTAGAATATAACTGTTATTATATGCAAATTCAACTGATGGCAAATAGGCATCCAAGTTCCCTTTCATCTCTTAAATACATGCTCTCAACATGTCCTTTAAGGTTTGGATAATCCTTTCTATTTGACCATCTATTTAGAGTTAATAGGTAACATTAAACCTTAACTTAGTCCTTAAAGTTGCTTGAAGTAACTTTCAAAACTTTGATGTAAACCTAGGGTCTCAATCAGATACAATGCTATTTGGCACCTCATGAAATCTCACTATCTCTTTTATTTATAATTGGGCTAATTTATCTAATGTATGCATAGCCCTGATAGGTAAAAAATGTATAGACTTTGTCAACCTATCCACTATTATCCAAATAGCATCATATTAAGATGATGTCCTGGGTAACCTTATAATAAAGTCTATAGTTATATTATCCCACTTTTACTCAAGGATATCTAAGGGTTATAATAGCCCAATTGGTTTTTGATGTTCAATTTTCACTCTCTGGCACATTAAACACTTTAGACAAATAGTTAGCTTTATTTATTTGTGGCACCTGGATAAATTGTACATTTACTTTTATATGCCTTCTTTAAAATCTTTTCTCTCAATTTAATTTTATTGGACACAAATTTTATCACAGTACATAACCATATCATCTTTAGACACCCTGAGTTTTAAGGTTCCACCTTGGGAAATTTCACTTCTGATATGGTTCAAAAAGTTGTCCTCTCTCTGGGCATCTAATATCTTGGCTTTCAGGTCATTTTCTATTCTAGTTTCACTCAGTAACAATTTACCTAAAAGCATACAAGAGGGAATATTCATATTCCTAAATTTTTTTGAGCTCCTGTTCCCAAATCATCATATAGGCTGCATATATGGACTTTTTACTTAATGTGTTGGCCACCACATTAGCCATACTTAGATGGTATTGATAACTCAATTATTCTATATATATTTTATCCATTAATTTTGGACTCTTTATTCATGAATTGATGATATTTTTTTAGCTTTAATGGGATATTATTTAGTTTAGAAAATAATATAATTTTTTTGGAATTTTGTTGAATAAATTAAGATTTTCAATGATTTTATTTTATTTTATTTTCTTAGATGATGATTTCATTTTTTTTTGGGCTTTGATTTTTATTTTTATTTCTTTTTACTTAGGGAAATTTGCATGGAAGAAGAATCATGTTGGCAGTAACAAAACAAAGCATCAACTCACTCATCAACTTCACACAATAGCTACCCAAACTCTCTGTGTCATAAGCACAAGAAACAGCGTCCATCATCTATGTAGATCAACACACACAACTCATCCATGCACCCTCACAAGCTCTCTCACCTTCCACTCCTTTATACCTTGAGTCCAAGCACAACCTTGCATTTTCACACTCACTCTCATGTCATTCATGGGTTTCTCCACAACAGCCCCTCCATACATTCCAACATAACATACTAGAATAGAAACACGTAGCACTCTTCCCTCAAGTTCATCCATGTAGCTTCAAACACACACTCGAGCATAGCCCATCATTCACACAAGCTCACACTCTCATGCACAGATCATTCATACACTCACATGTTGCAACACACTTACATGAAAGAAATACTCATATGTAGCATCATCCATTAACACATACAAACAGCACATCATTCACGTGAAGGAAGCATACAAAGAAACACGTAGGCAACATCTCCCACATAACACACATGTAGAACAGTAGCTCACATAGTTTATGAAGGAATGTTATGGGTTTGGGGACTCCATGAAGGAGGTTTGTGTAACATCTGATTCTCTGAAAATGAGAGAAAACATGAGAAAGATAACGTACGGTTTCTTCATCAATGAACGAAGTTCACGGGATACAAAAGCAAGTCCCCCAAAATGACTTAGTTAAGGTCCCAAAAAATTTGAAAAGTATTCTAGACTCCTAAAAATGAGAATCCCAAGCTCAAATGAAAAGAAAAATAGAGTTGGAATGAAGAAATGAATTATGACGAAAAGTTGACAAAATGTAATTGCATTTTCATAATTTTGAGCAAATTTTGAAATTCTCAAAAGAGGTCTTTTTAAATGAAAGTTTTGAGTTTTCTAGGGTTTTCAGGGGCCCTGAAAAGTCATGGAAAGCCCTGGTACAGCTAAAGCCCCTCTGGTGGACATTTTTCAACAATGGTGACCCCAAACTTTAATAAATTTGTTCAAGAAGGTTTTAGCTCCGGTTTGAGTGATTCCAAAGGCATTTTACTAAATTGGGAACCTAAATTTCATAATGGAAAAGATGGTTCTAAAAAAGGAGCTAAAACAAGTTAGAATTGAAAATGCCAAAAATGAAGGGTAAAATGGAAATTTTTAAAAAGTCTTTCTTCCTCCCACCTATATATAAGTGGCGCCCCACCTCCTCATTCATTTAGCCCATTATGTTTCTACCCTAAACCAAAAGAAAACCTTAAGGAGAGAGGCACATAAGAGGAAGAGGAAGAGAAGGAGAAATCAAAGGTAAAAGGTATGAATTTTTTTGTTGTTTTTCATGCTCTTTCCCTAACAAATCTCTTCTTCTCCATTTTCCTTTCTTTCCTATGATTATATTAAAGTATATGGATTTGTTTTAAGGGAAGAACAAAGGGGAAAATTTAGATTTGAAGAGAGAAGGCCAAAGAAGGGAAGATTTAAGCAAGAAAACAAGGTAATTTCTCCTTCCATGATAGCTACCCCTTGCTCTTCTTCTCTCCTTGGTTTGCCCCACTCAAGAAGCTATAGGATGGCTTGGATTTTAGGCAGAGCCAAGGGTGAATCTTAAGAAAATGAGTGTGGAGAATAAGAATATGCAAAGAGAATTAACAAATAACCATAGAAATTCAAGAAAGCAAATCTAAGGTTTGATGTGTTCCTTATAAAATCTAACTTGATACCTTAATTTTTATACCTAAATGAAAGTTTAAATGATCTCTTAAGACCCCTAGAAGTCTCCCTATATTTATCTTCTATGTAGAAAATAAAGCAAAATCCATAGATGTCAAATGCTACCTAATCTTGGCCTAGAAAGGTTAGCACACCTAGGGAGAGTTTTAAATTTTTCTAAGCCCATTTTTGAGTCATATATGATGAGTGAAGATGAAGGAAAGCCTTGGGAAAAATTTAGAAACCATAGAAAGTGAGTTGGCCTTATATGTTCCATAAAATAACTTAAAGAAGCAACATATAGTTAAACTCTTTGTTTTAATTGTATGATGACTCCAAGAGGTTTAAAAGGAGTTAAGAATTATAAATGAAAGGAAAAAATAGAGCCTAGAACTCACTTGATAGGTGTTTCTTCATTAAGTGCATTCTTGGAACCATAAAGGGGTTAATAGGCCAAGTTAGTATTTAAGGAAGATGTGTGGCCTTAGAATTTATTCCATGAACCTAATTGGCTTCCATATGATGTGTCTAGGCCAAGAGAAATGATTTTCACCTTCTTAGGAGTGTGAAATCAAGGAAAAGGACTCAACGCTTATGGAAAAAGTGTGTAAATGTAAGTAAGGTAGAGCTCTCCACCTTCTCTCATGCATGAATGTGTGCTTATATTATCTTTGAATGTGTGTATATATGTTTTTAGCTATGAAAAGAAATTTAGCATGAACGTTTACTCTATGGTACCATAATGATGTTTTATATATACAAATGATGTTTTATATACTTACCTTAGTTTGCTTGAGTGTGGAGAAGCCAAGAACCCTCTAGCCATGGTAAGGATGAGCCAAAAACCTTTAAACTTAGTTGAGACATAGCAAAGAGTCTCCCAAAAGTGAGGTTAACTCCTAAGAGTAAGGTTGAGTCAAAAACTTCTTAAAAAAAATGGATGAGGCAAGTCCAAAATCCACAAGTGAATGGGTAAGGCTAATCCACTCATTTGGCAAGCCTATGTATGCTAAACATAATGTGTTCAAATGCTAAGAATGTGTTATGAATGCTTACATATGTTAATATGCCAATGTATGTATTTTCAAGACTTGTATTGCATACTTTATATGTGATTGAAAGGGAGATGAACTATTAGAATTTTTTGAATCTCATCCCCTCCTTTCCAATATCTTAACATGGTAGGTGAAGCAATTGAGCAAGGTAAAGGAAGCCACCAAGCCAAGGAGAAGGAGATTGACATCAAAATGCATGGAATGGCCTAGATTTATCTCTTTTGTAGCCATACACATGGCAAATGATGTAATCCCATGATGAAATTGTCATGTAATTATATGAGCATGTGTAAACACCCAAATGTGTGATGTATGAATGAAATTTGAGACTAAATGTATGAGATAACATGTTTTGGGTATTGGATGGCCAAAGCTAGCATATGTATTCTTTTGTATATCATGGGGTGCATGAGTGAGTTTGAGAGATATAGGTTTATTCACCTTTGAGACAAGTTTAGAGAGTCATTTTGGTACATTACCACATGCTCAGGTGGTCATAGTTGCCATAGAACTTGAAATGGACCATCTGGACCCCTTGTATGACATAAAATGAGCCATTTTACAACCCAATGTCAAGATCTGACTAAATGAACGAATTTGTCTATAAAATTTGGTACACATGTAGATCTTATCTAAATTTTTTTGGAAAGCCAAAGACCAGATTATTTAGAGCTTTGTGGAATTAATTATGATTTTCCAAAGTTGCCATTTTTCTGCTAAATTGATATAGGTACTGTTCATATGGTAAAAAATTTAGGCTGTATCATTCATGAGACAAATGATGTTTAGTACTTATGAAATTTTACAGACATAAATTAGACATGATAATATTTGTATGGCCACCTAGATCACCCCAATTGGATCTTTGAGCAGGGAGATATAAATTTTTAAAGTTGGATATCAGTACCAAGAATGATAGTTGACCTATGGTATTGTTCCATCCGTTTTTGGTGCCTATAAGCCTTTTTTGCCTAAATTTATTTTTACCATAAAGTAGACATCTGTAGCTTTCCAGAATGGTATAGGTTGCCTAATTTTTATTTTTCTAGAATTAGTTATAATTTTTCAAAGTTCAGGCACAGAATCTGGAAAACTGATCTAAGGCTGCACTAGTATGTTTTGTGTATTTGCTCCCTTTGCTCGAGGTGTGGACCATCTTTTGAGCTTGTTATGGGTTGTAATTATGTATCTAAATGTGAGAATAAGATGGATGAGTCCATATGACTCACAAGTCAAAAAATGAGAAATCTTACCCGTAAGGAAATGCATCTTAATTCATGACTTCCTATGCCATTATGTTGCTTCCCATAGAATTTACATGAGATAAGGCATAGGAATTGCATGAGTTGAGTGTTAAAGTTATGGTGTTACATTTATTGATATCCCTCAGATTGGATTTGGCTTGAGGGTGTAGCAATAGGGTTATGTAAAGGGCTTGTATAGATATGTAAAGCCTTGTATGAGACATTTTGGGTGTGTAAAGATAGTTTGTAACTATGTTTATAATAAGTAAGTTGTAAAATGGTCTTAGAGTAGATAGTGAACATCGAGGAAGGTTGGCCTCTAGGATAGCTTGAGTAGAGCTAAGGGATCCAATGGCTAAAGTTCTATGAGCTATGATAGCTGCTGGGATCAATTGCAAGCCCTATGTATGAACGATGAGAAATGATCTCGTTGATGTGAAGAGGCCTACCCGAGAGAGCATGTGAGGCCTAATTCTCCTTGGTGGTCATACTCAAACCATCTCGAGATATCTCACATAATACAGAGACAAGTAGTGATGCAGCGCAATGTGAGATGAGACTGCGGCTGCGCAGAACTAGCTTAAAGGGGATGTGAGAAAAAGAATGGCCCCCTAGCTACAACACCCAAATTTTTAGATAAGTTTTAGAGCCCAAAAAGCTAATTCCCTCAGGCCAGGGGTTTGAGTTACAAGCTACACTCTATAGAGCCTTGACAGCCCAAAGGTGATAGTTAGCATACATAAATGAGGCAAGAGGTAGAACCCTCTATCTTGATGATGGGCTAGATATAGAGGCAATGAGGCTCTGGTTTTGTAGCTAAAGATGAAGCTTTAATTCATGGAGAAGTAAGTTAATCAGAGGCCATTAGTTGCGACCAAATAATTGCTTAACCGCGGCCAATTTTTCGAGGAAGCAGTGAGATAATCTAGAGAATTCCTTGCCGCGGCCAATACTTAGATAAAAGACTAGGGTGAAGGCTAATTAGCCGTGGTGAATGGCAGTATGAAAGGCCTTATTGGTCATATTTAGGCTAACTTGAGAAATAAGTTGTTAAGGGATCAGTCAATCCA
This sequence comes from Erythrophleum fordii, assembly GCA_032878935.1. Classification (NCBI taxonomy): domain Eukaryota; kingdom Viridiplantae; phylum Streptophyta; class Magnoliopsida; order Fabales; family Fabaceae; genus Erythrophleum; species Erythrophleum fordii. The sequence continues at coordinate 24,095,960 of JAVQMF010000046.1, forward strand.
CAAAGAGTGGGAACCGTTAGTATTAGTAAAAAAAAAGAGTAGTAAACAGTTATAGAAGATTAGTAACAAATTAGTGGGCCTAGTAGTGAGACTAAGAAAAACTCAATGTTAGAGAAAGTTAGACATAAGGACAGTAAGGTTGTTGAGACCTTCCTGTAAGGCATTGACTCCAACCTAGGATGTCATCTTGTGGAACATTGAATGATGGGCTAATAAGATGAGTATGAGTAGCCCAGTGACAAAGGCTTAGAAGAGAATAAGGATAGTTCAGAAAGTACTAAGTTATCCTATGAGTTAATAAGGCTTATAGTAAGTTACTGGTCTAATAAGATGGCTAGCCCAGGCTGAGCATAAGTTAAAGCCTAGGGGAGATGATGTAACATTCAGTCCCTCCGTAAACGTGAGAAACGCGATGTTCGGTTTCTCTGTAAACGTCAGAAATAGGCCAGATACAAAAGGAAGTCTCCGAAATAGAAGGAATTGGGGCCAACTAAAATTAGGATAAAATTTTAAATAATAAAAAATGAGGATTTAAGCCTTGAGTTACCCAGGAACCAGGGTCAGAGTGATTCGAAAAATTTGCCGAAAGGCCAGTGGCATTTTCGTAAATATGAGCACTTTTTGAAAAACTCACAAGAAGGCTTTTTAAATGAAAATTTTGAGTTCTTTGGGGTTCTTAGAGGCCCTGAAAACCATGGGAAGCCCTGGGATAGTTAAATCCCCTCTGGTGGACGTTTTCCAATGTTAGTATACCCGAACTTTGACGGATTCATTCAGAAAGGTTTTAGCTTCGATTTGAGTGATTCCAAAGGCATTTTACTAAATTGGGAACCCAAATTTCATAATGGAGAAGATGGTTCTCAAAAAGGAGTTAAAACAAATTAGAAACGAAAATGCCAAAAATGAGGGACGAAATGAGAATTTTTGGAATTCTTTTGCTTTTAATACTCTCTTTCTCACGCCCTCTGTTGCCCTCATTTTCCACTATCTTTCTTCTGCCCAGAATAGGGAGGAGAATCAATTCTCTTAGGTGCACAAGAAGGAGCACTCTTGGAGGGAGAAAAAGCCAAGAAAAGGTAGGAAATTTCATGGAAAATCTAGCTTTCTCCTTAGCAAGTCACTTCTCCTCCTTCTCCTCCTTATTTCTATGGGTTTGATGGTGTTTTTAAACCTGTTTTGAAGGCAGAACAGAGGTGAAATTTTCAGATTTGGTGAGGGGAGGCTAGCCAAGTGAAGAACAAACCAAGAAAACCAAGAATCCAAGGTATTTTGCTACTTCCTAAGCTTAGTCTCCTTGCTCCTCTTCTCTTCAATTTCCTCCCATGTAAGACCAACCATGAGGGATTAAATTTCTGGCCAAACCAAGAATGAATCACATGAATTAGGGTGTGGGAATTTAGAATATGCAAAGGAAACCAAGTAAAAGCCTTTGGATTTTAAGTTAGCAAAGTATAGGATTCTTGAAGAGTTTGTAAAATCTATTTTGATTTATGAATTTCCTAGGCTATTTAAGTGTTTAATTGAGCTTCTAAGACCTCCAAGAAGCCTCCCAAGTGTGTCTCCCATCAAGGAAAAATCAAGAAGCCATTAAACCCCATTTATGCTCTAGGTTTTGACTAAGTAAGGATAGCATAGCTCGAGAGAGTTTTAAATTTTTTCAAGCCCATTTTTGAGTCATATATGATGAATAAAAGTGAGGGGAAGCCTTGGGAAAAATTTAGGAAGTTTAGAGAATGAGTTGGTGCTTTATGTTCCATAATGCGACCTAAGGAAGCAACATGTACTTAGGCCCTTGGTTTTAATCGGGTGATGACTCCGAGAGGCTTAAAGTGAGTCAAGAGTCATATATAAGAGGAAAGAATGGGGCCTAGACTTCCGAGAGTGGATGTTGCTTTATTAGTGCCATTAAGAACCATAATTGAATCATAAAACAAAATTAGAGTTCCAACTAGATAGGTAGCTTTGAGAATGATTCCAAGAGTCTGATTGGTTTATATTTTGTGTGATTCGGCCAAGGAAAATAAGCCCCACCTAGTTGTGAGTGTGTGGCCGTGGGAGGAGATTCCATTCTAAGAGAAAAAGTGTGCTTGTGTGGCAAAGGTAGCTCTCTCTCTTTTCTCCCATGCATGAATGAATGTCTACATTGTCTTTGAATACGTGTATATATATTTTAAGCTATAAATTATGTTTTGGTATAATGCCTATATTCCATGAAACTATAGTGTTGCATTATGTATTCAATGATGCCTAGAATGTTTGCATTAATTTGCTTGAATGTGGAGAGGCCAAGAACCTTCCATCTTCTGTGAGGATGAGCCAAGAACCCTTAGAAGTGGTTAAAACCAAGAGAAAGTCTCCCAAGAGCAAGGCTTAGTTCAAGGCCTTTGAGAAAAAGGGTGAGGCAAGTCCAAGAACCTTGAAGAAAGTGCATGAGGCTAGTCCATTCATTTGGTAAGCCTAAGTATGTTATGTGTGCTTTATGTAAATGCCAAGAATGTATATTGCACCATTTTCTGTATTAATATGTCATACATGCATCCTCAAGACTTGTATTACATTCTTTATGCATGATTGAATGGGAGATGAGCTATTGAGATTCTTTGAATCTCACTCCTTCCTCTACAATATCCTAATATGCTAGGTGGAGCTAATGAACAAGGAAATGGAAGCCACCAAGTGGTAAGATGAAGCCTTGGCCCTAAAGTTCTTAATTTTGCTTATGTTGTAACCAAAGGAATGGCATATGATGTAATCTTTTGATAGAATTGATAGACAATGAATGGAACATGTATCCTAATAGATGATGTATGTATGAAATTTGATGATGAATGGAATGTATTGCAATTTTTGGGTATTTGATGGCCATTTCAAGTGTATGCCTCTTAGTACATAGCTTGGGGATGGCAAATGAAATTCTATGTTTTGAGTCTCCACACCTTTGAGACAAGTTTAGAGAGTCTTTTTAGGCCATTCCCACGTGCTCAAGTGACCATAAGAACCATAGGAGCCATTTTGCCCTTCATTGAACCATTAAGAGGCATGAAAATGGCCTAAATGCAACCTTATGTCACTTTTTGTCCAAATGAGTTCTTCTTGATCTGAGATTTGACATGAAATTAGATCTTATTGAGATATTTTTAGAAGCTAAAGAACAAAATTTTTGGATGTTTAGAGAATATTTGATGAATTTTCAAAGTTAAGATTTTCTATTGATTCTGCTATGTGCACTGTTCACACTGGCAGATTTGTGTTTTGTGTCATCTAATGGTCAAATGGTTTCTAATACTTGTGAAATTTTACAACATAAACTAGAGGTCATAAGCTTTCTGTGGCCATCGAGATCACTTCATTTTGAAGTCTGAGCGAAGAGTTATGCATTTTTGAAATTGGCTGTCAATAGCAGTGGTGCCCTAGGAGTCTAGTCACTGTTCCATGAAATTCCAATAGCTAAACGTATCTGTTTCATTATGGAATTATTTTTAGCATCAATTTAACATTTTTAGCTTTCCATAATGACTAAATTTGTATGATTTTGATTTTCATAGAATTAGTTATGAATTTTAGAAATTCATGAAACAGCAGCCCAAGCAGTAGCGACCTCAGTGGCTTTTCAAATATCAAACATCTTGCCCTTAATGATTCATGAGCTGGAATTACTTTTACCATGGGGTAGACATCTAGAGCTTTCTGGAATGGTAAATCTTGTTGGATTTCAATTTTTATGGATTTAGTTATTAATTTATGAAGTTGTGACAGAAAAACTGAAATTCTGACTATAGCAAATCCGTGAGAATTAATGTGTTTCACCCACTTGTATGAGTTCCAAGCCACTTTCTTGAATGGTTTTGAATTATATTAGTGTAAATAATTATGAGAATGTGTTGTATGAGCTTACATGGTCCACGTGACATTGAATGGAATTTTTATACACTTATACAACGCGAAAATATTCATTATTTCTATTGCCTTTTTCCTTAAAAGCTTGTATGATTCTTGAAAATGAGATACCTAAAGGCATGAGATAAGCTAGAAATGATGGTGTTACAGATGACCAGTAGCATCATCCAAGTGAGATGTGTGAATGAAAGGCTCAATGAAAGTTCTTCCTGGATTAAAAAAGGAAAGATGAGACATCTGAGTCAAGGAGACCACTCAGTAGTGGTTAGCAAATTCCCCTAAATAGACCCCATAAATTGTAAAGTACAGTGATAAGGGAAGTGAGGAAGAGCTGAGAAACTAGCTATAAAAGAAATGCCCGCACTTTAGTAATAATTAAGTGAGTAAACTAAGCCTAAAAAAGCAAACAGACAGGGGTCTGATAGTTAGTCAGACGAGCTCCCTAATATGAGAATGATTTAGGGTTGAGGCATGTAGATGATTAGAGCACCTAGTAGAGTATAAGTTTTCCATAAAGTAGAATTCAGACAATGAGAGTGTGTGTCCTGGATTGGGTTAGTAGAACCTTGAAATCAATATACTATACTCTTGGGGATAAGGCTAAATAGGCTGAACAGAGAGAAAGCCTAGTTCTGATCTAAACATAAAAATGAGCTGAGAAAAACAACTAATGCCTTAGTACCCTCAGGAAATCTTAAGGGAGCTAAGGACCGCCTTAGAAGGCAAGTCTTACATTATTCGGAGAAAGAGTGTAAGCCGAGAGTGCCATAGGATGTAATTCCTAGGATTTCATGAAATAGAAACTTTCTTACCAAGGGACAATCTAGTTAAGAGCAAAGCGAGAGTATAAGAGAAATTAGACCCCCTTGATGTTACAAAGAGTGAACAAATAGAGGAACCTAGGAAAAATATAGGTGCTCTTAAGCATAAAGAAAGATAAACTAGCAACAGAGATAGCTAGTAGTACAGCATCCTTTTACCTAAGTAAAAGGATAGTAAAGGTAAAAGAGAAAGAAGATATAATAGTGTTCAAGCCGAGGACATAGTAGATTGAGAATAAATATCGAATTGATATGTTTGAGTATTTGAGAAAGGATACTTGTCCTTGGCATAGATGTCATTCTAGCATGATAGTGCCTGAAATAAAAGCAGTCGGGCAATGTAAAGTGATTCGGGATGAAGTAGAGGAAGAATCCTATTTTCCCAAGTGTCCTACAAGAATAGGGCAGATAAAGAAAGGTATAAGAAGAATACTTTAGATTATTGAAAAACACGTAATATACTGGCAATAGTGGCACTGAATTCAGTCATAAGGCCCTGACTATGTTAGGGAAAGGCTGAGAATAAAAGCAAAAGTAGCACGTGAAAGGAAAAAGGAAGGGGCACGTGATTTAATAAGACGAGGGTAGAATGTAAAAAAAGGGTCTGAGAGATTAACAAAAAGGGGAGAAAGAGGAGAATTGACAGGGAAACACGTGCGATTGAAGCACTTTCAGAGACGCGAACAAGGGCGCAAAGGGATTGATTCAATCAAGCTCGATGGCATTAGCTTCTTCCTTCCCTCCATTTTCTTCCATCCATTCTTTCCATGAAAGCTTAAAATCTCCTGGGTAGCTAGCTAAAGATTGGACTTCCATTGATGAAGATTGGAGCTCTCAGATTGCCTCTCCAATTTAGATAAACTCTCTTCTCTTCATCATTTATTTTTAGCATTAATTCCTTTGTTAATTTGACCAGGTTTAGCTTTTTAATTAAGGAATTTAGTGGCTAAATGTACTGGATTAAATTGATTTATGATTTGATTGTAATCTTATAATTGGATGGTGATTTTGATGCCTAGGTGTTTGTAGAAATGCCAAGCTTAATGATTGTCCAATTTACATGTCAATTCCTCTTATTTTTAGGCTAATTAATGTAAAGGTTATTGAATTAAGTGGTTGAATTTTTGTGTGATTAGTGTACTAGAGGAATTCCTTAAGCTAATTAGTTAATTAGCAATTTTAAGTGGATTATTCAACTACTTTAATAAGCATTTAGGTGTTGTTTTAGTGTATTTTCATTCTTAGCTCAAGTTATGAATTGTACAAGATTTCTTATAGTTGTAAGTTCCTTGAAGCATTAATGATTTGAGTCTTGAATGGTAATTCAAGAATCCTTATGAAGAATACACTAAGAGGGAAGAGTTTTAAGTCCAAATTTGATATACTGAAAAGGGAGCAAGGATAAATGAATTTTAGGAAGTCCATTTAAAGGTTAGTTACCATATTTTCCTAGTTGTTTACTACACTTAGTCTTAAGCTTTTAGTTTTTGTTATTATTCTTTAATTCAATTAAAATTTAGTAAGTCAAAACCCTCTAAACAATTTTCATTTACTGTCACTTAGAGGACTTTTTCACAAATAATTAGAAGCAAAAACTCCTTAGGAAATGATTTAGGTTGTGTCGCTAACTATATATTTTAATTCAACCTAGTTTTATTTTGAGGTTGCATGACACTACCATCAGGTATTTCAATGTATAATCATAATCTTTCATGAATTTTATCCATCCTTTTTGTCTCATATTCAATTCTTTTTTATCAAATAGGTATTTCAAACTCTTGTTGTTATTATATATTTCCACTGTGGCACTATACAAATACTACCTCCATATTTTAAGGGCAAATACTGTCGCAACTAACCTTAAATCATGCATAGGTTAATTTTTCCCATGTGGTCTTTACTACCTAAAAGCATATGACACTGCCTTACCTTATTGTATCTACACACATCCTAACCATTTTCTTGAAACATTACTATAAACCATAAATAGTTTACTATGATGAGATATAATCAACATAGGGGTAATAGTTAAACGAGGTTTCAACTCCTAGAAACTTCTTTCACATTCACAACTATCATCCCACACAAATAGTTTCCCTTTCCTAATTAGCCATGTTAGTGGTAAAGTGATTTAAGAAAAGCCGTATATAAACCTTTTATAATACTCTGCCAAACTTGGAAAACTTCAAACCTCATTAATGGTTTTAGGCCTATTCTATTGTAATACAATCTCAACTTTATAGGGATCAAGTGTAACCCTAACTTATAAGATCACATGATCTAAAAACCTCATTTGAGTCAACCAAAACTCACATTCATTAAGTTTGGCATATAATCGCTTATCTCTCAAGGTTTCTAAGACTATTTTCTGGACCTAGAGCATCAATAAAGATTGCAACAAATTTGTTTAAATAAGGTCTAAATACCCTATTCATAAAGTCTATAAAAATAGCCACCACATTAGTTAAACCAAATGGCATAATAAAGAACTTTTAGTGTCAATATCTAGTCTTGAAAGCTGTCTTTGGGACATCTTCAACTCTAACCCTTAACTAATGATAGCTAAATCTAAGGTTTATCTTAGAAAATACTGAGCCCTCGCCAACTAATCTAGAAGATCATCAATTCTATGGAAAGGATACTTATTTTTAATGATAACCTTATTAAATTCTCCATAATCTATAAACAATCTTAGGCTACCATATTTCTTTTTCACAAACAATATAGGAGCTCCATTGGTTGACACACTAGGGCGTATATACCCTTTCTCTAGCAATTCCTTAATTTGATTTTTCAATTATGTTAGCTCAGTGGTAGCCATTTAATGAGGAGCTTTAGACATTGGTCTAGCCCTAAGTATAATATCAATAAGGAACTCTATCTCTCTATTAGGAGATAAACCACTAAAATCAAAATCCTTAGCAAAAACTTCTAGGTATTCTCTAACTATAGGGATCTCATCTATTCTTTCCTTTACCTCGTCCTATATAGAGAAAAAGACTAGAAACCATCGGCATCTATGTTCTAAGTATCTATCAACTTGAGTGATGGATAAGAAAGATAACTTAGCCCCAATACTCAGTATGGTCCTACATTTAAGTAAGGTAATGGTTCTATGTTCACAATTAAGCACAACATTATTAGTAGCCATCCAGTTCATGCCAATAATCAAATCATTATCATGGAAAGACATGCAAATCAAACCAATGATAGTAAAACAATGGTTAAACTATATAGTAACACTCAAACAAATGTGGGAAGTAATAACACAGCCTCCAACACGATTAGAAATAAACAAATCATATGGTAAAGTATCAACACCCAGACCCAGTTTTCTCTTTTATTCTTTTTTTTTTATGTTGTTTTTTTTATTATCATTATTATTATTTTTATGTTATGTTATGTTTTTGTTTTTGGTTTTTAGTTTTTATTTTTGTTACTATTTATTTATTTTTATGAAAAGAAAAAGATAGTAAAAATAATTTTCTTTCACCAATAAAACAGTTTTAAAATTAGTTGATAAGTTTTAATTTGCAAAAAAACTAAATTAATTTCATATCTTTATTTTTTTCTTTTTCCTTTTTTTTGGATTTAATTATTTTTTTGGATTATTTTGTTTTGTTTTTGTTTTTGTTTTATTTTTTTGTTTTGATTTCTGATTTCTTTTATTAATTTTCAATTTTATTTTTGTTTTCATCCTTTTGTTTCTTATATCTTTTCCTTGTATTTTGATTTTTCTTATTTATTTTCATTAAATAAAACTTCTATATTTTAAATAGCTTTTTGGAGAAAAGAGAAAGAGTAAAAATTATCTTTAACCTAAAGGCAAAGTCCATTTTTCTTCTTTACCCTACATTTTTTATTATAATTTTTAATATATTTTTTATTTCTAATTTTTGCATCATTTAGTATTTTTTTATTGATTTTTTTAACCAAAAAGAATATTTCCATTTTTATTTAAAAAAAAGTTCATGAGTGTTGAAAAAATTGATTTCTCATTAACTGTTTTGTTATCTTTTGTTTTGTTTTGTTTTGTTTGGTTTGGTTATTTGTTTGATTTTATCTTTATCTCTTTTTTTGTTTTTTTATGTTTTTTTTTAATTTTTTCTTTTGCTTTCTTTCTTAATTAAACCCTTTTTTCATTTGCCTATTTTTTTCCAAAAATAGACAAACTCTAAAAGAAAAAATTATTTTTGAATTTTGAAATACTATTTTTTCAATTTTTGTAGAAGAACATTTAAGAAAGGATAAATCTTTAAGACTTAACTTGATTTTTACTAAAAAAAAAGATTTTTAATCCTTTCTTTTTTTGCTTTCTTTTTTTTTTTTTTTGAAAATTTTCTTTAAAGATCCTTTTGATTGGGGCCATTGAAACCTAAAATATTAAGATGTAAATTCAAGACCTAAAAGGTACCAAGGAGACTTTATTGCCACACATGACCTTTTGGTTTAACTATGTGCCTGAGGAGATATAAAATCCCACACGGTAATTCTAAAAATAAAAATAAGAGGAAAAATCAAAATCAAAGTGTGATAGAGGGAACAGAGCAGGAAGATACTCATCTTTGTGTGTGCCTTGTATGTATTTTGTCATACTATAGCACCATATTTGGACGTATTTACATGAGAATGAAGAATGAAGAAAAAAAAAGAAAGAAAAAAATTTGTACAGCAAAAATTCAGTCCTATCCCATCCTTCCCTTCATCTGACCATATGTTCAATCCCCCTTGTGTTATGCCCATTAGAGTTATTCACGTGTTGCTCCATCATCATATTTGAGCACCAAACAAGCATTAAGATAAAAAAAACCCAGTAACATGGTACAATAGAGTTTATTATTGGGTAAGGTATATTAAAAAGAACATGCATTCTAATTCTAAGATCCCAAACCTATATAAATTCGAATCACGCGATCAATGAAACAAGAATCTAAAATTTCTATTCTATTATCCACATACAGTTGGGGCACTTAATCCTAAATTTTCACGAAGATACCGAATAGAAACCAAACCAAATCCAATTCATACAACAACATGGAAAATATCCTTGTCCTAATGAGACCAAAGATCAACAACATGGAGCAGAGGCTGAGTACCCAGTAGACTGATGAGGAAACTTAACCACTACTAATCCAGGTTATACTTAACCATATACAACTTCGCACCTGAGCACAGAGTTATCAACCAGACTATACAATTTCATATATAAGCAGCAAACATTGGCTATTCATGTGAGCATAAGTTAAATTACATAGGGAGTTGGTATCTTAAAATTTCTGTCTCAAATTAGGCAAACTATTTATAGGATTTCGGTTAGATTTCATGTAAAAAAAGTAGGGCAATCAATAAAATATATGTAACACATAAAACTTCTGCATATATCAGCATCCCAAATTTAAGCTACCAGAAATGTCAGACCTGAAAGGAAAACAATATGAAAATCTAAACCAATCCATAGCTCCATATGAACAACTGAAGGAAATGATAAACACATACCTCAGATCCTCTTTTCAAAACCTTGAATGATTCTTTCTGCAACTCATCACATTGTGACTGAATGAGAATAGAGAGCCTATTCTTTCCTTCTACTTTCATGCTCGGTCTCACCTTCTCTTGCTATTGCTCTACTTATACTAAGAGAAAATAGAAGCTATTAGCTTTCAGTCTCTCCTCCTTTTTTTGATTTAAAAAAATCCCCTTTCTTGAAATCAAAATCCTCCCTAATATTTGTTATTCTCTCTCTCATTCCCTCTCAATTCTCATCTCTTTGCTCTTCTCCTAATCTCTCACTCTATCTGCCTCTCGATCTGAAGCCCCTCCTCTATTCTTCGTTGCTCTTCCTATATTTCTCTCACTCTCAATCTCTCCTCCTGTCACCTCCCATTTCCCTTCTCTTTTCAATCCAAAAAATCCTTCAACCCTAAATTCCCAGTAGCTATTTCTCTCCCTTATTCTATACTTCTCTCATTCTCTAATCCAAAAAACCCACCTTAATAACTCTTTCTTGCTACCTTTTATAGAGAACCCGAGAGTGTTTCTCACTCTTTCCTCCTGCATGTGCTGCTCTGCCTTTGTGCTAGGCCGTTAGCAAAGAGCGTGGCCACTACTCTCTGATTCCCTTTTGTTCTTCCACACCCTTTGTACCATTTCATTGTTGGCTACTAGAGATTGTATAGGTAGTAGAGACATTGAGCATGAATGTGCGTCTGTGTGTGCGTTCAAATTCTCTATCATTTCATGCATGAGGGTGGTCCCTTTGGGATATCAGAATGGGGGACCAGTTTCATGGGTCTTCGGGTGGGATTTAGATGATGCATTATGGATCGACGGCCCAATCCAAGAAAGGGGAAAGAGATTTTGGGCTTCATGCATGCTATTGGACCCTTTTCCCTTTTTTTCTCACCTTATGTTGGGTTGAATGGGCCTCTATTTTTTTTTGTTTTGTTCTTTGTATTTCAGCCTGTTTTTCCTATCAATTAGTTTTGGCCCCCTTTTTTTTTTGAACTAAATGGATGTGGGATCTAAGTGTATGGGGTTGAAGAAAAAGAACTAGATATCCTCAATTTTATTTTATTTTTTTATTTTCTTCCCTTTTTTAAAAATTTTTTTCTCTCCTTTTTTGGTTTCTAATTTTGGATCTCCTTTTTCTTTGCTTTTTTTTTCTTTTTTTATTGCTCCTTTTTTAATTATGTTTTTTAAAACATTGGGCTTGTTTTGTTCCTGGATCTCCTCCTTTTGGTTCGGGCTCAATAGGCTTAAAACAACGGGCTTTAAATTTTGAAAGAAAAAAAGATATTTCTCTCTTTTATTTTTATTTTTATTTTTTATCTATTCTTCTTCTTTTTTTCTTTTCCCTTTTTTTTTTTTGGCCAAAGCAAACAATATAGGTTTTCGTTCATTTTTTTTCTTAGATTTTCTTACTTTTTATTTCTTTTAAGGAAATCCCTCTCTTCTTTTTTTTTTGTTTAATTTATTGCCTTTTTGAAGGTTATTTTTCTTGGACCTCCCCTTTTAAATTTTGTATTTTAATTATTATTACTTTTTTGGGCTATTTTAGCTTTTGAAATTTGAAGAAAAAGAAATGTTTTTTTGTTTTTACTTGCTTCTTGAAAGTTTTTCCTTCGTTTATTTTTCCTTTGTATACATTTGTTTCAATATGATTTTGTTATTTTTTTTTAAGCTTGCTTGGACAAAAATATGGTGTTCATAGTTGCCTCTCTTTATTTATTTATTTTTTTTAGGCAAAGGAATTGGAAATGTCATTTTTAATGTTTCTGGAAAAGAAATAAGTAAAGATAAGAACATGTATTTTGTCTAGGATGATTTGATTGCCTTTTGACAATAAACAAGAGGAAAAAGCGGCCAAAACAAAATATGGTGTTTATAGGTTCCCCCCTTTTACTTATTCTTTAAGTGAGGGGATCGAAAATGCAATTTTGGATATCCTTAACTTAAGAATTAGTAAAGATGGAAACATGTATTTTGTTTGGGGAGCTAATAGATCAAGGTAAGTTAACTTACCTGGAAATGCAGGAAGAACATAAGAAGTTCTTGCTAGTCCGAAGCTAAAATGAATGTCTACTTTGGTGCAAGACTTTTTTATACTTGTTCTGTGTAGAACTTAAAGGTTCATGTTCTGCATAGGAGTTTTGGATGCCTGTTTTGTGCAGGACTTTTGGTGCCTATTCTGTGCAGGACTTTGAATGCCTATTATGTGTAGGACTTTTATTATGCCTGTTATATCTAGAACTTTGAATGCCTATTCTGCGTAGGACTTTTGGGTGTCTGTTCTGTACAGGACTTTGAATATCTGTTCTGTGCAGGACTTTAAATGTCTGTTCTGTGTAGGACTTTTGGTTGCCTATTCTGTGTAAGACTTTTAGTGTCTGTTCTATACAAGACTTTGAATGTCTGTTCTATACAGGACTTCGAGTGTCTATTCTGTGTAGGACTTTGAATGCCTATTATGAGTAGGACTTTTATTATGCTTGTTCCGTGTAGGACTTTAGTGCCTATTCTACATAGGACTTTTGGGTGTCTATTCTGTGCAGAACTTAAAGGTTACCTGTTCTGTGCAGGACTTTTAGGTGCCTACTCTACATAGACTTTTATTATGTCTATTCTGTGCAGGACTTTTGGATACCTGTTCTATGCAGGACTTTGAATGCCTATTCTATGTAGGACTTTTAGGTGCCTATTATGCGTAGGACTTTTGAATGCCTATTCTGTGTAAGACTTTTAGGTGCCTGTTCTGTATAGTACTTAAAAGTTCCTTTTCTGCATAGAACTTTGAATGTCTATTCTGCTTATGACTTTTATTATGCCTGTTCTGTGTAGGACTTTGAGGCTAATTTTTATGCAATTTTTTTAGTTTGGAAACTCTCTTTTATTTGCTCAAATTTATGTAAGGTATGCACTTATATGAAATGCGTGATGTATGCAGAATGCTTTACTTTCGAGCTTAGCAACTCAATTTTCCTCCAATATAAATTAGGGTCCATGTATGCAAATATAGGAAGCATGAAGTATGTAAGGTGCTACAATTTATGAATTTTTCTTTACCCTAATATGAACTTGGAGGCCCACATAATGTATGCACATATAGGATGCAAGAAGCATATGAGATGTCTTATTTCATGAAATGAAATTTTTTTTTACTTGCCCCAGCATGAACTAGGATTTATGTATGCAATGCATGAAACATTTGATGCATTATTTCATGAAATGCAGATGTTTTGTTTTATGAAATGCAAATTTTTTTTTTACTTTTAGTTGTTTTGAAATGAATCAAGGTCTATGTTGTAACACCATAATTCTAAGACTCAACTCATGTAATTTCCATACCTCATCTCATATTAGTTCTATAGGAAGTAACATAATAGTATTGGAAATCATGAATAAAGTTACATTTCGTCATGGGTAAAATTTTCATTCAGTGTCCTGTAGGCCATATAGACTCATCTATCTCATTCTCATATTTAAATACACAAATACAATTCATAACAAGCTCAAGAAGTGGCCTATACCTCGAGCAAAGGGAGTGGATACATGAAATTCACTGATGCAGCCTCGGGTAGAATTCTAAATTTTGTGCCTGAACTTTGAAAAATCATAACTAATTCTAAAAAAATTGAAATCAAGCAAACTATACCATTCTGGAAAACTACAGATGTCTACTTTATGTTAAAAATAAATCCAAACCACAACAAAGGCTGCTAACTATCAGAAATAGATGAAACAGTACCAGAAGTCAACTATTATTATTAGTACTGCCCTCCAACTTCAAAAATTCATATCTCCCTGCTCAAAGGTCCAATTGGGGTGATCTCAGTGGCCATAGAAAGCTCATCATGTTTAGGTTATTCTTATAAAATTTCATGAGCATTGGATATCATTTGGCCCATGAATAACACTGCCTAAGTTTCTGACTATATGAACAGTGTCTGCATCAGTTCAGTAGAAAAATGCCAACTTTGGTAATTAATAATTAATTTCATAGAGATCCAAATAATCTGATCTTTGTCTTTCCAAAAAGCTCTAGATAAGATCTACATGTGTGCCAAATTTCATAGGAAAATTCATTCATTTGGTCAGATCTTGATATTGAGTTGTAAAATGGCTCATTTTGTGTCATCAAAAGGGTCTAAATGGTCCATTTTAAGTTTTGAAGCAACCATGGCCACTAGAGCACGTGGGAATGCACCAAAATGGCCATTTAAACTTGTCTCAAAGGTGTATAAACCCATAAATCAAAAAGTCACTCTCTTACCCCATGCCATACACAAAGTTTCACATGTTTGAACTTGCCATTCACTACCCAAAATGCACAGTACCACTCATTTGGCACTAAAATTCATACATATATCAAACATTTGGGTAATTACATATGTTCATATGATTACATAACAATTTCATCATGAATTTACATCATATGCCATGTGTATGGCTACAAGAGAGACAAAACTAGGCATTTGCACTTTGATGTCAGTCTCCTTCTTCTAAGCTTGGTGGCTTCTATTACCTTGCTCAATTGCTTCACCTAGCATGTTAAGACATTGGAAAGGAGAGGATAAGATTCAAAAAATCCCAATAGCTCATCTTCCTTTCAATTATACATAAAGTATGCAATACAAGCCTTGAAAATGCATGCATAGGCATATTGAAATATGTGAGCATTTAAGAAACATCCTTGGCATTTGAACAAGTCATACATAATATACATAGGCTTACCAAGTAAGTAGATTAGTTTCACCCATTCACTTATAAATTTTGGACTTGTCTTATCCATTTTCCCTAAGAGGTTTTGACTTAATCTCACTCTTGGGAGACTCTTTACTTTGTCTCAATCAATTTTAAGGGTTTTTTTGCTCATCCTCATCATGGTTAGAGGGTTCTTGGCTTCTTCACACTCAAGCAAACCAAGGCAAGCATATAAAATATCATTTAAATGCATAAAACGTCATCATGGTACCATAGCATATGAAATCATACTAGAATACTTTTTATGCCTTAAAACACACATACACATATCTAAAGACAATGTAAGTGCACATTCATGCATGACAGAAGGTGGAGAGAGCTACCTTTGCCATACAAGCACACTTTTTCCTCGAGCCTTGAGTCCTTTCCTTCAACCTCACACACGCAAGGAAGTGGAGATCATTTCTCTTGGCCTAGACATATCATATGGAAGCCAGTTATGCTCTTGAATCAAATTTTAAGGCCATACATTCACTAGAAAAGTTAGGTAACTCATATGGCTCTTTTATGGTCTCATAATGCACTTAATGAAGCAAACTTGAGAAAACATCATCTTAGCTCCATTCTCTCCATCTATTTATGATTCTTGACTCTATTTAAACCTCTTGGAGTCACCACATACTCAAATCAAGGAGCCTAGCTAGGTGTTGCTTCTTTAAGCCATAATATGAAACTTATGATGCCATCTCACTATCTATGGCTTCTAAAATTTATCCAAGGCTTCCTCTCATCCTCTTCCATTATATATGACTAAAAAAAAAGCTTGAAACAAATTAAAACTTTCCTTTGGTACTCTTTCTAGCCTAGGCCGAAATCATGCTCCATATGAGTACCAAGTGGGTTTACTTCATTTTTTTAATGGAAGATGCATATGAGGAGCCTTCTAGGGATCTTAAGAGCTCATCTAAATACTCATTTAGGCCTAGGAACAATTGCATCAAATCAGATTTTTAAGAGAGCCTATGAAACTCTAGGTTTGCTATCTTGAAAATCAATGGCTTTTACTTGAATTTTTTTACATATTCTTATTCTTCTCCTTTAAATTTCTAGGATTCACCTTTGGTCCTACCCAAAATCCAAGCCGTCTTGAAACTTCTTGTGTGGGACGAATCAAGGAAGAAAGGGGAAGGAGGTAGCTACTATAAAAGTGAGATTTTACCTTGTTTCTTTGCTTCTTCTTGCTTGTTTCTCACTTTGCTTGGCCTTCTATCTTCCAATCCAAATTTTCCCCTTTGTTCTGCCCTTAAAACAACACCAAAAACTTTGAGAAAATGATAGGGAGAAAGGGCAGAAGGAGGAGAAACATGTTGCTAAAGAAAGAGCTTAAAATTCCATGGAGTTTTCTACCTTTTTCTTGCCTTTTCTCCCTCCAAAACCTTCTCCTTTGGTGTGCCTAAGAGCTGGCTTTCTCCTATGGTTTTAGAGCAGAACTAAGTTAGTCTAGAAGAAGGGAGAAGAAGTGTAAAATATAAGGAGGGTTCAAGAAGCTTCCATTTTCCAAAAATTTTAATTTTGCCTTTCATTCTTGGTATTTTTGTTTCTATTTCATTTTAGTTCCTTTTTTAGAACCGTTATGAAATTTAGATTTTCAATTTAGTAAAATGTCTTTGGAATCATTTAAATCGGAGCTAAAACCTTCCCAAATAAATCTGTTAAAATATGGGTTAACCGATGTTGAAAAACGTCAACTGAGGGGGTTTTAACTGTCCCGGTGCTTCCCATGATTTTCAGGGCTTCTAGAAACTCTGGAGAACTTAAAACTTTCATTTAAAAAGTCATTCTATGAGAATTCCAAAATTTACTCAAAATTATGAAAAGACCATTACGTTTCGTCAACTTTTCTTCAAATTTATTTCTTCATTCTACCTCTGGTTTTCTTTCCGTCTAAGCCTAGGATTCTCATTTTTGGGACTCTAGAATGATATATAAATTTTTTTGGATCTTAAATCATTTTATCTAGGGGACTTTCTTTTGTATCCAGTGAATTTTATTTGTTTACAGAGAAACCGTACGTTACATTTCTCACGTTTTCTCTTGTTTTCAGAGAACCAGATATTACATATACAACATATGCCAATGTGGGATGCATGAAACATATAATGCTTCTTTTCATGAAATGCAATTTTTTTCTTTTGTTTGCCCCAGTGTAAACTAGGGTCTATGTGATGTATGCAAGTGTAGGGATGCATTAAACACATGATGCATTATTTCATGATATGTAGATTTTTCTTTCACTTGCCCCAATGTAAACTAGGGTCTATATGATGTATGCAAGTGTAAGGATGCATGAAACATATGATGCTTTATTTCATAAGATGCAAATTTTCCTCCACGTGCCCCAATGTGAGCTTAGTTTAATGTAGGGTATGCATGAGTATGATATGTGAAGCATATGAAATGCAAGTTGTTATTTCTCCCTTTTTTTTTTGAAATGTCAAATATATGTTTTTCCTTGCCTCTATGAATCTGGCAATATGTAATGCATATGAGATGCAAGTTGTTTTGTGTTTTTTTTTTCTTTGAATTTTTAAGTTTGAAAATTTTTTGTTTCCAAGATATGCACAATTTATGCAAGTAAAGTTAGCTCCAAATGGAGAGAAAGATTAGGGCATTATCTTTACACATTCTTAAATTGATTTTAATTTTTGAACCCCCCATTTTTTATGCAAACAAGATCTTCTCAAAGGAAAGAAGAAGAAAGGGGACATCATTTTTAAATGTTTTTATATTGATTTTGAACTTTGAACCCTTTGTTTTTTTTGCTTATGCAAACAAAATCACCTCACAGGAAAAAGGTAATAAAAAGGACATTATTTTTGGATGTCTTTAAACTAATTCTGAAATTTGGGCTTTTTTTTTTCTTTGGAAAATGAATTGATGAGGAAAAATGTGATCTCTTTTTTTAGTTTCCATTTGTTTTTTTTTTCTCAAATTAATTTGACTTTAAAGGAAAACTATGCTTTGTACATGTACAAATCCAATGCGAACACGTGATGCATGAAAAATCTTAAAATTTGTCAAATATATGATTTTTTGGCCATTTGCATTTGAATTTTTTTTTTCTCACATTAGTTCTTTACTTGCCTTGGTGAGAAAAATTAAACTTTTGATTATCCTACCAAATTTGCCCTTTATCATTTGGATGAAGGAATTTATTGATGGCTTTTGGCTAGCCAAAAATGCCCTTGAGGGAGTATCCCAAGCTAAGAAGACCCAAGGCTCTTACTTTGACTTATTTCTAATGATTTTTCTCCAAGTGATTTGTTTGCAATCAACCTTGGACTATTAACTTGACAAAGCAATTTCCTTTTGTCAACTCTTCATCATTAATGCTTGAAAGGTCAATAAGTTAAATCCACACTTTATTTAACAATGTCAATATAGTCATGCATTAAGGGATACAAACACATGAGCTTAGGAAAGAAAAGGGTCCTTAACATTAAAGGGATGCAAGGGTTGATGAAGAATGTGGTCATGTAAAATGTTTTGGGAGTGTAGAAGTAGAATAGACAATGGCTAGACATAATGTAATATAATAAGAAAATGCCCTAGTTCTAGACTTGAAGTAGTTTCCTTTGAACAATAAAAAAGTGAAATGCTAAGAAAATGGGTATTATAGGATAGAGAGAAACTTCACTTTTAGATTAAAACTCCTTTTGAAAGAAACAATTGATGTAATTAAGAGAATTTACTTTAAATCAAACCTTTTTGCCCAGTTTCAATTATTCTAGTTTTTAAAATAATCCTTTTCAAGAAAACTTGCTCCCCTTATTCTCAAATAAGCTAAACCTCAACAAGGACTTTTGACGCTTGTAATATGGTCTTGATAAATGGGTTTATGAAATAAGAGATATTAGGCTCAAGAATAAATATGTCCTTATCAAGTCTCCCATTAGTCTACTTCTCCTATTGCTTTAACAAAATTCTATACTTGAAATTCACTTAGCAAGAGAAGATGTCTCAAGGTTGTAATAGGGTCTAATGGGTAAAAGTATAGCTTCAGAAAGAAAGGTGACAAGGCCCAAATATTCATGTGAGCTTGCAATGAGAAATTTGCTTTGGTGGTTATGCAATCTTGGCAATATCTATTGGGCTTGAGCTTTCCCTTTAAAGGATCCTTTTCTATTTGGCTCAACTCTTCTCTAAAGGATTTTTCTTTTAACTTCTTATGCCATATAAAACTTCTCTTTAAGGATTTTGCCCCTTGATTGCATACTGAGGTAGAGCTCCATTTTAGAAACTTTTATTTTTTTCAAACTTTATTTCATTGGAGCTTCCTCTTCGGACATTTCTTTTTTCTATCAGTTTTTTCCAATGACATTCCTTGAACATTTGTCTTTGTTTTTTTATCCTCATCTTTGAAGGAATCCATTATAATACTAAGATCATATTTCTTTGTATGAAATTCTCATTGCTCCTCGGGTTTAATCCATGTTAGGTATTTGCAGAGTATTGAAGGCTCAAAGTGGCTAGCAATGGTTAAATAATGTTTGGACAGATGAAAAAAAAAACTTGATCCTCTCTTGATATTTGAATTATCAATATAAAAATCTATTAAAGACTCCATCCTAAATGTTTTATGATTAAGGGTGAAAGAAATAAACATTACTCCTGGCTCAATTGAGGTGACTAAAGGTAACTCCTTTATATGTGGGAAGGCAAAAAAATGCCTTGTATCCTTGGCATATCTTACTTGTAGGATATACATTTGTATTTTTTATTTTATTTTTTTAAATTAAATTTAGGGCATATAATTGGCTTCAAATTTGACCTTTTTTTATCAACTGAATCTTCTTATAAAGAGTTCCAGATATTATTATTTTTGTGGGATTTTGGTTATTTAGGAAAAACATATAAGGAAAGAAGTTGTGTCAACATAATTGATAAAATGGAATTATGCATAAAGGGTGAGATGGAAGTACGTGACCATTGTATTGATACAGTTAAATATAATAAGGTTTGATATAAAAAAATCAACTTCTATTAGTTTTAGACTTTAGCCAAACAGAAGGATATTGACCAAACAAGCATTAACTCATTACGATATGACAAGCAATTTTTAAGAATTCAATCATCACGGAGCCCCTCAGAAACCTCCTTTCTTATGTCCTTTTACACTTTGTTTATGAGGAGATTGCAACTTTTTATGGAGTGTCCCATTGCCCTTGGATTAAGTTCACAACTCTTACTTGGTCAATACCTCTTTAGGAATAGAAATTAGAGGTTGGTGAAGGAAGCATCCTACTTTTGTCAAAACTAACCATATGAGAATTAGACAAATGGCAAGTGTTGTAATTGAAACAAATGACAAGTGTCTTAATTCAGATGGTTTGTGGTTCTCAAAATGGTCAAGCTTAATGAGCTTTAAGATGGATGGTTTGAGTTTTTTTTGAAGGGATGGTAGTGGGTGGGAGGTAAAAAGTTGCATATAAGGTGGTATGAAAAGTTAGAAAGTGCTAAGCAACATTATCTGGCCTTTTGACAGTTCTTTTTTACCTAATCAATCAACACTCTAAACCTTAATCTTTCATCTTAGCCATTCATAAGTATAGCTTTTTTTTCCTTTTTTTTTTCTTTTTTTTGGCCTAAATTTTGTTTAAGTTGATCTTTTTGTTGCAAATGACCAAAAATCTTACATTTTACAAATTTTAAAAATTTTAATATGAAATGCATTATGATTATGGGTGAATACAATTTTATTATATTGTTTAACCTATAAACTAAGGAGTGCTTTGATTTTGGCATAAAAGCCTTTTAAGACAAAAGTCTTTATTTCTTTTAGGGAATTCGTTGGCTTACAAGATAAGTAAGAAATAACAATTTACTTAAGAGTAAAGTTAGAACTTTCCCACTTGGTATTGCCCTTATAATAACCCTTTCTTTTATCTTTAAACATTTGTTTTTCTTAGATGCTTATTGCACACAGGGATAAACAAAGTCGACAAATCATCCTAAGGGAACAAGTTAAATTCCACATAGATGTTGTCTATGGGAAAGTTGAGCTAATTTGCATTTCTTTTGACAATTTGCAAAGTCATTTTCAGATTCTCCACTTTTCTCTAAGACCTTATTGTTTCACCATGAGAAATGAAGTCGACCAAAATTGACTCACAAAGAATTTCAATTCTTTTTGTGAGCAACTCAAGTTAAACCCCTGACCAATTCAACTCTTGCAGCTAACTTGATCCTTGTTTATTTTGAAATGAGACATATAGTATTATGCCAACATTTGCCATCTTTGTATAGGTCACCCAAGATTGATTTTTCTGATTAATCAATGGATTATTAGTATTAGTTAATATTCTCCCACATCCCTTTAGGAGCTTGTTGATCTAGAGGGAGTTGTGGCTCATCAATAAACTTGAGAAAGGATAGTTCTTACACCATTGATGCTTAGAACTTCAGCTTTGATGATATTTAATAAAAATAAGTCAATCTAACAATCCATTGATATATGATGGATTTAGCATTGCATACTTGCCTATACACCATTAAGAATAATGTCTTGGTTTAAGAAAAGGAGAAAAGCTTTGTACTTTTTCTCAAGAAACTTATTACTTCATTGGAGAAAAAATAGTCGACAATCAAATTGAAAGAAGTATACCTTTCTACATGATTGATGCTCTAAAAAATGATTCCAATCTCTAACCAAGACATGATACTTAATTATTGATGCAGTAAAACTTATGGATATTATAATTCCCTAAAATTTTGAAAGTACTTCTTTTCCATGAGAAATTTGTTATTTTGTGGGGATGAAAATTTTAAAGAAAGAAATTTTTTTTATAAAATTGCATTGTGCATCCTTTATTATTTTATCTTATCTCCTTTTTTTTTTTTATGCATGTGTATAAAGAAAATAAATGTATGCTAAAAGTTTCCCTTTCGAAGGATTATGATGAATGTGGTTATAGACTCTTCGAGGTTGGAAACTCACTAGACAAGGGTTGGTTTAGTTAAATCATACTTTTGTCGTATGTCTGACTGTGCAATGACATCTCATTAGCTATTTCGGTAAACAGTGACGATGTGTCACTTTCCTTATAGATAGTTAAAAATGCCCTCCTTTGTCCTATTATGGGTAAACCCTAAGTTAAGATTACCAGTTTGTAATGGTTTGGCTCTAACTATTTAGAAGGCATCTAAAGCTTGACTATTAGTGCATTTTTTAGGGTAGGTCTATGACCCCTAAAATTGTTGGCCCTCTAAATTGCCCCCACTATAAGGTAAGGATCTTGCTATATAAACTTGACATTGAGAAAA
Organism: Erythrophleum fordii; assembly: GCA_032878935.1. Classification (NCBI taxonomy): domain Eukaryota; kingdom Viridiplantae; phylum Streptophyta; class Magnoliopsida; order Fabales; family Fabaceae; genus Erythrophleum; species Erythrophleum fordii. The sequence continues at coordinate 24,118,201 of JAVQMF010000046.1, forward strand.
AAAAGATCATACACAGGTCGCGTAACACTATATATTCCTAGCTCATTTCATATCATTCTCATGCATCACATCATCAATTCCATGAAGGAACTGAGAAAAGTCCATTAAAATAACGTGTATAATTGCACTGCGTTGTGTATAAAAAATTTTATTCGATGTCATGTGGACCGTGTGAGTTCATACAACGCATTCTCATATTTAATTATATGGATACAACTCATTTTCATAATCAAAAGTGGCCTACAACTCATAAATCACGAAGGAAAGCTTAAAATATACATATTAAAATTTAGCCAGAATTTGCCTATTTTCTAACCAAACTTTGGAAATTCATAACTAATTCTAGAAAAATCGAAAGCATGCATTCTTACCCATTCTGGAAATCTATAGCTTCATACTAAAAATATGTCCAGACCATAACATCTATCACAAATGACGTTTGACATTCGAAAAGGTCTAAGAGGTTAAACTACCATTGATGCTGTCATATATTTTTGCAGCAAAATTTAAAAATGTCTAATTAATTTCACAAAAATTCAATCCATGCAAATGATACTAATTTAGAAAGATGTGGGTGTTAGCTAGAGGGAAAAAATAATTCCAGACCAGCACAGGCACTCCCAGAGCTCAGAATTCAATAGAACAGTAACTAAGGTTGAGTGAAGCTACTGATACTGGATAGATTATTTAAAAATTCATATCTCTCTCTCTAGACCTCCAAATGAGGTGCTTCTAGTTGGCACGAGTCACTGCGAATGTCTAGTTTCTCTGTATAAAATTTCATGTCAATTGGATATCATTTCGCCCTTATGTGGTAGATTTCATTTTCGGACTAAATGAATAGTATAGTAGACCAAAATCAGAAAATTTGTCAATTTTGAAAATTCATCAAATATTCTGTAGACCTCCGAAAATCATGATCTTTAGCTTCCCAAAAAGATCTCAATAAGCTCTAATTGCATGCCAAATCTCAGATTAAGAAGAGCTCATTTGGCTAAAAAGTGAAATAAGATTCCATTATGGTTAATTTGGGCTCCATATAGGGTACCAAAATGGCCAAATGGCTTTTCTTGGGTTTTGGCACCTTTTGGGCAAGTCTAAAAGCATAATTGGGACTTGTGTGAATTGCTCAAATGGTCCCAAACCTCATACATCTCATTTTGGCCATTTCATCCACACATATGCATAATTCCATAAAACTATTTATGAAGCTAGTTTGCCATCATATACTCAAATCACATTCTAATTGCTACTTAACATATTCTGTCATTTATACATGACATATTATCATAATTACATATGCTTAAGAGGTCATAGACCATACACAATAGTGAGTTACATCATTTGACATACATATGGCTTTAAAGAACAAAAACCATGTATTATGTTGTCAAGCTCTCTTCTTCGAAGTGGTTGGCGTCCATTATCTTATCCACTAGATCCACCTAACATGTTAGAACATTGGAGAGGGGGAAATGAGATTCAAAGAATCCCAATAACTCATCTTCCATTCAATCATACATAATGGATACAAACAAGTCTTATAAATACATGTATGGTTATGTTGACATATGTAAACATTCAAGAGACATTTTCATCACTTAAGAAAGTCATGCATAGCATACAAAGGCTTACCAAGCAAGTGGATTGGCCTCACTTAATTTCTTGTGGATATTGGACTTGCGTCACCCATTCTTTAAGAGATTCTTGGATTCAACCATACTCTTGGGAGCCCATCTTACTTTTGGGAGACTCTTTGCTTTGTCTCAACCAATCTTAAGGGTTCTTAGCTTATCCTCACCATGGCTAAGGGTTCTTGGCCTCACCACACTTAAGCAAACCCAAGCACACATAAAAAAATATCATATAAGAGCATATTATAACATCATGGCCCCATGGAATTAAAGTCATGCTAGAATACTTTTTATGGCTTAAAATACATATACATACATTCAAGACAAGCTAAGCACACATCCATGCATGAGACAAGATGGAGAGAGCTACCTTGTTTGCATTTTGCACACTTTTTCCTTAAGCCTTGAATCCTCTCCCTCCACCTCACACACTTTAGAATGTGGAGATCATTTCTCTTGGCCTAAACACAATTTATGGAAGCCAATTAGGTTCATGGAATTAATTCTAAGGCCACACAACTTGCTTAGACTCTAACTTGGTCTATAAACCTCATTATGGTTTCATAATTGCATTTAATGAAGCAACACCCCTCAAATAAAATCTAGGCTCCATTCTTTTCTTTCACATATGATTCTTGACTCCTTTTAAGCTTCTTGGAGTCATCATACAATCAAAACTAAGAGCCTAAATATATGTTGCTTCTTTAGTATGGAACCTAAAGTATCAACTCACTTTCTATGGGTTCTAAATTTTTTCCAAGGCCTCCCTTCATTTTCATTCATCATATATGACTCAAGAATGGGTTTAAAAAAATTAAAAACTCTCCCTAACTATGTTATCCTTACTTGGCCGAGGCTATAGAGGAAATGGAGCTCCTTGGAGTTTGCTTTGTTTTCTCAAGGGAAGAAACATATGGGGAGCCTCTTAGGGATCTTAGGAGTTCATTTAAACTCTTATTTAGGCTTAGAAATCATCATACAAAATCACATTTTACAAGGTACAATTAAAACCCTAGAACTTGCATCTTGAAATCTAATGATTTTTTGTTAATTCCCTTTGCATATTCTTAATCTCTACATCTTTTTTCTTAGATTCACCCTTGGTTCTACCTAAAAATCAAGTCCTCCTAGGGTTTTCTCATGTTAGGCGAAATGGAGGAGGAGGGAACCAAAGATCACAATCATAGGAAGAGAAATTACTTTGTTTTCTTACTCTTTTCTCACTTGAATCTTGTATTCTTTGAGCTCTTCTCTTCAAATTCGAATTTTTCCCTCAATTTCTCATCTAAAATAGATCCATATACTTCATTATAATCATAGGAAATAAAGAAGAATGAAGGAAAAGAGGTTTGGAAAAGAAAGAGCATGAAAATTCATAAAAATTCATACCTTTCTATCTTGAATTTCTCCTCCTTTTCTTCCTCCTCTTATTTGCCTCATCCCTTAGGGTTTTTCTCTGGTTTTGGGTAGAACATGGTCGTACATAATGAAGGGAGAAGAAGGGTGCATCATATATATAGGTGGGAGTAAGTTATACTTTTTAAAAATTTTCATTTTGCCCTTCATTCTTGGCATTTTCGTTTCTCTTTCATTTTAGCACTTTTTTTAGAACCGTCTTTTCTATTATAAAATTTAGGTTCCTAATTTAGTAAAATGCCTTTGGAATTACTCAAATCGGAGCTAAAACCTTCTCGAACGAATCTGTCAAAGTTCGAGTACACCGACTTTGGAAAACGTCCACCGGAGGAGTTTTAACTGTCTTAAGGCTTTCCATGGTTTTCAAGGCCTCTGAGAATCCTAAAGAACTTAAAACTTTCATTTAAAAAACCCTCCTGTGTGAATTCCTCAAAATTACAAAAATACCATTACATTTCATAAGCTTTTCGTAAGAAATTATTTCTCTATTCGAACTCTGTTTTTCTTTCTGTCTGAGCTTGAAATTCTCATTTTTAGGAGTTTAGAATGCTTCCCAAATTTTTCAAGACTTTAACTATCTCATTTTGGGGGACTTCCTTTTGTATTCGGTGAATTTTGTTTGTTTACGGAGAAACCGTATGTTACGTTTCTCACGTTTCCTTTAGTTTTCAAAGAAACGGATGTTATAGGTCAAATCCATATAACAAGGTACAATTTAGGTAAGGTTTTCATGATAACCTCAATAAGCACAAGGCTTCACAGGGAAATCAATACAAATCTCTACTAACCTATTGTGCATTAAGACCTGGGTATAGGGCCCATAATGTGTGTGAGGTACTTGTGTCTCAGTGACATATGTGAGAATACCATTTACCTTTTCATTCTATAGACTACTTGTAACAAACGTAATTTTTGTAAAAAGACAAAACGAGCCATATAAAAATAAATCTATTGGAATGAGCTAGAAAATGCCTAAAAAAAGTTAGGTAGAGTCCTAGGCTCATAAAAATGATAATTTCAAGCTCAGAGGGAAAGAAAAATGGAGGTAGGATAGTGAAACGAAATTGTGACAAAAATTGACGAACGTAATGGCATTTTCATAAATAAGTGTAACTTTTGGAAAAAACACATAGGAGGGCTTTTTAAACGAAAAATTTAACTTGCCTAAGGTTCTTAAAGGCCTCAAAAACCATGGGAAGCCTCGAGAATGGTAAAGCCCCTTCGGTGTACGTTTTTCAATGGCGGTGAACCTGAACTTTAACGGATTCTTTCGAAAAGGTTTTAGCTCCGATTTGAGTGATTCCAAAGGCATTTTTTCAAATTGGGAACTTAAAATTTATATTGAAAAGACAGTTCTAAAAAAGAAGCTAAAATAAAGCTGAAACGAAGTGGAAATTTTGAAAAAGTAAGTTTCTTAAAGCTTCCACACATTTCTCCCCTTTTTTCTCTTATCATATAACACAAATTTCTTCTGCCCAAAATACAGAAAAGGGATAGTTCTCTTAGGCACACAAGAAGAGAAGAGAAAGAAAGGAAGAAAGCAAGGAAAATTTGGGGAATTTCATGCTTCTCCTTTTTCCAATCTTGCTCCTCTCCTTCCAGGCTTTCTTTTTATGGTTTTCTTAAGATGATTGGTTCTGTTTTTGGTCTAAAACTTAGAGGGGCATTTTGAAAATTTTGAGAAGAGGCAAACCAAGAAGAAGAAGCCTTGAAAGCACACTTGAAACTAATGTAATTACTTGTTGTTGTTGCTTTTTCTCCTTGCTCCATAGATGTGTGTATTTCAGCCAAGAATAAAACCAAGGGAGGGGAGGATTTTTTGTCCAAAAATAAGAGGAGAACTAGGGTTTTAGACCATGAAGAAGAGGAATATAGCAAGAAATTCCAAGAAAAACTAATAGAAACTGAGATAGAAAAGTGTGGTGTTCTTTAGGGTTTTATGAAACTTGATTTTATATGAGTATTTTCTTGACTATCTAAGTGTTCCCTTGAGCTCCTAAGACTCTTAGAAACCTCCCCAAGTGGCTCTCCCATCAAGAAAAATTTTGAAACTCCATGAACCTCATTATTGCCCTATGTTTTGGCCAAGCAAGGTTCCATGGGTTAGGGAGTGTTTTAGTTTGTTCTAACCTTGGTTTGGGACTTTATATGATGTTAGAAGATGGGAGAAACCATTGGCAAAAATTTAAGAGCCATGGATTGAGAGATGGGACAATGGTGTCCATAATGATGCTTTGTGAAACAACTTGATTCTAAGCTTATGTAAATGATTGAGTGAGGGCTCCAAGGACTTTGAATGAGGCCAAGAAGCCTTAAATGGAAAGAAATGAGAGCCTAGAGCTTGAATTTTGAAGGTTTCTTCAATAGCCCATTTATGGAACCATTATGCCACTTATAGAACCAAGTGTGTATTTAAGAGTGAGTTTAGTGTCTTGGTTTGCTTCAAGTGTATAATTGTGTGTTAATTGTGATGTTTAGGCTAAGAGAACATCCAACCACCTAAGTATACTTGTAAGGCTAAAAAAGGGAAAGAACAAACCAAGTAAAGCTTACATTAAGTTAAAGGTAGCTCTCCACCTCATTCTCCTTGCATTCTTGTGCATATGTATGTCTTTGTGTGCATGTGTATATTTATGTGACTTAAGAACATGCCACTTGATATCTTGAGATTGTATTGGTACCAATGTGTTTTCTTGAATGACTTTGACTGTGGAAATAGCTCATAAGGGTGAGGTGATGCAAAAAGTTCCTTAGTGAAGATGAGAAGATGACAAAAGTCTCTTGAATGGGTGAGGCCAAATCAAAAGTCCCTAGGGCAAGGGTGAGACAAATCCAAAAGCCCTAGAATTGGGGTGAGACAAAATCAAAAATCCCTAGAGTATGTTCTTGAATTGTGAATGAATTAGTGGCATGAAAATATGTATTTATGCATGCTCATATTGAGACATATTCTAAAAGTGTGCCTTCGATATATGTATACCTTGAATGTGTGTGTGAATAGTTGTGTGAGCTATTGAAATTTTAGAAATCTCACTCCCCTTCCTTCCATTATCTTGAAATGTCTAGGTGATATTCAAGAAGCAAGAAATGGAAGCTAAAGGTCTTGAGAAGCTACACTTTGACAATTATGTATTTTTTCTTGTACCTAGATATCAAAGTGGATATGTATATGATATTTTTGAGTTGTAAACCTTTGAACAAATGTAATATTATGTATGAATAATGTATGAACATTATATGGTGCCAAGACAATGGAAATGGGAAATTTGGACCTTTATGTGCATACTTGGATACATGCATTCTTGAGTGTGGGATAGCCAAAATAGGATGTATGAGGTTTGAAACCACTTAGACAATTCCTACAAGTCATATTCATACTTTTAAACTTGTCAAAGAGGTGCCAAATTCAAAAGAAAACCATTTGGACCAAAGTGATGCTTTATGAGAGGCAAAATTGACCATATTGTGAGGCTACATCACTTTCTGTCCAAATGAGCTCTTCTTGATCTGAAATTTGGCATGCATCTAGGCCTTGTTGAGAGCTTTTTGGAAAGCTAAAGTGGGTATTATTTGGAGGTCTACAAGATTTTTGGCAAATGTTTGAAGTTGGCAAATTTTCTAGTTTTTGGTCAGTATAATATTCATCTAGTCCAAATTTTGATCTTTGTCAATCATGGGGCAAATAATGTCCAATTGCCACGAAATTTTACAGAGAGAAACTAGACCTTCCTAGTGACTTTTAGCAACTAGAAGCACCTCATTTGGATGTCTAGAAAGGGAGATATGAATTTTTGAAATTGCTATTTTGTTTTAGGTGCACTTCCAAACCTATGTTATTGTTTGATTGATTTTCCGGATCTGAATGCTCTTGGATTGATCTGGAATATTTTTTTCCTCTAATTAATATCTGTAGCTTTCCAAATTGATATAGATTGCATGGATTGAATTTTTTTGGAATTACTTATGAATTTTCAAAATTTATATCAATAAGCTATATCAAAATTCTAAACAGCTCAATCTCCCTGCCTTCTCTATGGTTAAATGTGGTTCAGATGAGATTTTTGTGGTAGAGATTTATTTTTAGTGTAAATTTGACATCCATATCTTTTCTAGAAAGTTATGGTTTGTATAGTTTTGATTTTTCTACATTTAGTTATGATTTTTCAAAGTTGCCCCTAAAATTTGTCATTGTACAGCCATGAAGAATGACGGGAATTTTGCAGTTTTTGACTTAAAAATCGTGGATTGCTTGATAATTCAAGTTGATTGTAATTTGTTTCAATGATAAATGACTAGAGAATGTTATTGAATAATCCACACCCCACGTAATGGGAATTGAAAAATTTTACCCCGACATAATGCGATAAAGCGCATGAAAATATTACTTTTTCTTAATAATTCCCTATGAACATGCACTTAATTATCTTGAATGGAAGGATATAATGAGAAAAAATATAAGGAATGACGCTACCCAACCCTCATCCGCCAGGCAGATTGGCAAAACAAAAAGCAGATAAGTATATATACAGATATAAGTAAAAGAAGTAACATATATGGTCATCTACCTTAAGGTTTTATTCCACATGTTATTTATCCTAACCCATATTATATATACAATCAACGAAATAAAACATGTGAATAACATGTTATCTACCCTAATCATGTGAGGCAAACAATAAATGAAAAGAGAATCAACATAAAATGAAGGCTATAATATCTTGCACAACTAACTCAAATTTGGGCTTAACTTTCAAATTATCCCTAGTGGAGTTACCAAATTGTCACACTTGAAAATGCGACCGCGTGACGCCATAAAAGAAAAATTCAATTTCAAATTTCAAAAATAAAAAATCGAAATCAAAATTAGTAGAGTCACCACCAAAGTTTTAATTTTAAAAGGAAAAACTTTGAGAAAAACCTCTTTTAAGAAAAATATAAATAGTCTGCCAACTATATACAGGTTTGAGAGTCGATTGTGAGTGGGAAAGGTGTTAAGCATCCCACAACACCTGTTCCTAAAAATGATTACCCTAAGTTAGCTGTGCAAAATTAATATGACCTTCATTCTATTTTGATGATCTCTAATAAATCACATGCAAAATGAAAAAAAAAATTCAAAGAAATAAAATTAAAAGTGAAAAAGGAAAAGAAATTAAAGACATAAAATTAAAATCAAAATAAAAGTAAAGGAATTAAGAAAATACAAATTGAAAGAAAATATTTATTTACAAAGGCAGATTTGATTTAGAATGAGAGCCTAGGGTCTATGTCCTCTCTAAAAGGGATTAAAGTCTACGTAGTTTGAACGATTGAAAACTGTGCTCTGGTTGGATTTTATTTTTGTTTTTGTTGTTTTTGTTTTTTTTTTTATTTTCATTTTTTTCTTTTTTTTTTTGCTTTTTTTTATAAAGAGCAAGAGAGTAAAAATCATTTGGATTCTTGTAAACAAAACGAATTTGAGATTGGTTGATGTGTTTTTATTTGTAAAAGACAAAATTAATTTTACTCTCTCCTCTTCTTTTCTCTTTTATTCTTTTTTTTTTATTATTTTTTTTGTGTATTTTTTATTATCATTATTATTATTTTTTGTTTTGTTTTATTTTGTCTTTGTTTTTTCTAATTTTTTGGCTTTTCTTTTTGTTTTTTGTTACTATTTATTTATTTATTTTATGAAAAGAAAAAAATAGTAAACATAACTTTCTTTCACAAATAAAACAGTTTTGAAATTAGATGATAAGTTTTAATTCGCAAAAAAACTAAGTTAATTTCACATCTTTATTCTTTTCTTTTTCCTTTTTATTTTTTTTGGTTTTAATGATTTTTTTGGGATTATTTTGTTTTGTTTTTTATTTTTTTTTGCTTTTGATTTTTGATTTTTTTGATTGATTTTTAATTTTTTTAATTTTACTTTTTATATATATTTTTTTGTTTTGATCCATTTGTTTCTTATATCTTTTTTTTTGAATTTTGATTTTTCTTATTTATTTTTTTAAATAAAACTTCTATATTTTAAATAGCTTTTTGGTGAAAGAAGAAAGAGTAAAAATTACCTTTAACCTAAAGACAAAGTCCATTTTGCTTCTTTACCCTTCATTTTTTTATTATAATTTTTAATGTTTTTTTATTTCTAATTTTTGCATCTTTTCGTATTTTTTTTATTTTTTTTAAACCAAAAAGAATTTTTCCATTTTTATTAAAAAAAAGTTCATGAGTGTTGAAAAAATTGATTTCTCACTAATTGTTTTATTCTCATTTTGTTGTTTTTTTTTTGGGTTATTTGTCTGGTTTTATCTTTATCTCTTTTTTATGTTTTTTTTTTAAATTTTTTCTTTTGCTTTCCTTCTTGATTAAATCCTTTTTTCATTTGCCTATTTTTTATCTTTTTTTGTTCAAAAAGAACAAACTCTAAAAGAAAAATTTATTTTTGAATTTTGAAATACTATATTTTCAATTTTTACAGAAGAACCTTTAAGAAATGATGAATCTTTAAGACTTAACTTGATTTTTACTAAAAAAAAGATTTTTAATCCTCTTTTTTTTTTGCTTTATTTTTTTATTTTTGAAAATTTTCTTTAAAGATCTCTTTGGTTGGGGCATTGAAATCCAAATTATTAAAATGTAAATTCAAGATTTAAAAAGTACTAAGGAAACTTTATTGCCACACATAATCTTTAGGCTTAGCTATGTGTTTAAGGAGATATAAAATCTCACACGGTAATTCTAAAAATAAAAATATAAGTAAAAATCAAAATAAAAAGTAGGACAGAGGAAACAAAACTGGCAGATACTCATGTTTATGTGTGTCTTATGTGTATTTTGTCATACTATAGCTCCATATTTGGACGTATTTACATGAAAATGAAGAAAGAAGGAAAAAAAAAAAAACATTTGTACACAAGAAATTTAGTCCTATCCCATCCTTCCCTTCATCTGACCACATGTTTAGTTCCCCTTGGGTTGTGCCCATTAAAGTTCTTCCCGTGTTGCTCCACCATCATATTTGAGCACCAAACAAGCATTAAGATAAAAAAACCCAGAAACATGGTACAGTAGAGTTTATTATTGGGTAAGGTATATTAAAAAGAACATGCATTCTAATTCTAAGATCCCAGACCTATTTAAATTCGAATCATGCGGTCAATGAAACAAGAATCTAAAATTTCTATTCTATTATCCATATACAGTTGGGGCATCTTAATCCTAAATTTTCACGTAAGATACCGAATAGAAACCAAACCAAATCCAATTCATATAACAGCATGGAAAATATCCTTGTCCCAATGAGACCAAAGATTAACAACACGGAGCAGAGGCTGAGTACCCAGTGGACTGGTGAGGAAACTTAACCACTACTAATCCAGATTATACTTAACCATATACAACTTCGCACCTGAGCATAGAGTTATCAACCAGACTATACAATTTCATATATGAGCAGCAAACGTTGGCTATTAATGTGAGCATAAGTTGAATTACATAGAGGGTTGGTATCTTAAAATTTCTGTCTCAAATTAGGCAAACTATTTATGTAACACACAAAACTTCTGCATATATCAGCATCCCAGATTTAAGCTACCAGAACTGTCAGACCTGAAAGGAAAACAATATGGAAATCTAAACCAATCCACAGCTCCATATGAACAACAGACGGAAATGATAAAAACATACCTCAGATCCTCTTTTCAAAACCTTGAATGATACTTTCTGCAACTCATCACACTGCGACTGAATGAGAATGGAGAGCCCTATTCTTTCCCTCTGCTTTCATGCTCGGTCTCACCTCTTCTTGCTGTCGCTCTACTTATACTGAGAGAAAACAGAAGCTATCGACTCTCAGTCTCTCCTCCTTTTTTTGATTTCAGAAATTCCTCTTTCTTGAAACCAAAATCCTCCCCAATATTTGTTATTCTCTCTCTCATTCCCTCTCAATTCCCATCTCTGTGCTCTTCTCCTAATCTCTCACTCTATCTGCCTCTCGATCTGAAGCCCCCTGAAGCCCCTCCTCTATTCTTCGTTGCTCTTCCTATATTTCTCTCACTCTCGATCTCTCCTCCTATCACCTCCCATTTCCCTTCTCTTTTCAATCCGAAAAATCCTTCAACCCTAAATTCCCAGTAGCTATTTCTCTCCCTTACTCTCTACTTCTCTCATTCTCTAATCCAAAAAACCCACCTCAATAACTCTTTCTTGCTACCTTTTATAGAGAACCCGAGAGTGTTTCTCACTCTTTCCTCCTGCATGTGCTGCTCTGCCTTTGTGCTAGGCCGTTAGCAAGGAGCGTGGTCACTACTCTCTGATTCCCTTTCGTTCTTCCACACCCTTTGTACCATTTCATTGCTGGCTGCTATAGATTGTATAGGTAGCAGAGACATCGGGCATGAATGTGCGTCTGCGTGTGCATTCGAATTCTCTACCGTTTCGTGCATGAGTATGGTCTCTTTAGGATATCAGAATGGGGGACCAGTTTCATGGGTCTTCGGGTGGCGTCCGGATGATGCATTCTGGACCGACGGCCCAATCCAAGAGAAGGGAAAGAGATTTTGGGCTTCATGCATGCTATTGGACCCTTTTTCACTTTTTCGGCCTTATGTTGGGTTGAATGGGCCTCCATTTTTTTGTTTTGTTCTTTGTATTTCAGCCCCTTTTTCCTTTCAATTGGTTCTAGCCCCCTTTTTTTTCTGAACCAAATGGATGTGGGCTCTAGGTGTTTGGGCTTTCAGAAAAAGATTGGATATCCTGAATTTTATTTTAATTTTTTTTCTTTTCTTCCCCTTTTTTTTTGTTTTTTTCTCTCCTTTTTTGGTTTCTAATTTTGGATCTCCTTTTCCTTTGCTCTTTTTTTTTTATTACTTTCTTTATTTTTTATTACATTTTTTAAAACATTGGACTTTTTTTGTTCTTAGACCTCCCCTTTTTGGTTCAGGCTTAATGGACTTAAAACAATAAGTTTTAAAATTTGAAAGAAAAAGAGATATTTCTCTCTCTTTTTATTTTTATTTTTATTTTCTATTCTTTTTCTTTTTTTTTTCTTTTCCCATTTTTTTTGGACAACGGAAACAATATAGATTTTCGTTCATTTTTTTTCCTTAGATTTTCTTATTTTTGGTTTCTTTTAAGGAAATCTCTCCTTATGTATTTATTTATTTTTTAGGTCATTTTTCTTGGACCTCCCCTTTTAAATTTTTTATTTTAATTATTATTACTTTTTTAGGTTATTTCAGCTTTTGAAATTTGGAGAAAAAGAATTTTTTTTGTTTTTTATTGCTTCTTGAAAGTTTTTCCTTTGTTTCTTTTTCCTTTTTATACATTTTTTTAAATCTAATTTTGTTATTATTTTTTTTTAAGCCTGCCCAGACAAAATATGATGTTCACAGCACTTTTTAATCCTCCTGCAACTTCAACTTCAACTTCAAATTTTTAGCAATTATAGTTTCCAAGAAATTATGAGAACTCCTTGTGTCAAAGAGAATGACTATATATTGTCTCTTAATCAAGACATTCACTCTCATTATTGAACATCCTTCTTTCCCTTCAATAGCATTGAATGAGATTATAGCACTCCTTCTTGAAAAAGAACCATGCAACTCCTCCTCTGTATCATAGGCATCTTCAAACTCCTCTTTCTCTTCCTCATGCACTATAATCATAAACAATTATGAATTTCTACATTTATGATTGGGGTTGAACTTTTTAGGACACCAATAACAAAGCCCTTTCTTCCTTCTCTCATCCATTTCCCTCTTTGTCAATTTCTTGAATTGTTTATTAGTGGAAGAGAAGCTGATACTGATAGTAGTATTGGATTTGTCAATGGAAATAAAAGGTTTATTAGAAGAAAAAATAAGCTAGCTTAAGGTTAGGATCTTTAAAGAAAGATCATGGTTATAATATTGTGTTTTAGAGTCAATGGAGTAATCAAAGTAAGTCTTTTTTTGTGGTGGTTGGGCCATGACTATGGATAGGTTAGATAGATCTCTCTTCAAAGCATGCCAAATACATTACATTGGCTAACAAGCTAGGATTGAATAACCTCATAGCTATTTAAAATATCAAAACATAAGCCTTGTAAAAAGCAACTAATAGTTAAAGGTTCCAGCAATTCAACTTCTGAAAGCAACTTCTTAAATTTGTCTTGATAGCTAGTCATTGTATCCTCTTATTGAAGAATCTTAATTTCCACCATGGTATATACTTTAGCTACATCATCAAATCTAGTTGCCATATTCTTCATAATTAACCTTAACTAGCCTTTTTCTCTTCAAGAACCTAAGGTGCCATTGAAACACTTCTTTTTCTATGTGCACACTCATCAGTCAAAACCTTTGGTTCTTAGGAGTATCATCTATTTCAAAAAAATTACTTCAAACAATAGAGCTAACCATAAAAATTGTTCTTATCAAACCTTGAGAAACCAAGTTTATGTCATCTTCATTGGAAATAAGTAGCTGTTGGTGTGAGCACCATTGAAGGAACAAAACTAAGAATAGTCATTTGCCATCCAATGACTGTTTATGCTTGACACTCTAATAAGACCTTTGCTGACACTATTCAAAGTGAGCTATACAAACTTTATCACCATATCCACAATAAGATTCTCAATACAAGTCTTGGATTGCTTAAGCTCAATGACACTATGATATATCTGGTCTAGTTGATGATCAATCTTTAATAGTTGATCGTGATCATGTGTTTCTTGATCTTGAGCTCTCATTTTTTATGCCATAACTTCACTAGATTGATACTCTGATACTAGAATGGTGCGAGTTGCATCAATGAAGAAGGAGAAGAAGAAAGAAAGTTTATTTTCCAAAATCAGTCTCAGCTACATATCTCACTCCTATTTATAAACTTAAAAGAGTAAACAAAATAACTAATTTTGGTAACTCTAACTGCCTAAAATGCCCACATTGAATTTGTTATTTAACTAACCATTAGTTTAGCTATTATTACTAACACACATGTAACACTTTCAAGGCATATGCCTTCATGGATTTGTACAAATATTATGTACACTTTTTTAAGGAGAAAACGAATTTGTTGAACTATATAAGTGCTTATGTTAATACAAAATAAATGCAAAGCCTTTTGGAAAGATGCATCATTTGCCTTTTTTTTAAATTGTCATTTATACATGTATTCCTCTTATTTGAGATAAACATCATGTGGTTTGAGTCTCTCTTGGATAACATAAAAGAATTGTATTAGAAATTGATTTAGGACAAAACTACTAGTGTTATGTTCCATAATTAAAAGCTCATAGAATAATTAAAAGTTTAAGTTTGCTAGATCATGCACATAGTCCAACCAAGTCATTCTAAATTCTCATTTTCTCTCCTTGACTTCAACTTGATATGTTTTAAATTACTAGTTGTAGGCTCTTTAATGAATTTGAGGAATATAACTTTGCAAGAACAAGATGTATTGCAATAGAAAAAGTTTTTAGGATCTCCTTCATCTTTAATTGAAAATATCAATTTCTCATTTTAATAGGAAAGGTTTTGTAGAATCTCTTCCATCTTTGGCAAAAATGGTATATTGGTGATTTCTTATTACAAAGTTCTTATTCTTACAATGCTAAATGTTACATTTTTATGAAGCTATAATTAATTATTAATTTGAGAATATTTAATGAAGAGCTATACATTTTGGCCCATGTTATTCTTTTTAGTGCATGAGCTTAGGCATATATTCTAAATTGTAAACAATCGGTTCACATTTACACAATCTAAGTTTTTTAGGTGGAGCTTAAAGAAGGTCCTTTGGAGCTATTCGCACATAAGATGGAACACTTTCTTTGAAAGCAAGGCATGCTTGTTTGGTTAAATAAAGGTGTAATATTGCTTTCTTTTGTAATTTGGCCTAAAGACCTTAAAATACAAACGTCAGGAATTGATATTTTCCATAACTTGTAGGAGTGGTGGAGCTCATATCAAATTTTGTTGTTTGTAAGAAGGGAAAGCCCTAGTCACCAGAGGTAGCTCACATACTAGTTAATTTGTTAGTATTATTACATAAACACAACATGTTAAGTGTTATTGGATATATTACTAATAGTTAACTAAAAGGATGACGTTTTTCTACTTAAAATGTTAGCAAACACTATTATAATCATTTATTTCCCTTCCTTGATTTTTATTTTTCTATAGTAAATGGGCAATGCCATATATATTCATATATAATTTTTTGGTGAAAGTTTCAGTTACATTAAATCATTGTTGATGGTTTTGTTGGCTCTTACCCATCCTAATATTATCTTGCAATTTTTGGGTTCTATGGATGCATGACCCATAACCTAGGTTAGCAATAGGATAATCATAATGCTTCTTCAAAATAGTTACATCCATAATGTGTAACATCTTAAATTTATTTGAGGTTATTTGGAAAATAAGGATTTATTTTGGAATATTATGAAAAAGGAGAATTTTTTTAGGGAAAATAGCTAATTCAGGAATTTATAGAAAAAAATAAATTTAATTATAGGGTTTTAATTAATTAGATTGGATTAATTAGTGACACTAAGAGAATTGATTAAGCTAATTTCCTAAGATGCAATTAAAATATGTTTAAAGAGCCCAAACAAAGGAAATAAGCTGAAGTTCATTAAATGTAGTGACTTATGACCTAATTCACTTTAACTACCTATCTAAACCCCTAAGTCTCCCCCTCTAAGCAACCACACACATATCCAATAGTAGAAAAAAAAAAAGAGGAAGAGGCAACTAAAAGAAAGAAAACACAAAAGAGAGGAAAAGTGGTGGTTCTTCAACTTTCGATTCTAATCCATATGGCAAGCAACATTTCTAGCTTTAGTGAGTGTTGAGAAAAATGATCTCCTTCTTCTTTTCATTTTAAACCAAACATTTCTTGATTTAGTGAAGATTCATGAAAACCCTAGGTGTTGAAATATGGGATTTTGATGGATTCTTAGTAGAAAATCGAAGTTAGAGGCTAGTGCATAATCAGGTAATTTTTTTCCCTTTCATTTGTGATGTTGTTCTACTCAAATTTCATCTCCAAGGCTAACTTTGGAGTGATGCCATGTGTATATGTGAAAATGATGAAGGCCCACTTAGAAATCTAGGTGTTAGTGCTTGATTGGAGGATTTATAGCTTTAGGAAGTTGGTAAGTTAAGGTAGTTTAATTTTTAGGCCTTCAATCATTGAAATTATGATTTAACATATACTTATTGGACTATTTTGGGTGATTATGAGCATGTATAGACTTGGATTGTTCACTTGGAATGCATCAATAGTAGTTAGAGAGCAGAAATACCATCAAAAGGTAATCGAGGGTCTTAATTCCATGTATATATGTAGTTGTAGCCATATGTTTGTTTATACATGTGTTTTGATGCTAATAATAGGTTTGACTACCTATAAATGTGTACCATCTTAGACTATGATCATGTCTTTATATTTGGAATTGTGATCATGTTCTTATGTATGCTCATGTGTAGGACTATCTAGTAAGCTATGATTGGTCTTATTGGATGGAAGTTGCCATGACCATGCCCCTTCTTATATTGTTTGCCAATAACTATATATCTATATGATTGCTAGTATAGGATAGTAATTATTTGTAGTCAAACTTGCTCATTGGAATTATGTTTGTATTGCCTTTTATTATTTCTTCATGTATGTCATCATGTTAGTTGATCTATGTAACCTCCTAGTTAACTAGTAAATAATTATGGAGTTAGAAGGAAAACCTGAGTAAGAAAAATTAAGAGAAAATAAGAAATTAGGAAAAAAATAAGATGGGTAAATTTATGAAAAATTTGAGTAATTAAAATAGGGAAATTAAGGAAAATAAATTAAAATGAGTTAAAGGAGATTTGGGAAAATTTTAATCAATAGTTGGTTAATTATTGTGATTAAAAAGAAATTAAAGTAAGATATATACCTTATTTGGCTAAAGTGGCATTAATTGGAGATTATTGAGCTATTGAGATTAAAATTTCATCTATTTCATTTAGATACATGTAAGTCATGGCTAGTGAAGTGAAAGAAAAACTAGAAATTGGAGAAAAGAAATGTAAGTGGGAAAGAGATAATGGAAATTGGAAGCTAAACACATTATCATCCACTAACCTAAATCCCCACTCCTCGACTAGTCATTTGAAGCCCTTAAATAACCATCATCTTCCTTATTTTCTAAGCCATTTTGATGCCAAAGAGAGGAGAGAAACTAAGAGAAAGATTTAGCCATGGTTACTGTGGTTTAAGCTTGTGCATGTGGTGGAAAACTTCATTTTTAGCCAGGGTAACTTTAGAGAAAAATGTTATATTCCTCAAGAGCTTCAATTTGCACCAATTACATTTTCATTTGGTGATAGTTGATTTCTTTAAGTAAAGTAAAAATTCATTAAGTGCAAACCCTAAGTGGAAGAAATAAGGATTTTAAGGTACTTCCTTTCATCTTGATTCTTGATTTTAACCATTTTTTAGTAGTTCAAATTGTGATAAAAAATAGTTCTATTTTGGTTTAATAGTAAGGTGTAGAATTTTTGTGTCAATTGGACTATTTTTAGGTTTGAGAATGTAATATCTAGTATTTTAGCTCTAGACTAAATGAAATAGTTAGCATTTATATATTAAGCTAGATCCCCAAATTAGAGTAAATTAAATGAGAAAAAGGAGTAAAAATCCAATTAGAGAAGAGAAATAGGTTAAAAAGTCAAGTTTTAGGCCTTAAAGAGGCAACAGTAACAAGTTCGATAGAGAAATAAGGAAAATTAGAAGTTTAAATATTTAACAATTTATTAAGAGAGTAAGATATTTTTTATCGTTATATAACTTGAGGCTACTAGATTAACTAGAGCTAATAAAATTTGTCAAAAGTTTGATTGCACACAAATTGAGGTAACTAATGGCATAGATATAAAATGAGTTGTTTTAAGTTCTATTAAGCCACTATGGACCCAGAAAATGATTATACGAGTATAGAGGATCTTAAAATATCCAATGGCTCAAAGTTATCTAAAATGATTGAGTTTTTAGGATAAAATCAGAGCAAAATGA
Source organism: Erythrophleum fordii (assembly GCA_032878935.1). Classification (NCBI taxonomy): domain Eukaryota; kingdom Viridiplantae; phylum Streptophyta; class Magnoliopsida; order Fabales; family Fabaceae; genus Erythrophleum; species Erythrophleum fordii. Next base: position 24,136,272 of record JAVQMF010000046.1, read on the forward strand.
ATGTAGTGGCAAAATAGTAATTTTGACTAAAATGGTACAAAAAAATAGGATTTTATTTTAAATGAAAAATAAACATTAGCCTAAGATAAAAGAATATGCAGAGTTTAACCAGAGCACCCCATTTTAGCCTAAATCCCTAAATTGTGCAAGAACAATTAGCTAGTATTAATAACGTAAAGCTAAAAAAATCAAAAATTTAGATAACATGACAATTAATGTAATAGCTGGTAATTTAGAAATTGAAATGAACCTTATAAACTAGAACAGGAACACCCTAAAGTAAGGCAAATTAAGTTTAAATGGGATTAGGATGTTAATTAGAACATCTTAAAATATGGATTAGAACCTAATGTTAGCTTAAAATCGAAGCCAAAATGCCCAAATGGAAAGCTATGGAGGCTAGTGGTGTAATATCTGGTTCTCGAAAAATGTGAAAAACGTAACGTACGGTTTCTCTGTAAATGAATAAAATTCACCGAGTACAAAAGGAAGGCTCTCGAAATGACTTAGTTAAGGTCCTAAAAAATTTAGAAAGCATTTTAGACTCCTAAAAATGAGAATCCCAAGCTCAGACGAAAAGAAAAACTGAGTTAGAATGAAGAAATAAATTGTGACGAAAGGGTGACAAAATGTAAGGACATTTTCGTCATTTTGAGAAAATTTTGGAATTCATATAGAAATACTTTTTAAATGAAAGTTTTGAGTTCTCTGAGGTTCTCAGAGGCCCTGAAAACAATGAAAAGCCCTGGGACAGTTAAAACCCTTACGGTAGATGTTTCTTAACGTCAGTTAATTCAAACTTTGACTGATTCGTTTGGGAAGATTTTAGCTCTAATTTGAGTGACTCCAAAGAAATTTTACTAAATTGGAAATCTAAATTTCATAATGGAAAAGATGGTTCTAAAAAAGGAGTCAAAATGAGTTAGAAACGAAAATGCCAAAAACGAAGGACAAAATTAGAATTTTGAAGAAAGTGGAAGCTTTTTGAACACTCTTTAAGTTTTTTATTTCTTCTCTCCTTCATTTTCACAACTTATTCTACCCAAAAACTAGAGAAAACACCAGCTCTCTTAGGTGCACCATGGAGGAGAGGAAAGGAAGAGAAAAAACAAAGAAAATGTAAGGAATTTCATGGATTTTCATGCTTCTTTTTCTTCCAAACTTGTTCCTCTCCTCTTAAACTTTCTTCCTATGGTTTTATTGAAGTTTTTGGATTTGTTTTGAGGGAAGAACAGAGGGAAAAATTCAGACTTGAAGAGAAGAGGCCAAAGAAAGTGAGAAACAAGTAAGAAAAGCCATAGAAACAAGGTAAATCTTCCATCCCATTGTAGCTACTTCCTTCCCCTTCTTTTCCCTATTTTACCCCATGTATGTAGCTATAGGGGGGCTTGAATTTTAGGCAAAACCAAGGGGTGAATTCCATGAATTTGATGAAGGAGAGTAAGAATATGCAAAGAAATTCAAAAAAAGGCCATTGATTTTCAAGGTGGCAAACCTAGGGTTTCATGGATTCCCTTGAGAATTTGATTTGATGTAATTATTCCTAGGCCTAAATAAATATTTAAATGAGTTTCCAAGATCCCTAGGAGTCTCCCTATATGCATCTTCCATGTAAAAACAAAGAAAACTTCCATAGAGGCTAAATGGTGTATAATTTCAGCCAAAGGGGGTTGAGACACCTAGGGAGAGTTTTAAATTCTTTCAAACCCATTTTTGAGTCATATATGATGAATGAAAATGAGGAAAAAACTTGGAAAAAATTTAGGAGGTCTAGAGAATAAATTAGTGTCTTAGGTTCTATAATATGACCTAAAGAAGCAATATGTAGTTAGGCTCTTTGTTTTAATTGTATGATAACTCCAAAAGGCTTAAAAAGAGTCAAGAATCATATTTGAAAAGAAAGAATGAAGCTTATAACTCATTTGATGGATGTTGCTTCATTAGGTGCATTCTTGGAACCATAAAAGGGTTAATAGACCAAGTTGGTGTTTAAGGAAGATGTATGGCTTTAGAATTAATTCCATGAACCTAATTGGCTCCCATAAATTGTGTTTAGGCCAAGAGAAATGATCTCTACCTTCTTAGGCATGTGAGGTCAAGAGAGAAGATTCAAAACTCAAGGAAAAAATATGTTAATACAGGCAATGTAGCTCTCTCTACCTTCTCTCATACATGAATGTGTGCTTACATTTTCTTTGAATGTGTGTATATATGTTTTAAGCCATGAAAAGTATTCTAGTATGATTTCATATGCCATGGTACCATGATGATATTTTATGCACTCAAATGATATTTTATATGGTTGCCTTGGTTTGTTTGAGTGTGGAGAAGTCAAGAATCCTCTAGCCATGGTAAGGATGAGCTAAGAACCCTTAAAATTAGTTGAGACAAAGTAAAGAATTTTCCAAAAGTGAGGTTAATTCCCAAGAGTAAGGTTGAGTCAAAAACCTTTTAAAGAAATGGGTGAGACAAGTCCAAAATTTACAAGTAAATGGGTGAGGCTAATCCACTTACTTGGCAAGCCTATGCATCCTATGTATGACTTGTTCAAATATTAAGAATGTTTCTTGAATGCTCACATATGTTAATATATCCATGCATGCATTTTCAAGACTTGAATTGTATACTTTATGTGTGATTGAAAAGGAGATGAGTTCTTGGGATTCTTTGAATCTCATTCCCTTCTCTAATGTTCTAACACGCTAGGTGGACTAAGAGAACAAGGAAATGGGAGTCAACCACTTGAGAGATGAGAGCATGACATTAAAGTGCTTAGATTTTGTCTCTTTAAAGCCATATGAGTGGCAAATGTTGTAATCTATTGTTGTATATATCCTATGATGTTATGAAAATTTATAATTATGTTAATATATTATGTACAAATGAGAAATTATAATATGTGAATGTTAGAATGTAAATTAAGTATGTAATAGCAAGCTTGGTGCTTTGATGGCTTTGTGCAATTGTGTATAAATGGAAGTGGAATGGCCAAATTGAGATGTATGAGGTTTGGAACCACTTAGGTAGTTCATGCAAGTCATATTTATACTTTTAAACTTGCCCAAGAGGTGCCAAACATCAAAGGAAGTCATTTGGATGCTTTGGTATCTTACATGGAGCAAAAATTTACTATATTGGAAACCTATACCATTTTTTATCCAAATGAGTTCTTCTTGATCTAAGATTTGGCATGAATTTAGGGTTTGTTAAGGGCTTTATGGGAAGCTAAAGTGCAAAATTTTTGGAGGTCCATGGAATATTTGATAAATTTTCAAATTTGGAACATTTTCTGATTTTGGTCAAGGGTACTATTCATACTGATCTGAAAATGAATTTTGTCACTCAAGAGGCAAATGATGTCCAATTGGCACAAAATTTTACAAACATTCCTAGTGACTTGTGCCAACTAGAAGCACCCCATTTGGATGTCTATAGAGGGAGATATGAATTTTTAAAGTTTCTACCCAGTATCAGGCATTCAGACAGACCTTAGGTATTATTTGATTAGTTTTCGAGGTTTGGATGTGCCTAGATTGATCTGAAGTTATTTTTTTTCTCTATTTAACATCCATAACTTTCCAAATTGGTATTATTTTCATAGATTAAATTTTTGTGGAATTAATTAGACATTTTTTAAATTTATAGTAGAAAGTTGTATCAGTACCAGCCAGTTAAACCTCTGCCCCTTTTCGAATGTCAAATGTCTTCTGTGTGAAGTTTCATGGCCTGGTCATATTTTTATATAAAGTAGACATATATAGCTTTCTAAAATAGCAAAGAATTCATGATTTCAATTTTTTTAAAATTAATTATAATTTTTCAAATTTTGTGACAGAAAAGGAAAAATTTTGGCCGAAATAGCTACTATGAATTTTATGTGTTCCCTTACTTTCATGAGTTGTCGGCCACTTTTGATGATAAAAATGAGTTGTATCTATGTAATTAAATATGAGAATATGATACATGAGTCCATGTGCCCCATGAGACTTCGAAAGAAAAATTTATGCATAGCTCAATGTAAGAAACTCATATTTTATATGCCATTTTCTTATGATCCTTGAGAAGTGCATGGCATGAGGCATAGAATTTGTATAAGAAAGGCTAGAAAGATATGGTGTTACAAGTGGTATTTTTGTAATTTCAGGTAACTTTTAGAAAACTCAAAGGAGAGATCTTTAAATGGAAAAATTGAGTTTCTCAGGGGTTCTCAAAAGCCTTAAAAGCAATAGGAACTCCTAAAATGTTTAAAACCCCTCCAGTATGTGATTTTAGTTATCAGTTGACCAAACAGTTTGGTAAAGTTTTAAATCCAATTTGGATAAAATCAAAAATATTTTATGAATTAAAGGATTTAAATTTTATGATGGAAAAAGGGTTTTCAAAAAAGAATTGAAATGAATTCAAACAGAGAAAGCAAAATTTAAGGACATAGTTGAAATTTTAAAAATGTTATAAAATAGCTCTTCCCTTCTTATAAATCATGACCAACCTTCTTCACTCACCTTAACTGGCTTTCCTAGCTAAAAATAGACCCAAGACTTGTTGGAAGTGGCACACCAAAGAGGGAGCAAAGAAGAAGGAAACTAGGCTTGAAAAGTGTAAGATTTTGCTTACTTTTCATGTTCTTCTCTTCATTAATGTCCTTCTCCTCTTTCTCCTCTCTCTTCTCATGGTTTTGGTGTCTTAAATGGTGGTGTTTTATGGCTGGTTCAGTAGAAGGAAAGGAGAGTTTGAAGGAAACCAAAGTAACATAAGAAACATTACTTGGTTATGAATCAATTAAGGTATGTTTCTCCATGGCTAAGTTGATCTTCTTGCTTCCTCCATGAATGCACTATTTCATCCAGCCATAAGAGCACCATGTAGGAGTTTGATTTTGATTTAAACTTGATAGAAATTGGGGTTTTGAAGCCTAAGGAATCATATGGAAGTAATAGAACTCAAAAAGAACCTATAGATAACAAATTAAGGAAATTAGGATTTTGATTGCACCTAGGGATTTATGAAGTTTTCTAGTAATGATTTAGTTTATATAAGAGCATGTTTAAGTTCTTAAGACATCTAGGAAGCTTCACAAGTTACAAATTCCCTAGAAAAATTAAGAAAACTCCATAGGTTCCTATCTTAAACATAGTCTCGGCCAAGGAGTGGTTCTTGTGCCTAGGGAGAGTTTGTCTTAATTCTAATGATAAAAGTGGCCTAAAAAGGAATCATAAATACTAAAGGAACCATTGGTTTGAATTTAGAAACTATATTTTGAAAGTTAGAAATTTAGAGTTTCTTTAGGCATAAAGAAATAACTTGATGTTTAGCTCCTTAAAATAAGCTTGTGATGAATCTCATGAGTTTAAATGGAGTCATGTGACTTAGATTGAGTGAGAAATTAGAGCCAAGATGATGAATTATATGAGTTGCTTTATTATGTCCTTGTATGGAACCATATTCATGCCATAAGTTAGAAGTAGTTTGTGTAAGCCTTATGTAAGGTTAGAGATGGTTTCATTGATGTGTTTGTGTCTTGTTTGATGTGTCTAGACTAAGCAAACCAAGCCTCCTCCAAGTGTATGTATGAGGCTGAACCAAGGAGTTAGAGAATCAAGGAAGAAATTGTATTTCTTGGACCAAGGTAGCTCTTCATCTATTCTTGTTACATTTCTTGGTTATTTGATTGTTATTGAATGCTTCTATGTGTGTTTGAATCATAAGACATTCCTATAGCTATTAGTTTAATGCTTTAGTACTATTATGCTTCTTAAATTATTTTTTGAATGTGAGATTGCTCTTTATGGGTAAGGTTGTACCAAAAGTCCTTTGGACTGGGTGAGGTAAAATCAAAAGTTCTTAAGAATAGGTGATACAAGGCAAAAAGTTTAAAAAATGAATGAGGCTAAGTCAAAAGTTCCTAGAAAGTGGATGAGGTTAGACCAAAAGTCCCTAAAACTTGATTTTGATCTTGGTATGTTTATGTGATATTGAAAACAAGTTTATATTTGGTTTTTGGAAGCATTTAATGCATGTTTATGTTCCTTGACATGATAACATTCCATATATGCCTACTTGAAAAGGTAAATGAGCTATTGAGATTCTTTGAATCTCACTCTCCCCCACTCCTTATCTACTTTTATCTAGGTATACTCATGGAACCCAAAAATAGAGGCCAAGGAGGGTAAATTGTATTACTTTGATAATATAATAACTTTTTATATAATTTAATGTCAAAGTGTATATGTATATATTATTTATGAGATGTAAACCTTTGATCATATGCAAAAGCATATAAATATGATGTATGAACCAAAGGTTGACCCAAATGTATGAGAATGTATAACTTTGACATCCTTGAGCCATGGTATGCTTATGTATAAGAACAAGTGGGATGGCGAATTTGAGTTTTATGATGATTTGAGTTTGTTATTATGCTTCTATATGTTGGAGATTGTGCCCTAGGCCAATCGTTATATTATGAATATTGTATTTCATTAAGAAAAAGAGTTTCTCTTTTAGTATATTTATTATATTGTTTATATGTTTACTATAATAATATCCTTAGATAAATCATATTGTTTATATGAACTAAGGCTAGAATGATTTTGATTGATGATTATGCGTTAATTATGTATGAAGATACGAATCAAAATCATAGACACTTATTGGGAAACAAGGTGCTAGATATGTAATACCTTAGTCTCTTTACCCTTATAGATTAATACTCTAAGCTATTTCATTCATAACATGCATGATGGAGCACCATTTCAAGGAAGAACATACTTTACATAAAAAAAATATTGAATATTTAAATGTATATATTTGTGTTACGTAAGGTTTCATTTCCTCATCTTATGCTCCATGGACCATCTAAACTTATCCACATCATTTTCTAGTCATAGCACACCCATACAAGTCATACTTATCACATTTGATCTCATTCACTTCGGGTTTGAAGCTGCATTACACAAATTCCATGGTTTGTTCTCAGGTTCAGAATTTAGTTTTTTGATACAAATTTAGAAATTTATAACTAATTTTAAAAAACATGAAATGAAGTAAACCATAATATTTTGGAAAGCTGTGAATGTCTACTTTTGCATAAAAATAAGTCTAGATCAATGCAATAGCATTAAGCCATCGAAAATTGATGGAATAGTAACATAGGTCAGATTGCATTATTGGTACTATATGCAATTTCAAAAATTCATATCTCCCTCAAAAGAATGCCAAATGAGGTGATTTTAGTGGCCATGGAAAGCTTCTGATATCTAGTTTATGTTTGCAAAATTTTATGAGTATTGGATTTCATTTAGATCATGTGTGACACAGAGAAGAAAACTGACCAAATGAATAATAATCATACCATTTCTGCATAATTTGGCCAACTTTGGAAAATCATAAAAATTCTCTAGAGCTCTAAATTAAGTGCTTTTTGATTTTGTAAAGAGTTCTAGATGAGATATACTTTCTAGCCAAATTTCATGAAAAAACTCATTCATGTGGTCACACTTTGGTTCGGCACACCATTTAGTCAAAATTGAAGTTCAAAATGGCATCTCAAGACACCAAATGGCCCTTCTTGCATTCCACAACCACTTGGGCAAAACACCATACATAAAAGCATTCCAAATGATTTAAATCACCATGGAGCTCAATCCCACCTTGCCATATCTATACATATATAAGAACATCAAGTTATATAATGGCAAAGGAGTGGCAAAATCTTACATTTTCATTCATCTAGCTTCTATATTGATACATACACTATTTGTACATATATTAAAACATGCTCAACAATTTACATCATAGATACATCTCATGGGTATATAGTTTGATATCAAAATACAAATAAACAAGCCATTTCTCTATCTTATTGTAATAATCTTGCTTCTTATGCTTGTTGGCCTCTATTTCTTTGTCCACTTGGCTTACCTAGACATAGTTGGACATGTGTGGGGAAGAGTGAGATTCAAAGAATTCCAATAGCTCTTACTTCTTTCAAACATACATAATAGATACATAAACAAGTCAAATAATTCATGCATGATATTCAAGCAACTAGTGAACATGTTCAAGACATTTTCCTTGTCACATAACTCATACATAACAAGCATAAGCTTTCAATGGCATTGGTCTAGCCTTATTCATCTTTCTTGAGACTTTTGGATTTACCTCACCCACTTTCAAGGGACTTTAGACTAAGCCTCACTCTTTTTGAGACTTTTGGTTTTGTCTCACCCATTTCTAGGGACTTTTGGTTTATTTTCACCCTTACTAAGGGACTTTTGACACAACCAAACCCATGCAAGCCATTATGCAATCATAATCACATTTCAAGAAACATAATGGTACCATAACATGTAAGCATAGGGTAGAAACATTTCTCATGGCTTACACATACACACAAGCACTCCAAGACAAGAAAACATCCAAGCCATGCATGAAAGAAAGGTTAGAGAGCTACCTTGAAGCAATAACACAACACTTTCTCTTGAACTTCTTCTTTCCCTTTTTTAGCCAAGCCTTGCAATTAGGTGGCCTTTAGTTCTCCTGGCCTAGACACATTAAAAGAGACATAAATCACTCATGGAAATAAGCCTTGACATTATACACACTCTATATAAAGCTACTTTGTTCTATGGCTCCATTATGCTTCCATACAAGATCTTATGAAGAAACTAGGAGAATTCATAGTCTTGGCTCCCATTTCTCATTCATTTTAGGTTTCTTGACTCCCTTTAGACTCCTTGGAGTCATCACACATTCATTTTAAGGAGCCTAGCTGTAAGTTGCTTCATAATGTCACATTATGAAGCCTACACCTTTATCTCACATTCCATGACTTCTAAATTTTTTCTAAGGCTTCCACTCATCTTCTATCATATTTAGTCCCATTCTAGGCTTAAAACCAATTAAAACACTCCTTAGGTGCATAAAGTGGGTTAGGCCGAGACATGAAGAATGTTATGCACCTATGGAGTTTGCTTGCTTTCTTTTAGGGAATTGGCACTTATGAAGCTTCCTAGATGTCTTGAGAACTCATATATACTCTTAGATAACTTAAATTACTATTAGGAAGCTTCATCTTAGTCTAGGTGCAACTAAATTCCCAAATTCTATAACTTGCATTCTAAAGCTTTCTTTTCAATTCTAGTTGTATATTCTTAATCTTCACACTCCATAATCCTAGGTTCCATCAAGAACACATGAAGAAAAACTCTCATGATCACTTTCTCTCTCTAGACCGAAGCTTAAATGGCTTGGAAATACAATATTTTTGCAAGTGTTTCAAGTAAAGTGTTACCTTAAAATAGAGCTCTTTTTATGTATATTACTTTTTATTGATTGGTTTCTTGAAAAGAGTTCCTTTTTGACTTGGGTCAAACCTAAATCTTCAAGTTTTCAAGAAAAGAAAATCACCATTAGAGAGTTCTTAGAGAAAGGAACAACTTTTCTAACTGGCACAGGATGAAACGGGACTATTTACTTACCTAAACGGAAGCTTAAACTTTTTTTCTCTCTCCCCCTCATAATGTCATGCCATGGCTACTCAAATTTCTAAAAATGGAAGCTTGGAAAAGGTGATGAGGTGTAATCTCACTTAAGAAGCCTCTTTTACAATTTTTCAAAATGACTCTTTTGCCGCTATACTCCTGTTTGCTCCGTTTAGGCTCATTTTAACTCCTTTTTGAGAACCGTCTTTTCAATAATTAAATTTAGGTCCTATAATTCTTAGAATATCTTTGGTTTCATCTAAATTGAATTTAAAACTTTCCTGAATGAACCAGTCAAAGTTTGGCTTAATCGACGCTCTAAAACATAAAGTAGAGGGGTTTAAACCATTCTAGGAGTGTCTATGATTTTTAAGGCCTCTGAGAACCCAAAGAAACTCATTTTTCCCATTTTAAAATTTATCTTTTGAATTTTCTAAAAAGTGCCCGAAATTACAAAAATGCCATTATATCTTTGTTGAATTTCGTCTGATTATTTTGGCTCTGTTTTCAAGGCACCTTTAGCTTTAGATCCTCATTATTTGAGGTTTAGATTATTATTCTAATTTTATTGGATTTCAAATCATTCTATCTGGGGGACTTCCTTTTATATTTGATGTGTTTCATACGTTTACGGAGAAACCAGACATTCGTTTCTTCACGTTTACGAAGGAACTGGATGTTACATTTCCTTTCCTCTTAAATAAATTTTGTCCTCAAAATTTAGGGGTATAACTTCATCTATCTTTTCTCATATTGTCGTTAATTGGCCTTTTCTTTCCCTTCTTCTTAGCTCTATTTACTTCCTTTAGAGGCTAAGCTCTTCTGCTAGGAAATTTATGTCACTAGTTTACTGTATCTGATTCTCTTTTTCTATGCTATAGCCACAGAGCATATACTAGCTCTTCTCATAATGGAAAGAATTTCTGACTCTGAATCCTACCCTTATAATTCTAGCCTATTTCCTAGGAGAGCTTACTATTTTGCATCTGGTTATTCTTAACTCACTCATAGGGGTTATCTTTTTTTTTTTGTTTAGTAGGCTTATTTACATGACTTGGGAGATAACTTACTTAGTATTAAATCATCTCTTTATGGCTTTCTATAAAGTTTCATTATCTTTCTTTGTTCATTAACTGCCATTAGAGACTTTTGTCTACTTACTTAACTTACGTAGATATTTAATCCACTATTTAATTTTGTTCATTTTCTCACTAGCTTATCCCATGGTTCATCATCATATTTCTTTCTATCATAAGCCTTGTATTTGTATCACTTATTGGGATCATAGCTCTTTTTAAAGGGGCTATTATTCTCAATCGTCCTAGCCTCATTTCTTACTTTGACCTTTGCCTTTTTAGGCCTAAACTGTGTTTTACTCTCTTTATTTACTCGAGAGTGGGTTTTATTTAACTTTTCAATTTAATAGCTGATCATCATAACTTATACTCTTTCCTATACTAACATTGAAGAGTAACTACCATAGACTACTATTGAATTCTCATAGGATACTAACTTTTCATAATCTCAACTGCTGGAGATATAGTCTACCACTTACCCTATTAAGACAAACTATACCTGATCCCTCTCTAAATATATGACTCGGGTATATAGGGATCTCTATAGTGATCTTTCTATCCCTTGGTCAAGTCCAATATCTACTGAGTAGTGGCTCATCAAGCTATAATACTGGAAAGCTACTTTCTTACTTTTCTCATCCCACACACTATGCTTATCCCTTAAGGTGGTCTAATCAGTGGTCTAATTGTCTGAGTATAGCCTTCATATCTTTATGGTAATAGTATACTATATTTAGGAGATTTCTAGTTTCTGAGATGAAAACTATATAATACTATAATAGTCTCTGAGACTAATTGATTTAGAAAAACTATATAATACTATAATAGTCTCTGAGACTAATTGATTTAGAAAAACTATCTCAGGTTGTCATCTCCCCAGAGAACTGATGTGCTGTAACTGTGGGCTTTCTGTATCTCTTTGGGATCTACGGTGACTCCTAGGTCTATTGCGACCTCTCTGAGCCCTGGTGGGGTCTACTGCAACCCACTATACTGTGCTAGGATCTACTGCAATTCATCTCTAGGGGATGTTAAAGTCTAAGATCACTATATCTGACAGTAAAATATATGCTCACTAAGTCCAGTAATCATCGCTCATAATGGCTAAACCTAAACTTAGATGTCTACTATGCTCTTCATGTGAAGTGGGTTTCCTGTCGCATATTTCTCTATTAATCCTATTAGAACAATACTTAGGAGTATTCTGATTTTTCACTTACTACTCCTTATGGGATCCTCAAGTTTCCCCTTCAAGCTTTTTCACTTAAGCTTTCTTTCTTCACTTTTATTGGTTTACCACACTTTATCTATACTCTTTCTATCTTTCCTCTCATATCCCATAATTTCTAACTATGCCTCTATTCTGCTTTCAAGTGCCTTCCACACCAGGAAGTCTCACACCTCAAGTGTGTCTAACATCTCTCATAAGATAGAAGTCATAGGCTAGTCCCTTTTCACTTCATTAGTCATATCATAAAGGAGTCTGACTTTTAACATTCTAATACTACTAGCACATTCCCTTTTGCATTATTATTCTTTACTAGAAATTCCTTTCTGCATACTTTCTTATTATTCTGATATTACTGGAGTCCTTTACTTCTCTTTCTTTAGCTTATCTCATGATTTAACTAACTAGGATACTCTTCGATTATTGGGACACTCTTTATGGTTGATGCCATTGTTTGTTATACATTTAAGTTACATTACTACTGAGTTGGCCAGAATTAATATCCTGCAACCATCGTTGCAAGCACACCATAGCATTAATCACTAATACATAGGCACTTCATGATCAAGCTCAAACAACTATCGCTAGTATATTACAAGTTTTCCAACAATCTGAAGTACCCTCTTATTACTATTGCTCCATCTCTCTCTATTTCAAATGACACTCAAGGAAAGGGAACTCTTTCTCTAATTTCTTACATCATTTACTGTACTACCTTGAAGTCATTCTTATTGCCTAGTTGGCATTACATCATGCTTCATTGACATCTGTACCAAGGACAACGGTGTTAGCTAATGCACTCATTCATGTTATTTGTTTATCTATTTTTAATTCATTATGTCCTCGATTCTGACATCATCACACACTTTCTTTATGCTTAAGAGCATGTTTATTCCTCTTAGGTTCACTTTTACTTACTTACTTTCTATAAAAAAGGGAAAGGTCTAATTCTTCTTATTCTCTTACTTTATTCTTAGCTAGACCGTTCCTCTATAAAGAATTGTTCCCTGTGAACTATGATGACCTTAATTTTTAATCATTGTAATTAAGGTTTAATACGTGATTACTAATCATAGGTTGGGGTTACAAGACATTACAACCTATTACATTATGAAAAGACGAAAAAATTTGAACCTTAATGTGATTAGAGTTATCAATCATACAATTACAAGCACTTATGTTCATAAGGGAAATAACCATTTATTTATACGCCTTTGATTCTATTACTCATCAATTATAACTCATCCCAATGTCTCTAAATCATCCCTTGAGATTACTATATGAAAAACCAAGGTTTTCTATTTAATATAAGTGTTTCGGGATGTTCGCTGCGGCTAAATTATGCTTAGCCGCGGCCAATTCCTTTCTGTTTTATCCTTTTCTTCGCGATGAGTTGGACCTTTGCCGTGGCCAACCTACATGGTGCTGCGACGAAAAAGCCTCTTGGAACTCACCTCGTTCGCCTCTCGATATTGACCGCGGCCAATAACTCCTTTCGCCGCGGCCAATTCTTCTCTGGAATACCTGGCTCATTTTCATAAAAGTTCACTGCGGCTAATTCCCCCTTTCAACGCGATGAATTTCCCTCTGAACGATTCCTAGTTTTGCATCTCACATTTCACCGTGGCCAATTGCACATTTTCCTGTGGCGAGTTACTCTCTAGCACTCTCCCTGGGCAACTTCACCTCTATTAGCCGCGGCGAATTGTCTTCTAATCCTACAACTCTTAAATTCTTGCCTCATGCTTTCCACTCTCCCTCTAATAACACCCTAGGGCCCCTCTACCTTAATTATGGGGCTCGAATACCTTCATTAGCCTAATTTACCTATCTAATCTATCCTTACAAGTTCAAAATTTAAGAGTCGATTTCTTTTCTCTAGTTGCCCTCCATCAGCAAGTTTGTAGAGAAATGATAATAAGGATTCATGAACTAACAGCAGTTATCATTTTAATGCATAATAAGTGGGGGTTCCATACATTAAGGGTTTATATCAATATCCCAAAGATTATATTTCCAATAGTAAGCCATATCAGAGTTCAACAAGTCTCACAGCAGATATCATAAATTCATACATCAAATACCAAACTAAAGTATGGCCTACTCCTCACTACGTACATATTATATTATCAAATACAGACTCCTACACTTAGCAATATAGATACATGATGATGCTATACAATACTTAACAAAATTAGTATCTACTCTATTTTACTCAGGCCAAGTGTAGCTCCCCACACCAGGTCTCAGTCATGGATATTCATCCACTTGCTTACCCTTATCCTTACCCAAAGAACCTTCACCTGAAATGTTTAACCCATGAAACGGGGTGAGATATGAATCTCAGTAACCAAGGCAATTCCATCATATAATCCAGTTTAATTAACATATATGCATGAATCAAAATCAACATTAGAATCATATCAATCAATCAGTCAATGAAACGATTAGGCTATCATGATTACTATCCCATACTAGTAATTATATTTTTTACATGTTAAAAGCCAATAACACTGGGAGAGGCCTATCCACGACACCTACTCCCCATTGAGCACAATCAGGGCTCAGTGCATCTGGGGTTTGATCATAACTCGGTGTTCAATCGAAGCACATGCACGGGTGGCAGCCGCATCACAGCTCTACCATGGACTCACAAAGTCTAATCACAATACAATAGATAGGCAACCAATTCATTTAACATTTCAAATCATTCATATACAGCAAGTATGAAATTTAAACTGACATATGCATGGAATTAATGTAAACCCTGGTTACCTCACTTGTAGACAATTGCAACGCCACCACAGGTACAAAATCTCCCTATGACCATAACATCAGAGAATTACTACTCTAATTCATCATTAACAGTTGCAGTAAGTACCCAAAGAATTTAAAATGCTAATGACTACCTAGGGAACACTTACCCAGCCACTACAAGTCCCAAATTTGGATTGAAGTGTCCTCTACCAAAAACCTAAATATTTCACCCAAAATTCTGAGCAAATTTGTATAAAATTAATACCCATATGATAAATTAGCTATGAGGGTCTCAAATTAGCAAAGAAAGCATTAAAATGGAAGGTTTATACTTACCTAATGTCAGCCCCAACTTCAAACTACGAATTTCATCAAGAAAATCCCAAACAACCACATTTTAGATTTTTGGGTAGGGTGAAAATGCTCCAAATGAAAAACTAATCGAGCCAAATTAAAGAGAAAGATGAGGGAATTAAGTTGTATAACTATTACCTTGGCTGAATCTTGCTCCAAATGTGAGAAAATGTAGAATTATGCCAAGAACCCTAGCCTCTCCTTTACATCTCAGAATTTTCTTTTGTGTCTTTGTGTTTTGCAGAATGGGGGAGGTGGTTGGTTAGTTTTTTTAGGGTTTAAGTTGGGTCTAAGATGGGTCATGGGTTGCTCCAAGGTCTAACTCCAAATGAACTTCAGTTTTGAGCTTGTTGGGCCAGTTTTAAGGTGTTGGGCTGTAAAATTTTATTGGGCCAGACTTAGTTTTAAGAACTCTATAGTCTTGGGTCTGAACAAAATTTATTGAGTGACGGGCTTGTCGTGCAACCCTCAAAATAAAACTAAGTTGATCTAAATATATAGCTAGTGGCACAACCTAGGTCATCTCCCTTGGAATTGGAATTCAATGTTCAATTAAGTTTCTAAGTGTTAAAAGATCCTAGAACTATCTAATATGGGGGTTTTTTGAATGAATTAAACTATCCTAAACTGAATTGAATTAAAATTCCTAAACACTACCTATTTGGATGAATTATGGTGAATGATGGGCTTGCGACTAGCTTAGGAATCATCTCTTGGTATCCACTATCCTTATCCTATTCCAATTGTGATTAATTATGGCCTAAGAATTCCTAATTATGTTCATTAGCAAATGATCTTGAATAACCATTCAAGATTCAAGAGATTAATAATCTAATGTTGAATTGAGACCTCAATCCCGCATTAAACCGTTAACTCTTGTCCTTAAGATTAATGAACATCCAACTTGATTGATTAACTAATTAATTATCTTCTGATTCATCATCCAAAAATGTTTAATTAACCAACTAAACACCAAGGAATTCTCAAATAGACATTTAAACACATAACCTTACTTATGCATTTCATCGAACACCTTCGTGGCATACATGGGAGATTAGAGAGAATAATGAAAAATCAAATTCAAATCCAACCAATTAATCAACAAAAAAGGTTTCTTAATCAGTGTCTAACCAGCCACTAATTAATTACACAAATTCCAAATCAAATACAACTCAACCGAGATTGTACAGAATAAGAAAAAGTGTAGGAAAAATAAGAAAATCTTAGCCATAATTTGTTGTTCATCCATGGATTCAAGCTTCTACTCAAGAGCTTCCTCCCTTGCTAGCCTCAAGATGGATGAATTAAAGCCTCATTCGATGGATGAAAAGTGGAGAATGGAATGGTAGATGGTTGTGTGAGTGGAGGCGTGAAGGCGAAGGAGGCGAGGGTGTGGATGGAGGCGTGGGTGTGAATATGGAGGCGAGAGTCCATGACGGCTAGGGCTTTTGTATGAATAAATAGACGATGGAATGGGGAGAAGACGTGAATGGGCTGGAGTGTGCGAGGTTGTGAATGAATCTGGACGCTGGATGGTTCTCATTGAAACTGCCCTCTTTCACGTGCTTCAGATTTAATCATTCACGTGCTCTCTTAATTACCAATTGCCCGAAGTTATTTTCCATCTTTGCTTATGTGAATGTGGGCCCCAATGTCAATATAATAATCCACATTTTGCTTCAGCGTTTCTGTTCTTGTGGTTTCGTGCATGTTTAGCTCCTGCTCCACGTAAATTCTGCATGTATTTGGAGCCTTCATCACGTGCTTTCGTGGCTTCATCTTCTTTACTTCTGGTGCATATTCCTCGTGTTAGCTCGCCTTATTCATGTTGTGTTTGTTTCTGCTTCTCTGCAGCTTTTCCACGTTGGCTACTGATTTGTATTTTGCTTCTTCTCTGTTCAGCTGGTTTGTATTTTGTTTCTAGCTCCTTCAACCCGTGGCTCTCGTGTGTGACCAAATGTGATTCTTCTGCTCTATTCTGCATGCTGTCCAGACGTGATTCTGCATGCTTCTTGCTCATGCAGCTGCTTTGTGTTCTTCTCCTCTGCTTCAGCAGCTTTTCCACGTGATTAGCTTCATTTGCAGGACTCTGTTTCTTCATGAGCTGCTTCTGTTTTGTTCTCATTCACATAGAACTCGAGCTCAAGTTTGCTTCATCTGCTTGACGTGATTCTGGACTTCTCGTTGCTTCATTCTTTTAAACCCAGTCCACGTTGCCATGGCTTCTTATTTCAGCCCTTTGTGTTTTGATTCAGCCAGCTCACGTAGCTTCATATTTCCTCGAGTTACAGCCACTTGAGTTGATGTGTGCGTCTTCCTTAAATCTGCACATGCTTCTCCTTCCCATTCCATGCATGCTACCTCTTCTCCAAACCAACCTCCATTCAAATGCATTTACCCATCAAAATTCTGCAAGAATGATAAACAATATTAAGTAGGATAAGATTCACAAAACTCATTTAAAAGAATTTATGCATTAAAATTCATTATTTTGTCAATTGTTTTCTAAAGTGCAAAACTAGCTATTAAAATCAATTTCCATTTAATTGCATTTATTAGGCCACATTTAATTATTAAAAAGGTTAAGTTAGGAGGATAAAAATAGATAAAATATGTGTTTATCATTGAGCCACTTATAAAAGCCTATACAAGGTGGATCTTGGGCTTCTATCACATTAAATTGGATTGGGTCTGCACCTAACTCATTGGGCCTCCATTAGCCTCTTATCATGATTCATTAATTTGGGTCTAGATGAAATTTCTATCCCAATAAATTTTCAAACCCATATTAATAATTTATCTCTCTAAAATTCCCATTCATTTAACTTGCCCAATTATCTCATATTAATTATTCTTAATTAATCTAAATCCCTGATTAACACCTTAATTAATTTTGGGGTGTTACATGAACTCTAGAGTTTGCTCTCTTTAAAACTCGTGGCTTACCTTACTACTTTACATAATCCTAGAGCTTACCTTCTTAGGTGGCTTTTAATTTTCTTTAGCTTCCCTAGAATTGCTGAGGCATTTATTAGTTGTTGTAACCCACTCCCCTCTACATTCTAATTAGGGGCTAGGTGTACTCTCTTTTTGTTTAGATCTTTTGCTTTTGCCTTTAGGAGACATTTTACTAATTCTAGGGTTGTACTAACCCGATTCAGGTTACACATCTTATTAATGTCTTGAATCTATTTTACTAGTAACTCCATGCTCTTTTTAGTACTCTTGCTACTCATGCGCTTTCACATTATATGAGTCTCATGCTAGGGAACCTCATCTGACTAAGTGCTAAACTCTTATCTGGCTACTTTCACTACACTCATTTGATTAACTCTCCTTTAATCACTATTAAAGTGAGGGTAACCCTTTCTAGGTATTACTCTCTCAATGTCTCCTTGCTTTCTTGTAATACTATATTCATTTACCTCATCTCATGCCATTATAGCTTGCATTTCTTTGGCCAAGCACACATTCTCAAGAAAATGGCATTTAAATATTAGATTATTTTTGTGTTACATCATGGATAAAATATTCATTATGCATCCCATGGACCATATGAACTCATATATCTCATTCTCATATTTAAATACACAAATACAACTTAGAACCATCTCAAGAACTGGCCAAAAACTGTTGGGAATTATTAGAGGCACACAGCGGAAACGTTTAAAATTTTGATCCCAATTCCCACTAAGGATCCGTCAAAATCGCTTAAACCGAATAGGTTCAGAGAATTACCTTTTTCTGTCGATTGAGTTTATTGTTTACTTTTATTTGGATCACAGAAACTGACCGCAAATCAGCACCCTCTACTGGTATCTACACGAACGGGGTTCAGCAACTCAAACGATGTGCTAGCAGCCTGTCCGTATAATTCTGTATAATGTCCATACGGTGTCCCTCTCTCTAAAGATTTTGGAGGCAGCTCTAGCTCTAGATTTTCTGATATGGAAATCCCTATTTATAGACTAGAGTTTCAGATATATTTAATTAATCAAAATTAATTAAATATATCTATTAGTTTAAATTCAAATATATTCTATAGTTTAAATTTAAACTAACAATATCTAGAGCTTAATTTAAATTATCTGATTAGTTTAAATTTAAATCTATCTGAGAGAATGAAATTTAAATTATCTGATTAGTTTAAATTTAAATCTATCTAATAGAATCAAATTTAAATTAATTCATATATATATATATATATAATATCAAATATAATATATATATATATATATAATATAATATATTTCGAATTTTATTATTTATATATATATATAAATAATTCCACCATCCTAGATATTCATTGAATCTAGACACATTTCTGATTCAATGAATGTGGACATTTTAGCCCGAGTTGCTCCGTTCTTGTGTGCGACCCTGTAGGGCCATACGATGTTAGCAGTGGGTCAACTATACTGTTTGACCCACAAATCACAAGCGGCCTCTAGCAAGACATTGTGACTACCCAAATCATACGGGATCGGTGATCCGATGCAACCTATCTTACAACCTTATCATATCCCTTTTGTCACATGATATCTAGATCGAGTATGAGGCATGAAAATGTCATCCTCAACTTACTCGATCGTAACTTTTTCGATCTCCAAGCAGACTGATTATAAGATAGAACCCTTTCCATTTGAGCATGGCCATGCATTTCTTAGTCACACTCATCGAGGGGCCCAGAGATATTTCCCTATTAACCAGAGGGACAAATTCCATCTTAACCACTCATATTCCTTTGCATGAATTCCATTATACCTGATTATAGTCTTTATAATCACCTGGTTAAAGGTGACATTAGACTGTGCCAAAGTACAGTGTCCTTCATGTAGGAATTTATGGTGATCTCAAGTCCAAGGGATCAATGACACGGTTATATATGAGATAAACTTATGACCTAATCCATGTAGCTTATCTCATGACGGGTCTATCCAGTGACCTGTTCTCTAACACACGCCTATGATTTTGATTCATATCATCATACATGATTAACATTTAATCAATCAAAATCATACTAATCTTAATTCATCGTTGTTCTCACAAGAATGATTGATTAGGGACATTTTGGATAATTCAAAAATGATTTATTCATGGATATTATTATATATAAATATGCAAATAATATAATAATGTAATAAAAAGAAAACTTTTATTTCATAATAAAAACAATGTTCGCAATATAATGATTGGCCTAGGGCACAATCTCCAACAACTCCCACTTGCACTAGGTTCAATCATTAATGTTTCTAATACCTATTAACCTAACATGACGATCATGCTTAGCCTGTGCAAGTGACTTAGTAAGAGGATCAGCAACATTGTCATCAGTTGGTATTTTGCATATCTTTATATCACCTCTATCAATGATTTCTCTGATAAGGTGATATCGCCTGAGTATGTGTTTTGTCCTTTGATGTGACCTCGGTTCTTTTGCCTGTGCTATTGCACCATTGTTGTCACAGAATAAATCTATCGGATTTGAGATGGTAGGCACCACCCCTAACTCAGTGATAAACTTTTTAATCCAAACAGCTTCCTTAGCTGCATCTGATGCTGCTAGGTACTCAGCTTCTGTTGTAGAATCAGCCACAGTGCTTTGCTTTGAGCTTTTCCAACTTACTGCTCCACTATTCAAACAGAATACAAATCTTGATTGCGATCTAGAATCATTTTTGTCAGATTGAAAACTTGCATCTATGTAACCGTTTACAACAAGCTCGTCATTCAATCCTCTATACACCAAGAATACATCCTTAGTTCTTCTCAAGTACTTTAAGATATTCTTGACAGTAGTCCAGTGATTCTCACCTGGATCTGATTGAAATCTACTAGTCATACTCAAGGCATATGAGACATCTGGTCGAGTGCACAACATGGCATACATGATAAATCCAATAGCCGAGGCGTATGGAATCTTACTCATGCGCTCTCGCTCATCACGTGTACTAGGACACTGAGTCTTACTGAGATTGATGCCATGAGACATAGGTACAAAACCCCTTTTTGAATCTTGCATACTAAATCTATGCAATACCTTGTTTATGTAGGTGCATTGATTTAGACCGATTAGCCTCTTGGATCTATCTCTATAGATCCTAATCCCAAGGATGTAATTAGCCTCGCCTAAGTCTTTCATTGAGAAACACTTTCCTAACCAAGACTTGACAATCTGCAAGGTAGGAATGTCATTTCTAATAAGTAGGATGTCAACAACATAAAGCACTAGAAATATAATTATACTCTCACTAACCTTCTTGTAAACACAAGGTTCATCAATATTTTGGATAAAACCAAAATCTTTGACTACTTCGTCAAAGCGATGATTCTTACTCCGAGATGCTTGCTTCAATCCATAAATGGATTTTTAAAGCTTGCAAACCTTCCCAAAATCCTCTGAACGCATAAAACCTTCAGGTTGTGTCATATACACATCCTTAAGCAGCTTTCCATTAAGGAATGCTGTTTTCATGTCCATTTGCCAAATCTCATAATCATAGTACGCAGCAACGGCAAGAAAGATCCTGATTGATTTGATCATAGCGACTGGTGAAAAGGTTTCATCATAGTCTATACCATGTGTTTGTTTGAATCCTTTTGCAACCAATCGTGCCTTGAAGGTATGCACTTGGCCATCCATGTCAGTTTTCTTCTTGGAAACCCACTTGCACCCTATGGCTTTTATACCTTCAGGTGGGTTAATCAAGGTCTATACCTGATTGTCATACATGGATTGCATCTCAGACTTCATGGCTTCTAGCCATTTCTCAGAGTCTGATCCCATTATGGCCTCTTAATAGGTGGTTGGCTCATCTTGATCAATGAGCAACACATCACGATATCTTTGAGGCTGATGTTGTGTCCTATCAGACCTTCGTGGGCCTTGTGTTACTTGAGTAGGCTCAACAACTTGTTATGAGTCTTCTCGATTTTCCATCTCCGGTTCAATGCGATTTTGTGACTCTTGAACTTCTTCAAGATGTATTTTACTCCCACTGGTTCTTTTAGAGATGAATTCTCTTTCTAAAAAGACACCACTTCGAGCAACAAATAATTTATTCTCAGTGGGGTTGTAGAAGTAGTATCCTTTAGTTTCCTTAGGATAACCCACAAAAAGACATTTTATAGATTTGGGTGCTAGCTTATCTAAGGCCTGTTGCTTAACATATGCCTCGCATCCCCAAATCTTGAGAAAAGATAAACTGGGCTTTTTCCCAGTCCATATCTCATATGGTGTCTTTTCAACCGCCTTAGATAGAACATGGTTTAATGTAAACGCAGTTGTTTCTAATGCATAGCCCCAAAAGGATGGTGGAAGATCCGTTTGACTCATCATGGATCGAACCATATCTAATAAGGTTCGGTTCCTTCATTCAGAAATGCCATTCCATTATGGTGTTCCTAGTGGGGTTAATTGTGAGACAATACCACAATTTCTAAGATGGTCAATAAACTCTTGGCTCAAATATTCACCACTTCGATCGGATCGAAGTGCTTTAATAGATTTGCCAAGCTGATTCTGTACCTCATTTTAGAATGTTTTGAACATTTCAAAAGCTTCAGATTTGTGTTTCATTAAATAGATGTAACTATATCTACTATAGTCATCTATAAAAGTAATGAAATACAAGTGGCCTCCTCTAGCAGTTGTACTTAGTGGACCACATATATCAGTATGTACTAGGCCCAATAAGTCAGTGGCCCACTCACTGTGTCCAGTGAAAGGTGCCTTAGTCATCTTTCCCAATATACAAGATTCGCATGTGTCAAATGATTCAAAATCAAATGATTTCAGAAGTCCATCTTGATGGAGCTTTGAAATGCGTTTCTCATTTATGTGGCCTAGACGACAGTGCCAGAGATAGGTCGGATTCAAGTCGTTAGTCTTGATCCTTTTGGTAGTTATGTTATAGATATCTTGATTATTGGGAGCATCAATATTTAAATAATAATGACCACCATGCAAAACACCATCCGCATAAAAAATATTATTACGATAAATAGAACATTTATTATTCCCAATAATTGAAATAAAACCTTCCTTATCTAAATAAGAAAGTGAAACTATGTTTCTACTCAAAGCAGGAACATAATAGCAATTGTTCAAAATTAACAAAAGCCTATTAGGCAAAACTAATTCATAAGTGCCTACGGCTAAAGCAGCAACTCTTGCTCTATTTCCAACTCGTAGGTCTATTTCGCCCTTTTTCAACTTCCTACTCCTTTTAAGACCTTGCACATTTGTACAAATATGAGTTCCACATGCAGTATCTAATACCCACGTAGGAGAAGTAGAAAGATTAATTTTTATAACATAGATACCTGAAGTAATAGCCCCGCTATTCTTCTTTTTCTTTAGATCTTCCAGGTAGAGCTTGCAGTTTCTCTTCCAATGACCGGGCTCATTGCAAAAGAAACAAACTCCTTTCTTGGGAGGCTTTGCCTTCTTGGCTTCAGGCTTGGGTTTGGGCTTGTTTTGGTTCTTGAACTTATTGTTCAGGCCCTTTCCTTTGCCTTTGCCTTTCTTTTTCATTCCTTTACCTTTCTGAACCATTAAAACAGAGCTTGGATTTTTCTTAATATTTTGCTCGACAATTTTAAGCATCCCATGCAGTTCAGAAAAAGATTTCTCCATGTTGTTCATATTGTAGTTCATGACAAACTGGTCATAACTTTCAGGGAGTGAGTTTAAGATCAAATCTGTAGATAACTCCTGACTCATGGGAAATCCGAGCCTCTCAAGGTGATCAAGGTAGCCTTTCATCTTCAAAACATGAGTGCTAACTGATGCACCTTCAGTCATTTTACAGGAATGCAAGGCCTTGGTGGTTTCAAACCTTTCATGCCTTGCCTGTTGTTAGAACATTTCCTTGAGATGCATAATCATCTCATAAGCCTCCATAAGTTCCAGATCTCTTTGAAGTTTTGGGACCATGGTGGCTAACATCAGGCATCCCACATCCACAGAATCATTAAGATGCTTGGTGTGGGCATCCTTATGTGCTCTTGGAGCATTGGCTACAAGCTCCTCAGGAATGGGCTCATTTAGGACATATAGCTTTCTTTCCTGTTTGAGAATAATTCTCAAGTTCCTAAACCAGTCAAGAAAGTTTGTCCCATTGAGTTTGTCCTTCTCAAGGACGGATCGCAATGATAGTACAACAGAGTTATTTGTCAATATTTTTTTCTACAATAGAATATGCAAAAATCAAATTAATAACTTTCCACTAAAAATGACCCTCAATTTAATTTAGCGGACTAAGACCCATATTTCACTTAATTATAAGTTTGCTTTAGCAAGATGCTTAAAATTAAGCTATTTAGGTAGGTAACTCGTTTATCAATTACATTACATGTAACTCTTAGATCTTTTATAGGATTCATTCATCACATGATTCGGCATGTTTAATCCCATCTAATGCCTTGAGACCCAAAACCATTTTGATAGTTTCAATTAAGTCAAACCACTATGAAACTTATGAGTATCACCATTACCTAAGCTGTCTTACTAAAATAACCTAAGTGTATCCCACTTTGGTGGAACCTACAGTCAGGTGATCAAAGTTTTGACAGATGTTCATTAGTGGGCGGCATTGTAACTTAAAATTTTATATGAGGGATTTTATTTCATTATTTCATAAAACTAGTTGTCACACAATTATATACTACGATAGCATACATACATACATATGATCTCATCATAAAAAAATAAATGTGACACAATATGGCCCATCTATCCTATCTCCTCCTAAGCCAATGAGAGGATTTCTCTAAGATAAAATTTATATATATACAAAGAGAAACCTCGCTTGAATATTCGAGAGGAGTGTGAGATGAGAAAAGAATGTACATTCAGAATGAATAGAGAGAGGCACGACACGCAAGCCGTATTTTTTTAAAAAATTCACAAACCATAAATATCCTAGGGCCATATCATGCACCGTACCCATCCAAGCAAATCACAACACAAACACACATGTTACAAACATCTTATCTCATATGAAAGGTTGTAAATTTAGTGAATTAATTTTAAATTAGATTGTGTTGTGCTAGGATTAGATAGCAACAGCGGATTCATTCAGTGCGTCATATACAAAACGAATTCGAATTGAAACAGAATATAATCTGTACAAAATATATCAAATATATATATATATGTAACAGATTAATAATTATGTTCCTAATCACATTGAAAACTATACATATATCATATATATGAATGGATTTATTAAAAGGATCTCTTACGATTAGATTTCATGCTTTAAAATAACTTGATCAAATCAACATCGCATACATATCTCATATTAGCACATGCGAAAAATTGAGCATAAGTTAAAATTCTTAGAACACACAGGTACTCAATTTAAGCAATTATTGACGTGACTCTGATATCACTGTTGAGAATTATTGGAGGCATACAGCAGAAACGTTTAAAATTTTAATCCCAATTCCTACTAAGGATCCATCAAAATCGCTTAAACCGAATAGGTTCAAAGAATTACCTTTTTCTGTCGATTGAATTTGTTGTTTACTTTTATTTGGATCAAAAAAAATGATCGCAGATCAGCTCCCTCTACTGGTATCCACACAAACGGGGTTTAGCAACTCAAATGGTGTGCTAGCAGCCTGTCCGTACAATTCCGTACGACATCCATACAGTGTTCCTCTCTCTAAGCATTTTGGAGGCAGCTCTAGCTCTAGCTTTTCTGATATGGAAATCCCTATTTATAGACTAGAGTTTCAGATATATTTAATTAATCAAAATTAATTAAATATATCTTTTAGTTTAAATTCAAATCTATCCTATAGTTTAAATTTAAACTAACAATATCTAGAATTTAATTTAAATTATCTGATTAGTTTAAATTTAAATCTATCTGATAGAATCAAATAAAAATTATCTGATTAGTTTAAATTTAAATCTATCTGATAGAATTAAATTTAAATTATTTGATTAGTTTAAATTTAAATCTATCTAATGGAATCAAATTTAAATTAATTCATATATATATATACATATATATATAATATTAAATATAATATATATATGTAATATATTTTGAATTTTATTATATATATATATATATAAATAATTCCTCCATCCTAGATATTCATTGAATCTAGACACATTTCTGATTCAATGAAAGTGGACATTTTAACCCGAGTTGGTCCGTTCTTGTGTGCGACCCTGCAGGCCTATACGATATTGGTAGTGGGTCAACTACACTGTTTGACCCACAAATCATAAGCGGCCTCTAGCAAGACATTGTGACTACCCAAATCATGCAGGATCGGTGATCTGATGCAACCTATCTTACAACCTTATCATATCCTTTTTGTCACACGATATCAAGATCGAGTATGAGGCATGGAAATGTCATCCTCAACTTACTTGATCGTAACTTTCTCGATCTTCGAGCAGACTGATTATAAGATGGAACCCTTTCCATTTGAGTATGGCCATGCATTCTCAGTCACACTCATCGAGGGGCCCAGAGATATCTCTCTATTAACCAGAGGGACAAATTCCATCTTGACCACTCATCTTCCTCTGCATGAATTCCATTATACCTGATCATAGTCTTTATAATCACCTGGTTAAAGGTGACATTAGACTGTGCCAAAGTACAGTGTTCTTCATGTAGGAATCTATGGTGATCTCAGGTCCAAGGGATCAATGACACGGTTATATATGAGATAAACTTATGACCTAATCCATATAGCTTATCTCATGACGGGTCTATCCAGTGTCCTGTTCTCTAACACACGCCTATGATTTTGATTCAATCATCATACATGATTAACACTTAATCAATCAAAATCATACTAATTTTAATTCATCATTGTTCCCACAAGGATAATTGATTAGGGACATTTTGGATAATTCAAAAATGATTTATCCATAGATATTATTATATATAAACATGCAAATAATATAATAATGTAATAAAAAGAAAACTCTTATTTCATAATAAAAGCAATGTTCACAATATAATGATTGGCCTAGGGTACAATCTCCAACAAAAACTCGAGCTTATGAACCATATACACAAAATTTGCATGTGCAGCCTCGGGTTAGTATGCCAAATTTCTATTATGAACTTTCAAAAATTATAACTAATTTTAGAAAAAATTGAAATCAAACATAATATACCATTCTAGAAAGCTGCAAATGTCTAATTTATGCTAAAAATATATTCAGACTAAAAAAGAGACGTTTAGCTACTAGAAATTGATAGAATAGTAACCAAACTTTCCTGGCACTATTGGTACTGTCATAGAACTTTAAAAATTCATATCTCTCTGATTAGACATTCAATTGAGCTGATCTTGGTGGCCATGGAAATATTATCATGTCTAGTTTATATCTACAAAATTTCACCAAGCATTAGACACCATTTGGCCTTTGAATGACATAGGAGAAGAAACTGACTATATAAATAATAACCATACTAGAACAGTTGAAATTTGGGAACTTTGAAAATTCATAATTAATTTTACAGAGTTCTAAATAATCTGGTCTTTAGCTTTCTAAAAATATGTAAATGAGATCTATATGAATGCCAAATTTCATGGGTAAATTCGTTCATTTAGTCAGATTGTGTCATATGGTTGCAAAATGACACTTTTTATGTCTTATCAGGGTCTCAAATGGTCCAAATCCACTTCTAAGACATCCATGGCCACTTGAGCATGTGGGAAAGCACTAAAATTGTCTACTAAACATGTCTCAAAGGTGTACAAACCTAGATTTCACAAACTCACTCTCTCACCCCAAGGTGTACACAAGAACACACATGTTTTATTTTGCTATTCAATGTCTAAAAATTGCTACACCATTCATATGGCATCAAATCTCATATATACATCAAGTGTTCATGTAATTACATATGTTTAAAGGATCATACAATATATTCATCATGGAATTACATTATATGCCATTCATATGGCTACAAATGGAGAAAATCCACAATTCTATGTCAATCTCTTTCCTTTAAACTTAGTGGCTTCCATTCCTTGACTTAATTGGTCTACCTAGACATGTTAGATAATGGGAGAGGAAAGAATGAGATTCTAAGAATCCTAATAGCTCTTCTCCTTTTCAACCACACATAAAGAATGCAAATCCAGGTCCAAAAATGAATGCATGGACATCATGGCTTTCATAATCATTCATGAAACATCTTTAGCATTCAAGAAGTCATATAAAACATACATAGGCTTGTCAAGCTAGTAGTTTAGCCTCACCCATTCTCTTTAAGGATTTTGGACTTACCTCACCCATTTTCTTAAGGGTTCTTGATTAAGCCTCACTTTTGGAACACTTTTGGCTTTATCTCACCCATTCTTGAGGGTTCTTGGCTTATCTTCACCATTGCTAAGGACTTTTGGCTTCACCACACTCAAGCAAACCAAGATATAGTCATAAAACATCATTTAAGTGCATAACATAACAACATGATACCATGGAATATAGACATATGCTAAAATATCTTTCATGGCTTAAAATATAAATACACACGTCCAAAGACAAGATAAACATTCACTTATGCATGAGAGAAAGGAGAGAGAGCTACTTTGGTGTACAATAATACACTTTTCTCCTTAAAAATGGTTCTTCCCCCTCTGCCAAGCACTCACAAGAAGGTGGTACTCGATTCCTTTAGCTTAAAAACATTATATGAAAGCCAATTACACTCTTGGAACAATTTCTAAAACTACACATACACTAGAAAAGCTAGATGGCTCAAATGGTTTAATTATGGTTCCATAAGGCACCTAATGAAGCAATGTTGGGAAAACATAATCTTGGCTTCATTCTTTCCATTAGTTTATGACTCTTGACTCCATTTAGACCTTTTAGAGCTATCACACAATTAATTTAAGGAATCTCACTAGGTGTTGCTTCTTTAGGTCATAATATAGAACCTATAACTATATCTCACTATCCATGACTTCTAAAATTTTTTCAAGGCTTCCTCTTATCCTCTACCATTATATATGATTCAAAATCAAGCTTGGAATAAATTAAAACTACCCTTTGGTACTTCTTCTAGCCTAGGCCGAAGCTATGCACCAAGAGAACACCAAGTGAGTTTATTTTGTTTTCTTGATGGGAGATGTATGTGAGAAGCTTTCTAGGGATCTTAGGAGCTCATCCAAACATCCATTTTGGCCTAGGAACTTTTGCATCAAAATAGAATTTTAGTGGAATACTTGAAACCCTAACTTTGCTATCTTAAAATCTAATGGTTGTTTTGTTGTTTTCTTTGCATATTCTTGTTCTTTTCCCTCATTTTTCTAAGATTCACTCTTTATTTAGCTAGAAATTCAACCCTTCTTGGCTGGTCTTATATGGGGCGAAACACACACAGGAGAAAGAACAAGATGAATCAAGCATAAAGTAGCAAAATACCTTGGTTTCTTGGCTTCCTCTCCTTAAATTCAAATTTTCCTCCTTAGGTTTGACCTCAAAATAGACCTAAAAATTTTAATAAACCCATGGGAAAGAAGAGAAAAAGAAGGAGAAGGAGTTTGCTAAGGAGAAACTGAGAAAAACCATTAAAATCCATACCTTTCTCTTGCTTTTTCTTCTCCCTTTCTTTCCTCCCTCGTGCACCTCACTCCCTTGGTCCTTTCTTTGATTTAGGGTAGAAATGAAATGATCCAAATGAAGAAAAGCGTGGGGCATGGGGTATATATATCTAGGTTTCAAGAATTGTTTCCAAAAATTCCATTTAGGTCCCTTCAATTTGGCATTTTTGTTTTTAGTTCATTTTATCTCCTTTTTTAGAACCATTTTTTCTATCATAAAAATTAGATCCTCAATCTTATAAAATGCCTTTGGAATCACTCAAAATTCAGGTCAACTGACATTACAAAATATACATAGGAGGGGTTTTAACTGTTCTAGGGATTCCTATAGTTTTCAGGGCCTCTGAGAACCTTGGAAAACTTATTTTTTTTCTTTCATTTAAAAATCCTTTCTATGAGTTTTCTAAAAAGTGCCTGAAATTATGAAAATGCCATGCATCTTGATTGAATTTTGTCTGGTCATTTTGGCTTTATTTTTAGGGCACCTCTGACCTTGGATCCTCATTATTTGAAGTCTAGATTATCACTATAATTTTATTGGACCTCAAATCATTCTCTTTAGGGGACTTTCTTTTGTATCCAAGGAGTTTTATGTGTTTACAGAGGAACCGAACGTTACGTTTCTCACATTTTTTCATGTTTTCATAAGACCAAATATTACATTTCCTCTCTCCTTACATAAATTTTGTCCTCAAAACTTAGGGGTATAACCTCATTTAGCTTTTCTTTTATATTCGGTAACTGACCTTTTCTTTCCCTTCTTCCTAGCTCTATTTACTTCCTTTAGAGACTAAGCTCTTTTACCAATGAATTTATGTCACTAGTTTACTATACATATCTAATTCTCTTTTTTGTGCTAATGCTATAGAGCCTTTAACTTGCTCTAATCATAAGGGAAAGTAGTTTTTGACACTGCATGTACCCTTATACTCTGGCCCATCTCCTGGGAGAGCTTCTTATTTCATATCTGATTAGTCTTATCCTGTTTATAGGAATTGACTTTCTTGTCTAGTTAACTTACTTGCATGTGCCTTAGGAGATAGCTTATCCCATGGCTTTCTATAAGATCTCATTGTCTCTCTTTATTCATTAAGAGTCATTAGAGACATCTATCTGCTTATTTAACTTACTTAAATATTAGTCCACTACTTAATCTTATTTGTTTTCTCACTAGCTTATCCCATATTTATCATCATATTTCTTTCTATCTTAAGTCTCATAGTTGTATCACTTACTGGGATTATAGCTTCTTTTCAAAAGGTTGTTATTCTCAATCATCCCAGTCTCATTTCTTACTTTGACTCTTGCCTTTTCAGGCTTGGACTGTGTTTTACTCTCTTTATTCATTCAAGAAAGGGTTTATATAACTCTTTGGCTTAATGATTGATCCTCATACTCTTACTCTTTTCTATACTAATATTGAAGAGCAACTACCACTGACTATTATTGAATTCTTGTGAGATGCTAATTTTTCATAATCTCAGTTGTTAGAGATATAGTCTACCACTTACCCTATCAAAAAAAACTATATCAGATCCGTCTCTAAACATATAACTATGGTATATAGGGATCTTTCTATCCCTAGGTCGAGTCCAATGTCTACTAGGTAGTGGTTCATCTAGCTATAATACGGGAAAGCTACTTTTTTGCTTTTCTCATCCCACACACTATGCTCATCTCTCAAGAGATCTAGTCAGTAATCTAACTATCTGAGTAAAGCCTTCATATCTCTATGGCAATGGTCTACTAAACTTAAGAGGTCTCTAGTCTCTGAGACAAAACTGTTTGTAACTATACTGATCTACGAGACTAACTGATCTGGAAAAAATATCTCAGGCCATCATCTCCCTTGAGAACTACTGTACTGTAACTATGGGCTCTCTGTATCTCTGTGGGATCTACTAAGACCCCTAGGTCTATTGCAACCTCTTAGAGCCCTGTTAGGGTTTGCTGCAACCTGCTATACGGTGCTGGGATCTACTACAATCCATCTCTAAGAGATGTCAGAGCCTAAGATCACTGTATCTGACAGTAAAATACATGCTCACTAAGTCTAATAACCATTGCTCATAATGACTGAAGGTAAACTCAGATATCTACTATGCTCTTCATGTGAAATAGATTATGTGGCACTTATTTCTCTGTTGATCCTATTAGACCAATACTTTGAAGTATTCTAATTTTCACTCACTATTCCCTATGGGATCCTCAAGTTCTCACTTCAAGCCTTTCCACTTAGGCTTTCCTTTTTTACTCTTACTGGCTTGCTACACTTTACCTGTACTATTTCTGTCTTTTCTTTCATATCTCGTAATTTCTAACTATGCCTCTGTTCCACTTTTAAGTGCCTTTAGCACCAGGGCATCACATACATTGAGTGTATCTAACATCTCTTATAGGATAGAGGTTGTAAGCTAGTCTCTTTTCACTTCATTTAGTCATATCATTAGGGACTCTAACTTCTACACTCTAATACTACTAGCATGTTCCCTTTTGCATCATTGTTCTTTACTGGGGAATCCCTTTTACATACTTTTCTTATCATTTTGATATTACTGAAATCCCTTATTTCTCTTTCTTTAGCTTATCTCTTGATTTAACTAACTATGATACTCTTTGATTATCGAGACCTTCTTTATGGTTGATGCCATTATTTGCTACACACTCAAGTTACATTACTACTGAGTTAGCCAGGCTCAATATCATGTAACCATTGTTGCAAGCAAACCATAGCATCAATTACTAATACACAATTGTATTATGACCGAGCTCAAGCCATTATCCCCAATATAGTATAAGTTCCCCAACAATCTAAAGTACCCTCTTATTATCAGGCACTATCTTTTTTTTTTTCATATAACACTCAGGGAAAGGGAACTTTTTCTTTAATTTCTTACATCATTTACTGTACTACCTGAGGTCATTTATGTTTCCCAGTGGTCTCTATTTAAGGCCTTACATCATGCTTCCTTGACATCTGTACTAAGGACAATGGTGCTTGCTAACGCACTCATTCATGTTATTTGTTCATCTATTTTTAATTCATTATGTCCTCGGTTCTAACATTGCAACACACTTTCTCTATACTCAAGAGCATGTTTATTCCTCCTTAGTTCACTTTTACTTACTCACTTTCTATAAAGTAGGGGAAGGGTCTGATTCTTCTTATTCTCTTACTTTATTCTTAACTAGACTGTTCCTCTATAAGGAATTGTCCCTTGTGAACCCTAGAATTTACTCTCTTTAAAGCTCGTGACTCACCTTACTACTTTACATAGTCCTGGAGCTCACTCGCTTATGTGGCTTTTAATTTTCTTTAGCTTCCTTGGAGGCACTTGAGACATTAGCTGCTTACCTCAGCTCTTCTCTCATTTTTCTTTTATCTCCAAGAGCATACTTTACTACTTATAGGGTGGTACTAACTTGATTCAGGTCATATATTTTCTTAATGTCCTGAATTTATTTTATCAATAACTTTATGCTCCACTTAGTACTCTATAACTCATGAGCTTTTACATTACATGAGTCTCATGCTAAGGAAGCTTATCTGACAAAGTATTAAACTCTTACCTGACTATCTTTAATAAATTTACTCTATTAACTCTCTTTTAGTGACTACTAAGGCAAGGGTATCTTTTACTAAGTGCTTGTTTCTCAACTCTTCTTCGCCTTTCTCTTATTACTGTAACTATTAAGTTAGGGTTTTCCCTCTTGGAGAGTTACTGACCACTAGCAAAGTGGTTCTCTATCTCATTATATCTCATTTTCATTCTAGGATATCATCCCTGAGGCATACTGTCCTCATAAACTCGCTATATTCTTGATGCTATTAGCACTAAATCATGTCAATTTAATGGCTATGAGAACATCCTATCACTAAGATCCAAGATCTTGTCGACAAGGTCTTGCATTTTACAATGTAAATTTTGAGACCTTGTCAACAAGGTTTTCTTGCTAGTGAGTACAAGATCTTTAACAACAAGTAACAACACATTAGGTATGACACTTGTTCTCTTACATAGACGTACCCTCACCTTACACCTATACTCGTAGTATGCTTTAGATATCTGAAGCTCACAGTAAAGACCTGTCATTCACTGGCACATAAAATAGCATTCTAGGTTGGAGTCAACGCCTTGTGGGCGGATCTCAACAACTTTACTACTATCGTGTCTAATTGGTTAGCTTTGGGTGTTACTCAATCTTAGACATACTTGAGCTCATTCATAAGCTCGGTTAGTCTCTTTCTTAGACTCATGTCCTAGGCCTACTGCTCATTTATTGCTTAATTATTCTCGACATCTGCCAATGGGTCATTTATCTCTCTTTATCTCACTTACATTAGGGGTCTTACTCTGTACTCTGTCCGACCCCTTAATAGATTATTTCTCATATTAATTTGAATATGACCAATAAGGCCTTTCATATGGCAATACACCCCATCATCACTAGTACTTCTGGTTTGGCTACATGATTCGAGCCTCAACTGCCTTTGTGTTCAACCCCTCATTAAGGCTAAAGAATTCTGCCTCTTGCATTATTCATGTATAGCCAACTAGTATATCTGGGCTTTCAGGCTTAGTGGAGTGTTGCTTATAGGCTCTAGCCTTTGGCTTGAGGAATAACTTTCTAATTCATCTAAACATTTGGGTATCATGGCTGAAGGAAAATAGCTCTCTCTCATTTCCCCTCTGATTGATTCTTGGGTAGCAACAATTTCATCTCATACTACACTACATTACTACCTATCTCTGCCTCAGGAAAAACATCTCGAAATTTTTAGAGTATGACAATTAGGGAGGATTAGGCCTCTTATGGTCTATCTGAGCGAGCCTCTCTTGCAACTACATGATAATAACCTCTTGCTGCAAGCACACACAGCTTGCCACAGATCTCGGCAAGCTATCATAGCCTATAGAGCTCCAGCCATAGGATCAATCTACTCTATTCTAGCCTTACTCGCTTAACCCTAGAGGCCTACCTCTCTTAGTGTTCACTACCTACTCAAAGACCATTCTAACAACTTATTCAACATAAACATAAACATATGCCACATTCATACACCCAAAATGTCCAAAACAAGCTTATACATACTTGTAACGTTGCTTCCTCAAGCTATATACATCCCTAAAAGGCCTAAAACTTTTTTTTGATATCAATAAAGTATAATACCATATTCATTTACCTCATCTCATGCCATTATAGCTTGCTTGGCCAAGCACACATTCTCAAGAAAATGGCATTTAAATATTAGATTATTTTTGCGTTACATTGTGGATAAAATATTCATTATATGTTCCATGGACCATATGAACTTATTCATCTCATTCTCATATTTAAATACACAAATACAACTTAGAACCATCTCAAGAAGTGGCCAAAAACTTGAGCTCATGAACCATATACACAAAATTTGCATGTGCAGCCTCGGGTTAGTGTGCCAGTTTTCTGTCATGAACTTTGAAAAATCATAACTAATTTTAAAAAAATTGAAATCAAGTAGACTACACCATTCCAGAAATCTATAAATGTCTACTTTATGCTAAAAATATGTTCAGACCAAAACAAAGACTTTTAGCTATTGGAAATCGATGGAACAGTAACCAAACTCGCTAGCACTATAGGTACTGTCACAAAGCTTTAAAAATTCATATCTCTCTGATCAGACATCCAATTAGGGTGATCTTAGTGTCCATGGAAAGCTTATAATTTCTAGTTTATGTTTGCAAAATTTCATGAGTAGTGGACACCATTTGGCTCTTGAATAACGTAGGAGAAGAAACTGACCTTATGAACAGTAACTATACTAGAATTACTAAAATTTGGAAACTTTGAAAATTCATAATTAATTTCACAGAGCTCCAAATAATCTACTCTTTATCTTTTCAAAAATCTCTAAATGAGATCCATATACATGCCAAATTTCATGGGTAAATTCGTTCATTTAGTTAGATTGTGCTATAGGGTTACAAAATGACACTTTTTATGTCTTATAAGGGTCTCAAATGGTCCAAATCCACTTCTAAGACATCCATGGCCACTTGGGCACATGAGAAAGCATTAAAATGGTCCACTAAACATGTCTCAAAGATGTACAAACCCAGATTTCACAAACTCCCTCTCTCACCCCCAAGGTAGCTCTCTCTCCTTTCTCTCATGTATGAGTTTATTTTGTTTTCTTGATGGGAGATGTATGTAAGAAGCTTTCTAGGAATTTTAAGAGCTCATCCAAACATCCATTTTGGCCTAGGAACTCTTGCATCAAAACATAATTTTAATAGAACACTTGAAACCCTAACTTTGCTATCTTAAAATCTAATGGTTGTTTTGTTGTTTCCTTTGTATATTCTTGTTCTTTTTCCTTATTTGCCTAAGATACACTCTTGGTTTGGCTAGAAATTAAACCCCCCTCGGTTGGTCTTATATGGGGCGAAATACACACAAGTGAAAGAACAAGATGAATCAGGCATAAAGTAGTAAAATACCTTGGTTTCTTAGCTTCCTTTGCTTGCTCTTCACTTTGCTTAGCTTCCTCTCCTTAAATTAGAATTTTTCCCCTTAGGTCTAACCTCAAAACAAACCCAAAAACTTTAATAAACTAATAAGAAAGAAGAGAAGAAGAAAGAGAAGGAGTTTGCTAAGGAGAAATTAAGAAAAATCATGAAAATCAATGCCTTTCTCTTGCTTTTTCTTTTCCCTTTCTCTCCTCCCTTGTACGCCTCACTCCCTTTGTCCTTTCTCTAGTTTAGGGTAGAAATGAAATGATCCAAATGAAGAGAAGAGTGGGGCGTGGGGTATATATAGCTAGGTTTCAAGAATTGTTTCCAAAAATTCCATTTAGGTCCCTTTAACTTGGCATTTTTGTTTCCAATCCGTTTTAGCTCCTTTTTTCGAACCTTCTTTTCCATCATAAAATTTAGATCTTTAATCTTATAAAATACCTTTGGAATTATTCAAGTTGGAGTTAAAACCTTTCCGAATCAAAGGATCAAAGTTTGGCTCAACTGACATTAGAAAACATACACTGAAGGAGTTTTAACTGTTCTAGGGTTTTCTATAGTTTTCAGGGCCTCTGAGAATCCTGGGGAACTCATTTTTTCCATTTAAAAATTTCTCTTATGATTTTTCTAAAAAGTGCCTGAAATTACAAAAATGCCACTGCATCTTCGTTGAATTTTGTCTAGTGATTTTGGCTCCGTTTTCAAGACACTTCTACCTTTGGAATCACTCAAGTTAGAGCTAAAACCTTCCCAAACTAAAGAGTCAAAGTTTGGGTCAACTGACGTTAGAAAACATACACCGAAGGAGTTTTAACTGTTCTAAGGTTTCTTATAGTTTTCAGGGTCTCTGAAATCCCTAGGAAACTCATTTTTTCCATTTAAAAATTTCTCCTATGAGTTTTATAAAAAGTGCCTAAAATTACAAAAATGCCACTGCATCTTCGTTGAATTTCGTCTGGTCATTTTGGCTCCATTTTCAAGACACCTCTGATTTTGGATCTTCATTATTTGAGGTCTAGATTATCACTTTAATTTTATTGGACCTCAAATCATTCTCTCTAAAGGACTTTCTTTTGTATCCGATGAGTTTCGTACGTTTACGGAGATATCGAACGTTACGTTTCTCGCATCTTCTCACGTTTTCGGAAGACCAGATATTACATTTCTCATATTTATGAAATTACTAAATCAGGGATTTACCCCTTGGAGAGTTAGTGACCACTAACTAGGTGGTCCTCTATCTCATTATATCTCATTTTCGTTTTAAGGTATCATCCCTGAGATATACCCTCCTTGTAAACTTGCTACATTCTTGATGTTATCAGCACTAAATCATGTCGATTCAATGGCTACAAGGAAATTCTATCACCAAGATCCAAGATCTTATCCACAAGGTCTTGCATTTTGCAATGTAAATTTTGAGATCTTGTCAACAGGGTTTCCCTACTAGTGAGTACAAGATCTTTTAATGGTGACTAATAATAAATAATATATTAAGATATGACACTTGTTCCTTTATACAGATGTATCCTTCCTTTACACATATACCCATAGCATGCTTTACATAGGCTCATGGTGAAAGCCCGTCATTCACTGACATATAGAATAGCATTTTAGGTTGGAGTCAACGCCTTGTGCGCAGGTCTCAACAACCTTTCTACTCCCATGTCTAACAGGCTAGCTCTAGGTGCTACTCAATCTTAAATATTCTCTGGCTCATTCTTTAGCTAGGCTAGTCTCTTTCTTAGACTTATGTACTAAACTCGCTACTCATCTATTCTTAATTATTCTTGGCATCTACTAGTAGGTCATTTATTTCTCTTTCATCATGTTCACACTAGGGGTTTTATTCTTTGGGCTCTGTCCAACCCCATAATAGTTTATTTCTCATATTAATCTAAATATGACCAACAAAGCCTTCCATATGGCAATACACTCCATCATCACTAGTACTTCCTTTTTGGCTACATGATTCGAGCCATAACTATCTTTGTATTCAGCCCATCATTAACACTAAAGGGTTCTACCCCTTACATTATTCATGTACAGCCAAACGATACACCTGGGCTGTCAGGGCTCCAGGGAGTGTTGCCTATAGACTCTAACCCTTGGCTTGAAGGAATAATTTTTTGGGCTCTCTAATTCATCTAGACATCTAGGTGTCATGGCTAGGAGAATATAGCTCTCTCATTTCCCCTCTAACTGATTCCTAGGCAATAATAGTTTCATCCCATACTATGCTGCATCACTACCTATCTCTGTATCAGGCAAAATATCTCAGAATGGTCAGAGTGTGACAACTAAGGAGAATTAGGCCTTTCATAGTCTCTCTTTAAGCAAATCTCTCTTACAACTATATAGTAATAGCCTCTTGTTGTTAATACACATGGCTTGCCATGGATCCCAACAAGCTACCATAGCCTATAGTGCTCTAGCCATAGGATCAATCAGCTTTGTTCTAGCCTTATTGGCTTAACCTTAGAGGCCTACCTCTTCTAATGTTCACTACCTACTCAAAGACCATTCTACAACTTACATTACATAAACATAGGCATATGCCACCTTTAGACACCCAAAATGCTTTGTACAAGCCTTTACATAACCATACCGTCACATCCTTAAGCCATATACAACCTTAGAAGGCCTGGAGCTTTGCTTTGATACCAATAAATGTAATACTTTAGTTTCTTTACCCTTATAGATTAGTACCATAAGCTATCTCATTCATAACATGCATGATAGAGCACCATTTCAAGGAAGAACATACCTTACATAAAGAAAATATTGAATATTTAAATGTATATATTTGTGTTACATAAGGTTTTATTTCCTCATCTTATGCTCCATGAATCATGTGAACTCATCCACATCATTTTCTAGTCATAGCACACCCATACAAGTCATACTCATCACATTTGATCTCATTCACTTCGGGTTTGAAGTTACATCACACAAATTCCATAGTTTGCTCTCGGGTTTAGAATTCACTTTCTTGATGCAAACTTTGGAAATTTATAACTAATTTTTTAAAAAATTGAAATCAAGAAAATCATAACATTATAGAAATTTGTGGATGTCTAATTTTGCATAAAAATAAGTCTAGACCAATGCCGTGGCCGTAAGCTATCAAAAATTGATGGAACAGTAACATAGATCAGGTTGCATTACTGGTACTATCATGCCAATTCAAAAATTCATATCTCCCTTTACAGAACTTCAAATTAGATTATCTTAGTAGCCATGGAAAGCTTATGATGTCTAGTTTATGCCTATAAAATTTCATAAGTATTAGACTTCATTTGGCCTACTTGTGATATGGAGAAGAAAACTGACCAAATGAACAGTAACCATACCACTTATGCATAATTTAGTAAACTTTGAAAAATCATAATAAATTCTATAGAGCTCCAAATTGAGTGATACTTGACTTTGTGAAAAAATATAGATGATACCTACTTGCTGGCCAAATTTCATGAAAAAACTCATTCATTTGGTCACATTTTGGTTTAGCACACCATTTGGTCAAGATTAAAGTTCAAAATGGCATCTCAAGACACCAAATGGCCTTTCTTGCATTTCACAACCACTTGGGTAAGTTTAAAAGCATAAACACCATACATAAAAGCATGCCAAATGATTTAAACCATTATAGAGCTCAATCCCATCCTGCCATATCCATACATATATAAGAATATCAAGTTATATAATGGCAAAGGAGTGGCAAAATCTTACATTTTCATTCATCTAGCTTCCATATTGATACATACACTATTTGTACATATATTAAAACATGATCAACAGTTTATATCATAGATACATCTCATGGGTACATAGTTTGACATCAAAATATAATTAAACAAGCCATTTCTCTATCTTGTTGTCATAATATTGCTTCTTATGCTTATTAGCTTCTATTTCCTTGTCTACTTGGCTCACCTAAACATGGTTAGACATGAGTGGGGGAAGAGTAAGATTCAAAGAATCCCAATAGCTCTTAACCCTTTTAAACATACATAATGGATGCATCAACAAGTCAAAAAATGCATGCATGATATTCAAGTAACTAGTGAACATGTTCAAGACATTTTCCTTGTCACATAACTCATACATAACAAATATAAGTTTTCAAGGGCATTGGTCTAGCCTCACCCATCTTTCTTGGGACTTTTAGATTTGCCTCACCCATTTTAAAGAGACTTTTGACTAAGTCTCACTCTTCTTGAGACTTTTGGCTTTATCTCACCCATTTCTAAGGACTTTTAGCTCATCCTCACCCTTGCTAAGGGACTTTTGGCACAACCAAACTCATGCAAGCCATTATGCAATCATAACCATATTTCAAGAAATATAATGGTACCATAACATATAAGTATAGGCTAGAAACATTTCTCATGACTCACACATACACACAAGCACTCCAAGACAAGTAAACATCTAAGCCATGTATGAGAAAAAGGTTAGGGAGCTACCTTGAAGCAATAACACAACACTTGAAATTCTTCTTCCTCTTTTTCGGCCAAGCCTTGCAATTAGGTAGCCCTTGGTTCTCTTGGCCTAGACAAATTAAAAGAGACATAAATCACTTATAGAAATAAGCCTTGGCATCATACACACTCTATATGAAGCTACTTTGTTCTATGGCTCCATTATACTTCCATACAAGACCTTATGAAGCAACTAGGAGAATTCATGGTCTTGACTCTCATTTCTCATTCATTCTAGGTCTCTTGACTCCTTTTAGACTCCTTGAAGTCATCATACATTCATTTTAAGGAGCCTAACTATAAGTTGCTTCATAATATCACATTATGGAGCCTACACCTCCATCTCCATCTCATGTTCCATAACTTCTAATTTTTTTTCAAGGCTTCCACTAATGTTCTTCTATTATATTTAGTCTTATTCCAAGCTTAGAACAAATTAAAACACTCCTTAAGTGCATAAAGTGGGTTAGGCTAAAACATGAAGAGCATTATGCACCTATGGAGTTTGCTTGCTTTCTTTTAGGGAATTGGCACTTGTGAAGCTTCCTAGATGTCTTGAAAACACATATATACTCTTAGACAACTTAAATTACTACTAGAAAGTTTCATCTTAGCCTAGGTGCAACCAAATCCCTAAATTCTATAACTTACATTCTAAAGCTTCCTTTTCAATTTTAGTTGTATATTCTTAATCCTCACACTCCATAATCCTTGGTTCCATCAAGAACACATGAAGAAAAACTCTCCTCCTCACTTTCTCTCTTTATATCAAAGCTTAAATAGCATGGAAACACAAGATTTTGCAAGTATTTCAAGTAAAGTCTTACCTTAAAATAGAGCTCTTTTCGCGTAGATTACTTTCCACTGATTGGTTTCTTGAAAAGAGTTCCTTTTTGGCTTGGGTCAGACCTAAATCTTCAAGTTTTCAAGAAAAGAAAACCACCATTGCAGAGCTCTTGGAGAGATGAATAACTTTCCTAATTGGTGAGGGATGAAATGGGACCGTTTACTTACTTACCTAAACGGAAGCTTAAACTTTTTCTCTCTCCCCTCTCTTGATTTCATGCCATGGCTACTCAAATTTCTGAAAATGGAAGCTTGGAGAAGGTAATGAGGTGTAATCTTACTTAAGAAGCCTCTTTTATAATTTTTCAAAATGACTATTTTGCCCCCACGTGCCTATTTGCTCTGTTTAGGCTTATTTTAACTCTTTTTTTAGAACTGTCTTTTCCATTATAAAATTTAAGTCCTATAATTCATAGAATATCTTTGGTTTCATCCAAATTGAATTAAAACCTTCCCGAACAAATCGGTCAAAGTTTGGGTCAATCGATGCTCTAAAACGTAAATTGGAAGGGCTTAAACAATTCTAGGGGTTCCTATAGTTTTTAGAGCCTTTGAGAACCTCGAGAAACTCATTTTTCTCATTTAAAAATTCCTCCTTTGCGTTTTCTAAAAAGTGCTTGAAATTACAAAAATGCCACTGCATCTTTGTTGAATTTCATCTGATTATTCTGGCTTCATTTTCAAGGTACCTTTAGCTTTAGATCCTCATTATTTGAGGTCTAGATTATTACTCTAATTTTATTAGACCTCAAATCATTTTATCTGGGGGACTTTTTTTTATATCTGATGTGTTTCGTATGTTTACAGAGAAACTAGATATTACATTTCTTCATGTTTACGAAGGAACTGGATGTTACAGGATAGATCCATCATGAGATAACTACATGGATCCAGTCATAAGTGTATCTTATATATAGCTATGTCACTAAACCCTCAGACCTGAGATCACCATAGATTCCTATATGAACACTATACTTTGACATAGTCAAAAGTCACATTTAACCAGGTGATCATAAAGGCTATAATCGGGCATAGTTGAAGGAAGATGAGCGGTCAAGATAGAATTTGTCCCTCTCATTAGTGGAGAGATATCTCTAGGCCACTCGATGAGTGAGACTGAGAAATGCATGGCCATGCTTGGATGGAAGAGTTTTCTATTTATTCTGTCAGTATACTCGGAGATCGAGAAATTGACAGTTGAGTAAAATGAGGATGACATTTCCATGCCTTATACTTGACCTTGATATCGTGTGACAAAAGGGTTGTGACAGGTTTGTATGATAGGCTGCATCGAATCATCGATCCTTATATGATTTGGGTAGTCACAATATCTTACTAGAGGCCACTTGTGGTTTATGAATAGGATAGTGTTATTGACCCACTGCCAATGTCATATAGGCCTACAAGGTCACACACAAGAACAGACCAACTCAAGCTAAAATGTCCAGATTCATTAAGCCTAAAAAAGCGTCTAGATTCAATTAATGTAATATTCAATTTAAGGTGGAGGAATTTTATAAATATATTTGATATATATATATATATATTATAAAAATTCAATATATATATATATGATATATTTGATATATTCTATATTTCGATATATATATATCATCTAATTAATTTAAATGAGTTAGTTTTAAATTTGATTCTACATGATAGATTTA
Organism: Erythrophleum fordii; assembly: GCA_032878935.1. Classification (NCBI taxonomy): domain Eukaryota; kingdom Viridiplantae; phylum Streptophyta; class Magnoliopsida; order Fabales; family Fabaceae; genus Erythrophleum; species Erythrophleum fordii. Next base: position 24,179,264 of record JAVQMF010000046.1, read on the forward strand.
AATTTAAATTAATATGATAATTTGAATTTAATCCATGTGATAGATTAAATTTAAATTTGGTTCTAGATTTAGATTAAATAATTAGTTTAAATTATTCTATAAGATAGATTTGAATGTAAACTAATCTATTTAATTATGATTTGAATTAATTTAAATAATGTATTTAAATTAATCAAATATATCCTAAAATCCTAATATAATACATCTCTATAAATAGAGAGGCTAGAGTTTTCTATGATGATTTTTAGAGAGGGCCGCCTCCCACCCTAGAGAGAGAAAGCGTATAGACGCTTAGTGAGAGAAAGGGAAGAACGTCTTCTCTCCTTAAACGTAAGGACATTTGTGCTCAGTGGTGTTAGTATGCCGTTTGAGTTGCAGTGACTAATCGTGTCGATACCAATAGAGGGAACTAGTCTAAAGCATCAGTTCTTGAGATCCAACTGTAGAAAGAGAACTTAAAGAATCACATGATAAAGGTAAAAATCTCTAACTTTACTCTATTTAAACGACATTAATGGATCTATAGGAGGGAATCGAATTCAATTTTTTAAAATTTTTGTTGTGTGTGTCCTAAGAATCCTAACAATATATCCTGTGTTTAAACTTTTGGACGTGCTCAAATGGTCATGGTTTATGTAGGAAGCTATTTGGTATCATTTGATGCCATTTTGACCCTATTTTGGACCATATTTTTTTCCTGAACCAAAACCAGACCAAACGGACAAATTTTGGCATGAAATTTGGCAGGCATTTAGATCTCATCTAGAGCTTTTCACAAAATTTAGGAATATAATTTTTAGAGCTCTAGAGAATTTATTATGATTTTTCAAACTTGGCTAAAATTTGTAAAAACTGTCAATGCACTGTTCATTTGATTAATCTAGTTCTTAGTGCCTTTGAGAGGACAAACAAAGTCTAATACTCATAAAATTTTACAAACATATGGTTGGTATTATAAACTTTTCATAGCCACTAAGAGCGCTTAATTTGGATCTGTGTAGAAGGAGATATCCATTGTTGAAGTTTTAGACTTGCTACTGTCTGAAATTTTGACCTAGTTACTATTCCATTGATTTTGTAGGGCAATTGGTTTTTTTTTTATCTAAAATTTTTACAGTAGCTAGACAACATCTTGAGCTTTCCAGAAGGTATTAATTTGCATGATTTGAAAATTTCTAAATTTAGTTATGAATTTTCATAGATTGGGTCAGATTATGAAACATATGGGAAATGCAAGTATGATGTTGAATTTGTGATGTATGGTCCAAACCTAAAAGGCATGCCCCAATTTGTGATGTTTCTACTTGAATAAGTGTGTTAAGGATGTAAGATGAGATTGGTAAGCTTAAATGGTTCATTTAAGCAAATATGAATTAATCTGGCTTTTGATAACGACACTTTCAACTATTAAAAGTAATTATTTTATGAAAATAAATGCCTTTAGCAAATTGTGCTACAAATTAAATGCTATACGAATATGGTATTACAATTAACATGAGAAACATATATCTTTTATATAATATGATAAGATAAGGTTAGCAAATTAACTAAATTAGGTTGGTTCAATTAAATCCCTAAGGGTTTACAAATTAGGATGCCCGGTAGAAAATAGTTTTTATCAGACTTTTCCAAACTATTTTAAGTCTCTATAACCTCCAGATAGATATTTTTAATAAAGAGAAAGTCTAAAATTTAGTATGGAGTTGTTAGTTTTTGAAAAGACTGAGAAATAAACTCAAACAGAGGAATTAAAATATAGGGACATAATGGTCATTTTAAAGATTATTGAAAATATCTTAGATTTTTATAAACATCATGCCATTTCTTCTTCCTCCTCCTAAAATTGACATATTTAGTAGCTCAAAGACTCATTCATGGTGGCGTGAGAAGAAGGAAGAGAGAGAAGGAAAAGAAGGCAAATATGTAAAAAAATATGCAAAGTTTAAAAAGATAAAGCTAATAAGGTTGAAGTCTATATGTGTTCAACTTCATGAGCTTATGCCTTATTATGTTAAGCAAGTTGTGACTGTCACCTTATGCAAAAGAGGTGATTTGAAAAAAACAAAAACAAATATGCCATAAGAATCTATATTCAAGGAGCTTCTAAATAATGTTTGTATCGAGTTAAAAGAATTGCTATTCTTTGAACCCTAAGCTTCTTTATGGTTCAGCCAAGAGAGAGAGAGAGAGAGAGAGAGAGAGGGAGGGAGGAGAAGTCATAAGCTTGAGGAAAACTAGATGAAAATAATGGTTTAGAAGGATGAGGATTAAGATTATGCAAAGAAATCCACCGAGGAAGCAATAGAATTCAAGTTAGTGTCACCAAGGGTTCTAGATGAGCCATGGTCCATTTTTAATGAATGTGATGATTCAAGATGTCTCATAAAATCATTTTAAGACTATCTGAGTCATTGAATTGTTTAAAAGTATGGGATGTAGCATTATAGAACCATAAATCTTAATTAAGTATAAAATGAGTTATAGGTTCCATAAGATTGCACAAAATGAGAAATGGTCATATGGCTAGTCTTGCAAGTGTAAAATGACCTAAGAATGATGTGCAAATCATAAAATTGAGGATAGAATCAATGAAAATGCAATATGGCTGCTAAGGGTGCAAAATGGTAAAATAGAAACTAGGCAAAATAAACAAATGACATGACTATATTATGATATAGGCCATATTTTATGTTAGAAATCAATTAAATGAGTTAGTTTCTAGTTAAGAAACTTGCTTAAATGGATAAAATTGTATGAATAGCTATTATGGCAAGTTTGGACACATGAATAGAAAAAATAAACCTATAATGAGTCCAAAAAATGTGTTTCCACCCATAGAGGCCTTAATGGATGAATTTAAACATGAAACTTGGTATACATTTAGAGAGCATCTTAAAGTTTCATATGAGACATAGTTTGTAATTTTTGTATTAGTACAAAATATTTTATAAATTTTTAAAGTTGCCCTAGAAAATTTACCCTGTATCAATTTTAGTCTCTGGATAGCCCTAAATTTTGACTCTTTTCATAGACTAAATCATCTAGTTCAAACTAAAAATTTTTACAGTAGGTAGGAAACATCAAGAGCTTTCTAATAAGTCTTAGTTTGCCAAATTTGGACAATCCTAGCCAAAGTTATGAATTTTAAAATTGGTCCAAACAAGTTGTTGTATGTAACACCCCGAAATTAATTAAGGTGTTAATCATGGATTAAAGTTAATTAAGGATAATTAATAGAGGATAATTGGGCAAGTTAGTGAATAGGTATTCTAGAGAGATAAATTGTTAATCTGGGTTAAGAATTTATTTGGGATAAAAACTTTACCTAGGTCCAAATTAATGAATCATGATAAGAAGTTAATGGAGGCCCAATGAATTAGAGGCAGACCCAAATTAATTTAATGAGATAGAGGCCCAAGATTTATCTTGTATAAGCTCAATTAAGTGGCCCAATTACCCTTGTGCAGACCTAAGCCCTTGAGCCCTTCAAGTTTGGCCCAAAACCCATAAAACTTCAGCAACCCAATATATTAAACTGGTCCAAAATAATTCTGCAGCCCAACAAGTGAAAACTGGCCCAATAAGCTAAAGTCTGAAGCCCATTTGAACTTGGACCTTGGAGCAACCCATAACCCATTTTGACCCAACTTAAACCCATCTAAAACCCTAATACTTCAGCCACTTATCCCATTTGCTGAAACTCAAAAGTGAAATTCGGAGGTGGAGAAGGAGGCTAGGGTTTGGGGCAAGAATTCTGCATTTTCACACACTTAGAGCAAGATTTAGCCAAGGTAATAGTTATACAACTTAACCCCCTCATCTTTCTCTTTAATTTGGTCCGATTAGTTTTTCATTTGGAGGATTTTCACCTTACCCAAAATCTGAAATGTGGTTATTTGGGGTTTTCTTGATGAAATTCGTAGGTTGAGGCTAGGGCTGACATTAGGTGAGTTTAAACCCCTCATTTTGATGATTTCTTTGATGGTTTGAGACCCCCATAGCTTATTTATATTATGGGTATTAATTTGGTACGAATTTGCTTAGGATTTTGGGTGAAACATTGAGAATTCTGGTGGGAGATACTTGAATCCGAATTTGGGAATTGTGGTGGCTGTTGCGAATTTATCTACAAGTGAGGTAATTGGGGTTTACATTAATTCCATGCATGTATCTGCTTTAATTTCATATTTGCTATATATGAATGATTTGAAATGCTGAATGAATTGGTTGGCTATCTGTTGTATGATGATTGGACCTTGTGAGTCCACGGTGGAGCTGTGGTGCAGCTGACACCCGTGCATATGCTACGATCAAACACTAGGTTATGATCAAACCCCAGATGCACTGAGCCTGGGTTGTGCTCAATGGGGAGTAGGTGCCGTGGACGAGCCTCTCTTGGTGTTAATGGCCTTTAACATGTTAAATATATAATTGCTAGTATGGGATAGTAATCATGATAGCCTAATTGTTTCATTTGCTAAAATGACTGATATGATTCTGATATGGATTTTGATTCATGCATATATGTTGATTAAATTGGATTATATGATGGAATTGCTTTGGTTACTGAGATTTATATCTCACCCCGTGTTATGGGATCAATATTTCAGGTGAAGGTTCCTCGGGTAAGGATAAGGGCAAGCAAGTGGAACATCCATGAGCTGAGGCCTAGTGTGAGGAGGCTACACTTGGTCTGAGTGTAATAGGGTAGATACTAATTTTGTTAAGTCATCTATAGCATCATCATATATCTGTATTGCCAAGTGTAGGCTTGCACATTTGATTTATTGAGGATGTATGTAATGAGGGGTTAGACCTCATCCTAATTTAGAAATTGTTGTATGGACTCATTATTTCTGTTGTAATTGATGCTGACCTATAATATTGCTTATTAATGGAAATATGACCCTTGAGATATTGATATGAACCCCTAATGTATGGAACCTCCCATTGATTGAGTACTTATGGATGGCTGATGGTAGTTCATGTATAATCTATTGTTGCTACTTTATAAACTTGCTGATAGAAGGTAATTGGAGGAAGGAAATGGGCATATAAGATTTGAGTTGGTAATGGAAGTATAGCTAAGTAAATAAGGTAGATAAATGCCATTAGAGCCATATAAAATGAGGGGAAGTGACCTTAGGGTGTCCCTAAGAAGAGAAATAGAGTGTAGGGGGCGAAATATAATGAAAATAATGATAGAAGGGAATCACGCCGCGGCCTAGGCAGTGACAGTGGCGAGGGACGCTGCGGCTTGAGAAATCTCGCCACGGCGCAGAGTGAAAATAATCGCCCAGGGGGTGACAGAACGTAACCTCGCCGCGGCGCGAGTCGAGGAAATTAATTAGGGAGGTTACAGTACCAAAACTCGCGGCGGTGCCACATAGGTTGGCCACGGCACAGATCCAACTTGCTGCGAAAGTCAGGAAAATTCTAGAGAGTAACTTGGCCGCGGCGCAATAGTTCCAGGCCGCGGTGCAAGGTTAAAAACTTAGTTTTCGAGCTCTAGAACCCAACTTAGCCGCAGCGGAGAGATCCCAAGTCACGGCGCAGGTCCCCAAACTCCTATATTTGACCTAGAAACCCTACTTTCAGTAAGGCTAATGTTAGGGAATAGCATGAGTACATTGGTAGAATGTTTTGTGGGTTGAAATTGATTAATAGATGAATCCTAAACCTTTAATAATGGTACAAACCCTTTTATGCATGTTCCCGTTACAGTTGTTAGTTGATGATCCTAGTAGTATCAAGGTTTAAATTTTCTCTATATTTTCTTAATTTAATTAATTGCAACGACTCCAAACCTTGATCATTATTTATTAATCATGTATTTAACTATAATTACCGATGTTAGAACTTAGGGTCGTCACATTGTGCATTGGATATTTGCCCTTACTAGATAGGATTTTCAATGCATTTCATGGACCAAATGAATTATATTTGACTTGAAATGTTTATAGTAGATAGTTCATGAGTGGAGCTTTCTAACAAACTATAATTTGCTAAATTTGAATGTCCTAAGTTTAAGATATGATTTTTTTCTTAAAGTAAAGGACTTAGATAAAGTATTAGTAGAATTTTAAGGACAAGTAGTGAATTGAATTAGCAAGTATTCTAGTTATTTATGTTGTTACCTATTTTGATAATTTAGGCAATTCCAGTGGCTTTGATGCTTCCATGGGGCATTGGAGTAAAGAATGAGTGAAAGTAGAGCAAGAGAAGTTCAAGTTACATGGCATTGAGTTTGAGTTTTTCAGGTAGCATCTCCTTCCTTTATGTATGCATATTTGTTGCTTAAGTGTTAGATGCTTATATATATGTTATATATGCTTTATAATGAACATGTTTTATGTTTGAGTTAACATGTATGATTATGTCTTATGTGCACCTGTAGCAAGAGTGTGTTTGATGGCATCATTTATAGTTAGAAAGGGAGTTGAGCATAATAGCTCCTTTGTAAGTATGTTTAAAGAGGGATTGAGTGTAGTAACTCTTCCCTAAGTAAAGCACAAACTAGGACAATGTCTCAGAAGTCATGACCATTAACTATATATGTTTTATGCTAGCTTTAATATGTTATGAGGTATGTTTTATGCATGCTTGTATCACTATGCTTGAGGGACTTATGTATGCATTGAGTGTGGAGCTTGCTACTAAGATTCTTCCTAGAATCTCATCTCATTTTATTTTCCATGTCTCCTAACCCATGCCAGGTGAAGAGACTATTAGAAACAAAAGGAACATAGCGATTACGGGAAGGCTAAAGGTTTGGCAAGAGAATTATGAATGCATTTGGAAAGTTTGATGTATATGTATACGATTTGGAACTTATGTAAAGAATGATGTAATATTGTATCTATAGCTAAAGATTATATATCTTATCGAGTTTAGGCATTGTCTTGAGTTATAAATGTATATAAAATTTTCTTAAAAGGACTCATTGTTAACTGAGCCCTATAGTGCTAACTTATGTCAGAAAGGGATAATATGAGCAAGACTGTAAATTGAGACCTTTGTAAAGTTTGGACCCTTAAATGACAAGGGGAGACTTTGGTCAAGACTTTTTGAAAAAGTTTTAATTTATTTCCATTGCATAGTATCTTAATTATGCAAAAATCATATTAATGGGATTAAAGCATATAAGAAAGTACAGTATAAAACTAGATATTTCAAAAAAGACAAGGAAGGGAAGAGGAAAATGTAAGTAAGACTTTATTTTGACATATTTGCCTCATTGTGACTAAATTAGTGAATTAATTATGAAAATATTTTTGGTTCTATTTTGAGGTTGTACGTGGTTGTGAATATAATGGAAATTAGTAAAATTAGAAGGAGAAAGAGGAAGAGATGGAGGAATGGTAAGATTACATTTTTAGCTATTGTTGTAGTTTGGTCGAATTAAGTTGGTTTATGAACATTTATGAACTTATGAATTGGATTTTAGGAAATGGAATTAAAGATTGTATTTCATGTCTTAGCCATGACTTAGATGAGAAAGAGAATGTGACGACCCTAAATTCTAATATCAGTGATTAAAGCTAAATACACAATTAATAAATAATGATCAAGGTTTGGAGTCGTTGCAATTAATTACATTAAGAAAATATAGGGGAAATTTAAACCTTGATACTACTAGGATCATCAACTAACAACCATAATGGGAACATGCATAAAAGGGTTTGTACCATCATTAAAAGTTTAGGATTCATCCATTAATCAATTTCAACCCACAAAAATATCCTACCAATGTACTCATATTATTCCCTAACATTAGCCTTATTGAAATTAAGGTTTCTAGGTCAAATATAGGAGTTTGGGGACCTGCGCCACGACTAGGATCTCCCCACCGCGGCTAAGTTGGGTTCTGGAGCTCGAAAACTAAGTTTTTAACCTTGCGCCGTGGCCTGGAACTCTTGCGCCACGGCCAAGTTGCTCTCTGGAATTTTCCTGACTTTCGCGGCGAGTTGGATCTGCGCCGCGGCCAACCTATGTGGCGCCGCGGCGAGTTTTGCTACTATAACCTCCCTAATTAATTTCCTCGACTCGCGCCGCAGTGAGACTTCTTGCGCCGCGGTGAGGTTACGTTCTGTCACCCCCTGGGCGATTATTTTCACTCCACGCCGCAGCGAGATTTCTTAAGCTGCGGCGTCCCTCGCCACTGTCACTTCCTAGGCCGCGGCGAAGCCTTCCTAGCCGCGGCGTGATTCCCTTCTGTCACTGTTTTCACTATATTTCGCCCCCTACACTCCATTTCTCTTTATAGGGACACTCTAAGGTCACTTCCCCTCATTTTATATGGCTTAAATGGCATTTATCTACCTTATTTACTTAGCTATGCTTCCATTACCAATTCAAAACTTATATGCCCATTTCCGTTCTCTAATTACCTTCTATCAGCAAGTTTATAAAGTACCAGCAACAGAATATACAAGAATTACCAGCAGCTATCCTTTAATACTCAATAAATGGGGGGTTCCATACATTAGGTGTTCATATCAATATCTCAAGGGTTACATTTCCATTGATAAGCCATATTATAGGTCAACATAAATTACAGCAGATATCATGAATCCATACAACCATTATCAAATTAAGATGAGGTCTAACCCCTCAATACATACATCCTCAATAAATCAAATGTGCAAGCCTACACTTGGCAATACAGATACATGATGATGCTATACAAGACTAAACAAAATTTAGCATCTACCCTATTACACTCAAACCAAGTGAAGCTTCCCACACTAGGCCTCAGCTCATGGATGTTCATCCACTTGCTTGCCCTTATCCTTACCCGAAGAACCTTCACCTGAAATATTGATCCTATAACACAGGGTGAGATATAAATCTCAGTAACCAAAGCAATTCCATCATATAATCTAGTTTAATAAACATATATGTATGAATCAAAATCAATATTCAAATCATATCAGCCATATCAGTAAATGAAGCAATTAGGCATCATGATTACTATCCCATACTAGCAATCATATTATAACATGTTAAAGGCCATTAACACTAGGAGAGGCCCGTCCACGGCACCTACTCCCCATTGAGCACACCAGGGCTCAGTGCATCTGGGGTTTGATCATAACCCGGTGCTCGATCGAAGCACATGCACGGGTGGCAGCCGTACCACAGCTCCACCATGGACTCACAAGGTCCAATCATAATACAATAGATAGCCAACCAATTCATTCAATAATTTCAAATCATTCATATACAGCAAATATGAAATTAACATAGATACATGCATGGAATTAATGTAAACCCCGATTACCTCACTTGCAGACAATTGCAACAGCCACCACAAATCCCAAATTCGGATTCAAGTATCTCCCACCAGAATTCTCATTGTTTCACCCAAAATCCTAAGCAAATTCGTACCAAATTAATACCCATAATATAAATAAGCTATGGGGGTCTCAAAGCATCAAATAAAGCATCAAAATGAGGGGTTTAAACTCACCTAATGTCAGCCCTAGCCTTAACCTACGAATTTCATCAAGAAAACCCCAAATAACCACATTTCAGATTTTTGGGTAGGGTGAAAATCCTCCAAATGAAAAACTAATCAGACCAAATTAAAGAGAAAGATGAGGGGGTTAAGTTGTATAACTATTACCTTGGCTAAATCTTGCTCTAAGTGTGTGAAAATGCAGAATTCTTGCCCCCAACCCTAGCCTCCTTCTCAACCTCCGAATTTTCTTTGTGTTTCAGCAAATGGGGGAAAGTGGCTGAAGCATTAGGGTTTTAGGTGGGTTTAAGTTGGGTCAAGGGGCTGGGTCATGGGTTGCTCCAAGTCCAAATCCAATTGGGTTTCAGATTTTGCTTATTGGGCTAGTTTTCAATTGTTGGGCTGCAGAATTTCATTGGGCCAGTTTTATACATTGGGTTGCTGAAGTTTAATGGGTTTTGGGCCTAATTTGAAGGGCTCAAGGGTTTGGGTCTGCACAAGGGTGATTAGGCCACTTATAAGGGTTTATACAAGGTGGATCTTGGGCCTCCATCACATTAAATTGGGTTGGGTCTGCACCTAGCTCATTGGGCCTCCATTAGCCTCTCATCATGTTTCATTAATTTAGGCCTAGATGCAATTTCTATCCTAAGTAAATTCTCAAACCTATATTAATAATTTATACCTCCAAAACTTCTATTCACTAACTTGCCCAATTATCCTCTATTAATTATTCTTAATTACTCTAAATCCATAATTAACACCTTAATTAATTTTGGGGTGTTACAGAGAACCTGTTGATGGCTTGGATATTAGCTCTTGATGAATTGGAAGTTAACTATTTAACTTGGTAAGCTTAATTTGTTTGATTTTATATTTAATTGTTTATAGGAGTTAAGTGGAAATTTATGTGATTGAGATTTTTTATTTGGCTAAATTGAAGTTGCTTGAGCTTATTTCTGGTGTTGCATTTGGAAGTTACCAAGTGTGGAATTTCAACTTTAAGTGGTAAGGGATTTCCTCCTTGAATAGTTTGTGTGAATTTGGCACTTTTTAAAGTGGAACTTGAGTTTGATTATTGTATTCTCTTGTGTTGGTTGAATATTAATGTGGAGAAAAGATCATGCAAAGACCTTGTAAGATCTTATAGAGTCTGTTCAACACCTTGTAGAGACCCTAGTGAGATGTTGGTGACAAGATAAACTATTACGTAAAACAAGTTGAGACATTTAAAGTAAGTAGTAAGTCACAAATTAAAATTGAGATATTGTTATGAGATATGTAATAATAGGAATTGATCATTTTATGTTTAACCTAAATTGTTATACCCTTGTTGGATATACTGAGCCTTGCCTTAGTCATGGTTGTGTCGAGTTTTTTGCCAGATAGTTGTTTATCTTTCATTATGTATTTTCTTTGAACTAGTATCATACACATGTTTTATGATTAATTTTGTGATATCTATTTGATTGCTTATGAGAATTAGTTTTAGGTGAGATGAGCATTCCTCCTTACAGTTTATTAGATTTTGGATTTTAAGCCTGCAAATTCTCACATTTGGGTTTTTACCTCAGTTTATCAAAGTTGAGTTTTAAGCCTACAATTTATCATATTTCAAGTTTTAAACCACAGTTTATTAGTTTTAGGATTCCCATTGTAAATGGCCATAAAAGACACAAAGATATATAAGATGCATAAGATACAAAGATATATGAGATAGAAAAGATACAAAGATATATGAAATGCATCTTATGCTTAAATTTTCTTATATGCATTTTTTTTAATTTATGTATGCTTATATGCCATTCTAGTTTTGAGTTTATGTTAACTGTAAATATGTTTTGAAAGGTAAAACAACTACTGGGATTTTGACCTCACTCTTTTGTGGGAAACATTACTTTATTTTTTTAGGAAAGAGTTCTACAAAGAAGAACAAGAAGCAAGTAAGAAGTAGCCTTATAAGTGGTACTATGTAGGTGGCCACACTTTATGAATTTTATGTAAAATGTTTGGTAAAGGTTGTACATATGCTCCATACACTGTATAAATGGCCATCAGGAATTTTGAGTTTGTATATATATATATATAGAAGAATGCCAAGCTATTTTATGTCATGAGCTTTTGATGTACATAGAGATAAGCTTTAGTTTTTTCTTGTATTATAGTATGTTGATATTATATGGTGTTACAAGTAAATGAATGATCCCTGGGAGTATTCTTGTTATGGAATAATGTGAGATTATTATGGTTTAGGTATGTTAATGAGGTTTTGGAAATAAATTGAAAAATTACAGCTATTTTAATCGATATCTTATTAATAGGGTCAAGACCTTATCAGCAAGTTTTGTATTGTGTCAAAAGTTAAGGTTTGAAATCTAACTTAGGATCTTTTAGACTACTTGTAAACCCTGTCAATAAAATTTTAGACTTTGTAGACCAATGTAAGTATGGTTTTGGTTAAGTCTTAGTATTGTGATCTAGGACCTTGTTAACAAAATTTTTAAATAGGTTAATAAAACTCTCTAAGCTAAGTGTTAGTTAACTATAGGTATGACTTAATAGTGGATATCTCCTATATAAGTTACCTAGTCTTTAGAACCATAATCTAGAAACCTATTAAGGTTAATTGAATAAAAACATGTAAGTTAAGTTGTAAAAAATTTTAATTATCTCTAGTTTTAGCTAAGTATTTGAGGATTTTATTCATGTTTTCAATGAACTTTATTAGAGTTAGACTTTTATCTCCCAGTTTAGCTCTTATAGAGAGAAAGGTTTGACAATCTATAACATATGTTTGGAACTTACCTTCTTGGTTATTAATATTTTATATCTCACCCCAATTGTAGGCTAACTTTTCAAGTCAAGGATCCTCTTGCAGTAGCAAGAAAAAGCCATCAGATGTCTACCCCTAGTCTATGACCTTGTGTGGACTCAATACTTGGCTTTATATATGTGTTTGGCTGTAAATGCTGAGAATTTTTGTAAGTAAAAGTGACTTTTGTATAATATCTTATTACATCATAACTTACCAAGTAAAGGATCTTTTTGGCATGTAAATAGGGGTTAAACTCCTAGACAACCTTGGATTATATTTAGTCGTATGTATTTTTGTGTACATGTTACTTTTTTTATGAAATTAACTATATGAATAATTGGATAGATGCTTTAGTTTTAATTATTAAAGTTAATTGTCGTGATCATTGTGGCTATAATCTAAGGTATGGACTATGGGCGTGTGGTATGATGTTGGTAAATAGATGTTAATAATGATGGATTGTTTGGTTGGATTGCCTTTGCTGTCATAGAGTAGCCTAACCAATTTTGGAGGATCCTTGCTCATGTTGGGTTCCAAAGGACTAGAACAATGTAATTGGATAAGCAAATTTGTTAGAAGTGATTTGACGTAATTTAGTTGAGAATTGGCAATTTTAAGGATGCCATTTGTGGTCAATATGCTCTTTTTTTTGTTATCATAATGGGTTTAGTTGCTGTCATGGGTGAAAAAAAAATGGTTGAAGATTGGTTCTAGTTAGTCCTTAAATCCTTGGGTCATCAAAGGTGGCTGGGTGTTGAATTAGTAAGAAAATCCCCTTAAAACCTTATATTTTTATCCTTAAGAGACCCTTTCATTAAGTGGGAATGTTTGTAACTTTGTAGAACCCTTTTTGTTCTGATAATTGGGATAGTAGGCATTTATATCACAACATGGTTAATTTATGTTGCAACATAAAGTGAGTTGAGTGAAAAGGATTTGGCCAGATGCAAATTATGCCACAACATGGATTTTTTATGCCACGGCACAACTTGCATTTTTTTTTGGGTGAAACCTTCACCTAGGGGCAATTTATGTTTTGGCACAAGTCATCTTTTTGTAGGAGATTTGCCCAAAACATGTGTTATGTTGCAATGTAACTTTCCCACGTCGTGGGGAGGATTGTATCTTGGTGTTTTAGAGGGTTCCAAAAAGGAATTATGTAGCAATTCAACTATTTTAAGTTGCAGCTTGGTTCATGAGTCCTTTAGGTAAATTCTTAGAGCTTGTTTCTTCTTGTGCTATTGATGTATAAAGGTTAGAGACTTAACTTAGACTAATTTATGCTTCCTAAAAGGTATAAAAAAGGGATAATTAGGCCTAAAAGAGATTATGAAATTAAGTGAACATAAAGTTTCTTACTTTGTTAACGTAGTGTACCATGTTTCTTAATTCTTTAGCTATTTAGCGAAAATTTATTAAAGAAGAGTTTAGCTATTTAAGGTAAATATAAACCAAGTTGTCTTTAATTAAAAGCTACCTCTAATAAGTAAGAATAGAGTAGGCTTATCTTTACACAACATTTGGAGTTAGCTCTAAGTGAGTTGAAATTATGGTGACTAGCTAGTAATTAATGGATTGTGAACTTGTAGATTAAAAGGTTTAAATTTCTTTTTATTTTTAGTTGATTAAGAGGGTCGATTTACATGTCTCTATGCTAATTACTCAATATTTGATAACTAAATATTTGGTTTGACTTATTAATAATTAAGGTGTTACATAATGGATAGTACTTTTTCTATTTAAAAAAAAAAAGAAAAGTATAATCATAATATTGCTCACACAAGCATGGATCCTCTACAATAGGATAATTTGCACCTTTTTTTGGTTCAGTTGAGATGTTTAAAGTATAATTTTCTATTAAAATTATATTTTTTGCCCTCACAGTGACATTTTTTATGTTCCTAACTCTAATTTTAGTCTCTCAAAAAAAAAAAAAAAGCAGAAAAGCTGAAAAACAGGTTACTGCACAGAATGCATGCCTTTTTGTCAATTGCTGCTTCAATGTCTAAGAGTTACTAGTTGACCTTAGAATAATAATATCTATATTATTATGCACAGGCTAGCGGAAGCGGCATGCTTACTTGATGACTGTTCTTTACAGCATTTGCTTTGGATCAAGATGGCTACATTTCGACTTCAGTTAATATGCAGATGGAGTCCGGATAATTTAGAACTCTACATTCAAGCGCCAGATAATTCAGACATTGAATCCACATAGTATTCCAGTCCCACACAAACTCGAAGATCTCAAGAAATTTTTTTATGTAAATTGCAAAGGAGGCTTCTCTGGTCTTTGCATACATACTCTTAGCATCCAAGTTTTGGAGATTCTGATTGTTTTTGGAGTTGACTAGGAATGTGAGATTTTTATAGAAAGGATGTTTGGCCATTGCCTGTAACTTGCTGAAAGTCCAAAATGTACTACAGGTTTCATATTTACGATTAATCCATTTTCCCTCTTTTCTTCATTCAATCTTGATTATTGCAATTATAGTGTCAATGGGCTATATGCTTTGGGCTGGTATCCAATATCTGCTGGACTAAGGAGTCTTGCTCATTAGCATATCTATGGAACTCATTCCCAAAATTCTTTCTGGTCCATTTGCAATTTTTTGCGGAATACCGATATTTCAGTCAATCAATACTTATGCCGTGAAATTTCGGTCAATTAATCAATTTATGGTAAGGGTTCTGAAAATAATTTTTCTAAAAATCAAATTATAGGCTGAGTCTCTTTCAAATATTGCCCCTTTGTAAGAACAAGCTTTCAAATGACTCATCAAAATTTCAATGCAAACCAAGAAAGACAACTCATGAAATCAATACACTGGCATGGCCTTTGGCCTCCTTTCTTCACCACAAGGAAACTAAAAAGGGAAACTCAATACTCTGGCAAAAACAATTGCAATAACACAGTGAATATCTTATATTAAAAGAAATCTTTGATAGATGAACCTCTGTTTCCATGAAAGTATCCATATTTCATTAAGAAAAACATGGATAAGAATTACACACTCATCATTCTAATTCTAAAACTTTTGTTTATGATGCTGTTGTGTCAAACTTCTTATCCTCCAATAGCTTTAGCTCCTTACGCCAATTTTCCAGTTTTGATAGCTTATCCAATTGCTCTGGCTTCAAATCTTGCTCTGCAGCTTTCTGCTGTAGGGCTTCTGTAAGTCGAATCTGCATCCAACAATCAAATGTTATGCTAAGATAACGGGGAAGAATCCTTGACACATAGTTCTTTTAATTCATTAATCATTATCACGTCACAGAAAATTATGATACATGTACCATGCTTCATCCAACCAAATATTCTAGATGGTGATCAAAGCAATTCTGAAACATTATAATTGAGATAAGCTCCTAAAAAAGAAAATAAGCTTATGAAGTGGTTGCCTTCACTAACAAATCTAGTCGTTCTATTTTCTACTCTTCTCCAATTCCGCTGAAGAGTTAATTCTGCCAGCCTCCAGTTTGGCTGCTGGTTTAATTTGAGAATCTCCAATTTAACATAATACCACTTAAAACAAATTCCTACGTTTTTAGATAGGAACATTCTTGTTATGCTCCTTATCCTTTTCTACTGACTGCTGCAAGAATGATATTTCACAGAGGACATCACAAAGGGCAATCATAATTAATGAAAAGATTGCTCATACTGTGGGTACATCTCATCTTACTCAAATTGCTGACACAAACATGAGATAACAGCCTGGCTTCTACTGAAAGAGGAACTGCTAAAACCAGGCTTCACCAGACTTCTATACGATCTTAAGTGGCATAAGATTTGAGCATCCATGGAAAAATATTGGCCAAAAGAAAAACTCAGATATTGCTTGCGTTTTAAACCCATTTGACAAGTTGGAGTGTGGATGACACGAAGCTTCAGTAATCAAACATTGGACTTCTTGCTAAACATGGACAGAGTTAGCCATCAGTCATTGTCTCTTCCCCAACTATTTATCCGCCCATGAGTTAGTTCCCAGCTTGAACTCTCATATGATAGTATCTTAGGAAAATTGAGATGTTACATGGATATTAGTATAAAATATAAATAAAAACACTGAAGAAAATAACAAGAAAAACCAGGACAAACTGGAGTAGGTAAAAATTGGAATGCTATAATTCATGGAGAAAGAAAAAGAAAGGAAGTGAATATATGTGGACTCATTCAAACACTTGAATGAAGTCAAGAAGTAGTAAATTAATCAGAAACTACAGAAAATGCCTACATATGTTTTTAACAAAAACACATCAGGCAGCATGAGTTCTCCCCTCAACAACTAACAAACAATTAAATAAGAGGCAGCATCATATATATTTTCAATACTCAATCACAGTGATGGATAATCCCCAACCATAAATCGTACTTGATTGATAGCGGTACCATCGTAATCCAATATGATGTTCTTATACCAAAATAGAGAGGAAAGAGAACACTAATATTTGACTTTAACCCGGCTAATGTAACCATGCTAGCCCAGAAGATACTTTGTACTACTAAGACCAAGATATCTCTATGATTCCAATGTCATGCTTCATGTTGGATATCGCCAAAAGACATCATACTGATCCACTTTCACAATCCTTTTTAGAATAAGAAAAAGTAAAATTGAGGTATTTAAGTCTATGATGGCATCGGATTTAGTAGGGGGGTTAAAGTAAGCAGTTGTATGAAGAACACAGAGAAGAGGAAGGATAAGGCTTAGACAGAAGGGATAGATAATTGCACATCAATCAAGACATTTGGACAAACCGAAATGACTATGTTGTCATGGTAAAGGTTACTTGTTCTTAACAGGATAAAAGTAACCTCACCATGCACTACTATTGTTAGCTCAGATTAATGGCTAGTTCCATTTGAAGCTTTACTGGATGCATATTGGATAAAGAGGCATCAAGCTGATCTAATACAGAAAGTTGGAAAGCATGGTCAACGTACCTTCTTCTTTAGTGCTCGAATTCTTTTATCTATGTCTTGACCTAGGCCTACGGGGTCTGAACCTTCTACAGTTTCTGATGCAGGAGTAACAATGGAAGAATCTCCAGAAACAGCTAATTCATTCAACTGAGGGGTTAATGACATGACAAACTCTGATATGTGACCTGAATTGTTGATGGGTAGTGCTTCGTGGTTACTACTATCTTCATCTCGAGTTTGTTCCAAGTTCTTCTCCTTTTCAAGAGCAGCCTGAAAGAGAAAATTAAAGGAAAGATAAGAGATGCTTGAACATTATGTGACTTTCACAACTCGTTCCTCTACTTTCACAATGATGGAATACACCCTCAAAACACATTTTATAACAACTAAAACTTGCTCTGGTTGGTCATACTTAAGAGCCAAAAGTATAGTAGCTTGATTTCAATCTCCACAGGAGCTTCATGGAGTGTCACAGGCTGACTTTCTGATATAATTTTGCAAGCAAAAGGCTTCTCTTATGTGCAAGAAACCCAGATGTTCTTTTAGAAGTGAAAAATTAGAGGTTTGTAAGTTAATAGATAAACATACGGATAAAGATAAGAACACTGTTCATTTATGCTCAATTCCTGCTTATATTACTCTCCCCCCTTTCTATAAGAGTTCATCAAATCCTGTGTGTTCCTGAACCAAAAAGGTTTCAAGGAATCAATGGCAACTTGTCAGCGCTGAGGGGCAGAAATCATGGAAGATTTTGACTCCTTCCAAGATAACATCTTATCACAAACAAGTGAGAAGTATTCAGCCAAGTCAGTCCTTTGATTACTATGGGCCCCTTTGGTAAGGGAGAATGGGGGAGGGAAAAAGAAGGGGGAAAGGGAAGTTTGGGGGAAATCTCAATTTTACCCATATAATTATTATTCAATCATTATTTAATACTCTCTAATAATAATTATTCTATCATTAAAAATAAGAGTATTATGGGTATTTTCTATTTACAAAATCACCTCTCTCATTTCTCTTTATCTTTCCATACTTAACTTTTTGCATACCAATCAGACGCATACAACTTACAGCTCAAATGATTTTCCCAAAGATAGCCTATAGAAGGAATAGTGAAAAGAAGCCAGAAACAAGTTATAAGTGATAAATTAAGAAGAGCACTCATTTCAATACTATTTTCTTACATTCACCACAACTAATTCGTGATGTAACATAATTTATTACTAGGTTGACAGCTAAAACCCTGCTTGTTGGGACTTTCAAGTTGATGGGAATGAAAATGTAAGAGAGAGAGGCAATTAAGGTTGTAAAGACTTGGAGTGGGAAGCCAGTTGACCTAGGAATCATGACAGAGATAGGTAATGTAAGTATGTAACACACCTGAAGCCGCTTTTCCTTCTTTCTTTCATTCCTCTTAACCGACTTAGACTTCGGTTTTGCGTCTAATGAAGGGTCATAACCCGGAGGTCCAGCTTGTGAAGCCAGCTCCTTTTTCAACTGTATAAACCAAAGTAGGGAATCAAAAAGGGAAAAATAAATAAAAAATTAAAAAAGAACTAGAAATCATTCAAGAAACTGCGAGGAAATCTAGCTTTGAAGGCTTGTACAATCCGCTAAGCTAATTCATCGTTACTTTGAATCCAGTGAGTAATAAAATATATTACACTTAATCATGCTAGTTTAGAACATCTTTAGCCTAACAAGTGCTCTTTTCATCCCGGAATGCAGAATTTATAAAACCCAATAGTCAATACATATGA
Source organism: Erythrophleum fordii (assembly GCA_032878935.1). NCBI lineage: Eukaryota > Viridiplantae > Streptophyta > Magnoliopsida > Fabales > Fabaceae > Erythrophleum > Erythrophleum fordii. The sequence continues at coordinate 24,198,226 of JAVQMF010000046.1, forward strand.
TACAAGATTATGTTATAATCTCCATCTTCCCCTAAACCAAGGGAGATGTTAACAACATTGTTTCAATACGCATACTGGACAATACTCTCCATTAGTATATCAACAGTATATGTGAAGCCTAAAAATCCAAACTTCGTCAAACTCAGAAGGTTTGTGGGTAAATTTCGTAGTAATCAAACAAAAGGGTGAAAGAAGAAGAACAATTAAACATTCACAGAGAAACCATGAACTGTAACAAGGATTATGATACAGAAAATCGTACCAGGGCACCTTTAGATTGATAAATGGCGACTTCCTCTTGAGGGACATAGCCAGCTCTGATCCGAATAGGCTTCCGGAGGGTACCATCGGGTCGCCGGGTTGGCGCGAGAATTCTCTCTCCTTCTTTTAGGGTTTTGCTCAGCTCCGCTAATTGCTTCAGTTGGTCTTCACCTCCATTAATGGCAGCCATGGATGATGCGGCTTCAGGCAAGGATAATCAGCTCTAATAAATTCGAAATATTGGATTCTTCCTTCACTGTTCTCTTGCTTTCTAGCCCGCTTCGACTTCTACCAATCATAGCTGTTTCTTCTTATGAAATTTCCATGAAAATCATGAAATTCAATTCACTAAATTATGTTTAAATTATGCTTTTTTAAAAAAAGCCATAATTACATTTTTTTTATCAAAATATTCTCATATATATTACTAATATAATATAATAAATATTATATATATATATATATGTTTGACTGATGTAAATAATTATTTTCTAAGTTTAACAAATTGTGAAATTAGATAATTAAAAAATAAATAATCATTAACTAATAAAAAGATAATAATTAATAATATTTAAATTTAAAAAATAATTTTTATATTATATATATATACAAATATAAATATTGTCATAAATTTAAAAATAAATTAAGTTTATAATTTTTAATATAAATAATCATATTGATCAGTAAGAAATTATAATTTCTTTAAACAAACTGTATTCTAAAAAAGTTAGAGAAATAAAAATTTTAAAGAGTTAAGTTTATTTTTCATATGCGTTGATTAATATTGATGCTAAAACCAATACTTTTTTTATTTGTATTAGGAAAGTGAGTGGCTAAAATATTTAGTTATTAATTGCATTAAAATTAAACTATCAATGATCTCAAAATAAATATTCAGTTAATTCCAAACTATTCTTTTGCAACAAATTACAGAATTATTTATAATCAAATGAAATAATTGAAACACACTATATAAACTATCAATGATCTCAAAATAAATATTCAGTTAATTCCAAACTATTCTTTTGCAACAAATTACAGAATTATTTATAATCAAATGAAATAATTGAAACACACTATATAAACTATCAATGATCTCAAAATAAATATTCAGTTAATTCCAAACTATTCTTTTACAACAAATTACAGAATTATTTATAATCAAATGAAATAATTGAAACACAATATATAATTTCCCCGTTTTAATTTGCACCTAAAACAATTTTGAGAAAAGTGTGAAAATTTTATTTAAACAAAAAGACAATGACACTTCAACAAAATTTTATAAATATTATACATTTAAAGATAAAATACACTTTGATATCCTATGGTATTATCGGCCAAAAATAAAGAGATATTTATGATATTACTCAAATCCACTTTGGCACCTCCAGTTTAAAAGTTTGCAAAAATGGTCCGAGTTTTAATCTGTTGACGCATCAATATTCTATATAATTAATTCCATTAATTCTTTGATCGAATAGAACATGCACGGAACGTGATCCAAACATTCTTTCAATTTTCCCAAATATCATCCCCGAATGCTATAATTTGATCAAATTTGCACTTTTAGAAAACCTAATCTTTACATTCTTTGAACTAAATTAGAAATTTCTTTTAAAAAATTGGATATTTGGACAAAATTAACGACAAAATTCAGAGATAATATTGTTGTGTATGTCAAATTTAAAATTTTGATTGGAAAAGAAAAGAATTTCAATATTTACTATATAGAAAATTAGGAATTTCGTAATTAATTAGAAATTTAAGACAAAACTGAAGATAAAAATTTAGAACTTTAGTGTTATACCCTTTTACGGGCAAAATTTGGTGTATATTTGTATTGTGTGCATTGAATTTGAGATTTGAATAAGCTAAAAATGTAATTTTGATCTTCAATATATAAAATTAAAAATTTTGTAAGAAAATAGAAAAATTATGAAAAAAATTAGAGACAAAATAAAAAGTTTTATTTATAAACAAAATTTAGGAAATGTTATATCATGTGGATAATTTGAACTTCCAATTAGCCAAGAAAAGAAATTTTGATATTTAATGCATAAAAAATAAGATATCTCATAAGAAAATTAAAAATTTTAAGATAAATTTTAACAAATTTTGTAGAAAAAAAATGAAATTATATCACAAAATACCAACACGCTAATGATTTAAACCTTAAATGACTCAATTGCAAACTTTTAAATTACAGAATAACAAAGTAAAATAAAAACAAACGACATATTTAATATTTGATAGTGAATTTGTACTACCTATATATATATATATATAGAATCTGGTTTAGCCTTTTCTAATTGCTTCCACATTGTATCTAATGATGAAATGTCTTGACAAATTGTAAAGTCTAGCTTCCAATTTTAAGCACATACAAAAAGTCCCAACTTTCAAAGAGAGCAATAATAATGCCCTGTCATATGAGGACGGGAAGGCCTAACATAACAAATTCATTATCACCTTTTGCAATGCATGTTATACATTAATTACATATATGATGAAAGAACTAAAATTCTAAGAGAAAAAGAGAGAAAAAAAAGAAAAAGAAAAAAGGAGGGGGGGGGGGGGGGAGGAGAAGAACATGATAGCAGTTCCATTCCGGTAGGCTATTGAAGAAAATTTTTCAACATCTTTTCGCTTGTGTAAGGGTTGCAAGACTTGGTTGCAAAACAGTATATAAGAAATACTTTATTCCCTCTTGTCCTCCTCTGGCTCGTCTTCTTGATCAAATGATGCATCGTCACCTACAACATTCTTCTCTTCCTCGACTAAACTTAGTTCACCTTGTCGCTTTCCTTTCGTGAGAGACTGTGCTTCTTCATCATCAGATTCTTCCACTTCCTCTGAATATGCATACCTGCGCACGCACAAGAGAATATGAATGAATAATGAGATTCTTTACAGAGCCATTTGAACTGGACTTTGCAACACGAAAATGCATACAACATATTCACTACTCCAATAAAGCCAGAGAAAAACACCATCCTTTCAAAAACTTAAAAACTTCATTGAGGATAACTGACAAATATGATACATTAGAGGATGAAAAAGCACGAGACTCCCGCAAGATATAGCACCAAGCGATTTCAGCACTGCTGCTCTGCCCATCTTATGAGAGGATCCTCCAGCTCCAAGTCCACCTCAACAAATGCATTTCTTTTACCGATAAATCCCTACATATGCATTTTTATATTCCCCATCTCCGCCCAGTCTAACAGATATCCTGAGCCTCTGTGCAGCCTTAAGCCACATAATACATCTATATTTCGAGTTGATCTTTATTTATGTTTATAAGGACAAAAGTCAGATGTGGCTGCAATTTTGAATCTAAACCCAATATGCCTAACCCATCCAACATAACAAATTTGCCTGACAAATGACAATCTTCTATAGGAGAACATTCTGTGGCTGCAATTTTTCTTTATAATACAGGTTTCCTGTCAGGGCAAGGCAATCTCTAAGGCTTAGCAGAAGGGTAAATTTTCAAAGCTTGTAGCCAATTTTTTGTTGAGATAGTAAATGTAAAAAGTTTTCTATAGAAATATCAGCCAAAAAATATGTTGAGACAAAATATGTTAAACGCATAGAATTAAAAATTATGATGCACCTTTGAGAGCTTTGAGATGGTGCCCAGAGATAACATATAACACACAGCAGTGCAAATGCAAGAATGTCCCAGAAAGCTGTAATAATCCAAGCACTCTGCCACCGCTCATTAAAAGGATCTGTAGCTTTGAAGTATACCTGAAAAAAAGATTGTAGTACATGGTATATGCAACACACTTTATAAGTTGTCAGAGGAGTGTTCTCTACCAGTAAATTGTCATACAGAAAGAACATTTCACCAGGAGTTATTGCTAAATAATGAGATAAGAAGTTGTAGCTGGAAACACAACAATAAATGGAAGCCAAAAGCAATTTAAACCAGGATTTGACATACAGCCAGAATAATTATCTCAAATGCATCCTTATACTACGCTTAATGAGGTAAAATTCAGTCTTAATATTTCATTTTTTAGCCCAAAGCCCCACAGCATTGAGTCACCCTTCAAATAGTTAGATTCGGAATAGCCGCCTACAATTTTCCTTTTACCCCTGGCTTCAAAGCTAGAAGTGGTGGATCCAAAACGACCACTAACCACTAACTAAGAAGTGTGAAAAGGCAAGATGAACATATTCAATGTAATTGAAGTCTATTGGTCTCTAGAAGGCTGGACGTGGTAAACATATTTAAAATGCATAGCCTACTCCACAGTGTACAAGATGCTACTAGAAATGCAATTGATCTATCAATTTTACCAAAAGCATCTCAGTGGAACAGAGCAAAGATGTTTTGAGTTTCCAAAAAGAAAATAATCAATGTTTAAGGAAGGATCAAAATTGGAGCCTTGTACCTTTGCTTTCAAGAGAGGAAGAACTGGGAATGTGGAAAACATGTATATATCTTATAAATTGACTGAGGTTGGCATTTGAGTATGGGTTGTTGGATTCTCGAACATTGGATGATTCTTTTGTGTTTTTTGGTAAAACAAAGCACTAATGCAGAATACAATCAGTGAAACACAAATACCAATCTATACTGTTTTTATGAAAGATTAAACATGTTGATTATAAGTCTTACCTCATAACCTATCCAAGCAACTGAAGATATCACTGTTAATGCTAATGCATTAGAGAACTTCCTGTATATATCCAACTTAACAGAACTCCTTTTTGCCTGAAAAATGAGGATAAAAGAAACCAATATAGGCCTCCGAAAGCTGAACATTTTGAAATTATAAAAATAAAATGCAGAAATTTAAAGGTTGGGTACTGCAAATAAACTAATAGGACAGAGGCTACCTGTAACTGTTCCAATGTTCTTGAAAGAGAAGTGAAAATCCATACTATTAAAAACGCATCCAAGAAAGCATTAGGAAGAACAAGAAGAAGCCTTGCTCTTCCTGATATGTCATTGATGGTTCCCACATATTCAGTAATATCCAGCAACTCAGATGCTAGAAAGTAAGTTATTCCAAGCATAAGCACCTTTGAGGTAAGACCACCAAGAGTAGGCCGCACAACACCATAGCCCATTGAAACAGAGAGAATAATAAGCCGCGATACAGTTTTTCTTATAGCCCTAACAGTGACAACCCATGTTGTGACTACGACAGGTCTCATTCCAGTATCATTAAAATTGACATACTCAAAATGCCAAAGAATCATCTCAAACAATCCAAGAGCAATAATAGCTGTGATACAGTGCTGGAGTTGCAGTATATCCTTCCAAAACCTCAAATACTGAAGGAACCAAACCATGTTAAGGCAAAGATAAGCAAGTGCCATAAATACATAAAAATTCTTTAATGGGGCCATCCTACCAGGTAAGTACCCATCAGGATTTTTCCAGATTGTTTTTCCACTCATTACCATTTCTTTAAGCTTGGGGTCACATGCTATAAAAAACAAATTGTACATTCCAGTCTTTGTGATGGAAACTTCATCGTCATCTAGCTTTGCAATTAAGTAATTCCCACGGAAATGTACATTTAAAATGATGGGCCAATTAATGTCTGTCACAGAACGTCTCCTAATAACTTCCCCTTGCTTACAACTTTCCAGCTTAGCTAAATCAGGGGTACAACAGATTGCCCGTTGCCCACCATAAGCAGAACCACCTATATTATTACGATCAGCTGCCTCAAAAATTATAACCTGTATCAACCCGGTACTGCGCTCCATGGCTTGATGCTCATCAGCAGCAGCCTTGCTTCTCCAAAAGGAGATATTCTCAAATCTATCCACCAGCACCCCCAAAAAGGCAGTGTTATGAGTTATGACAGAAGAGGTAAAGAGAACCGGGGGGGGGGGGGGGGGGAATCCACAAGCAATTTGCAACATTTTCAAGCATGCTACAGTCACATTTATTTTTCATGCTTCAATGGTGGTTGTCACTGTGAAATATGAATGTCTTTCAGAGGTTCAGGGAAGTTCCTTTGTTCCCGGGCTACATAAGGAGTCTAACAATATTATGAGAAAAATGAAGAGGTACTGACCAAAATGTTATCCTGAGCATCTAACAGACCAACTAAATCGGACAAAGGAAGAATAGGAAAAGTATGAGTACATTGTTTTAGTTGAGTTCAGTCCATCAGTTTGTTCAGTTTCTACTTTTTCATTCCAGAGAAACGTGACGAAGATAAGTTGCAAAAGTGGCCTTGTAAGTTAATACTCCTAGTATCTACTTGTACATCATTAACTACTCCATTCAAGCCATTGAAAAGGTTCATTCCCTATCAAGCTACTAGCCTTACTCAAAGTACAAATTTCATTTAGTTCGGATAAAGATTGCGGATTTCAAAGTTGAGCAGAAGTTAGAGGTATAAAAAACTGCAACAAACCCAAGGGCCTCACCCATATATGTATGTTAGATTGTGCAATATACCCACGCACCTTAATCAGGAAAAGAAAATTACAAAAATGCATAACACTGTTTCTCACTGTCTTTCCCTCATCATACCAATCAAATCAGAACAAAAATGGAACAATGCACACAATTGTGCCCCTGATCGCCCTTCCCATTCAGCTCAATCCTTAGGGGGGAAAAAACAACAGAGAGATTACCGGATATAAGAACGGCCATCGTGGATCAAAGACGTAGTATCTGGCAAAGAACTGGCGGTGAGAGAAGCTAGGATACCTTCGCTGCCACCTGAGAGAAGGTAAGCATTGCCGACTTCTCTGAAGGGCTCCTTATCGTATACGTGGATGGAGGCATTGGTGGTGACGAAAATGGAAAATAATAAGAAAAATGGTACGAAAAAGGGGTCGCCTAGAGCAGATCTTCTTGTTTGAATTGCTAAATCCATGCCGAGAGATCGAAGTGAGAGAGAGAGAGCATCAACAGTGAGTTGGATCCAGCGAAAATGGAGAGAGAAAGAACGCGTGGACGGAGGGAGAGTGAGAACGAAGGCATGTCGGCACTGGCCATCGGTGCAACGTCCCTCTCCAATTCCAGTGGGGAAGTACACTCGATCATATCGCTTATCTCGTTTATTAATATTATTCTATAAAAATTAGAGTTAATTATATTATTCCAAGAGATATTTAAATTACATATAATTTTTATTATTTTAAAATTATATATTTTTAAAAAATCAAAATATACACTACATTAATATTATAATAAAAGATAAATTATGATTACATTTATTTTAATAAAAAATATATATATATAATATTAAATATGCATTTTAACTAATATAAAAATAGTCACTTATCTAACATGAAAATAAGTCAAAATTATAATTTTTAATACAAAATAAATAATTTTTAAAAAAATTTTAAAAAAAATATATTTTAAACAAATTTTATTTTTAATAAAAAATTAATATTATTTTTATAATATTTTGATCATATTTTAATTTTAGATAAATTTTTATATGTAAAAAATAGTTGTATAATTCAAATATTTTTCAGATAAGAAAATTAATTTACATTAAAAATTATATATAAGGTAAGTGAAATTCAATGATAAGAGACTTGGGTTCCATTCTCAAGTTTAATTTATTTTAAAAATTGATATTACATCCTTAATATACATGAATAAATTACAATAATATAAAGTTATATGAAAATAAATGTATAAATAAAAAAATAATGCTTCCAAAATAAAAGAATTATTGATATTACAAATAAGTCTTTGTCATTGACAAATAAATTATGTTAAAATAAAATCGTCTACTATTGCTGCATGCATGAAAGCATTTACTATAATACCACATCTATATAGGATTTAATTCATGGTACAAATAACTCAGCATTTAATTTCACTCAAATAACACTTTTAGTGGTGGTAATTTGTGTCATTGAAAGTTTAATTAATTTATTCTTGGCTTAATGGACCATATGAGCTTATCAAATTAATTTTCAATTCTTAACACATTCGTTCAATTATAACTAACACAATTTGAAGTCCAAAAGTAGGATCCAAAGCATACATATCAAAATCGCATACACTTTGCAATTTTTCTTAACTTTCATAATTTGATATAATTTTAAAAAATTATAATTAATTTTAAAAAAATTAAAATCATACATGCTATAGCTTTTTGGAAAGCTCAAGATGTCCTCTAATTACCATAAAAATTTCAAATCAATCCAACAACAATTGACTCACAAAATTCAATGGAATAATATCGCAAGTCACTAATGCATCCTACAATAGAACCTAAACTTCAAAAATTAATATCTCCTTCTACAGAGCTCCAAATGATGTACTCTCAATGGCTATGGAAAGTTTAAGATGCGTATTATATGCGTGTAAAATTTCATGAGTATTAAACTTCATTTGACATCTGGATGACATAGAAATGCAAATTGATCGTATGAACAGTGACTGAAACAATTCTACATAATTTAATTAACTTTAAAAATTCAAAATAAAATTTGTAGAGCTCCAAAAATAGTGTTCTTTGCCTCTATGAATTTCATACACAAAATCATCCATTTGATTAGTTTGTGGTTTAACTTAAGATTATGTCAATTCTTAAAACCACAATGGGGTCAAATGGTGTCCAATAGTTTCCTAGCCATTCCATGACTATTTGAGCATGTCCTAAAGCATAAATGCAACATACAAAAGCTTTTTCAAATGGTTCAAAATATCACATCTCAAAATCACCTTCCTAGTTATTATTTTGCATACTTACATCAAGGCACTAGGATGTCAAAACCCCATATACTCATTCATTTAACCTCAATTCTGGTTTATACATCATAAGTACATATTTTTATACATGCTTAAGTATTTACATCTCATATACATCATATGGATACAAACTTTCACATCAAAACATATAATTTCCTATTCTATTATCAAAGTCACATTCTTCAAGAAACTTAGCCTCTATTTCTTACTTCACTTAGCTCACTTAGACATGGTTAGACATAATGTGGGAAAGAGTAAAATTCAAAGAATCCTAATAGCTCTTTATCCTTTCAAACATACATATATGGTGCATTTCCATGTCAAAGAATGCAAGCATGTCATGATAGCGTCTAATAAACATACATAAACATATTTCAATGTCACATAAACTCATGCACATCAAACATAAGTTTTAAAGGATATTGGTCTAGCCTCACCCAATTTGTTTGGAACTTTTGGATTTGTCTCACCTACTTTTAAGGACTTTTGGCATAATCATACCCATTTCAAGCCATTTTGCATTCAAAATCTATTTCAAGAAGTATAATAGTATCATAACATGTGTAACACCCAAAAATTAATTAAGGTATTAATCATGGATTTAGATTAATTAGGAATAATTAATATGGGATAATTGGGCAAGTTAAGTGAATGGAGATTTTAGAGAGATAAATTATTAATATGGGTTTGAGAATTAATTGGGATAGAAACTTCATCTAAGCCCAAATTAATAAATCATGATAAGAGGCTAATGGAGGCCTAATGAGTTAGGTGCAAACCCAATCTAATTTAATATGAAAGAGGCCCAAGATCCACCTTGTATAGGCTCTTATAAGTGGCCCAATAAACCTTGTGCAGACCCAAGACTATGGAGTTCTTAAAACTAAGTCTAGCCCAATAAAATTCTATAGCTCAACACCTTAAAACTGGCCCAACAAGCTCAAATCTGAAGCCCATTAGGAGTTGGACCTTTGGAACAACCCATGACCCATATTTGACCCAACTTAACCTAATTAAAACCCTAAACACTTCATCCACTTCCTCATTTTGTTGAAACTCAAGAAGGAAAATCGGAGCTGTAAAGGGAAGCTAGGGTTTAGGACAAGAATTCCACATTTTCTCACATTTAGAGCAAGATTCAACTAAGGTAATAGTTATATAACTTAATCCCCTCATCTTTCTCTTTAATTTGGCCTGATTAGTTTTTCATTTAGAGTATTTTCACCATACCCAAAATCTGAAATGTGGTTGTTTGGGGTTTTCTTGGTGAAATTCATAGGTTAAGATTAGGGCTGACATTAGGTAAATATAAACCCTCCATTTTGATGCTTTTTTTGCTAGTTTGAGACCCCCATAGCTTATTTATGATATGGGTATTAATTTTATATGAATTTACTTAGGATTTTAGGTAAAATATTGAGGTTTCTAGTATAAGACACTTTAATCTGAATTTGGGACTTGTAGTGGCTGGGTAAGTGTTCCCTAAGTAGTCATTAACATTTTAAATTTTTTAGATACTTGCTGCAACTGTTAATGATGAATTAGAGTAGTAATTCTCTGATGTAATGGTTATAGGGAGATTTTGTACCCGTGGTGGCTGTTGCAATTGTCTACAAGTGAGGTGACAGGGATTTACATTAATTCCATACATATATCTATTTTAATTTTATATTTGCTATATATGAATGATTTAAAATGTTGAATGAATTAGTTAGCTATCTATTGTATTGTGATTGGACCTTATGAGTCCATAGTGGAGCTGTGGTGTGGCTACCACCTGTACATGTGCTTCGATCGTGTACCGGGTTATGATCAAACCCAGAATGCACTGAGCTCTAGTTGTGCTCATTAGGGAGTGGGTGCCGTGGACGGGCCTCTCCCGGTGTTATTAGCCTTTAACATGTGAAAATATGATTACTAGTATGAGATAGTAATCATGATAGCCTAATTGTTTCATTTACTGATGTGACTGGAATGTATGATGGAATTTACCTTGGTTATTGAGATTTATATCTCACCCTATTTCATGGGATTAATATTTCAGGTGAAGGTTCTTCGGATAAGGATAAGGGGAAGCAAGTGGATGAAAATTCATGAGCTCCAACATGTGGGGAGAAGGCTACACTTAGGCCGATTTATTTAGTATAGATGCTAAATTTTGGTATTCCTTATTGTATAGCATCATCTTATATTTATGTTGCCAAGTGTAGGCTCTTATTTTTAATTGCTTAGAATGTACTTATTAAGGAGTTAGGCCTCATCTTAATTTGGTATTGGGATATATTAACTTATAGTATCTGATATATAAACCTTGTTGAACTTATGATATGGCTTACCATTTAGGAATTGTAATCACATGATGCATTAGATATTGATATAAACCATGGACATATGGAACCTCTAATGGAATGTGTATCGAATGTTAATTGTCATTAGTGCATGAATTCTTATTGCTATTACTCTATGGACTTGCTAATATAGGGTGATTAGGGAAAAGAAATTGACCTCTAAATATTGAACTAGTAAGGATAGATTAGCTGGATAAATTAGGCTAATAAAGACTATTTGAGCCCCACAATTAAGGTAGAGGGGCCCTAAGGTGTTATTGGAGGGAGAGTGGAGAGTATGAGGCAAGAAATTAGGAGTTGTAGAACCAGAAGACAATTCGCCGCAGCTAAAATGGAGTTAGCCGTGGCTAATAGAGGCGAATTTGCCCAGGGGGAGTCCAGAGAGAAATTCGCCGTGGCGAAATGTGTAATTGGGCGGTGCGAAATGTGAAAGGTTAAACTTGAAGTCGTCTAGAGGGAAATTGGGCGCAGCGAAAGGGGGAATTGGCCGTGGTAAACTTTTGCGAAAAAGAGCCAGGCATTCCAATAGCGAGAGGCGAGCGAGGTAAGTTCCAGGAGGCTTCTTCGCCATGGTGCCAAGTAGGTTATCGGCGGCGAAGGTCCAGCCGCGGCGAAATCAGTGATGAAGAAAGGAGTGAAACCAAGAGGAATTGGCCGCAGCGAATATTCTGAAACACTTATATTAAGTAGGAAACCTTGGTTTTTCATATGGTAATCTCAAGGAATGATTTAGAGACATTGGGATGAGTTATAATTGATAGGTAATAGAATCAAAAACTTATAAATAAATATTTATCTCTCTTATGTACATAAGTGCTTGTAATTATATGGTTGATGACTCTAATAATATTAAGGTTCAAATTTTCTCGTATTTTCACAATGTAATTGGTTGTAATGCCTTGTAACCAATCTATGATTATTAATCACATATTTAACCTTAATGAAAATGATTAGAAATTTAGGGTCGTCACAACATGAAATTAATGTCTACAAACATATCTTGTAACACCTCAAAATTAATTAAGGATAATTATGATTAATTAGGAATTAATATTGGGTTTAATTAGAAAAATTAATTAAGATAGGTGGACACAAATTTGGGTCTTATGATCAATTTAATTATCTATGGGTTAAGTGTAGAATCTCAATCTTAACCTTAAGGAGATCCAATTTTATTTCTTAAAAGCTCAACATTTATTTTGTGCAAACCTAACTTAAATAGACTTGCCCAACAAACAAAAAATTTGAACCGAAGTAGGTTTTGGGCCTTTGGGTCTACACATTTCTCTTTAAACTCTAAGTGTTTTGCAACCCAATTCTTCAAACTATAACCTAGTAACTAGGAAGGGGCCTAATTGGATTTTGGGCTGATGGGTCAGCCCATTTCTCACTAAAACCCTAAGAGAAAACCATCATCCCTTCCACCATTCTGCAGAAGCACAAGAGGCACAAGAAAATTCAAGGGTTTTGAGGGATGGCTAAAGTTCTTGGCATAAATCCATCCCCCACTTCCAAAGTAAGATTTAACTAAGGTAACTGATATATAACTTAACGCTCTCATTTTCCTCTTCAATTTGGCCTGATTGGTATTTTATTTGGAGCATTTTCACCCACACCCAAATTTGAAATGTGTTGTTTGGTGTTCTCATGATGGAATTTCAGAGGTTGAGGCTAGGAGTGGTGTTAGGTAAATGTTTCCTTCCCATTTTAATGCATTTTCTACTAGTTTAAAACTCCTATAGTTGACTTACAATATCGACTTTGGTTTTGTGCGAAATTACCCAGAAATTTGAGTGAACTATGATGGTTTTTTGGTGTGGGGAAACTAGAACTCGAAGTTAAAATCTATTGGTGGTTAGGTAAGTAACCTTTAAGTAGTCATTGGTAGTTCAACTCTTTAGATATCTGATTTCTTACTAGAAATGATGATAACTATCCTTATCTTAGGCTTAGTGTGCATTTAGATCATGATGATAGTTAAAGAAAGAGTAATTGGCTTTATTGAGGTAACCTGTGTTAATTTTCTAATTCCATATATATGCTCATTTTAATCTGATATTTGTTGTACATGTATAATTTTGAAATGCTAAATAATTGGTTGGCTACTTAAATTATGTTATGATTAGACCTTGTGAGTCTATGGTAGAACTATGGTACGGTTGCCGCTTCTGTATCGTCCTTCGATCAAGTACCGGGTTATGATCAGACTCCTGAATACACTGAGCTCAAATTATGCTCATTGGGGAGTAGGTGCCATAGATAGACCTCCCCAGTGTTAATGGCCTTTAACATATTTGATGTGATTGCTGGTATGGGATAGTAGTTACTTGTAACTCAACTAGTTCATTTGCTAATTAAATTAATAAATTTTGGTGTTTAATGATATGAAAATGCATTTTGTTGATTAATCTGTACATATATATAGAATTTTCCTCTTGTTACTAAGATTATATATCTTACCCCAGTTGTGGGCTAACATTTTCAGGAATCGGACCTCTTAGTGGTAAGAAGAAATTAATGGAAGCCTATTGTATAGTTTAGTAGCCATAGGTTTGAAGACCTTGTAAGGTTGGGTTTGTTTAATGAGAATACTATTTTTTATGCATTTGCCCACATTGCACCATGAATTGCCAAGTATAAGGACTGTCTATATAATATAATTATCATGGGATTGAGCATTGTGATTGTAATTGATGAATGATTTAATCCCTTATGGCCATTAAGTATTAGCCTTGTGAACATTTATGGTTGAACCATTTTTGCTATCATAGAATGGGGTTGACTAATGTGAAATTAAGTTTTGATTGTTCTAATTCAATCCTAGACTCTTAGATAAGGAGGATTAGTGAATCATGATATTTGGGAATTGTGAGGTCTAGAAAACCATGCATGTTAGTCATGGAAACCTTAAAATTCATCTAGGATAAGTGATAAGTGATTAGAAAGCATGAAAATGAGAAAATAGCATAAAAAAGAGTGAAGTCACAACTTAAAGGACTTGAGCCACAACTAAAATTGAAGTTCGAGGTAACAGAGGCCAGGTGCACTGCAGTAAGGTGATTTGAGTCATGGTGCAAGGTGAGAAATTAGCTCCAAGGGGTAACAGAAAATAGTCTTGTTGTGGTGCAACTGAAGTTTGTTACAGCAAGCATCGGGAGGCAAGCTTGGAAAGCTCCAAGAGACCCTCTCACCGCAGTGCCACATAGGCTCGCCGTGGCATCGTGAAAGTGTGAATCGTAGGTTCCCAAGAGCACATTTGCTATAGCATGTAAGGCCTAAGTCGTTGCACAAGGTTTGTATTTTTTATTTTGTGCTCTATTAGCCACTTTCGTCATGGCACGGAATATCAAGTCACAACGGGAGTCTCTAAACTTAGTTTTCAAGATCCATTAACTAACTTAGTCGTGACGAAAAAGGTCCAAGTCGCAACAAATGGTCCCAACCTCTTATTTTAATTTAGAAACCTTAGATTTTCTTATGATAATGTTATGGGATAACTTAGAAACACTTATAAGAAGATTTTGCAAAGTGGAATCAGTGGTTAAGTGAATCAAATACTAGTAATTGATAATTAGAATCACTTGTAGAATCAAATGGTTTTGATTATTTGGTTAATAATCCTTAATAATGTTAAGGTCCAAATCCCTTCACTTTTTCCCAATTTAATTACTTATAATGGCTTTAGAATTTTATTTACGATCATTAATCACATAATTAAGCCTAATCATTATAATTAGGAATTAGGGTTATTACATATATTATTGTTCAAACATACATATCCAATGAAAATCAAACATCTAAGAAATGCATGCAAGAAAGGTTAGAGAGTTACCTTATGCCAAAATACACAAGCTTTTTCCTTTGCTCTTCACTTCCCCTTCTCAGCCTCACACCTATACATAGGGAGATCTAGATTTTCTTAGCCTAGACACATCAAATAAAACACAAATTCATCATTGGAATCATTTCTAGTCTCACGTAAATTCTACATAGGCTTACTTTATCTTATAACATGGTTATGGTTCCATAGAAGAGCATAATAAAGCAATGTCTAGAATTCATGATGTTGGCTCTACTTTTTCATTCCATCTATATTTCTTGACTCCATTTAAACTCCTTAGAGTCATCACAAATTCAATTTAAGGAACCTAAACTCAAGTTGCTTCTATATGCCTTAAAATGGAACCTAAACTTCTATCTCATAAATTATGGCTTCTAAATTCAAATCAATAGTTTCTTTGATGTTTATTAATTATATCTAGACCATTTCTATCCTTGGAATCAAATAAAAATCTCTTTAGGTGCTCCATCTTCTCTAGGCCGAGACAACCTAAAGTGAAGGACCCATGGAGTTTGCTTAGTTTTTCTTAAGGAATTAGCACTTGTGAAGCTTCCTACATATCTTAAGAACTCATACATACTCTTACATAGGCTACATTATCATTATAAAGCTTAAAAAATGGCTAAGTGCAACAAAAACCCTAAATCACATAACTTGATTTCTAATGCTTTTCTTTTAAATTTAATTGTATATTTTTAATTCTCATACCCTAGAATCCTTGTTTCTACCTTAGTTTGGTCAGAATTCATCTCCTCCTAGATGCTCTAGGTTTGGCCGAAACTATACATAGTTGAAGGAGACAAGAAGAAGCAACAAAATCCATGGAAGTTTACCTTATTTGCAAGCTTTCCCAAGGTGCTTTCCAAAGCTTCCAATCTCTCTTTCAAACTCTCCCTTCTTTTTACTAGACCAGCCACAAAACATCCCCAA
Organism: Erythrophleum fordii; assembly: GCA_032878935.1. Lineage (NCBI taxonomy): Eukaryota > Viridiplantae > Streptophyta > Magnoliopsida > Fabales > Fabaceae > Erythrophleum > Erythrophleum fordii. Next base: position 24,214,310 of record JAVQMF010000046.1, read on the forward strand.
ATAAGTCATCAAAACTATAAGAAAATAGAGAAGAAAGAGGAGGAGAAGTTGGAAGAAGGAAAAAGCATGAAAACCATAAATTTCTTACACTTTTCTTTAGCTTTTCTTTCTCCTTTGCTCTCCCTCTTGTGTGCCTCCTTAAGCTAGTCTCAAGTTTGGTTTGGAGCAGAACTAGGTTAGTTAAGAAAAAAGGGAGAGATGGGGCATGACATATAAGAAGCAGGATTAAGTTATAACACTTTTTAGAAATTCCCATTTTGTCCTTTTTCTTGCTTCTTTCCATTTAGACTCATTTTAACTTTTTTTTTTAGAACCATCTTTTCTATCATAAAATTTAGGTCCTTTAATTCATAAAATGCCTTTGGTTTCATCCAAATTTAATTTAAAACCTTACCGAATAATTTGGTCAAAATTTTGGTCAATCGACGCTCTAAAATATAAATTGGAAAGGTTTTACCCATTATACGGGTTCTTATAGTTTTTAAGGCTTCTGAAAACCTCAAAAAACTCAATTTTACTATTTAAAAATCCTTCATTTGGGTTTTCTAAAAGTTGTCCGAATTTACGAAAATGTCATTTCCTTTTTGCCAAATTTTATTTAGCTATTCTGGCTCTGATTTTCGAACATTTTTAATTTTGTATTCTCATTTTTTGATACCTAGATCATTATTCTAATTTTTTTTAGCCTTAATTCTTTCCATCTAGGGGACTTCATTTTATAATCGATTAGTTTCAAGCCTTTTTTGAGTAACTGGATATTACATTTACCATTTGTTAGTAAATCATATTTGTATTTAAATGTGTTATTACTAAAAAATAATGAGTTTAGACAAGTTTATAACTAATTAATTAGATGAAAAAAAATGAATAATTGGGCTCAATGGTAAAGCTAGGACCTTGGCATGAGGATAAATTTTTTTATATTTTATTTAAAAATTTATACTTTTATAATATATTGTTTAAATAAAATACTTCCTTTAAATTTTTGAATTAAACTAAATGAAAATAACTCATTGAAAATATATTGACTTTCTTCCTCTTATATTTAGAAAAAAATTAAATTTAAATGAGTGATATACCAAGAATTACTTTTATTATTAATATGATCAATTTCACTATTTAGTATGAGAACATAGTTTTATATCTATTTAATACTCATGTAATACATAACAAAAATACACTAAAAATATATTAATACTAATAACATTATAATAATTCCATGAATAGCTCATAGTAACATTTTAAAATAAAAAAAGTTTACTCATGAAGCATAAAAATTTATGACTTTTAATTTGCAAAAATATACATTTACTAAGCATGACAAAAATTATTTTATCTAATAATATTTCAAAAAATTTTGCACTATTTTCATAGACAATTATTGGTCTTACTAAAAACAATATATTGACATTTAAATTTGGTTATGTTCTACTTAATTATTATAAAATTACTAATTGCAAAAGCATACCAAAGGCATATATTGATTATATAAATTGAAAAATAAAAAGAATATTGGGGAGTAATGGTTAAATGAAAGAATCATTATATAAAGTTTAACATGCTAAGAATAATTTGACAAAAAAAGAGGGGGAAGTAAGAGTTAAATGAAAAAAGAGAAGGAAAGATACAAGGAAGCCAAAAAAAGAAATGAAATGAAATGAATGAAAAGAGGAAAAAATATACATATGTGGACTTAGTAGGTCTAATTTACAATGTTAAATAATAAAAAAATAATGTATCTGATCTGGTTATTATAAGTTTAGAGATAAAGCTAAAGATGTCTTAAAGATGGCTTTCAAGACTAGATATAGACATTATGGGTTTATAGTTATGCCATTTGATTTGACAAATGTACTGGTCATTTTTATGGATTATATCAATAGAGTATTTAAACCTTATTTGGATAAGTTTGTTGTGGTCTTTTATTGATGATATCCTTATGAATTCAAGACTATTTTGAGAAGCATGAAAAGCATCTAAGAGTAGTCTTGAAAACCTTGAGAAATAAGAGATTGTATAACAAACTTAGTAAATATGAGTTTTGGCTTGTTGAAGTGAGGTTTTTAGATCATATGATTTCACAGGTAGAGATTGCTGTAGATCCCTATAAAGTTGAAACTGTATTACAATAGGATAGGCTTAAAACTATTGCTAAAGTTAAAAGTTTTCTAAGTTTGGCAAGTTATCATAGAAGGTTCATACAAGGCTTTTCTCAAATAACCTTACCACTGACTAGGCTAACTAGGAAAGAAATCATTTATGTGGGACAATAAATATGAAAGGAGTTTCTAGGAGTTGAAACTTTGCTTGACCACTACTCATATACTAGTCATACCTTACCCTAACAAATCTTTTATGGTTTATAGTGATGCTTCAAGGAAAAGGTTAGGATGTATGTTCATACAACAGGATGGAATAGTAACATATGCCTCTAGGCAGTTAAGGTTACAAGAGGAGAATTATCCCATGCATGATTTAGACTTAGCTGTAGTGGTATTTACCCTTAAAATATGGAAGCATTATCTATATAGTGCCACAGTTAGGATATATAATGACTATAAAAGTCTAAAATAGTTGTTTGATCATAAAAATTTGAATATGAAGCAAAGAAGATGGACGGAATTCTTAAAAGATTATGACTATTCATTGAAATACTATTTAGGTAAGATTAATGTAGTGGCTAATACTTTGAGTAGAAAGTCCATACATGTAGCCTATATGATGATCAGGGAATAGGAACTCAGAGATAAATTCAGGAATATGAATATTCCTTACTGTATGCTTTCAAGTAAATTATTAATAAGTTAGACTAGAATAAAGAATGACCTGAAAGTTTAAATCTTATATGCCCAAAGGGAAGATGACTTCTTAAGTCAGACCAAGAGTGAGATTTCTCATGGTAAGACTGATGGAGGTGAGCTAGGAGACTTTAAAGAGCTTGAACAAAATCAAGAACTTGAAAACAAAAGGGCTGGACGTAACTCTAAAAGATGGCCAACTAAAGATCCATTGCAAGATATGGGAGGCCCATGCACAAGATCAAGAGCCAAAGCTATGAAGGAGGCCTTGAATGGAGTGATCCAAAAACTAATGGACTTGGAGCCCAAAGTCTTAGCTGAATATGAAACCCAAAAGGAACAAAATGGCATGAAGACTATTTCATATTTACAAGATACTAGCCCAAGCCCAAAAGGAGCCTAATTGAAGGAGCCCAGCCATTTTTCACAAAATTCTCTTAGTTTTAATTTGATTGTTTCTGTTTCAAATTTTTTAGCTTTATTAGGCGCCATTCTTGGTGAATTTGTCCAAACTTAAATTTCTTTTATTTTCCCGCCAACCTAAGAGTTATTTTGTATTTAGGGTTTTATTTTTCAAATGCCTATATAAGGCCCACTTGTACTCCAAGAAGAGGCAGATTGAATGAATTCTATTTTCAGAATCTTTTCTGACTTGTGAGGTTTCTCTTGTGGCCTTTGTGTGCTGGAGAAAATCTTTGACTTATCAAAGGAGTGGTTTCCTTTGTGGCGTCCCGGATTAGGGTTCTAAGAGACGGGTTCTCTTAGGGTTCAATTCCATTGACCAACATCTCTTCTTCTTCTTCTTCTTCTTTTTGTTTCTTTCTTTGTTCTTTCTTGCTTGTTGTCCAGATCTGCCTATTTTCTTGTTCTTGTGTTGCTTGCCAAATTTCGATCACTGATCTGTGTAATTTGGGGTTCCTAGAACGGGTTTCTACGGAGTCTCATATCATCTGGTATCAGAGCATTGGTTGAGGTTGGTTTCATCCACTTTTTCCTTGTTCTTTTCCCTTATTTCTTCTAATTCTTTTCTGTTTGTCCATATTTTTGTGCGGCTATTTCTGGTGATTTCCTTCATATTTTCGGACGTTTAATAGGTCTTTCTTGTGTTTTAAAATCTCTTCTTTCTGCTTGATTTGGAATCACATCAATCCGATTTTTGTAGAGCAAGTTATAGCTATTTCTTTTCCCTTATTTCGTTTGATTCTTTTCTGCACGTCTTTTTTTCATGTGGCTATTTCTGGTGTTTCCCTTCGTGTTTTTAGACGTTTAATAGGTCTTTCTTGTGTCTCAAGATCTCTTCTTTCTGCTCGTTTTGGAATCACATCAATCCGATATTTCTAGAGCAAGTTATAGCTATTTCTTTCGTACATATCATTTTGATCTTTCAAAAATCTTGTGTTCAGAAATCTTGTGTTCTGTTTGCAAATTTCAGCACCTTTGAGATTCGAAAAAAAAAAAAGTATATTACAGTGAAAAAAAAAAAGAAAAGAAAAGAAGGAAAAGTTGAAAAAAAAAAAAGAAGTCAGAATCTGTGAAAAGGGAAAGTTGTGCTGGAAATTGTAAAATTTTGAATTATTGACTTGAATTGCAATTGCTGAAGATCTGGTCATTTCTGATTCTTGGAATTACCATTTTTGATTCCTTGAGTTAATCTGATCATTAAAAGTCATATTGTGCACAATTCATAAAAGGAAATTTGCATTCATTCACCTTGTTCTAAATTTCAAATTTCTGATTGCTTCAATACTGATTCCAAATTCCAATTTTCTTTCCATAACTCTTGATAATTAATCATTTAACCATTTGTTCTCCCATAATCTGCCACATACCATTTCTTCCATAAATTCATTGTCTTCATTTCCTTTTCTAGTCACTTGCTGTATTTTTCATTGGCTGCACCTATGAATTTTTTTAAAAATGTTGGACTTTTGTTGTCTCTTTGAGAACTTTACATCTTGGGTTCTAATTTGAGATTGCCACTTCAGTTGCTGCTTCTTTTAATTTGTTGGATTTAATTCAGTACACTATAGGAAGCAAGTTGAGAGGAAAAAGGCAAGAGTGTTTTCATCATTGTAAAAGCCATTACAAGAGTGAAACACGAGTGAATTTGCATCATTTAGAGTGAAACAAGTGAGGGAGTAGTCAGGTCCTTTTCTTGCTATTCACTAACATTTCAGGTGCCAATCATGTTTGAAAGTGAGGATAACCAAGTTGACCTTAAGTTGTTCATCAAATCTGTTCAAGAACAATTCAAGAGGCTAAATACTAGGTTGGATCAAATGGATTCTTCTTCTTCCAACAGCAAGGCAAGGCATGGTAAAAATGTTGTTCTAGGAGGAGATGAGTCTGATTTTGAGGAGGAAAGCCAACATGAAAGAGTTAGGAGAGCTCCCCCTCGAAAGAAAGATGCCTTTAGTAACATCAAGATGAAAATCCCTTCCTTTCAAGGGAAAGCTGATCCTGATGTATATCTTGAATGGGAAAGAAAAGTTGAGTTTTTATTTGACTGTCAATCTTTTTCAGAAGAAAGTAAAATAAAATTAGCTGCTTTGGAGTTCACAGATTATGCAAGCCTATGGTGGGATCAATTAACCACTAGTAGGAGGCGTTCTGGAGAGGGTCCAATTCGGTCTTGGCCAGAAATGAAGGCTCTCATGAGAAAGAGATTTGTCCCTACCCATTACTATAGGGATGTGCACAAGAGACTCCACAAAATCAAACAAGGATCTATGAGTGTGGAAGAATATTTTCAGCAAATGCAAATTGCCATGATCAAAGCTGACATTGAGGAAGATTCAGAAGTTACAATGGTAAGATTTCTTGGTGGCTTAGACCCTAAAATTGCTGCAGAAGTTGAATTGCAAAACTACCTTGTTATGGAGGAGTTGTTGCATAAAGCCATTAAGGTGGAGAAGCATTTTAAGACAAAACAGAAATTAAAATCACATGCTAGTTCCAACAAAGACTTCAAGTCCTCTTTCAAGTTTAAGGGAGAGACCAAGCCTAAAGAGGAGAATAAGATGAAGATGCAAACATCTACTTCTAAAAGTAAATCTGAACCTAAATCTTCTTCTAGTTCTTCTAAAATTAAATGCTTTAAATGTCAAGGTTTTGGTCACATTGCTTCACAATGTCCAAATAAAAGGACTATGATTTTGCTTAAGAATGGTGTTGTTACTAGTGAAAGCAGCGGTGATGAAGATGTGGAAGCTGAGTTAAGCTCCAATAGAGGTGATGAATCTGATGTGGAGGTAGCTGAAGCTGTGATTGGTAAGGCTCTAGTGTCAAGGCGTGCTCTTAGCATTCAACCTAAAGAGGAGCTTGAAAAAGAACAACAAGAGCATATCTTTCACACTAGGTGTTTTGTTAACAACAAGGTATGTAGCCTTATCATTGATAATGGGAGTTGCATTAATGTTGCTAGTACCTTGTTGGTTGAAAAGCTAGGTTTGCCAACTAGAAGACACCCCACTCCTTATAATTTGTTATGGTTCAATGATAATAGGGATGTTAAAGTTACTAAACAAGTTGTTGTAGCATTTTTCATAGGAAGTTACCATGATGAGGTTTTGCACAATATAGCTCCTATGTATGCTGGACACTTGTTATTAGGTAGACCTTGGCAATTTGATAGGAAAGTTAAGTATGATGGTTATACCAACAGGTATTCTCTTGAGTTTAATAAGAAAACCATTATGCTAACCCCTCTCAGACCCTTGCAGGCATATGAAGATCAAAAGCAAATTACTCAAGAATGCAAGTTAAGAGACAAAGAAAAGAAAGTGCGTGAGAAAGAAAGAAAAGAAAGTGAGATGGAGAGAAAAGAAAAGAGAGCTACTGAAAAGAAAAGTCAAAAGAGTGAAAAAAAGAAAGTAACACTATTTTCCAGTAAATGAGAGATTAAGAGGGCTTTATGTAATGAGACATCTTTTGTACTCTTGTATAAGGATGTTTATCTAACCCTTAGTGACCTTGATGAATCTCTTCCTTCTAGTGTTTTGAGTTTGTTGTAGGAATATAAAGACTTGTTTCCGGAAGAGGTACCGGATGGATTGCCTCCCATAAGAGGCATTGAACACATGATTGACTTTATTCCTGGAGCATCTCTTCCTAACCGACCTACTTATAGGGAAAATCCAAAAGAGACTAAGGAAATTCAGAGGCAAGTGGAGGAACTCATGAAAAAGGGGTTTGTGAGAGAAAGCCTTAGTCCATGTGCTGTTCCGGTAATACTTGTGCCCAAGAAGGATGGCAAATGGAGGATGTGTGTGGACTGTCGAGCCATCAACAAAATCACTGTTAAGTATCGATATCCCATTCCTAGACTTGATGACATGCTGGATGAGTTGCATGGTGCTTGCTCGTTTTCAAAAATAGATCTTAGGAGTGGTTATCATCAAATTAGGATGAAAGAGGGTGATGAGTGGAAGATTGCATTTAAGATTAAGTTTGGTTTGTATGAATGGCTTGTTATGCCCTTTGGCTTAACTAATGCTTCTAGTACATTCATGAGCTTAATAAATCATGTGTTTCACCCTTACATAGGAAAGTTTGTTGTTGTGTATTTTGATGACATTCTCGTGTTTTCTAAGAATCTAGAAGAGCATGCTAAGCATTTGCATTCTGTGTTTGATATTTTAAGAGAAAATAAACTCTTTGCAAATTTAGAAAAATGCTCTTTTTGCTTGGATTCTGTTGTTTTTTTTGGTTTTGTTGTAGGTACTGATGGCCTCCGAGTGGATGAAGAGAATGTGAAGGCAATTCGAGAGTGGCCTACACCTAAGAATGCTAGTGAGGTGAGGAGTTTCCATGGACTTGCAAGTTTCTACCGACGATTTGTAAAGGACTTCTCAACCCTTGCTGCACCTTTAAATGAGCTGGTAAAGAAAAATGTTATCTTTAAATGGGATTCAAGGACGAATCCTTTTCAAGAGGGAGGGAATGATAGAGGTGAGCTAAGAGACTTTAAAGAGCTTGAACAAAATCAAGAACTTGAAAACAAAAGGGCTGGACGTAACTCTAAAAGATGGCCAACTAAAGATCCATTGCAAGATATGGGAGGCCCATGCACAAGATCAAGAGCCAAAGCTATGAAGGAGGCCTTGAATGGAGTGATCCAAAAACTAATGGACTTGGAGCCTAAAGTCTTAGCTGAATATGAAACCTAAAAGGAACAAAATGGCATGAAGACTATTTCATATTTACAAGATACTAGCCCAAGCCCAAAAGGAGCCTAATTGAAGGAGCTCAGCCATTTTTCACAAAATTCTCTTAGTTTTAATTTGATTGTTTTTGTTTCAAATTTTTTAGCTTTATTAGGCGCCATTCTTGGTGAATTTGTCCAGACTTAAATTTCTTTTATTTTCCCGCTAAACCTAAGAGTTATTTTGTATTTAGGGTTTTATTTTTCAAATGCCTATATAAGGCCCACTTGTACTCCAAGAAAAGGCAGATTGAATGAATTCTATTTTCAGAATCTTTTCTGACTTGTGAGGTTTCTCTTGTGGCCTTTGTGTGCTTGAGAAAATCTTTGACTTATCAAAGGAGTGGTTTCCTTTGTGGTGTCCCGGATTAGGGTTCTAAGAGACGGGTTCTCTTAGGGTTCAATTCCATTGACCAACATCTCTTCTTTTTCTTCTTCTTCTTTTTGTTTCTTTCTTTGTTCTTTCTTGCTTGTTGTCCAGATCTGCCTATTTTCTTGTTCTTGTGTTGCTTGCCAAATTTCGATCACTGATCCGTGTAATTTGGGGTTCCTAAAATGGGTTTCTACAGAGTCTCATATCAAAGACCCTAATGTCCAAGATGTCTGAGGATGGTATGATTATGTACCATGATAGAATCTGTGTGTCAAGTAAAATTGAATTGATAGAAAACATTTTAGAGGAGGCATATAAAAGTAAATATACAATTCATTCAGGATGTCACAAAGATGTAAAATGATTGTTTTGGTGGCCGAGGATGAAAAAAGGCATAGCTAATTATGTAGCTAAATATGTAGTATGTCAAAAGGTAAAAATTGAGCATCAGAGACCAGTAGAATTGTTGCAACCTTTAAATACCCCTAAATGAAAATGAGATAATATAGATATGGATTTTATCATGGGGTTACCTAAGACATTCTCAGGATATAATGCTATTTGGGTAATAATGGATAGACTAACAAGGTCTTCACACTTTTTACCAATCAAGGCTGCATATACTTTAGACAAATTAGCCCTAAAAGAAATAGTGAGACTTCATAAGGTGCTTAATAGTATTGTATCTGATAGAGAATCCAAGTTTATATCCAAACTTTTGGAAGTTTCTTCAGGCAGCTTTAAGGACTAAACTTCAATTTAGTATTGCCTATCACTCCTAGATAGATGGTCAAATAGAAAGGACTATCCAGAATCTAGAAAACATGTTGAAGGCATAAGTGTTAGAAATGAAAAGCAACTGGGATGTGTATTTTCCACTAGCTGAGTTTACATATACTAATAGCTATCATTCTAATATCCATATAACCCAATATGAGGCTTTGTATAGGACAAAATGTAAATCATCTTTATGTTAGGTTGAGTTAGCTGAGAGGAGTTAGATAGAACATGAGATAATAGACTAGATCACTAAGCAAATAAACTTGATTAGAAAGAAACTCTTTACGGCTTAGAGTAGATAAAAGAATTAGGTAGATAAAAGAAGGAGACCATTAGAGTTTGAGTCTGGAGACCATGTATTTGTTTGAGTATCTCTAATTACTAGAGTGGGTCAGTCTATTAAAGTAAGGAAGCTTAGTCTTAAGTATATTGGTCTATTTGAAATCCTTAAAAGGATTGGATTTATTGTTTACTGTATTACTTTACCTCATAACCTAGCTCAAATCCGTGATGTATTTCATGTCCCCAACTTAAAAAGCACTTGTCAAACCATTCACATGTTATAGAATATGAGAACATTCAATTACATGATAATCTTTCTTATATTGTAATATTAAAGAAAATTGTTGATATTAAGATCAAACAATTGAGAACTAAGAGCATTCTTATAGTAAAAGTGGTCTAGAAGGGCTTATCTCCTGATGAGGCAACTTGGGAATTAGAAGATGATATAAACAAGTAACATCCATAGTTGTGTTACTTAAGGTATGTTCTAAATTTTGATGACAATTTTAATTTTAGGGGGGTGAAATGTAATATTCTATGTTTTGTAAACTAAAATAGTCCCTAAAGAATAGAAATGAATAACTAAAAATGGATCACAAAGAGAGGAAAGGCCAGCTAGAATTAAAAATATCAATTCAAGCTAACCAACAAAAAAAATTAGGGATTTAGAAAACAAGAGAATTAACTTTAGAAATGAATATCCCTTATTATAATATTATGAAATAAGATTAATAGATTAACTAGATGGGGTTAGCTTGACTAAATCCCTAACAATGTGGTTTAGGGCCTCCGATAGTTGATAACTTTGGCCAAATTTTTTGAACTATTTTAAGTCCTTGGTGTAACACCATAATTTTTAGCTTACTTCCTATCTTTTCCAGGTCTCATATCATGAATTGCATAAAGGGAGTAGGAAAATGACATTAAAATAATGCATTATTTAGCGTTGCGTATAAAAATTTCATTCGGTGCCACGTGGACCATATGAACTCATGTATCATATTCTCATATTTAATTACATGGATACAACTCATTTTCATCATCAAAAGTGGCCTACAACTCGTGGAAACCAAAGGGAAGCATAAAACTTATATTTGTATTTTCGGCCAGAATTTTACTATTTCCTGTCACAAACTTTGGAAAATCATAATTAATTCTAAAAAAAAATCAAAATCATGCATTATTGGTCATTCTGGAAAGCTACACATGTCTAATTTATGTTAAAAATATGCACTAGCCATAAAACGCAATACAGAGGACGTTTGACATTCGAAAAGATTCAAAGGTCTAGCTGTCCACTGATACTATCACAGGTTTCTGTAGCAAATTTTAAAAATATTCAATTAATTCTAAAAATATCTAATCTATGCAAATGATACTAATATAGAAATATACAGATGTTAAACTAGAGGGAAAAATAACTCTAGACCATTTTAGGCACGCTCAGATTTCAAAAATCAATCAAATAGTAACCTAGGTCAGTCTGGACACATGATACTAGACAGAAACTTCAAAAATTCATATCTCCTCTCTAGACATCCAAATGAGGTGCTTCTAGTTAGCACGAGTTACTGGGAGGGTCTAGTTTCTTTCTATAAAATTTCACGGCAATTGGACATCATATTCCCTATGAGTGATAGAATTCAATTTCGTACCAGTGCTACAGTACCAATGACCAAAACCAAAAAAAATTCCAACTTCAACAATTTGCCAAATATTCCAAAAACCTCTAAAAATTACCTACTTTAGCTTCTAAAAAATCTCTCAATAAGCTCTAGATGCATGCCAAATTTCAGACTAAGAAAAACTCATTTGGATAAAAAGTGGTATAGCTCACCAAAATGGTCAATTTTGCTCCATATGAGATACCAAATGTGTCCAAATAGCCTCCTTTAATATTTGGCACCTCTTGGGCAAGTTTAGAAGTATGAATAGACTTGTGTAAACTATTCAAGTGGTCCTAAACTCCATGCATCTCATTTTAGTCATTCCACATCCAAGAATGCATAGTTACATCAAGCCATCCAATAGCCAATTTGCATAATTCCATGGATTTAGTATCACATAAGGTTTATATCATATTCATACATCATTTTACATTTGTTCATGGTCTTACATTACAAAAATAATATGTACAAGCTCACTTTAACATTCAACTACAAATAAGGTTACATAATATACAAAATGCAATCTCTCAAGGTTTTTGACTTGCACTCCTTGTTTCTTGAACATCACCTAGGAATTTCAAGATAATGGAAGGAAGGGGAGTGAGATCCCAAAATCTCAATAGCTCACACACTCATTTACACACACATCCAAGGCATATACACATCAAAGTATATCTATGGAAGGTTTGGAAACCATAAAATATGCAAAGCCATAATTCCTATGCCACTCATTCACATTTAAGCCAAGACTATGCTCTAGGGACTTTTGGTTTTGCCCCACCCCATTTTTAGGACTTTTGGATTTGCTTCACTCTTGGCCTAGGGACTTTTGACTTGGCCTCACTCTTCCAAGAGACTTTTGACCTTGTCTCACCCATGCCATGAGACTTTTGGCATCTCCTTACCTTTATTAAGGGACTTTTGGCATCACCTCACCCTTATGAGCCATTTCCACAACCATAGTCATTTAAGAAGACACATTGGTACTAATGTAAAGTCAAGGCATCAAGTGGCATATCATCAAGTCATAAGAACACACACAAGCATACAATAACATACATATGCACACAAGAATGCAAGGAGAATGAGGTGGAGAGCTATCTTGGATTTATGCAAGTTTTTCTTAATCATTTTCCTTCCCTTTTTCGACCTCATAAGTGCACCTAGGTGGGTGGATGTTCTCTTGGCCTAAACACCATAAACAACACATAATTACACATTTGAAGCAAGCCAAGACATTAAATTCGCTCTTGAACACACACTTGGTTCCATAAGTGGCATAATGGTTCTATAAATGGCCTATTAAAGCAACTATCACATTTTAAGCTCTAGGCTCCATTCTCTTATTATTTTTAGACTTCTTGGACTCACTTAAGGTCCTTGGAGCCCTCACATATTCACTTGCACAACTGGAAAACTAAGTTGCTTCATAACGCATCATTATGGACACCATTGTTCCATCTTCCAATCCATGGCTTCTAAATTTTTTTCAATAGCTTCTCCAATCTTCTAACATCATATAAAGTCTCAAACCAAGACTATAACAATTTAAAACATCCCCTAGCCTAATGAACCTAGCTTGGTCGAAATATGCACCATAATGGAGGTTCATGGACTTTGTGATTTTTCCTTGATGGGAGAGCCACTTGGGAGGCTTTCTAGAGGTCTTAGGAGCTCAAGGAAACATTCAAACAGCCTAGAAAATACTCACACAAAATTAGATTTTACAAAACCCTAAAGAAGCCTACACTTTGCTATCTTGTTTTCCATAGGTTTTCCTTAGAATTTCTTACCATATTCTATCTCCCCATGGCCTAAAACCCTTGTTCATCTCTTATTTTTGTATAGAACTTTCCTCCCCCATATGGTTCTTATTTAGGCCGAAACTCAAGACAAGAGGAAGCAAAGGGAAGAAACAATTCAAAGTATGAATTACCTTAGATTTCAACTTAGTTTCAAGAGTCTTTCTCCTTGGTTTGCTTCCCTTCAAGAATTTTGAACTCCCCATTCAATATTCTAGATTAAAATAGTACCAAATAGCTCAAATAAACCATGGAAAGAAAGCCTAGAACGAAGAGCAAAGTTGGAAGAAGGAAGAGCATGAAATTCTCCAAGTTTCCTTACCTTTGTTAGCCTTTTCTCCCTCTTTTTCTTCTTCTCTTGGTGTGCCTAAAGGAATTGCTATTTTTTTGTATTTTGGGCAGAGAATTTCGTGCTTAAGAAGATGGAAAAAGAAGAGAGAAGTGTATGGGAGCTTCTAGAAACACACTTTTTTAAAAATTTCAATTTTGTCCTTCTGTAATGGTAATTTCGTTTTAGCTTCATTAACTCCTTTTTGAAAAATGTCTTTTCCATTATAAAATCTAGGTTTCCAATTTAATAAAATACCTTTGGAATCACTCAAATTGGAGCTAAAACTTTACATAACGAACTGGTCAAAGTTTAGGTCAACTGACGTTAAAAAAAGGTACATCGGAGGGGTTTTACCAGTCCTGGGGCTTCCTATAGTTTTTAAGGCCTCTGAAAACCTTGGGCAACTCAAATTTCTTATTTAAAAAGTCCTCCTATACGTTTTTTCAAAAGTTGCACTTATTTAAGAAAATGTCATTACCTTTCGTCAGTTTCTGTCACAAATTGTTTCTCTATTCTAACTCATTTTTCTTTCCATCTGAGCCTAGAATTATCATTTTTAGGAGTCTAGGACTCTATCAAAATTTTTAGGACATTATCTAACTCATTTCAGAGGACTTACTTTTATACAACTTATTTCATCATTTTACAAAAATTGCGTTTGTTACACTTGTAACCTCTAAGTAGGTAATTTTAATGAAAATGAGAGTCTAAAATTTAGTATGGAGTTGTCAATTTTTGAAAATATGGAGAAATGAGCTCAAAAGATGGAATTAAGTGCAAGGGTAAAATTAGTATTTTTGAAAAAAGTTATAAAACCCTAGAATCTTCTATTTAAAGCATACCACTCATCTCCTACCTCCAATAATTGACCTAGGTAGCACCAAAATCCTCTCATGGTGGCATGAAAAAGGAAGAAGGGAAAAGAAAGCTTCATATAGGTAAGGAAACTTGCTAAATTTGATTATGATATTGTTATGAAACTTTTCCTAGTCCTTCTCCTTATTCTCATAGTAGTTTTGTTTTCTTATAAGGGTGAATTTTGTGGCTCGTCTCTTGAGTGAGGAAGCTCTTTTAAAGAAACTAATTATACTGAAAGAATCTATAAAAAAAGCACATCAAAGCAAAGTATAATTTAGACTAAGAAAATTTTGTATTCTTAGAAGCCTAACTCTTCATAGGTTTGGTCGAGATAGGAAGAGAGGGAACCATGTACATATTTGATAAAAATTTGGTGAAACCAAGGGTTTGAAGAGTAGAAAAAAATAAGAATATGTAAATAAAATTGGTAAAGAACCAAAAGAAACACATATAGTTTTACCTAGGTTTAGTTTTGGCCTTAAGAGATTTAAAACCCTAAGAGGGTTAGTCAATTCCTATAATACCATAATTGAGTTAGAAATGAATTATGGATAAACTAAAGCCTTCAAATTCCTTATGAAACAAATAAAAATTCCATGATGGGGGGCTATGGGTGTGTCTCAACCAAAGGGAGAAATTGGCACTTAAAGAAGTTTTTAATTTGGTTTCATGATTTAAGAGGCCTAAATGAGTAACATAAAGCCTAAATAAACCATTAGTTTTATTTTTAAAGAATGAGTTTTGATAATATGCAAATTTGGTGCCAAAAAAATCTTAATTGGCCCTAGGAATCAAATAGGTGATATGGCTACGCTTGTGGACTTATTTTAGCCATAAAAAGTGAATAAATTGATATAGATAAATGATAAAATTGTTACATAAAATGTGGCAAATGGAATGGGTTATTTCGAAACACTTAAAGTAATCAAATCTATACTTTAAGACCTAATTTGCATATATATTGCTAAAATGAGACTAAATATGTCTTAATTGATTATTTTATACTTTAATTGATGTGTCTAGACCAAGCAAGTGAGACCATACCAAAGTATGTATGTCAGGTTGTGGGATCAAGAGAAGGGGAACAATGGAATTGATTAAATTTATTTATTAAGATAGTTTTTTCTTCATTCTTATATGTATGATTGGTTTGCTTGAGTCCTTAGTTGCTTATATGTACTATTTGCAATGGATTGGATTGTTGATTGATGAATAAAATATGCAACTGCATTATGCTTATTTGCATTTGTGAGTGGGGTGACTCTTTGTTAGGTGAGACTAGGGAGGTGAGCTTGTAATTGCCCTAGCTTAGGTCAAAAGTCCCTTGAAGGCATGGATTTACTCCTGCTTTAGCCAAAAAAATCCCTAGAGTATGGATTTACTTTCTTATGTATGATTTGGTTATGATTGCATAACATGCATACTTGCTTCTATGTTCTTGAATGAACCATATATATGTTTGAATGTTGGTTTAACTATCAAGATTCTTTAAATCTCATGTTTTCCTATTTCTACTAACCATGGCTAGGTGAAACTCAAGAAAGAAAAATGAAGATGTAATGACCTTGAAAAATCAAATTTCACACATGAAAAGCTTAGAATTTAGTGTTATGTAAATGAACATATGAATTCATATTTTGATACTAATGTAATAACAATACATGTAAAAGTGTTAGACTATGATTTTGTGACCCATCAATACATGTATAAAAAATTAGAATATGATTTAGCAAATGACATTCTATGTGGAGTACATGTATATTTGCACGTGGGATAATGATTTTTAGTTGTAAGGAAATTTTCATGTGATGAATCATTGATATATGGTATATATATGGATTGAAATTTGCTCATGAAAAGAAATGGCATTTTAGAGCTTAATTGGTACCAATTGAACCAAAATTTTGGCTATTCGAGTCATAAAATGTTCCTTTATTCTTGACAACCTTAATGATCTACTTTGGGGATGAAATTTGATGAGCATTTAGAGGACCTTTAGAGCTTTCTATATAGCTAAGGATCATAATTTTTGGAGCTCTATAAAATATTTGGTGAATTTTCAAATTTGTCCCTAAAAAGATGTCATGCATTATTACTATTCATTCTAGTATAGCTATGAATTTTGTGTTCCTTGAAGAACCAATGGATTCATTTTGACTTAAAAGTTTTATAATAAAAGGTTTACATCTTAAACTTTTTAAAGACACCTAATTTGCATTCATCGAAATTATATAACTCAATTTATGAATTTTTAAATTTGGGCTCTATTATGTGTTTTAAAGCCTAAATGAGCAAATGGCTAATTCCATGAGTTTGTCTTTATATACATGTTAACTTGGATAGAACTAATTGGTTATGCATGAATTTATGATATAAAATTGTGAGAATCCATTTTTTTAAGCCATATGAATCTATTTAAAGCTTTTAGTGACTAAAATTTTTGCTACTAAAGATTTAGTTATAGTTGTTTATTTCTAAATATATCACTAATGGTATAAGATAATTAGAATTTGATATGATGTAATAATGAACAGTAATAGTGCATGACAATTTTTAAGGAAAAATTTCAAAAATTCACAAATATTCTATAGAACTTTAAAAATTATGATCTTTAACTCTATAGAAAGCTCTAAAAGTCCTTTAAATGTTTATTAAATTTTAGCCTTAAATTCGATCATTAAGGCTATCAAGGACGGAAGGATATTTTAAGGTTTAAATGGTCAAAATTTTGATTCCAATTAGTGTCAAATGAGCCCTAAAATATCATTTCTTATCATGAGCAACTTTCAATTTATATATACATCATAATATAATGGTTCATTGCATAAAAACTATCTTATAACTAAAAAGCACTATTTCACATCGAGATATATACATAAACTCATTGGATTTCCATAACCTAAACTATGTTCTAATGACTTACATATACATCTAATGGTCATACATTTATGGTCTAACACTTTTACATGTATTGCTATTATATTCATGTACACAACACCAAATTCTAGGATTTTCATGTATGGAATTTGATCTTTCTAGGCCCTTGCATCTTCATTTTCCTTTCTTTGAGTTTCACTTGACTATGGTTAGTAGAGATAGGAAAATATGAGATTCAAAGAATCCCAGTAGCTAAACCAACATTCAAACACACATATGGTTCACTCAAGAACATGGAAGCAAGCAATTATAGCCATATCATATGCAAAAGAGCAAATCTATGCTCTAAGGGTTTTCTTGGCACAAGTAAGAGCAAATCCATGCTCTTAAGGGGATTTTGGCCTAAGGTAAAGTAATCCATGCTTACTTCCTTAACCTCATCCAACAAAGAGTCATCCTACTCATAAATGCAAATAAGCATCATGCAATTGCATATTCTACTCAATTAAACAACAAGCCAAACAATTGTAAACAATATATACAAGCAACCAATGACTCAAGCAAACCAACCATATATATAAGAATAAAGGAAAAGCTACCTTAACAAACAAATTTAATCAATTCTCTTACTCTCCTTCTCTTAATCCTATAGCCTCACACAAGCTTTGTTGTGGTTCCACTTTGATGCGAAATCAAAGGGTGTCCTGATCTTCACATTGTAGGTTGAAGCATAGATGATGGTTTAAGACCTAACAGAAGTAAATAACTACCAAAATTATAGAAATGTTGACCTACTACTTAGATAACATGTCTAATGTAATACCATACTTATATAGGACTCAATTCATGGCACAGGTGGCTTAAAATGCTTATTTGCATGAAAATAGCACTTTTAACAACGGAAATATGCATTATTGAAAGCATAATTAATTCATTATTGGCTTAATGGACCATATGAGCTTACCAAATTCATTTTCCATCCATAACACATTTTTTCAACCAGAATTATCATAATTTGAAACTCAAAATTTGGGTCCAAGCCATAGAACATGAAATCACATTTTACTTTGCATTTTGCCATACATTCCATATTCTGATATGAACTTTGAAAAATTATAACTAATTCTAAAAATATCCAAATCATACAAACGATAGCTTTCTAGAAATCTCTAGATGTGATCTATTTGCCATAAAAATGTCAGATCAAAACAACCAAGTTTGCCACATGAAATTTAATAGAATAGTAACACTAGTCACTGATGCATCTTGCAACAGAACCTAAATTTCAAAAATTCATTTCATCCTCTACAGAGGTCTAAATGAAGTACTCTTAATGACTATAGAAAGCTTATGATGTATACTATATGTTTGTAAAATTTTATGAGCATGAGACTTCAGCTGAGCCTCGAGTGACATAGAAAAATAAACAAACAACATGAACAACAATAGTGATAGTTTTTGCATAATTTGACTAACTTTAAAAAATTATAATAAATTTTCTAAAGTTCCAAAAATAGTTCTCTTTAGTTATGTGAAAAACTCTAGATGAGACCTATATTGATGCCAAATTTCATGCAAAAACTCATTTATTTGGTCAGACTTTGGTTTAAGTCAAGAAAGTGGCTAATTTTGGAACCATAAAGGGGTTAAAATACACCAAATAGCTTTGTCATCAATCCACAACTATTTGGGCACGTCTAAAAGTATAAATACAGCATATAAAAGCATCCCAAATGGTTTAAATCATCATAGAACTCATTCTCACCTTTCTACTTGAATTTATACACATGTACATCAAGGCTTATAGATGTCAACAACTTACATATTCATACATTTGGCTCTAAAATGGATTCATGCATCATATTTACATAGTTTTACTTGTGTTCAATGGTTTACATCTTATGTACATCATATAAATACAAACTTTGACATTAAAATGCATAAATTTCCTATTCTATTGTTAAAGTTCCATACTTTAAGATGATTGGCCTCCATTTCTTGCTCCACTTGGATCACCTAGACATGGTTAGGTATATGTGGGGGAAGAGTGAGATTCAAAGAATCCCAATAGCTCTTTTACCTTTTCAAGTGTAACACCATAATTTCTAGCTTATCTTATAATATTCATATGCTTCACATAATCAATTCCATGAGAGAGTGTAAGAAAAGGGGATAAAATAACACAATTCTTTGCGTTGCGTCATGTTTAAAAATTTCATTCGGTGTCACGTGGACTGTATGAGCTCATACCATATATTCACATATTTAATTACATAAATAAAACTCATTTATATTATAAAATGTAGCCCATAACTCATAAAACTCAAAGGAAAGCTTAGAATATTCATACATATTTTCGGCCAAAATTTGGCTCATTTCTGTCACAAATTTGGAAAATCATAACTAAATCTAGAAAAATCAAAATCATGCATTCTTAGCTATTATAGAAAGATACAGATGTCTACTTCATAATAAAAATATGTCCAAATCATAACATTCATCACAAAGGATGTTTGAATTTGAGAAGATTTAGAGGTCAAACTGCCTACTGGTGCTGTCACAGATTTCTGCAGCAAACTTTGAAAATGTCCAATTAATTTCACAAAAATTCAATCCATACAAATGATACCAATCTAGAAAGCTGTGAATGTTAGCTAGAGGAAAAAAATAACTTTAGACCAGCTCAAGGATTCCTAGACCTCAAAATCTAATCAAACAATAACTGAGATCGGGTGAAGTTCCTAATACTGGATAGAATTTTTGAAAATTCATATCTCCCTCTCTAGATCTCCAAATGAGGTGATTTTAGTTGACATAAGTTATTAGAAATGTCTAGTTTCTATGTATAAAATTTTGCAATAATTGGAAATCATTTGAGCCATGTGTGATAGATTTCATTTTCGGACCAGTATGAATAGTGACATGACCAAAACCAAAAAATTTGCCAACTTTAAAAATTTATCAAATATTCTATAGACCTCCAAAAATTATGTTCTTTAACTTTCTAAAAATATCTTAACAAGGTCTAATTGTATGCCAAATTTAGATCAAGAAGAGCTCATTTGGACAAAAAGTGACATAGGGTTTCCTTATGATCAATTTTGGCTTCATATAGGGTACCAACTTATTCAAATGACTTTCCTTGGGTTTTAGCACCTTTTGGGCAGGTCTAAAAACATAATTGGAACTTGTGTGAGCTGCCTAAATGGTCTCAAACTCCATGCCTCTCATTTTGGCTATGCCACATGCAATTATATACACACACATCAAGCTTTCAGGAAGCATATCTTGGCATTACATACCCAAATTACATTCTAGGGTTCACATATTATATCCATTCATTTATACATCATATATCATCATAATTACACATGCCTAAAAGGTTATAGACCATATACATCAATGGATTACATCATTTGATATAAATATGGTCTTAAAGTAGCAAAACTCAAACACTTTGTTGTTAAACTCTTTTCTTCAAGGTGGTTGGCTTCCATTACTTTGTCCACTTGGTCCACCTAGCATGTGAGATCATTGGAGAGGAGGGAATAAGATTCAAAGAATCCCAATAACTCATCTCTCATTCAATCATACATAATAGATGCAAAGCAAGTCTTGAAAAATGCATGCATGGAAATAATTGATATCATGAACATTCAAGAAGCAAGCTTAACATGTGAATAAGTCATACAAAACATCCAAGAGCTGGCCAAGTGGATGGATTGGCCTCACCCTTTTCCTCATAGATTTTGGACTTACCTTACCCATTCTTTAAGAGATTCTTGGACTCAACCATACTCTTGGGAGCCCACTTTGCTTTTGGGAGACTCTTTGCTTTGTCGCAACCAATCTTAAAGGTTCTTAGCTCATCCTCACCATGGTTAAGAGTTTTTGGTCCCTCCACACTCAAGCAAACTCAAACAAATATCATAACATCATTTAAAAACATAATATGTTATCATAAAATTATGGCATATAAAATTATGCTAGCATACTTTTCATAGCTTGAAAATACACATACACACATTCTAAGATAAGCTAAACACATATTCATGCATGAGAGAAGGTGGAGAGAGCTACCTTGCACATAATCACACACTTTTTCCTTTGAATTCAAGCTCTTCTTTTTGGCCACACACACACAAAATTGTAGGGAAGGTTTCTTTTGGCTAAACACAATTTATGGAAGCTAATTAGGTTCATGAAACAAATTCTAAAGCCACACAACTTGTTTGGACACTAGGTTGTTCTATAAACTCTATTATGGTTCCATAATTGCACCTAATGAAGTAACACCCTTCAAATAAATTTTAGGCTCCATTCTTTCCTTTTAAATATGATTCTTGACTCCTTTTAAGCCTCTTGGAGTCCTTACACAATTAAAACAAAGAGCCTAGCCACATGTTGCTTCTTTAGGTCATATTATGGAACCTAAAGCACCAACTCTCTTTCTATGAGTTCTAAATTTTTCCTAAGGTCTCCCCTCATTTTCATTCATCATATATGACTCAAGAATGGATTTAGAAAAATTTAAAACTCTCCTTAACTACCCCAACATCCTTAGGCTAAGACCATAAGGCCTATTGGTCTCTATGGATTTTGCTTGATTTTCTTGGAGGAGGAAGCATGTGGGGAGCATCTTAGGGATCTTAGGAACTCATTTAAACTCTTATTTAGGCCTAGAAATCATCATATAAAATCAGATTTTACAAGGTGCACTTGAAACCCTAGAAATTACATCTTGAAATCTAATGGTTATTTGTTAATTCCCTTTGCATATTCTTAATCTCCACACCCTTTCTCCTTAGATTCATCCTTGGTTCTGCCTAAAAATTAACTCCTCCTATGGTTCCAAGGGTTAGGCAAAATGGAGAAGGAGGGAGGATCAAGATATCAACCATAGGAAGATAAATTACCTAGTTTCCTTGCTTAATTTTTGCTTAAATCTTGCTTTCTCCAAGCTTCTCTCTTCAAATATGAAAATTTCCTTGAGTTTCTCCCTTAAATCAGATTTATAAACTCCATTTTAATCAAAGGAAATAAAGAAGAAGGAAGGAGAGGAGGTGTGGATGGAAGAAAGCATGAAAAACTACCATGGAAGTATACCTTTAAGCTTGAATTTGTCCTTCTTCTTCTTCTTCTTCTCTTGTGCGCCAAAATCCTAGCTCTTATAACAACCGGGAAAAGGGAAAAGGAAAAAAAAGTAGAAAGCTGGAAAAAATTCGAAATCCAGATTTTTTGCTAAGTCTCCTCGCAATAGCGAGAAATGGTCTCGCTATAGCGAGAGTGCCTGCTCGCAATAGCGAAGGTGATTCTAGCTATAGCGAGTGCGGGCAGCAGTCCATATAGAAACCAGGGAGTTGCTCGATGTAGCGTGCGCTATAGCGAGAGTGGGAGTCTGGAATTGGCGCGAGTTAGCCATAGCGAAGGTTAAATCTCGCCATAGCGAAGGGAACTGATACGTGCTCGCCATAGCGAAAGCTAAACCTCGCCATAGCAAAGGCAGCTGATACGAGCTCGCCGTAGCGAAGGTTAATTTTCGCCATAGCGAGGGTCAGTCCGGAAAAGTGTAAAGAGCGAGAATTTGACTTCTTTAAACGCCCCAACTCATTCTTTCTCTCATATTTGCCCTAGACTTCGACCCAAGGAGAGAAAAGAGGCGTGAGTGAGAGAGACCAAGAGAAGAGGAAGAACAAGGAAAGGTAAGCAAGTTCCTCTCATTTCTACTTAGAATCTTGATCTCCTCTCTTTACCCTCTCTTCCTACGGTTTTGTTTGTGAGATCAGTGAGGTTTTAAGCATGGGTCAGAAGAGGGAAAGTGGAAAACACCTTTGAATCTCTTTGTTTTCTTTGAAAATGTTGTTTCCACTACCTTAGGAACTTGAGAGAGAGGAAGAATTGATGGCATTCTAGAGAGAGAGAGAACCCCTAGATTCTTGTATGTTAGGGGGTTTTGCTCTGAAGAACTCCTAAGAGTTGTTAAGTTATGAAAGAGTAATTTATGCTCTTTGATGTGTCTAAGCTCAAGTGAAGCACCTCCATCAAAGTGTGATTGTGAAACTAAGAATGGAGAAGAGAAATTAAAAGGAAAAGCTAGTGTTAGTTCATAAGGTAGCTCTCTTTCCACTCTTTCTTGTTGCATTCTTGGATGTAATAGTCATTGTATGTTTATGTATATGCTTGATGTGTGAGATATGCCATATATTATTGCCTTAATACATTGTTGACAATATGCTTATGTGATGGATTGTGAGAATTGCTCGGGTGAGGTAGTGCCGAAAGTCCCTTGAGATGGGTGAGGTGAAGCCGAAAGTCCCTTGAGATGGGTGAGACAAGGCCAAAAGTCTCATAACCGAGTGAGGCCAAGTCAAAAGTCCCTAAACTCGGGTGAGGCCATCCAAAAGTCCCTAAGCTCAGGTGAGGCTAGACTAAAGTCCCTGGAGCCCATTTTTGGCATTGTTGTGATTTCCATAGCATGTACAACATGTAATGTGAGTGAGGATGGTTGGATGCCAAATTTGTGACGACCCTAGTTCTTAATCTCAATAATTAAGGTTAAACATGCTATTAATAATTAATGATCAAGGTTTGAGATTGCTACAATCAATTGCTTTGCGAAAATATAAGAAAATTTAAACCTTGATATTATTAGGGCCATCAACTAACAACCATAAATGGAAACATGCATAAGAAGGTTTGTACCATCATTAAAGATTGGTGATTCATCCATCCATCACTTTCAACACACAAAAACCTCCCACAAGTGCTCCTACACCATCTCCTAACATTTGCATTAAAGAAATTCGGGTTCCTAGGTCGAATATGGGAGTTTGAGGACCTACGCCGCGACCTGATACTTACCCGCCGCGGCTAAGTTAGGTCCTGGAGCTCAAAAACTGAGTTTTCAACCTTACGCCGCGGCCTAGAACTCTTGCGCCACGGCCCAGTTGCTCTCTGGAATCTCTGGGTAATTTCGCGGTGAGTTAGATGTGCGCCGCGGTGAGTTTCACTACTGTATCTCCCTAAATTAATTTTCTCGACTCGCGCCGCGGCAAGACTTCTTGCGCCGCGACGAGGTCACGTTCTATCACCCCCTGGGCGATTATTTTCACTCCGCGCCGCAGCGAGATTTCTCAAGCCGCGGCGTCCCTCGCCACTGTCACTTCCTAGGCTGCGGCGAAGCCTTCCTGGCCGCGGCGTGACTCTCTTCTGGAGCTGTTTTCCCTATGTTTCGCCCCCTACACTCCGATTCTCTTCTTAGGGACACTCTAAGGTCACTTCCCCTCATTTTATATGGCTCTAATGGCATTTATCTACCTTATCTACCTAGCTATTCTTCCATTACCAATTTAAAACTTATATGCCCATTTCTTTCCCCTAATTACCCTCTATCAACAAGATGGTAAAGTAACAACAACAGAATATACATGATCTACTAGCAACTATCCTTTAATACTCAATCAATAGGGGTTTCATACATTAGGGGTTCATATCAATATCTCAAGGGTTACATTTCCATTGACAACCATATTATAGGTCAAGAAAGTTTACAGCAGATAATATGAATCCATACATCAAATACTAAGTTAAAATGAGGTCTAACCCTTTAGTACATACATTCTCAATAAATCAAATGTTCAAGCCTATACTTGGCAATACAGATACATAATGATGCTATACAATAAGGAATTCAAAATTAGCATATACACTAACTAAATCAGCCTAAGTGTAGCCATCTCCCCATAGGTTGACGCTTATGGATTTTCATCCACTTGCTTACCCTTATCTTTACCCGAGGAACCTTCACCTGAAATATTGATCCCATAACACGGGGTGAGATATAAATCTCAGTAACCAAAGCAATTCCATCATATAATCCAGTTTAATCAACATATATGCATGAATCAAAATCCATATCAGAATCATATCAGTCATTTCAGCAAATGAAACAATTAGGCTATCATGATTACTATCCCATACTAGCAATCATATTATCACATGTTAAAGGCTATTAACACTGGGAGAGGCCCGTCCACGGCACCTACTCCATTGAGCACAACCAGGGCTCAGTGCATCGAGGTTTGATCATAACTCGGTGCTCGATCGTAGCACATGCACGGGTGGCAGCCGCACCACAGCTCCACCATGGACTCACAAGGTCCAATCATAATACAACAGATAGCCAACCAATTCATTTAACATTTCAAATGATTCATATATAGCAAATATGAAATTAAATTAGATACATGCATGGAATTTATGTAAACCCTGGTTACCTCACTTGCAGACAATTGCAACAGCCACCATAAATCCTAAATTCGGATTCAAGTATCTCCCACCAGAATTCTCAATGTTTCACCCAAAATCCTAAGTAAATTCGTACTAAATCAATACCTATAATATAAATAAGCTATGGGGGTCTCAAACCATCAAAGAAAACATCAAAATGAGGGGTTTAAACTCACCTATTGTCAGCCCTAGCCTCAACCTACGAATTTCATCAAGAAAACCCCAAATAACCTCATTTCAGAATTTTGGGTAGGGTGAAAATTCTCCAAATGAAAAACTAATCAGACCAAATTAAAGAGGAAGATGAGGGGATTAAGTTGTATAACTATTACCTTGGCCAAATCTTGCTCCAAATGTGAGAAAATACAGAATTATGTCAAGAACCCTAGCCTCCTCTCCTCACCTCCGAATTTCTCTTCTATTTTTGTGTTTCAGCAAATGAAGGGAAAAGTGGCTGAAGCATTAGAGTTTTAGGTGGGTTTAAGTTGGGTCAAAAGGCTGGGTCATGGGTTGCTCCAAGTTCAAATCCAATTGGGTTTCAGATTTTCCTTATTGGGCCAGTTTTCACTTGTTGGGCTGCAGAATTCTTTTAGGCCAGTTTTTACACATTGGGTTGCTGAAGTTTAATGGGATTTGGGCCTAATTTGAAGGGCTCAAGGGCTTGGGTCTGCACAAGGGTAATTGGGCCACTTAATTGAGCCTATACAAGATAAATCTTAGGCCTCTATCTCATTAAATTAGTTTGGGTCTACCTCTAATTCATTGGGCCTCCATTAGCTTCTTATCATGGTTCATTAATTTGGGCCTAGATGCAATTTCTATCCCAATTAATTCTCAAATCCATATTAATAATTTATCTATTTAGAATCCTTATTTCCTTAACTAGCCCAATCATCCCATATTAATTATCCTTAATTAATCTTAATCCATGATTAACACCTTAATTAATTTCGGGGTGTTACAAAATTACATGCTTGACTTGTTATATGCCTTGATTGTTTACTTGAATGAGTGCATGAGCTACTAAGATTCCCTGAATCTCACCCCTTCCCCTCCCAACTTAACATGCTAGGTGGAGCTCAAGGAGAACTAAGTACACACCAAGGAGCCTAGAAGCATGTGTAGCTAGGTGGTAGCTTTATTTTGGTCTTTTTGATGTAAAGTGGTGCCAAAATAATTATGAACCTATTATTTTTGAGATGTAAATGTTGTAACAAGTATAAATGTATGGATATATGATGTACAAACTAAGCATAGAGCCAAATTAATGGAAATGTGGGTTTTGCCCCTTTTGTTGAATGTGTGTGATAGTGTAATTTGGCTGTAGCATAGTGAATTTAGAATGTATGATGATTTGGATCACTTGGACATGTTATATAGACTATTTTTATGCTTTCAAACTTATCCATGAGTGGCTAGAACATGTGAGAGGCCATTTGGACCCATTTTGGACCTCTTGGGTGCCAAAACTATTTATTTTGTGAGCTCCGTCAAAGTATGACCAGATGAGCTCCTCTTGCCATGAAATTTAGCATGCCTCTAGAGTTTGTAGAGGGCTTCTTGAGAAGCTAAGGTGGGTAATATTCGGAGGTCTAGAGAATATTTAGCGAATTGTTGAAATTGGGAAAAATCCATGATTTGGTCATGTACTATTTCATTAGTCCGAAAATGAAACCATGTCATTCCTAGAACAAATGGTAGCCAAATGTCATGAAATCTTATACACATAAACTAGAAAACCATAGTGACCTATAACAACTAGAATCACCCAAATCTGAGGTCTGTAGAGAGAGAACGAACCTTCTAAAGTTCTGTATCAGCATCAGGGAGCCACCTGACCTCCGTTACTGTTCCATCAATTTTTCGGGTCTAGGGGCTACTGAACTGATCTGGACTTATTTTTTTTCCTTTAGTAGACATCTGTAGCTTTTCAAATTGGTATAGTGTGCCCAGATTGGATTTTTGTGGATTTAGTTACGAACTTTCAAAGTTCATGACAGTAAGCTGCGCCAGAAACAGAGACAGCCAGACCTTTGTCTGATTTTCGATGTCAAAAATAGTCCAAACGCTAAGATTATGATTGGAAATTATTTTTAGTGTGAATATAACACTTAGAGCTTTCTAGAGAGCTATGGTTTGCTAGATTCCCATTTTTCTATAATTAGTTATGATTTTCCAAAATTAGAGCCAAAATATGACTTTTGGGCCCAAGTGAGAAATTTCATTTTTTCTAGTTTTTGGCTCCATACCCGTGGCTTATGGCTTGTTTTATGCTATGTATGAGTTGTATAAATGGAGTGTGAGTAGAGAAAGTGAGTGATGGGTTCACCGGACCCACGAGGCAGAAGATGAGTGTATGAAACCCTATTTCATAGCATAAAAATGCCACGGATTGGTATTAGTTCTTTGGAAATCATATGGAACCGAGCCCAGTGAAAGGCTAGATAGCGGTAGTAGATTAAGGTGTTACAGCTCTCTCCTTTGAAATTAGACAGAAAATTCTAAGTCCAAATGAGGGAGAAAGTGGGGCGCCACCTATATATAGGGGAGAGGAGGAAGCATTTTTCAAAAATTTTCATTTTGCCCTTCATTTTTTGTATTTTCGTTTCTCCTTCGTTTTAGCTCCTTTTTTAGAACCATCTTTTCCATTACAAAATTTAGGTTTCCAATTTAGTAAAATGCCTTTGGAATCATTCAAATCTAAGCTAAAACTTTCCCGAATGAATCCGTCAAAGTTTAGGCACACTGACCAGAAAATGTCCACTGGAGGGGATTTAACTGTCCCGGGGCTTCCTATAGTTTTCAGGGCCTCTAAGAATCCTGAAGAACTCAAAATTTTCATTTAAAAAGCCCTCCTGTGTGAATTCCAAAATTTACTCAAAATTACAAAAATGCCATTACGTTTCGTAAAATTTCAGTCAAAAATTGTTTCTTCATTCTAGCTCCATTTTTCCTTCCATCTGAGGCTAGGATTCTCATGTTTAAGAGTTTAGAATGTTACTCAAAATTTTCAAGACTTTAACTAATTCATTTCAGGGGACTTGCTTTGAAAATGTGCTCGTTTCCGTCGTTTTAACGAAAATCAAACATTACATCAAGCATACATACATGACATGTTTTCATATCAAAGAATACAAGCATACAATGAAAGTTTCTAGTAAATATACATAATTATTTCTTAAGTCACATAAACTCATACTTTGTCAAGCATAGGCTCTAAGGGTTTTTGGTTTGACCTCACCCAATTTTTTAAGATTTTTGAATTTGTCTCATCTACTTTTAGGGGCTTTTAACTTAGCCTCACTCTTTCTTGAGACTTTTAGCTTTGTTTCACCTATTCTTAGGGACTTTTGGCACAATCTCACCCATTCAAGCCATCTTGCATTCAAAATATATTTTCAAAAAATATAATGGTATCATAACATTTCACTAAAAGCTATAAATGTAATGTTTAATTTTTTTAAAAACGTTAGGAACAGACCAGTTATAAAAGGAAGTTCCCTAAATAGAAAGATTTGACACCAAATAAAATTAGGACAATAATCTAAAAAATTAAAAATGAGGATACAAGATTAAGATGCCTGAAAATTAGAGTTGAAGTAGCTAAATTAAAATAGGCGAAAATCAGTGGCAATTTTCGTAATTTTTGGCACTTTTTAAAAAATCCAAGGAAGAATTTTTAAATGAAAAAATTGAGTTTTTTTTTCGATTTTTAGAGGCTCTAAAAGCCATAAGAATCCCTAGAATAGTTAAAACCTCTTTGGTTTATATTTTAGAATGTCAATTAATTCAAACTTTGATTAATTTGTTCGGGAAAGTTTTTAATCCAAATTAAGTAAGACAAAAGACATTTTATGAATTAGAGGACTAAATTTCATAATGAAAAATATAGTTCTTGAAAAGGAGTTGAAATGAGCTCTAATAAAAAGAACTAAGAATGAAGGGTAAAATTGAAAATTTGAAAAGTCTTAAATGAATCCCTAGCCTATATATAGCACGCCCCACTTCTTCCATCTACCTTGATTGACTTTCTTCTACACCAAAATAAAACCCTAAGCTTCTTGAAGTGGCGCACCAAGAGGGAGGAAAGAAACCAAGGAAAAAGGTAAGAAATTTCATAGTTTTTCATGCTTCTTCCTTTACCAATCTTGTTCTCCTCTGTCTCCTTTATTTTCTTATGGTTTTGATAATTCATTTAAGGGTGATTCATGGCTAGTTCAGTGAAAAGAGGATAGAAATTGAAGGAGAGACAAGAAGCAAATGAAAGAGCCCTTGAAAAAGTGTGAAATCAAAGTAACTTTCATGGTTTCCTTTGCTTCTTCTTCCTTGTTCTCTATGGGTGAATTTTTTGCCAACCCTATACCACTAAAGGGGGGATTATTTTTGGTCTTAGCAAGGAAGAAACAAAGGTTTTAGAGTGTGAGGAATAAGAATATTCAATTAGATTTTAAAAAAAAAAAAGCTTTAGAATTCAAGTTATATAACTTAGGGCTTTTGTTGCACCTAGCCATTCTTGAAGCTTTCCAAGGGTAGTCTAGCCTATTTAAGAGTATGTATGAGATCCTAAGACATCTAGGAAGCTTCACAAGTGCTAATCCCCTAAAGAAAATGAATGAAACTTAATCGATCCCTTTCCTTGCTCATGTCTCAACCTAAGCATGTCTAAGCACCAAGGGAGAGTTTTAATTAATTTTAAGGCTAGAAAAGGGCTAAATATGATTAATGAACATCAAAGGAAGCATTGGTATAAATTTAAGAATTATAGTTTGTGAGATAGAGGTGTAAGCTTTGTTTTAAGACATAATGAAGCTTAAATCTAGACTCCTTAAATTGAAATTGTGATGACTTTAAAGAGTTTAAATGGAGTCAAGAGACTTGGATTGAATGAGAAATTAGAGCTAAGATCATAAATCCTAAGGATTGCTTCATTGTGTCATATATGGAATCTTAATGGTATCTTAGAACAAAGTAGGCATGCATAGAGTTTGTATAAGGTTAGAGCTTGTTCTAATGATTGAATTATGTTTCATTTTATGTCTTGGCCAAGTGAATCAAGTTTTACCTAGTTGCATGTATTTGGCCGAAAAGGGGAAGGAGTAATCAAGGGAAAGAGTTGTGTTTTTTCTTTAAGATAGCTCTATAACCTTTTTTGCATGCATTTCCTAGATGTTTACTTGTCATTAGATGCTTGTGTATGTGTTTTAACTATGAGATATGTTCCTAACTATTGATTACACAATATGGTACCATTATGCTTCTTCAAATATGTTTTAAATGCAAAGTGGCTTAAATGGGTATGGTTATCCTAAAAGTCCCTTGGAATGGGTGAAAATGAGCCAAAAGTCCTTTGAAATAGATGAGACAAAGCCAAAAGTCATAAGATCAAAGGAAATAAGATAAAATATGAAATAAATGGAATGGAAAGTTATCTAATTTGTAAATTTTTTGTGTTTTTTTTTTTTTGCTTTTTTTGTTTTCTTAGGTTTTTTTGGCCTTTTTTTTTTTTACTTTTTCTTTTAACTTGATCAAATGAAATAACTAAAATCTCAAAAAATTTAAAAATAGGAAACAAAGTAAGTAAATCATATTTGTGAGAATAAAAAAACAATACTAACTAAAACTTGATATATCTCAATGTAAAAAATTTTGATTGGAACAATTCCGAAATGACGTGAAAGTTAAGATTCTGAACTTTAAGAAACCTTTATCAATCATCCAAAAACTCAAATGAAAAAGGGTTGGATAGATAAGAAATAAAATAGAACATCCAAATAAGAAAAAATTTTAGATTACAAAATAAATGATTCTTATAGTATAAAAACCAAATTTTGCACACTAAGGATCAAATCTGGAAACAAGTAGAATTTTTTTTTTTTTGGTATTAAAGGGTGGCAAAGAAGAGATATAATAAATAAAAAAATCTAGAGGATAGAAAGAAAATATAGCAGTTAATGATGGGTAACTTACTATATGAACCAAAACTCTGATACCAAATTATGCGAAATCAATGGATGTCCTGATCTTTACGGCATAGATTGAAGGATAGATGATAGTTTGAGACTTGACAAAAGCAAATAGCTAACCAACATTATAGAAACATTGACTTGCTATTTAGATAACACGCCCAACCACTAACACGATGAACTAACCCACATAACGATGCACTGGGGTTGAAGTACGAATTAGGGGCTCTTATGAACTTGAATCACTAGCCCAAGGATAAGTTGACAAGACAAAGATTTTACAAAAGCAAAGGAAAGATAATATTCTCATAATTAAAGAAACACTTAAAATAATTCTGTTACTTCTAATTTGATTACAAATGGAGGCAGAAAACATGTATTTATAGTGTAAGTCAAATCTACTTATTAGAGGAAAACTAGGAAACTAATTACATATTCCTAACTGAATGACCTAGAAATTAGGAATATGAAATAATATGATCTTAAAAAAAACAAAAAAGGAAAGAGAATTTATTTAATTAATTCTAATTTTCGTCTAAATACATAAGGCTTCTAGAAGTTAGCATATTTAGCCTATACTAGTGTTATTATGGCCAAAATGAATTAATCTATGCATGGCCCTTGCCCCAAGTTCTTTAATTTGCAATGTTCTAACTCAAAATAGTTCTAGCAACTCCATCTTTAGCCCAAATAATATTAAAGACATCCTCATTGATAATTGAATCAGATTTATCAAAATTTTGCTTAGTCCAAGTCTCTTAAACAATTCCATTCAAAATTTCTTTAATTCTTTTAGCCTTTGCCCTTATGATAGGTGCAATTGGAAAATACAAAGGGTCATTTATACATTTTGAATTAGCTTGTTCTTTTGAGTTAGCTAATTTCGTCTCATTAATATCCTTCTCTATATAAGCCTGGTTCATATCAAACTTGCTTGACCTTGACACATCAATTAAAGCAAAAAATAATTAATTAAGACATATCCAATTTTATTTTAACAATACAAGTGCAAACTAGGTCATGAGGTATGGATTTGGTTACTTTAAGTATTCCAAAATAATTCATTCCATTTGCCACATTTCATATAGTAATTCCATCATTTATCTATTTCAATTTACTCATTTTTCATAACTAAAGCAAGTCCAAAAACCTAGCTATATCACCTATTCTATCCTTAGGGCCAATTAGGGTTTTTCATTGTACCAAATTCGCACATTATCAAAACTTATTTTTTTTCTCAAACTGATGATTTATCTCACCTTTATATTATTCATTTAGGCCTGTTAAACCATGAAACTAAATTTAAAACTTCCTTAAGTAGCCTTTATCCTCTTGGTCAGGGTTCTAGAGTATCCATAATTCATTTCTAATTCAATTATGGTATTATAGAGATTAACTAACTCTCCTAGGGTTTTCAATCTTTTAAGGCTAAAATTAAACCCTAAGTGAAGCCATATACCTTTCTTTTGATTTTTAACAAATTTTATTTGCATATTCTTATTCTCTACTCCTCAAAACCCTTGTTTTCATCAAGTTTTTATTAAATATAAATATAGTTACCTCTCTTCCCATCTTGGCCAAACCTAAAAGGAGCTAGGGTTCCAATAATACAAATTTTTCTTAACCTAAATCATATCTTGCTTTGATGTGCTCTTAATGTAAATTCTTTTAGTATATTTAGCTTCTTCATATGAGCTCTTTGACTTAAAGGAATAGCTATAAAAGCCATCCTTTTGAAAAAGCCAAAACCACCATGAAAAAGAGCAAAAAAAGAATAAGAAGTTTCATAACAACATCATAATCAAATTTAACAAGTTTCCTTACCTATATAAAACTTCTTTTCCTTCCTCCTTCTTCCTTTTTCATGCCACCATAAGAGACCCTTTGGAGCTGCATAAGGTCAGTTATAAGTGAGGGAGAAGAATAGTGTGACACCCTTATATATATATATATATATTCTAAGATTTCATGGATTTTTTAAAATACTAATTTTGCCCTTATATTTTAATTTTTTTCATTTCCACACTAAATTTTAGACTCTCTGCTTTAATAAAAATATTTGCTTAGAGGTTACAGGGACTTGAAATAGTTTAGAAAATTCTTATCAAAGTTATTGCTACCTTAGGTCTTAAACCATACACCATCTAGAATTTAATCAAATCAACTTCATCTAGTTAATCCATTAGCCTTATTTCATAATATTATGATGAGAGATATTCATTTCTTAAGTCAATTCTCATATTTTCTAAATCTCTAATCTTTAGTCAGTTAGGCCTGAATAAGCTCTTTTAGTCCTAACTAGCATTTTCTCTTCCTGTGAACCCTTTTTAATTATTTTTTCTGTTCTGACTATTTTAGCTTTAAAATATAGTATATTATACTCACCCAACATTAGAGGCACCACTCTGACAAATCTGAGTAGGTCTCAGGCAATTGCATAGTCTACTCAAACAACTAACAAGTCAACCAATTGCAAATAATACACATAAGCAACCAAAGATTTAAGCAAACTAGTATACATATAAGAATGAATAAAATCCTAACTTATCAAGCAAAATCCAAGTTAACTCCTTTGTTCTCCTTTCCTTCGTTCCTGGCCTCACACACTCACTTTGATGTAGTTCCACTTGCTTGGCTTAGGCGTATCAATTAAGTTACAAAACAACTAATTATGACATATGCAATCTCATTTTATCAATATACATGCATTTTGAGTATTTGAAGTATAGTTTTAGATTACTTTAAGTGTCTCAAGGTGTCTCATCCATTTGCTACATGTCATACAATAATTTTATCATTTATCTATCTCATTCTTATTCACTTTTCATGACTAAAACAAGTTCAAAAGCTTAGCCACACTTATTTCATCCGTAGGGCAAGTTAGGATTTATGTGGCACCATAGTTCTAAAATCATCAAACCTCATTCATTTTCTCAAACCAATGGTTCGTTTAGCCTTTATATCACTCAATTAGGCCTATTAAATCATTAGATTAAATTAAAATTTTCCCTAGGTATAATTTTTCTAGCTTGGTTAAAAACCCCCTATATAGTCCAATCTTAAGAATTTTGTATTTAAGAGGGAATTTAAGATCATTAGGGTATCCATGATTCATTTCCAATTCAATTATGCTATTATAAAGATCAACTAATCTTTCTAGGGTTTTGAAGTATTCAAGGCCAAACTTAAACCCTATATAAAGCCATCACGCATTTTCTTGGTTTTTATATTAATCTCTTAGCATATTTTTATTCCTCACCCTTCTAAACCCTTGTTTGCACTAAGCTTTCATCATATACATATACCCTTTCATCACTCTCTTTCTTGGCCAAAACATGCACAAGGTTAGGGTTATAAGGATATCAATTTTTCCTACCTTGAATCATACCTTATTTTGATGAGCTTTTGATGGAGTTTCTCTTAGTATAATTTGTTTAACCAAATGAGCTCTTTTACTCAAGATGATAGCCACAAATTTTACCTTTTTTAGAAACCAAACCGGTTGAGAGAGAGTATAAGAAGTAAAGAAAGTTTCATAAATATAGCATAGTAAAATTTGCCACTTTTCCTTACCTTTCTTGGCTTGTTTTCTCTTCTCTCTCGTCTCCTTCACACCACCATGGAAGAATTTTTGGAGTTGCTCAAAATTGGTTTAAAGAAATAAGGAGGAAGAGGGTGTGATTAGCATATAAAAACCTAGGGTTTATAATTTTTCAAAAATGACCATTTTACCCTTACATTTGATTTCTTCTATTTGACCTTATTTTTCAATTTTTTTAGAAACTAACTACTCCATACCAAATTTTACACTCTCTTCTTTATTAAAAATATTTTCTTAGGAGTTACAGTAACTTAAAATAGTTTAGAGTAGTTCAGATTAAAATCTTGCCACAAGTAATTCTAAACCATACACTATTAAAGATTTGACCAAACCAAACCCATTTGATTAATCTACTAGTCTTATTTTATAATATCATAATGAGGGATATACATTTCTCAAGTCATTTTTTATGTTTTCTAAATCCCTGATTTTCCCTATTTAGGCCTAAACTAACTCTTTTAGTCTTGACTGGTTCTTTTTCTCTATGAAAACCCTTTTGACTATCTCTTTTCATTCTTTATGGACTGTATTAGTTTATATAAAAGAATTAAAATTCTTAGGCCATGTAAATTCAAAAGAAGGAGTATTTGTAGACCCTAGTAAAGTTGAAGCAATGATCGACTAGACAAGGCCTCAATTGATCACTGAGATTCGAAGTTTTCTAAGTCTAGCAGGTTATTATCAAAAATACATTTAAGGATTTTCCCAGTTGGCCTTACCCTAAATAGACTAACCCATAAGGGAATTCCTTTTGTTTAGACTCCTAAGTATAGGAGTAGTTTCTAAATTCTGAAGGACACACTACATGCCAAACCTATTCTATTCATACCTGATCCTTAAGGAAATTTTGAAGTGTATAATAATGCTTCCCAAAAAGGTTTAAGGTGTGTGCTTATCCAAAATAAGAGTAGTAGCCTCTTCCTCTAAACAACTTAAGCTCCATGAACAAAATTATTCCACTCATAACTTGGAGTTAGCTATAGTAGAGTTTACATTAAAATTTAGCGACATTATCTATATAGAGCTAACTTTGATGTCTTTAGTGACCACAAGAGCCTTAGATATCTTTTTTATTAGAGGAAACTAAATATGAGGCAAAGGAAATAGATGGAACTAATTAAAGACAATGATTTTAAACTTAGATACCATCCAAGGAATGCCAATATATTTGTAAATGCCCTTATTAGAAAATCTTTGTAAGTGGCCAAAATGATGATTAAGGAAATTAAAATGCTAGAATATTTTAGAGGCATCATACTCTCTATGATTGTCCTACCTTATAATTTACATCTAAGTGAACTCAGGATAGAGTGTTATCTGAGAACCCAGTTGAGAGAAGCCAAAGAACTAAACCTATCTTTGTAGAAGCAATTAAGACATAATGGGGTTTTCATAACTTTTGATCAAATTATCATATTGCAAGGAAAGGTATGTGCTTTGAATTAGGCAGAGCTCAAAGGGAAAATCTTAGATAAGGCCTGTAATATCTGGTTCTCTGAAAACGACAGAAAACACAGGAAACATAACATATAGTTTCTTCGTAAACGCATAAAATTCACCAGATACAAAAGGAAGTTTCCCAGATAGAGTGATTAGAGATCCAATAAAATTAGAATAATATTTTGGATCTTAAATAATAGTGATTCGAGGTCAGAGGTGCCTTGAAATTGGAGCCAAAATAGCTAGACGAATTTTAACACAAATGCAATGACCGGTAATGGCATTTTTGTAATTTCAAGCAACTTTTAGAATAATCATAGGAGGCCTTTTTAAATGAAAAATTTAAACTCTCTAAGGCTCTCAGAGTCTCTAAAAACTATGGAAAGCCCTAAAACAGTTAAAGCCCCTCCAGTGTGCGTTTTTCAACATTGGTTTACCCAAATTTTGAGTTATTCATTCAAGAAGGTTTTAGCTCTAATTTGAGTGATTCAAAAATTATTTTATAAGATTAAGAACATAAATTTTATAATGAAAAAGATAATTCTAAAAAAGGAGCTAAAACGAATTACAAACAAAAATACCAAAAATGAAGACAAAATTGAAATTTTTGAAAAGTGTTTTTTAAACCTACCTATATATAGGTCACACCCCACCTCCTCATTTATTTAGCCACATTTATTTCTACCCTAAACCAGAAAAGAGAATTGGGGTTTGAGGTGCACCAAGAGGAGAAGAAAGGAAGGAGAAAAGGGTATGGATTTTCTTAGTTTTTCATGCTTTCTCCTTAACAAATCCTTTCTCTTCTACCTTCCTTTCTTTCCCAAGATTTTATTGAAGTTCTTGGATCTGTTTTAAGGGTAGAACAGAGGTGGAAAATTCGTATTTGAGGATAAGAGGCTAAGCAAAGTGAGAAACAAGCAAGAAAAGTCAAGAAAATAAGATAAAATCTTCATCCCATAGTAGCTACTCCTTCTTTCCTTCTTCTCCTTGGTTCGTCCTACCTAGAGAGCTTCAAGAAGGCTTGGATTTTAGGTAGAACCAAGAGTGAATCTTAGGAATTTAAGGGATAAAAATAAGAATATGCAAAGAAAATTAACAAACAACCATAAAAAATCAAGATAGCAAACCTAGGGTTTCAAGTGTTCCTTGAAAAATCTGATTTGATACAATAATTCCTAAGCCTAAATGAGTGTTTGGATGAGCTCCTAAGATCCCAAGAAGGCTCCTCATATGCATCTTCCATCAAGAAAACAAAAAAAGCTCCATGGATGCCAAGAAGATTCATAGTCTTAGCCTAAGGGACTTGAGGCACCTAGGGATAGTTTTACATTTTTCCAAACCTATTTTTGAGTCATATATGATGAATGAAGATGAGGGGAAACCTTGGGAAAAATTTAGAAGGCTTAAGGAATGAATTGGTATCATAAGTTCCATAATATGATCTAAAGAAGCAACACCTAGTTAAGCTCTTTGTTTTAATTGTGTGATGACTCCAAAAGGCTTAAAAGGAGTCAAGAATCATAAATAAAAGGAAAGAATAGAACCTAGAGCTCAATTGAAGGATGTTGTTTCCTTAGAAGCATTTTGGAACCATAAAATGGGCTATTAGACCAAGTTAGTATTTAAGAAAGATATATGGTTTTAGAAATGATTCCAAGAACCTAATTGACTTCCACATATTGTGTTTAGGCCAAGAGAAACAAATCCCATACCCTTGTGTGTGTAAGGCCAAGGAAGAGAGCATAATTCCAAGAGAAAAAGTGTGCTTGTGTGGCAAAAGTAGCTCTCTCTACTTTCTCTCATGCATGAATATGTGCTTACCTCGTCTTTGAATGTGTATATGTGTGTTTTAGGCTATGAAAAGTGTTTTATCATATGCTTATATTCCATAGTACCATAATATTATAATATGTTTTCAAATGATACCTAGTATGTGTGCTTAGGTTGCTTGAGTGTGGTGAAGCCAAGAACCCTTAGCCATGGTGAGGATGAGCCAAAAACCCCTAAAATTGGTTGAGACAAAGTAAAGAGTCTTCCAAGAGTGAGGTTGAGTCAAAACCTCTTAAAGAAAATGGGTGAAGCAAGTCCAAAATCTATAAGAGAATAGGTGAGGCTAATCTACTTACTTGGCAAGCCTATATATGCTTTGTATGACTTGTTCAAATGCCAAGAATGCTTCTTAAATGATCATAAATTTTATTATGCTTATGTATACATTTTTAAGACTTGTATTGCATTCTTTATGTGTGATTGAAAGGGAGATGAGCTATTGGGATTCTTTGAATCCTATTCTCTCCCCTCCAATGTCTTAATATGCTAGGTGGAGTACATGCTAAGTGGAGTAAATAAGCAAGGTAATGGAAGCCATTAAGTTGAAAGATAAGAGTATGACAATAAAATGTCTAGAATTTTGCTTCTTTATAGCCATATGAGTGGCAAGTAATGTAATCCTATGATGAAATTATTGTATAATCATATGAACATATGTAATTACCCAAATATTTGATGTATATATAAGTTTTAGTGCCAAATGAATGATAATGTGCATTGGGATAGTGAATGGCAATGTAAAGCATATGAAATCTTGTGTATGGCATGGGGTAAGAGAATGAGTTTTAAATTTCTGGGTTTATGCACCTTTGAGACAAGTTTAGAAAGTCATTTTGGTACATTCCCACGTGCTCAAATAGTCATGGTTGCCTTAGAACTTAAAATGGATCATTTGGACCTTTTATATGACACAAAATGAGCCATTTTGCAACCCAATATCAAGATCTAACCAAATGAATGAATTTGCCTATGAAATTTGGCACACATATAGATCTTATTTATAGATTTTTGGGAAGCTAAAGTTCAGATTATTTGGAACTCTATGGAATTAATTATGAACTTTTAAAATTGGCATTTTTCTGTTGAACTGATGTAGACACTGTTCATATGGTCATAAACTTGGGTTGTATCATTCATAAGCCAAGTAATATCCAATGCTTATGAAATTTTACAAGCATAAACTAGACATGATAAGCTTTCCCAAGCCACTAAGATCACCCTAATTAGACATCTGAACAAGGAGATATGAATTTTTGAATTTGGAAGATAGTACTAGTAATGATAGTCGACCTCTGGTATTGTTCCATCAATTTCTAGGAGCTAACAGCCTCTGTTGTGACTTGGATTTATTTTTAGCATAAAGTAGACATCTATAGCTTTCCATAATGGTAAAGTATGCATGATTTTGAATTTTCTATAATTAGTTATAATTTTTCAATTTTCAGGCACATAATCTGGACTGGGTACCCGAGGCTACACACTATGTTTTTTAGTATACCATTAATTTGCACGAGTTCTAGGCCACTTCTTGAGTTTTTTATGAGTTGTATTTGTGTATTTAAATATTAAAATAAAATGGATGAGTCTATATGGCCTACGGAACACTGAATGAAAATTTTACCCATGACATAACGTAATTAAATTGATTATTTTTAATGATTTTCCTCCTTTCTCTTTTTTTGTTCATGGAAGGAAGCCTAAAATGTATATGAGGTGAGTCCTATGAATATAGTGTTACATTTATTGGCATCAGAGCAAATTTTCAGACTTTCTAAGATTGTATATGGCTTGAGGACGTGGCTCAAGGCTATGTAAAGGTTTATAGAGTTATGAAAAGCCTTGTATGAAGCATTTTGGGTGTGTAGAGGTGGCTTATGTTTTATTTATACTAAGTGAGTTATGAATAATCGTGAGTAGGTGGTATGTTGTGGGTGAGATTGGCCTCTAATTCTAGAATAGACTTAGGTGATACAATGGCTAGAGCTCTATAATCTATAGTAACTCATCGAGATCAGTGGCAAACTCCGTGTATTAGGCAACAAGAGAGGATTATGTAGTTGTTAGAGAGGCTTGCCTAGAGAGGTTATGAGAGGCCTAATCCCCCTGAGTGCTTCACTCAGACCATGCGAGGATGTTTTGCCCAATGCAAAGGCAAGCAGTGAGGCAACATAGTATGAGGTAAAGTTGCTACTGCAGAGAGTAAGGTTGTAGAAGTTATCCCCCCTAGCCATGACACCCAGATATTATGATGACGTAAATAGCCCAAAAGGCAATTCCCTCAAGCCAGAGGTTTGAGTTATAAGTTACACTCCATGAACAAAGATGACAGTTAGTTATGCATGAACAAAGCTAAAGGTAGAACCCTCTAGCTTTGATAATGGGCTACATACAGAGGTTGTGAGGCTCAGATTGAGTGGCTAAAGAAAAAGCTCCTAGTTATAGCAGAGTGTACTACGACAGAAAAGACCTTGTTGGTCATATTCAAAGTATCCTGAGGAATGAGCTACTATGGGGTCAATCGACACACAGAGAGCGGGAACCCCTAGTATAAGTAAAGAAAAGGAGCAATAAATGGTCACGAAAAATCAGTAAGTAATGTGATCAGTGGGCCTAACAGTTGAGACTGAGAAGAGAACTCAATGTTAGAGAATGTTAGACATAGAAGCAATAAGGTTATTGAGACCCACCTCTAAGGCGTTGATTCCAACCTAAAATGCTACCCTGTGAAATGCAATGACAGGCTAATATGATGAGTTTAAGATATTATAAACATTGTCAAGAAAACCTTATTAACTGGGTCTTGAATTTTGTACTACAATATATGAGATCTTGTTGATAAGATTCGAGACCCTGTTAATGGGATGTTAATATAGCCTTGAAATTAATATAAGGTAAGGCTACTAGCAATGAAAAATATAGTGAGTGCTCTAGAAGGGTGTGCCTCATAAGTAACACCTAAAGATGAGTGTGATTATCCCAGTGACAAAGATTTAGAAGAGAATGAGAATAGTTTAAAAAGTACTAAGTTATCATAAGCCTATATGAGTTAATGGAGCTTATTTTAAGCTATAAGTCTGATGAGATAAGTAGCCCAGGCTAAGTATAAGCTGAAGCCTAAGGGACATAACCAGTAGCATTGTCCAGGTGAGATATGTAGAAGGAAACATAATGTAAAAGGAAAAAGTAATTTGATTGAAAGGATCAATAAAGGTTCTCCTTGGATTGATGAAGAGAGGATAAGATATCCTGAGTCGGGGAGGCCACTTAGTAGTAGTTAGCAAATTCCCGTAGATAGATCCCCTAAATTTTAGAGTATAATAATAATAGAAGTAAGGAAAAGTTGAGAAACTGGTCACAGAAGAAACATTCTCACTTTCCAGAATGGTATAATGTGCTTGATTTTGATTTTTTTAGATTTAGTTATGATTTTTCAAAGTTAGCACCACAAATTTAGCGGTAGAACCTGAGACAGCCTTGTATTATTTTTGTATATGTATGTTATAAGCTTAAGTTTTTGGTAACATTTTAAGATGGTTTTGAGTTGTATGTATGTAATTAAATAGGAGAATGAAATGGATAAATTCGTATGGTCCACAGGACACGAAATAAAATTTTTATCCGTTATGCAATGCAAAATAAGGCATTATTTTAATGGAATATTTTCTTGAAATTGTATTTGGCCAAAGGAAATGAACTTAAAATGAGATGAGATAAGTTAGACAGATATAGTGTTACACTTCTAAATGCCAATTCAAAAAAATTCTTAACAACTAGTAGAGTTATAAAACTTGCATTCCCAGTGATAAATATAAAGGTTTTCACAATTAATTTACTTCTATAAAATGTGAATTTCCCATAACTTTTGCTATATGAGCCATCAAGCTTTCACAATCATTTTTATAAAATTAATTTAGGATAATAAATCATTTTCATTTTATAAATTCATTTTAGAACAACAATGAAGTTTATAAAAATCATATGCTCAAAAGGTACAATAGGCAGGACTTTATACCACTACCCTTGCTTCCCTCTTGGTACTATAGTATAAGATGTCAACACCCTTACCGATCATTCTCATACTAAAATGAGCTGTAACAATATCAAATGATACCTTTGGCCATTAACATATAGATATAGGCATCCACCTAATCTAACATAATCATCATATAACATACCTTCATTGGGCTTTCACCACAAGGTACATAACATGGCATCAATATTATGAGCATAAGTTTGAAGACATCACATAGCATCACAAACCATTTCACTTCAAGAGAAAATACAACATCATTGATTTCCCAATTTCCATCAATCATGTACATGAATCATCATCTTCATCAAATCATTTCCATCAAACTCTTGAAGTATAAACAACATTTCATAAATCCATTTCATAAAATATGAGAAAACATCTAAAATTATATTTATGAACACTAGCTACCTTGCAAAGAAGCCAATAGAAGCCAAGTAACCTCTAATTGATTTCAAGCTATCAAGCTACAGTAGTAAAATAATATATATATATATATATATTAATATATCTAATTCCCAATATTACGTAATTCACTCATTCATCTAACATAGTTCAATTACTTACTACTTACCTAACACTCCTAAGCCATGCCTCCACCAATATCATGCTATCACACAGTTGCACTATACTT
Source organism: Erythrophleum fordii (assembly GCA_032878935.1). Classification (NCBI taxonomy): domain Eukaryota; kingdom Viridiplantae; phylum Streptophyta; class Magnoliopsida; order Fabales; family Fabaceae; genus Erythrophleum; species Erythrophleum fordii. Next base: position 24,257,071 of record JAVQMF010000046.1, read on the forward strand.
TTTGATCATCCAACCATGCCAAACCAACAAGAATACATCTACTTATCGAACATAATCCATCTAATATATTAAAAAAAAAGTATAGGATAAGAATTATATCTTATTTCACCTCTTAGCACACTTTCAAATTTTTTAGGAATTTTATCAAACACCTTAAGTCCATTAAAAATTAACTAGTATAAATTTAATATTCAAATAACTAATAATTAAATAAAATCTAGTGTTTAAGACAAAAAGTATACCTCTAGTGATTTAAACAAGCATTTAAAAATCTAAATAACCTCCTAAGCAAGTCAAAATCATCAAGTTCATCCACCTTGCAAATCCAATATTATACAATTCAAATTCCAATCGATTCAAAAGAAAGCTAAGAAGAAGTAGATTAAATTTTTCTTAACCCACCATGGCTAATTCCTACAAAATCCTCTTCAAAATGAAGCTTAAAATCTAGCATCCATGGAGTCTTTTATTCTTTTTGATCCACTCTCTCTCTCTCAATGTAAAAGACGCTAACACTCTCATTCCCTTCCTATGGTGAAGAGCTATTTTGGGGTGTTATTTTTAGAATGGAATAAGAATGACAGATAACATGGGTTAAGTGTAACGCTCGATTTATCCGTAAACATATGAAATGCACCAGATATAAAAAAAAGTCCCTTAGGTAGAATGATTTGAGATCCAATAAAATTAGAGCAATAATCTAGATCTCAAATAAGGAGGATCTAAGGCTAGAGGTGCCCTAAAAATGAAGCTAGAATAACCAAATGAAAATTGATAAAAATGTACTGGCATTTTCATAATTACAGGTACTTTTTGAAAAAGTCAAGGTAGAGATTTTTAAATGGAAAAAATGAGTTTTTCGAGGTTCTTAGAGGCTCTAAAAATTATAGGAATCCCTAGAATAGTTAAAACTCCTCTAGTAACGTCGGTTGATCTAAACTTTAACTAGTTTATTCAAGAAGGTTTTAGATCCAATTTGAGTGATTTCAAAAGCATTTTATAAGTTAGAAAACATAAATTTTTTTATAGAAAAGATAGTTCTCGAAAAGGAGTTCAAATGAGTCTAAAAGAAAGTAGCCAAGAAAAGGGATATGGATGGAATTTTTTAAAAAAATTATAAGAAGCTTCTTCCTTTATATATAGCATCCCACTCTTCTCCTCATGTGACCAACCTTGCTTCTGCCTAAGAATAGAGGAGAGCTCTGCCCTAAAGCACACACCAGAGGGAGGAAGAAGAGGAAGAAAAAATCTAAGAAAAGGTAAGAAAAAGTGTAAAATTTCATGGCTCCTCCTTTACAAGAGATGTTCTCCTCCTTCTCTTCTTTCTTTCTATAGTTTCCATGAATGATTTAGGGTTATTTTGAATCTAGTTCAGAGGGAGGAGATTAGAATTTGAAGGAGAGGATTTTGCTAAGTGGAAGAGCTCTTGGAACAAGCCTAAAATTAAGGTAATTTTCCTAGCTTTCATTGCACTTCTTTGTTGTTCTTCAAGAGATGATTTTTGGCCAAGTATAGGCTCAAACAAGGGAGGATAAATTCTAGTCCTAGCAAGGGAGAAACATTGATTTTGGAGTGCGAGAAACAAGAATGTACAAAGAATTCCAATTAAGATGCATTAAAAAGTAAGTTAGGAAAGTTAAGGATTCACTTGCACCTAAGCCAAGATGAAGCTTCCTAGTAGTAATTCAAGATATTTAAAAGTGTGAATGAGTTCCTAAGACACCTAAGATGCCTCCCAAGTGCCTTTCCCTTTAGGGAAATTTGCAAAAGTCCATGGGCTCCATAATGTAAGCATATCTCAACCTCACTAAGAACAAAGTACCTAGAGAGTGTTTTAATTTATTCTAAGACTATAATGGGACTAGATCTAATAGAAGAACATCAAAGGAAGCTTTGAAAAAATTTTAGAAGGCATGGTTTATAAGATGGAGGTGTAGGCTCTATAATGAGATATTAGGGAGCAACTTATAGCTAGGCTTTTTAAAATAAAATTGTGATGATTCCAAAGAGTCTAAATGAAGTCAAGAGATGTAAATTGAGGAAGAAAATAAAGCCAAGATCATGAATTCTCATAGTTGCTTCATAAGATCTTATATGGAAGTATAATGGAGCCATAGAACAAAGTAGCTTCACATAAAGTGTGTGTGATGCCAAAACTTGTTTCCATGAGTGATTCATATCTCTTTTGATGTGTTTAGGTCAAGAGAACTAAGGGCCACCTAGTTGCAAGGCTTGGCTGAGAAGAGGGAGAAGAATTCTAAGAGAAAAGTGTGTGTATTCCTCCAAGGTAGTTCTCTAACCTTTCTCTTATGCATTGCCTTGGATATTTGCATGTCTTTGAGTACTTGTATGTTTATGCCATGAGAATGTTTCTAGCTATTACTCACATGTTATGGTACCATGATATTCTTGAAATGTACTTTATGAATGTGTTTTGGCTTGAATGGGTATGGTAATGCCAAAAGTCTCTTAGCAAGGGTAAGAATAAGCTAAAAGTTCCTAAGATTAGGTGAGACAAACCCAAAAGTCTTAAGAACAGTGAAGTTTAACCCAAAGTCCTTTGAAAATGGGTGAGGCAAGTCCAAAAGTCCCAAGAAAAATGGGTAAGGCTAGACCAATGCTCTTGAGAGCCTATGTATGTTATATATAAGTTTCTTGAATATAGAAAATGCTTTATATATGTTCACTAGTAGCTTAAAGGCTATACATGTATTCTTTGACTTGTAAATACATCCATTTTGTATGTGTGAAAGGGTTCAGAGATATTAAAATTTTTTGAATCCCACTCTTCCCCCTCCATATGCTTATTCATGTCTAAGTGAGTCAAGAAATCCAAGGAAAAGAGACCAAATGCCTTGGAGCATGATACTTTGACAAGGAAGTAGCTAACTAGTTGTTTTAAGGATATATTGATGTCAAGAAATGTATTTATATGGTGTATATGAGATGTAACCATTTAAACAAGTTTGAATGTATATATATGTGATGTATGTATGAATCTTGGAGCTATATGTATGGAAATGTGAGATTTTACCACCCATATGCTAGTATGTATATGTGTAAGGATGCAAGTGACATGGTGAGTTTGAGTTCTATGATATTTGGAACCATTTGAAATGCTTTCCTAGCCTATATTTGGCTATGGAATGTGCTCAAGTGGCTATAGTATATTAAGAAGAACATTTTGTGTCGTTTTAACCCAATTATAGTGCTAAAAGTGATCTTAAACTTAACCCCAAACTAACTAAATGGATGAATTTCTACATGAAATTTAGCATGAATATAAGTTGTATTTAGAGCTTTTCATAGAGCTAAAGAGCACACAATTTAAAATTTTAAAGAATTTATTATAATTTTTCAAAGTTAAAAAAATTCTGTTGATATGGTAACAGCATTGTTCATAAAATCAATTTATATTTCTATGTCACACATGGGTTGAATGATATCCAATGCTCATAAAATTTTGTAAATATAAACTAGACACCATGAGCTTTCTATAGCCACTAAGATCACCCTATTTGAAGCTCTGTAGGAAGAAAACCAAAATTTTAAAGTTATATAATAGTACCAGTAATGCAACATGACCTTTGGTACTGTTTTATCAATTTTTGTAAGCTAAATGCTTCTATTTTAATCTAGAACTATTTTTAGTTAGTAGTTAATATCTAAAGCTTTCTAGAATGGTATGGTCTGCTTGATTTTGATTTTTTAGAATTAATCATGATTTTTCAAAATTTATATTAGTAAAATAGAACAGTGAACCCAAGGCAAAAATCTGATTTATGTAATGTATGGTTCCTAGCTTGAGATGTATGGGATGAATGGTGATGTTTATGATTTGTATGGATGCAATATGGGTGAGAAATGATATGGATGAGTTCACGTGGTACACGAAGCATGAAACAAAATTTTTGCACCTTATGTAACACAAACTAATGCTATTAAAAATATTGCTCTTTATGTGAAGTGTATAAACTAAGCCTTGGTAATGGGATGAGAAGGTTAAGACAGCTAAGGTATTACATTAAGTGGTTGGAGAGGTTTGGGTTATAGATCATGGGTCAAGTTTAGTTAAAAATTTACTATTGGGCTATAGTAACTCGCTTAAAAGTTACTATTAGGCTTTTTTTAAAAATTTATTCTAATTAACTCAACCATTAGGTCTTTTATTTATTTTCCTATAATCATCTAAACTAAATAAATACATTAACCCACCTATTTTATTTTCCAAAATAAATTAAATTCACATCTTCCAAATTAAACCTTAATAATTTTTTGATTGCCAAAATAATAAAATACTTAATAAATACTTCATTTATAAATAACACCATTTATTAAATAATAAATATTTAATATAAAAATCTCCAATAATTCCTCAAGTAATAAATCATAATTGTTACTAGACATTGAATATTTAATATAAAATCTTTAATAATTTCTTAATCCATTATTGTAATTAATCTAATATTATGGGATGTTACACTAGTATTCCCATGCATGGAAGATTAAATCTTAATAATACATGTGTATGAATTATTAGTGTTTGGGACCATCACATATGGACTTTGGACTATTAAAATAGCAAAGACACTAAAAGACATGCTTAAGAGGAATGGGTTTCAATAGAAATTAGGAGTATTTTATGACTTGTGTAATGAAGTTTGTGCTTATATATATATATATATATATATAATGAATTTATATGAATTGCTAAGTTATTAACACCCTCTTTTTAATTATCCATTTTAGGAAATTTTATTATTTTTTTAGTATAAAACACTAATTAATTTATGTCTAATTATTGTAACCACTTAAATATTCTTTCGCAACATAAAAATTTATTACGCATCAACTAAACCTACTTTGATGTGACAAATAACGACATAAGACAGAAATATACTACGATTAGTACATATTGATTATTTGTCTAGAAAATAGGGGAGTTAGTCAATAATAATACAAACTATATAATACCACTAGGGATTCAACCTAAAGCCACCCCAAAAGAAATCCTCGGATAACAAAAATAACTAATATGGTTAGTCCCTTATTCATAAAAAGAAGATGTCAGCAGGGCTTCCATCTTATAGGAATAGAGGAGGCATCCTTCCCGAAGGACACAAGGGAGATTCCTATTCTCTTGTCGCCACAAAGATGACTGGGATGACGCTCACCATTTCGTCACATGATATGATACGAATGTTATATATCACATACACCTATCCTCATAGAGGGAATTGAATTCACTTCACCTGTAGTTCTAAGGTTACTCAATAGATTGGCAGCTAAAAAAAATATAAACCATAATAGAATGAGAAATAATTTTTTCAGTGATATAGATAGGATTTATACAATTTAATAACCATGAAAAAAAGTCAAGCACTCAATTAATAAACAAAGAATAAGATAAATAGAATACTCTAATGAAGAATAATTAAATTTATAGAAATAAAGTAAATAAAGAATAACGTAATATTTTTGTAATATTCAACATAAATATAAAATAACAAAAACTAAGGATAATAGAGAATTTCATGTGATTACACAAATAAAGAATAACATGTAAGTTTCAAAATTTCTAACATATTAGTCAAAATCATGATTTAAATAAAACATTAATAGATTCAGAGCTCATATACCACAAATAAACAAATATAGACATTATAAACAAAATACAACAAACAATTAATTCAAATATTATTTTTCTATGTTAGCTTGACCATTAGGCCTTGGAAACTGTAGCACCATAATATATTAACCCTAACTAGTCTCTGCTTAGGCTTGATTCCATATGATTTCTAAAGAAAAAGAGCAAATTGTGACATTTTCCTGCTATGTATCGGGGTTTAAACACTCATAATTTGCCTCGTGGGTCCCATGAACCCATCAATCATGTACTCTACTCAAAATCTATTTATACAACTCATATATAGTATAAAACAATCCATGAACCACGGATATGAAGCCAAAAGCCCCAAAATGCAATTTCTCAAAACGGGCCCAAAAGTCATATTTTTGGCTCTAACTTTGAAAAATCATAACTAATTTTAGAAAAATAGGAATCAATCCAACCATAGCTTTCTAGAAATCTCTAGGTGTTACATTTACACTAAAAATAATTTCTAACCACAATCTTAGCGTTTGGACCATGTTTGACATCGAAAATGAGACAGAGGTTCGGCTGTCCCTAGTACTGATGCAGCTTGCTGTCATAAATTTCAAAAATTCATAACTAATTCCACGAACATCCAATCTAGGCAAATAATACCAATTTGGAAAGCTACAGATGTTAACTAAAGGAAACAAATAAGTCCAGATCATTTCAATACCCTTTGGACCTCAAAAATTGATGGAATAGTAACGAAGGTTGGATGGCTTCCTTGATGCTAACACAGAACTTCAGCAAGTTATTTCTCCCTCTACAGACCTCCAATTAGGGGGCTTCTACTTGGTATAGGTCACTGTGGGTGTCTAGTTTATGCTTATAAAATTTTATGACAATTGGACACCGTTTGGTCCATGAATGACACAGATTTAATTTCAGACCCATGGTAATAGTACACTATCCAAAATCAAAAAATTCTCCAACTTCAAAAATTCACCAAATATTCCCTAGATCTCCAAATATTATGTACTTTATCTTTTTAAGAAGCTCCCAACAAGCTCTAGAGGTTTGCCAAATTTTATATCAAGAAGAGTTCATTTGGTCATACTTTGACAGAGCTTATAAATTTGGCAATTTTGACACCATCAATGGTTCAAAATGGGAGTAAATGGTCTCCTATATGCTTTAGCACCTCTTGGGCAAGTTTTAAAACATAAACATAGTCTATATAAAATACCCAAGTGGTCTAAATCATCATACATCTCAAACTCACTATACTACAGGTAAAAGTACACTACTACATATAAACCACCAAAGGGCCAAATCTCATATTTTCATTACTTTAGTTCCATACATGGATCATGCATCATTTATACATACTTTTACACTTGCTCAAATATTTACATCTAAAAAATGATAGGTACATATTTATTTTGGTACCTCTTTACATCAAGGAACCAAAATAAATTATACCACTGACTAAACATGCTTAACTAGGCTCCTTGGTTTGCACTTTGATCTCCTTGAGCTCCACCTAACATATTAAGATAGGAGAGAGAAAGGGGTAAGATTCATGAAATTTCAATAACTCATACACTCATTCAAGGAAGCAATCAAGGCATATAAATAAGTCAAAGCATACAAGTAGACATTTAAACATTCACAATTATACAACATATGATTTACATGCCATGAATATCATATCAATGCCAAGAATAAGTTCTAAGGACTTTTGGTCTAGCTTCACCCGATTTTAGGAACTTTTGGATAGCCTCACTCTTAGTTTAGGGACCTTTGACATGGTCTCACTCATTCATAAGACTTTTGGCCTTGTCTCACTCATTTTTAGAGACTTTTGGCTCTACCTCACCCATCACAAGGGACTTTTAGCACTATCTCACCTGAACAATTTTCACAATCCAAAATATAAGCATATTGGTACCAATGCATAAAGGCAACATCAAATAGCATGTCTCACAATACAAGCACATACATAGGCATATAATGACTATTACACATCTAATAATACAATAAGAAAGAGTGGAGAGTTATCTTACAAGCCAACACAAGCCTTCCCTTTCAATTTCTCTTCTTCTTTCTTGGTCTCACAATCACAATTAGATGGAGTTGCTTCTTTTGGGCGTAGACACAACAAATAGCATGCAACTACTCTCTTGGAACTTAACAATTTCTCACAAAGCTAAGGGGTTCTTCATCAAGGCAAATCCTGCAAAGTATGTAAGAAACTAGGAGTTCTCCCTCTAGACTTTCACTAACTCTTCTTCTAGGTCTTTTGTATTTCTCAACTTCCCACACTCTAATTCAAGGATTTCTTGCTCATTTTAGGTCATACTTTCTTCCTTTCTCAAGCTCTTAAGTTGGTAGAACCAACATACTCAAGGAAAACAAAAAAGAAGAAGTAAGATACATAAGTATCTACCTTGAATTCTAGCTTTTTTCAAGAGTGATTCTCTTTTACCTTCACCTTCCTTTTTATTCTCCACTCTCCCTCTTTTGAACCAAGCTTAAAACAAAACTAATTCAATAACTAAAACTATAGAAAGAGGGGACAAAGAGAGAAGTACAAAATTATAAGAAAGAGAGCTATGGAAATCTCAAGTTTGCTTACCTTTTCCTTGTTCTTCCTTCCTTTCCTTGGTCTTTCTATCTCTCTTAAGCCCTTTTCTCAGTTTTGGATGAAGCTTAGGTCAATTAGAAGAAAAGGAAAAGATTTGGACTCTTTGAGAAGCAAAATTCTCCTTTTTCACACTTTTCCAGACTAACCCTCACTATAGCGGAAAATAACCCTCGCTACGGCGAGCACGTATCAGTCCCAGACCCCTATTCTCGCTACGACGCGCTATTGCGAGGAACCCCTTGGTTTTTGTATGGGATGCCTACACTCGCTATAGCTGGAAGCATTCTTGCTATAGCGAACTGGCACACTCGCTATAGTGAACTGGTACATTTGCTATAGTTAGGCCATTTCCCGCTATAACCAGCAAACTTAGAAAAATTTTAGGACTTAGAAAATTTCAGCAATTTTTTTTTTTGGTTGTTACAGAAACTACTATGCTTAATATCCAAATTATGTTACATTGGCATCAGTAAGTTTAATACTCAGATCACGTTGCACTGCCACGAGTTAGCAAACTCTGTAATAACCATAACTCATAATTAAGCTAACTAAGCATAATTGTACTTTTAATCACTAGTATTTAAGGTCTAATACTGATAATGGATTAGTAACGTAGTGAAAATATAAGGAAATTTAAACCTTTAGATCATTAATAATCTTCATTAAGATATACACAAGGGTTTGTGTTCATAAGAAATTAAAATTTTTATTTAACACCTTCATCTCACATAATAGCGATTCCACAAGGTATAAAATTCATATATGTTAGTTTACAAGTCAATACTCATCATCTACAAGCTAAGAACTAGGATTTAATAATTAAAAAAAGGGTTTTTGGGCTTAAGCCATGACTTAGAAAGATTTACTCATAGCCAAGTTAGCCTTTAAAACCTCTAAAAGTACAAATACACACTCATGTTGCGACTTGGGTGCTTCCCGCCATAACTTAACTTGATTTTGGAACTTTGGGAACTAAAAACTTAAACCCATGTTATGACTCAAATGTCTCAAATTGTGACTTAGCTTGAATATAGAGCCATCCCCTCACAAAAACCCGATCTTTACCGTGGCTTAAGATGTTTGCAACATGGCGAGGTGCCCTACTGGATCTCCTTATGCCATTCACTCTATTTTTGTCATAGTGAGACCCTCTTGCGCTACAGTGAGATTGCTCTCTAGAGCACTCTCATCTTAGATTTCATGAGTTACACTACAACTAGGGAACTTATGCCACAATGCACTTCACTTCTGTTACTCTTTAACCTCATTTTGGCTAGGACTCAAAGATATTTTGGCCGCAACTTGATTAACCTCTAACCCCTGTCTCATCAATATTCATCCCAGCCATTTAACATTCCCTCTAATTAAATTCTAAGGTCCTTTTATGATTTAAATGCATGGTTTTAATGGCATAAAATCTCCTATATATCTCGACTTACTAACTCTCATCTTCTAGGGACTTAAGGATTGATTAGACTAATTAAACCTAATTATATATAAGCAATTTACCCATTATAACAACAAAAGGTCCATAAAGCCACAAGTGACAACTTTACAATATGCATTTTACTACCAACTGACCTCAGACCACTTTGAGCAAGTTTCAATAAACTAAATAAATATTATCCTATCTCAAATTTCTAAAGTAACCTTAAGTATAAAATATGGCTATGGGCACACCTTAAAACCATACCCAAGACATACATGATCGCAAAAAACTTCACATATCATATTTTAGGCTAAACATTTATTTAGTTACATAACCATATCTTTTCATTGATAAAACATAATTTATACATTTGAAGTAATCTATCTTTGCTCAGTATTAATAGATGCATCAAATGCCATATAAGTTAGAGCGTACTCGCCTAAAGGTTAAATCCTTGGTTATAAAATATCAAAATACCTACACTTAGTAAAAATGAATGCATCATGATACTATACAAGTTAAATTATAAAAAGAATATCATCTACACAAGAACTAAAAGCATCTAAGTGTAAGAGTCTCATATAAGATCTAAACCTAGGGGTGGTTATCCACTTGCTTCCCCTTTTTTTTAGTCGAGGAACTTTTACCTGAAATTGTTAGCCCATCAAATAGGGTAAAATATGAATCTTAGCAACAAAAAGGAAATTCCATACGTATGTATAAATTAATAACATAAATGCATTTTATACCAATAAATACCATAATCATCAATTTAATCAACAAATGAACTAATTAGACTGCCAGTAACTACTATCATATACTAGTAATCACATATAACATATTAATGGCCAAAAATAGATGGAAAGGCCCGTCCACGATGCCACCTCCCCATTGCGCACACTCATAGTTCGAGTATATTTCATAGAGTCTGATCATAACTCAGTGTACGATCATAGTATAATACATGGGTGGTAGCATGATCACAACTTTACCAAAGACACGCTCACAGTCTAAAACATCAAGTAGTTGACTAATCATATGTGTAGTAGATATAAGATTAAAATAAGCATATACATGGAATTAAAATAAACTTTTGGTTACCTCATTTGGTTGTGCCAATCTCCTCAAGAGCTAAGAATAAGTGCTAACACTTTAAAAGTCCTAAATTAATCAAAATACAACTCTTAGTCATTACTACTACAAAAATCAAGCACCCATTAATCCTAATTATTAAGAGTTACTCAGAAATTGCTTACCCAAACCTTTAATAAATTCCAAAAATCAGATATGAGCCTCCTATCTTAAAAACTATAATGGTTCACTCTAATTTCTTTACATTTTCACACAATAACAAAACCCAAAATGAAAGTCAGTCACTGGGGCTAATTTCCATCATAATAACAAATCAAAATAGAGAAAAATACTTACCCAATGGCCCTTCCAACCTCAAACTCTGAAAATCATGCAAGAAACAACTAAAACACCAATTTTCAAATTTGGAGATGAGATGAAAATCTACTAAATACAAAACCAATAGAACTAAAATGAAGAGAAAGATGAGAGAATCATCTTTTATATAACTTGCATTAGCTAAATCTTCCTCTAAGCATGCAAATCAGAGCCAAAATGGCGGTGAAACCTTAACCTTCCTTGCATGTGCAAAAATGCTCTTGTGTGTTCTATAAAAAAGGGCAAATGGGCTGCTTTAATATTAGGGTTTAGCTCATATTTAGGGCTTAAGGTAGCAATGGGATGATCTAAAAAGCCTTTGGTATAATTGAGTCCATTTCCTAAGTGTTAAGCCATAGATACATGAGTTCAAATAGGTCTAAATAGGCTGGGCCTCAAAAACAAAAATGAAGTTGCACCTCTATAAATGGCTCTTGGCATAAATAAATTAATCAGAAGGCTCAAATATTAAATGTTTACTTTCACTTAATTAATTTTTCTTAATCAAGCCCAAATTCCCTAATAAATTTATTTTCACCCAATAATAGCCAATAATTATTATTCATCTCAAAATGCCTAAAATTAACATTCCCTATAATTCATTCCAAAATTCTCACAATAATTCCTTATTTTCCTCAATTTTTTTAATTCTCTTAATAAATTTTATGATGTTATAGGCTTACCCCTACTTCCTTGACTGAGGCATCTCCCAGTGGGTATTTAAGGAAAGTTGTAACACCCTAAAATTAATTAAGATGTTAATGATGTATTTAGACTAATTAAGAATAATTATTATGGAATAATTAGGTAAGCTATATGAATGGAAATTTACAGAGAAATAAGTTATTAATATAGGTTTAAGATTTCCATTAGATTAAAGCTTAATTTAGGCCCATAAATTAATTTGAGTAAGCCATGGATAAGGACTTATGGAGGCCCAATGATCTTAGGTGTAAGCCCAACTCCTTATAATGAGACTTGGGCCAAGAGAGATCACCTAGCAATAGCCTAATCTGATTTAGTAAAAAAGGGCCCAAGACCCAATTTATGTGAGTTGGCCCAACACACATTATGCAGACCCAAATTAGATTAGCTCTTGAAATTTGGCCTGACCCAACTACAACTCTGAAGCCCAACTTATGAGATAAGGCCCAACAAGCATAAAAATCTAAACCCACAAGGAATTGGGCCATTAGGTCAGCACATCCCACTTTTAGCTCTAAATTTTTTGTAGCCCATTCATTAAACCATAGCCCAACCACTAGAAATGAGCCCAATTGGACCTTGGGCTGATGGGTCAGCCCATTTCTCACTAATAACCTTAAAGGGTCAGTAGCCTTCCTCCCCATTCAGCAGAAAACACAAGAGGCAAGGGAGGAAATTCAGAGGTTTAAGAGAGGCTAGGGTTCTACCAACATTACAGCTCCATTTTTGACTCCTAGAGGATGATTTAGCCAAGGTGAGTTATATATAACTTCATCCTCTTATCTTCCTCTTCGATTTGGCCCGATTGGTCTTTTATTTGGAGCATTTTTATCTTCCACCCAAAATTGAAACTTGTTGTTTGGTGCTTCCATGGTGGATTTTCGGAGGTTAAGGCTATGGGTGTTGTTAAGTGAGTATCTTCTTCCTATTTTGATGCATTTTCTATTAGCTTGAGACCCCTATAGTTGACCTATGACATGGGCTTTGGTTTCATGTGAAATTACCCAGAAATTGGAGTGAACTATGGTAGTTTCTGGTGTAGGAAAGTTGGAACCCGAAATTAAAATCTATTGGTAATTAGGTGAGTAACCTCTAAGTAGTCATTAGTAGTTCAACTCTTTGGGTATCTGATTTGTTGCTAGAAATAATGATAATTATACTTGTTATAGGCTTGATATGCATTTGGATTTTTATGGTAGCTAGAGGCAGAATAATTGGCTTCATTGAGGTAACTGGGGTTATTTTCCTAATTCCATGTATATGCTCATGTTAATCTAATACTTGTTACACATGCTTGATTTTGAAATGCTAAATGATTGGTTAACTACTTAATTGATATTGTAATTAGATCTTGTGAGTCCATGGTGGAGCTGTGGTGCGGCTGCCACCCGTGCATGTGTTTCAATCGAGCACCGGGTTGTAATCAGACCCTAGATGCACTGAGCCCTGGTTATGCTCATTATGGAGTAGGTGCCGTGGACGGACCTCTCCTGGTGTTATTGGCCATTAACATGTTATGCATTACTATTGGTATAGGACAGTAGTCATTGGTAGTTTAACTAGTTCATTTGCAAATTGAATTGATGATTCTAGTATTAATGACATGAAATTGCATTGATTGATTAACTTGTACATGTATATGGAAACTGCCCTTTTGTTACTGAGATTATATATCTCACCTCGTTGTGGGCTAACATTTTCAGGGACCAGACCTCTTAGTGGTAAGGAGAAAATTAATGAGAGCTTATTAAATAGTTTGGTAGCACATAGGTTTTAAAACCTTGACAAATTGTATTGTCACTAGATTACAAGTTTTGTATCATTGCTGCATTGCATCATGAATTGCCAAGTGTAGGAGTTGTATTTTGTTAATATAGAATGTAACCATTGAGAAATAGGCTCCATGTTAGCTGTTGATGGATGTATGAACTTTGACACTTATTTTAACTTGTGAATCTATGATATAACTGACTATTTGAGTAATGTAATCCCATGATATGTTGATTATAGACTTGACTATTGATGCATGTAATACCCAATGAAAGTATGATTGAATGACCATTGTGGGAAATTATAAATTTGCTAATGTAAAACCCATGAATGAGTAGGGAAATCCATATTTAAATGCTAGATGGGTAATGTTACGATGGCTAGGGTCAATCAGCTAGATAAATATTATTAGAACCTCATAACAAGTAGGAGAGTGGCCCTAGAGAGTCCCTAGATAGATAGTGGAGAGTATAAGGCAAGGTCTTAAGAGTAGTAGGATAAAAAGGCATTTGGCCGCGGCCAAAACATTGTTAACCGTGGCCAATAATGGCGAAGTTGCCTAGGGAGAGTACCAGAAAGCATTTCGCTGCAGCGAAATGTGAGAGGCTAAACTGGGAGTCGTCCAAAGAGAAATTCGCCACGGCGAAAGGGAGAATTGGCCATGGTGAACCTTTGCGAAAAGGAGCCAGGCATTCCAGAGAGGAATTGGCCGCAGTGAAAGGAGGTATTGGTCGTGGCCAATAATGAGAGACGAGCGAGGTAGGTTTCAGAAGGCTTCCTCACCGCGGCGCCATGTAGGTCGGCCGCAGTGAAAGTCCAACTCACCGCGGCGAAATTAGTAATGATGCGAGAAGTGAAGCCGAGAGGAATTGGCTGCGATGAACATCCTGAAACTCTTATATTAGCTAGGAAATCTTGGTTTTTCATATGGTAACCTAAAGGGATGATTTATAAATAGTGATAGAAGATTCATGTGAGTTGAAATTGATAGATAATAGAATCAAGGCTTATAAATGAATATTTGTTTTCTCTTATGTACATAAGTGCTTGTAATTGTATGGTTGATGACTCTAATAACATTAAGGTTCAAATTTCCCTGTATTTTCATAATACAATCGGTCATAATGCCTTGTAACCCCAATCTATGATTATTAATCACATATTTAACTTTAATTACAATGATTAGAAGTTAGGGTCGTCACAAAAGTCATATCAAAATAACATAATAATATGTCATCCAAGTTATCATTTGATTAAAACATAATAAGTATATTTGAGAACAAACTATCTTGCACAACTATGTGCATAATCAAATGATCTTGATAGTATATCATTATACTGGAATGTGAAAATTTTATATTTAAATAATTAAAATTATTTTTCTACTTTTTTAAGTCCAATTTGTCTTGGGGCTTATCTAGTGTCTAAAATAGTCCATAATCAAGGTCCAGAGTTAAGATCCAATATAGTCATAAAAAGGCTTGTTTAGGTATAAGGAAGGCTCAAAAAGCTCAATAAATCTAAATAGGTCCAAAATATCTAAATGGCCCTCACCAGTACTAATTAGTTATTTTAAATATTTTAAATGTTTTTATTAATTAAAATTAGACATCCTACACATTTACAACTACACAGTGCTAACTCTTGTATATACAGGGCTCATCCCTTGAAAAAGGCAACTTTGCCATAATATATACAGGCCAATCCTTTACTAAATAACCTATATCCATATTAATCATGAAAATCAAACAATAAGTAGCATATTATCAAAATAAATAACCATCATTTGTTCAAAAATCAATAAAGTACTCATTAAATTCTAACTTTCACAAATAAGCTTAAAAAATTATAAAATAAATATCAACATAATCTACACAACATGTAAAGTATATTAGACTATACAAATCATTTAAAATATTTCAAATAACACAATTAAAAATTCAAGCAACTCTTAGTCAACACTTTGACTTATAAAGTTGACTTTTTATATAATTATCCAAAATTTCACCATAAGCCTTATTTTTAATTTAAATTAACTTAATTTAATTGGATTTTGAAAAGCTCTTCCTTAAATGCTTCATGTGTGTTAGGCCGAGGCATGGGTGTGAGTGTGGATGTGTGATTTTTTTCATTTTTCCCTTGTTAAATGGCCACTAATATATAATCAAAGTAAATATACAAAAACCACAAATCAATTTCTACATATTCATAAAATTTCCCAAGCTTCCACCAAGATGAAATTCAAGGAACAACTTGCCATAACTTCATAAAAATTAAAATTATATTAATCAATCTTCCACCTAAGCCTTTTTCTATCATTCTCCCATTTATTTGCTCTTTAATTCCTTCCATTTCTTCATGAAATTCAAAGTTTCATAAATTATAGAAAAATCTCTAGAAATAAGGAATTTTCTTGAAAAATGAATTCATTTGCCATATATGTAAATTCTTCATCTTTTTTTGGCAAGGATTCATAAAACATCAAGAATTTCTTTTTGTTTTTGCCATGGCCGAAATAGAGGAGAAGAGAAGAGAAAATTCATGGTAAAAAAGTGAAAGAAAAATAAAGGAAAAGAGAAATGATCTATGTTACCTTGTTTTTCCCAGCTTTCTCTTTCCATTGCCTCCTTTTTCCTCTCTTCTTCTTATTCTCTCCTTGGCCAAGCTCCTCCTTCTCTTTTCTCTCTTAGACGTAAGTGTGTTCTTGTGAAATGGTGTGACGTGTAAGTGTGTGTGAGTTTTTAAGTAAATTTTGTTTTAAATGGATAGTTATGATTTAAAGTTATTTTATGATGAAAGATTCAAGCCATTAGATGAGATGGATAGCTAGGATTAAATCTTGAATTTAAGGATTAGATATGAACCTTTAAATTATATGAGTGGTTTTGATTTAATTCTTAAAAGTAAAAAAAATAAACCATTGGATCATTTCAACAGTTAAGATCGCATCTTGATTTACGAATGAATATCCACTGTTGGATTTCCTTTTTCTAATGATTTGCTTACAATTTAATTGCAGTTACTTTTTTTTTAAAATATGCAATTATAATCTTTTACTAAGATTTGTTGATGTCAACTAATGTCATCGTTCCAAAATGTGCGTATTTGTTAGAATTCTCCTCACACATGGCACCATATCATCCGTGTTAGGCCAGAATTTATGAAAATGCCATGGTTTCACCAATATGTCTTTTTGTAGGTTTTCTATTATATTATATTTGGTCAATGTTATTACATTATCTATTATATTTTAATATTATTTATGCTTATGTAGGTCCCACTGATGTTCTTTAGTCATATGTTTTATTATTATTTTATTATTTAAAGTCTAAATAACTATTTTGCCCCTAATATAAGGGTAACAGACAAGTACCTTTGTTAGCTTTTCACTTATATCTCTGTTTAACCTCACATCTCCATATTTTGTCACCACCATTCGATAGCTTTTTCTACGCTAGACCTTTTGAAGCAATTAATTTAAACTTTGGGGTCTAGTTCGGTTTTGTATAAGCCTTTAACCGTTCGGTACTATTTTTTATCCTAACGATCTCAAAAATTTACAAAACAAAGTTTATAATTTTTTACACATTATTTCCTAACTAATTATATATATATATATATTATGCTAGTTCTTAATAATTTACCCTTTTGAAAAAATTATCAAAATCTGTTCAAATGACAAATGATGATTTTACCCTTAGACCCCTTTTAACCTAAAAAATTCTTGTGGGTTATATTAATTTTGTACTTCTTATATATGAAATTATTTTGGTCTAATTCATTGATTTAAAGTCAAAATAAACTCATTTCATAAAATACTAAATAATTAAAAAATCTTAATTTTTAAGAATGCTACAGTTAACATTTCATGACATCGATTATGTTTTTGGCATTTTTATTTAATTACTAGATGCCGTTAGTTTACAAAAGGAATGATTCTTCATGGATGATTTCCATATCAGCTTCTCTTCAGAGATGGAGCTCTTTTTCAAAGATGGAATATGAAACCTTATTTCTTTTACATGTGATGTAAATCTACTCTAAAGGATGTTTTATGATTGTTTCTTTATATTTATTTTGGACACTCTAACGGTTATCTTTGTATATAGATGTAATAAGTCATGGAAACTGCTTATCTACCTTTAGTCATATAATGTTTTCGAAAATTAAGTCTAAGTTTGGTGGTATAGGATACTAGATATAAGATCTACATATAATTTAATTTTTTAAACCATTTCACTTAGCAAGGTGGAGCTATATTTCCACTAGATGAGTCTATGATTTATGCCCTAGAATGTTGAGATATATGATTATGAGAAATTTTAGTGATGGCATATATGCATGGCTATTAATATGTGATGTGTAACTCTTATATTGATAATGTATAAATTAATTATTTCATAACTAGTTTAATCATAACAAAAGCTATTTAATCACTCACTAACCATATAGATAGCAAGAAAATTACACAATATACATATATAACATGATAGCTAAATTTTCCATGCCACTAATGTAACACATATGTAGCCATCATAATATTAGGTGAATATCCTCTGTAAAAGGATATCACCAATCATACAAACATCAAAATACCATTCAATTAGTTAGTATTCAAAGCAGATGTATTTACATATCATACAATCAAAAGGGAATTCCTAAATCAAATGCCATTAAGGCAATTGAAGAGCGAATATATACAAATAAAAAATTGCTTCATACTATTGCATACTAAACCTCGGAGACTAATTATTCAAGTTTGGCATCATAGGTAGATTAAGTGCCTCTACATTAGGAGGGCACCAATTGTGTCTCTATAATAGATATTATAGTCTTCATATCTATGATGACTTTCACTTAGCCAATACCTAGAAGCTAAATATAACCCCATTCTACTTCTACCACATTTTTAGTTATGGGCCTCTTGGTCCTTTGAACATATTATCATACAAAGTGAGAATCATAGTAATTCTTAGTAAGACAATCATAAATTTTAAAAATAGATAATGATTTGGCCACCGTGTTTGCAGAAAACATTTTAATTTTCTCTTATCTATCTGAGACACCTAGCATTATTCATAAAGTGGGATAAATAATATGGCAAATCAATAACTAGCATATCTGAAGGCAATAGTAATAATACATCAATTAACATCAGTTATACAAGTAGGTCATCACTGTATTTCTCATACATCAACATAATAGGGCTTTAATCATAAGTTCATCTAGCAGAAATGTAGCTCCATCCCCTATAACAACACCATTTAGCTAAATTAAAAGATGCATAGACTCTATATCCAATACTCTATACCGCTGAGTACAGGCCTAAGTTTTCATAAATGCAGGGAAACTAAGGAAGGATGAGCACCTTCCCTGGCCCTTTAAATTTGCACATGAGATAATTATTAGAGTATTTATAATAAATATAGAAAAACCAATCATAAAACATGCTATCTAAAGCATCTCCTAGAGTGAATCCATATCACATGTAAAAGAAATAAGGTTTCCTAGTCTATATTTGAAGAGAAGCTCCATCCTTAAAGAGAAGATAATCCATCTCCGTAAAGAAGCTCTATATTTAAAGAGAAGCTAATATGAAGGTCATCCTTAAAGAATAATCTCTCTTAAATACTAACGTCCTATATCATTATAATGCTATGAAATGATCAATATTCATTCTTAAACGAATAACTCATCATTTCATATAAATTCATCAAAGTACACATCTATACATATATCATCATAGATACCATTACACAGAATACAAGTCATAAAGTGCTCCTAATTTCCATTGGAATCCATTTCTCTTGAAATGTCTTTTACTGTTTTAACTATTTAATAGTTCATAGTCCTTGTCTAATATTCCCAAGCATAGATCATCCAAACATGGATATCGTTTGGGGTTTATTCTTTAATGTATAAGAATATTGGCCTACAAGGAAACACAATTGTCCATACATGAGTAAAGTTTGGGCTTAGTCCTCTATGTATAGGTATCATATACTATACAAGAGTAAGATCATCCATGCATAGGCACCATCTGGAGTGTAATATCTATGTATAATGTATAATCATTTAGTCTAGCATAGTAAATTAATTATTATAGTTTATCTTTACTTATCTTTAAGGTTCCAAGTGATTGAAAGGAATAACTTATAATTGCACATATGCATAATCCAGTAAAACAATTTCAAGTTCAATAAATTAGAAAAAGAGGTTTATGACATCCAATAAAACCTAATTCATATGAAATTGAAGTACCAAATAGAAAACCATAATTAAGCTACACAAAAAGGAACTAAAAAAATCTATGCCTCCACATTTTTGTAGATGGCATTAAGGCACTGTGTGTGCATTTTATGAGAAACAAAATTAATAGCATTATGGAACCATGTCTTTTTCCTCCTTTGGTTTCTTGCATTTTTACTATTCACCAAAGCAAAACTTCCATATCTAACCTTAACTCAAAAACCTTAAACATACATTTAAAACACTACATAAACAATCAAAGTACCCTTTTCACCATCATTTAACATCAAATGGGAGGAAGGAAGGAAACAACACCAAATGAATCCTAGTAAGACAGAGGACGTCGTACTTGATAAAGCTTTGGATTCAATCTTTTGACTTCTTCCTCTTTCTTTACCTTCTTTTCTTCCTTCTCTCTCCTAAACTCCTTGTTTATCCTTTACTCCTCAACTCTCTCTCTCTTTCTATTGTTTAGTTCTAATAAAAGGAATGGAAAGAGCAAAAGGAATGAAATAAATATGCATATGAAATTGTCTCCTAAAATCTTCAACATATCTCCCTTCCAAATCTTCTCAACACTTTACAAGTTACTGACTTTATGAGAAAGCCAGTCTGATAGGTACTATTTACAAATAAAATATACCTCATTTAGTTAACACTAAGTATAAAAATTATTTCTACTCATGGCAAGAAGTACATCAAAATTTTTAGTTTCACTGGCTCGTAATTTGGGTTGCATCTTTTTTTTTTTTGGGGTAATAATTACACTTTGACTTAAGTTAAAATTTACATTTTGACCATGCCAAAATTGTAATTTGGCCTTAGCAAAAATTATAATTTTTAGCCCTTAACCTTTAATATTTTTATTTTTATCCCAAAATTTCACTTAAAAATTTTTAGTTTTTAAATATTTTTTATAATTTCCAAGGCATTCTTGGCCTTGGAAATTTTTAGAAATTAACTTCCCCAATATTTATTCTATAATTTCTTCTAATTTTCTAATTACACTTTATTCAAAATAATTTATGAAAATTCCAGAAAATTCCTATTTAATCCTAAAAAATTTCAAAAAAAATTTCTTTATGTTTTGTAAATATAAAACTCACTAAATTTCTTTTCTTTGGTCATACATTAATTCCTATTATTTTCCTAATGTTACTTAATTTATTCTAAATTCATTTAAGTATTATTAAATAATTCTTAATTAGGATAATGGTGTTACATGATAATGATTAATATTACTAATAGAAGTGCTAGTCATTGATTTGCCATGCTATTTATTCTTTTTTTATGTATGATACCAATTAATCTTAGATAAACAAGAGAGATAAAATATTTTCTATACACATAACAATTATACCATTATTTATTTTCAACTTTATTATTATACTAAGAATTATTATAATTCTCACATGGTATGATAATTTGTTCAAAGAACCAGGATGCTTCTCACTAAGGTATGTATAGATACTTGGCATTGGTCACAATATCAACAAAGGAGACACAGCAGCGCCTCATGTTACTAGGGCGCCTAAAGTGCCAAGGATGCCAGACTCAATGACTAGGTTTTGGAGTATTATGAAGTAATATTATGGGCGTCCGGATCACCTACTCTTCTCCTCAATGCTCAACACCTGCTTCGCGTAGAAACGACGCCATTTTCCTCCTCTGAATCCTGACCGTTCGAGCCATCGATGCTTCACCATGCGACACGCGTTTTCATTTATCCAAACGACATCATTTTGTTCAGCTGATCCTAGTGCAATCTCGAGCGTCCAGTGCGTGCAATCGTGGCCGTCGGTTCATTATCATTAGATGCATCCTTCAGCAATTTTCCGTCTTCATCTCCGGCGGCATGCGTCGAGAGCATCTCTCCTGGTTCATCTTGATCTCCAAATCTCATCAGTCTTCGTTCATTATCCTTGTTCTTAATTACATGTAGAGTTTTTCTTTAGTTTTAGTAATGTATTTTTGTCCATGTATTATAAGATTTGACTCTCATTGTCATTGATCCAAATTTTGAAAATTACACACCTACTGTTCCTTTATTGCTTCGAGTTCCTCCCTGTTTAGCATCCATCAATGTTTCTTGTCAGTTTTTACCTATGAAACATTGATGCTTAGAAATGGAGTTATATTCAAATAGCATTTGAAAATGTTGTTTCTATATCCGTGTTATTCCCAGTGTTTCTTTAGTTGTTTACTATTTCTGTATCTTGTTCAATAGCATTTGAAATTGGCGAATTTTTCTTTCTAATATATTGCAAAACATCTTGCACTTTGTACATTTTACTTCTAAATTTTAGTTTGTTTCCTTTCTTCGTTACTAATTTGTGGCTTTTCCCCCTCTTTAATTGGTTAAATTGCTCTGACTCGTTATGATGATTGATAATTAAGGTTGGAATTGTTAATTAGAATTATAGTAAAGATGTTTTTTCAATCTTTAATATGTTTCTTTTTAACTAGGCAGCAGGTTCAGTGCACAGGCAAAAATTTGTTTCTCTTGTAATTATGTTGTAGTAGTAGCTAGATATTTCATTTTCTAACTATGTGAAAACTTCATGTTTCTGTTGTAATTATAATATCTAGCAAAAAAAATAATATAGTTTAGGTAAAAGAAAAAAGAGGTTTTGCCTGTGGTTTTGTATTGGTCAAAAAGTGAAACATAATAGAACTCAGTTTGGGGAGTGTTTTGTCTGGTGAGATTGATCTAGGGAGAAGGAGTAGAGATAGATGTGTCTAAGAAGGAAAGCATGCAGAATTGGTATTGGCTATAAAATGGAGCTACCCAAATTGAAATTTCTTAGTGAATCTTCTTATGTTCATATAATTTTAATTCAATACTCTCCAGTCATTTTTAGAAAAGGTTGAGTCCAGAATAGTTGTTTCCTTTTTCTTTGTAAGAACAAGGTCTTTCATTCAGCCAATAGAGGCTTAAGCAATACATATTTGATCAAGGCCTGATTCATTCTATATTTCTCTAAATAATGAGGAGTGATATCTATTTTAATGCCATTAATCTTTTGATTCTTACATTTACATCAACTCCAATCTATTAGCTTTCCTGCAAGTTTATCTCATCCCTCCCCTTTCACTCTTTATCCTTTTTCTAGTTCTTTGTCCTTTTTCTTTTCATTAATATGACTCCTTTTGCATTGGAGAAAAAATTAGGCACAAAATCTGCACAAGATTTTGTTGCACTCCCCCTGAGCTTTAAGTTTTATTCTACATAAGCTGTGTGACTAGTGCATTTTTAATTTATTGAATTTTGATGTTTTACCTGAAAGGATGACATAGTTTCCCGCATTGAAGCAAGAATTGGTGTTCCTTCCAATAGGTAATCATGCTGTACCACACTGCAGCAAAAAATTTTTTTCCTGATTTTTTTTCTCTTTATTTGGGTTTATCTATCCCTAAAGCCACTTCTATCATCAAAGAATGGTGAGCCTATTCAAATATTACACTATAAGTTTGGTTAGAAGTATGAACCACCTTTTGATTTCTTCTGTTATTTCCCTTGGTACATGGCTTCTTGCCAGCATTTTGGAAGGATGAATATTTGCATTTTAGTGGTCTGCCTCTTGTTAATTGTATTGGATATGGCTGATCAGTAATATCAAACACATGCATTTAAACTTTGCAGGTGGTGAAACTGTGGCAAGAGAAGATATAATGGAAGCTATTGAAAGAGAAAAGTTTGGAATCAATGAAAAGAAGTTGAGGCCTAGTACAATAATAGAGGAGCCAGCAAAGTTTGTGATTTTGTGCTATACAATTTACTGCTTGAATGGGATATTGTGCTGCAATGTTTGAGTTGCATGAATCATGAAGCAAGTTACAAAAAGAGCATCTTGCAAAAACCTAGATTAAGCACAAGAACAAGAAACAAGTATCAATAAAGCATGAACAAGATGAGGACTTCTACACTCAACAACACTATGACCTATAGTTGCCCTCTTTGTCAATGTAGCATCAACTCCTTCAGAAAGGTTTAGCACGTGATTGACTGTAACCTAGAAAAATAGGTAAGAAATACAGTTTAGTACTAGTGAGAAAGGACTTGTACACTGAACAATTAGGGATTTATATTATAGTTTCATTTCAAAGAATATGCAATTTTACTTCATTTATGTTGTATCAAAGCGCTCAATGTACATAAGCATATTGATTTCAATAAGATATCATATTTCATTATTGTTCTTATGAATTATTTATGACAAACTTGAGAAAGTGCTTACTTAGGTGTGGTCATGCGAAATATCTTAACTAAGCTCCAAGGAATCAAGTGACGGCATGGGAGTGCCTAGTGGTGCCTATATTATAAAATAACATTAATCATATTATAATCACGCAGTGACAAGAATTAAGCTATAAGTATTAAAGAATCAGCTTCTTTTACCAATAACATCTCAGTGAAAGTAAGATTATCCTCAATTGGTTGAGGTGCAAATGGTGGCTGAGATACAAATGGAGGTGCATATGATGATTGAGGTACAGTGTTGGAGGTGTTACCCTGCATTTCATACCAGAAGCAGTGTTTATTAAAATTGTAGCCATTAATAATAAATTAGAGATGTGGATAATTTCATACCAGAGATGGGTTGCTTTGTAAATCTCAATCCAGTGATGTGGTTTGTCTTCTTCTCTTAATTAAACGCTCCACCCAAGTTTTAAGTCATTTCTTCTTTCGTATGCCATCCCTTTTTTTGAATCCTTTTGCCTTTGGTGGTTCTATGCTTGCATTGCTATTAGTTATTGGACTCTTTTGACCCAAAAGAATTTCGGTTACTTGCTTGCTCAACTCTAAAATTCCTTTATATACAAATGAGAATGCTTCTGGACAATCAGCCACCTCAGTTGCTAATTTTATCATCATCAGACAAAGTTGCCTATATTGTTGAGTACTTTCGCGTCTAGGATCGGCTTGGATCTTATTTCCTTTAATATCATGTATGATACCACTCCTTGCATCTTTTGTCTACCCTCTTAATGATATATTGCTCTGGGAGTTTTTTTACATCCCTCACATCATATACTTTCAAAGCATGACAGCACAGTATTCCATGTGTTTTAAATTTTTGACAGCTGCATGAAATTGACCTGTCACGTGCATCAAACTGAACTCTCCACTCTCCTTCTTCACCAAGCATGGAAATGATGTAGTTAAACAATAGATCTCTTTCATTCCTATGTTTGATACAAGCCGCTGCACATAGATCCCATTGTTCCTGGAACAAGTCAAAGATAGGGTTTGTATAAACTTGAGAAAGTTGTCGTAGCATAGGAGAGCTCTACACAATCAATTGGGGTTTTTTTTTCCGTGACTCAAACTCACTTTTCAACTCATTATACCTTCTACCCTCTACAATTCGTTCAAAGTGCTTGAAAAATTGATTAATATCCAAGTTTCATCTCGTCATGCTCTTAATATTTGCATTCAAACTTTCACTTACTTGTGTACTTCGCATACCAAATGTGAAAGAATTATTCATGTAACACCATGCCCATTTTTCTTTTATTCTATAAATTGAGGTCAACCAAGTGTTTTTATTCACATTATAAGTGGAAAGCAACTGGATCCATGCTTCTTCAAATTGATTCTCATCTTCATACTGAAACATACATTTTTTAAAATCACTTAGAAAGTTTGACCCTTTCTTCATCAAATTTCCCATATGTTTCATGCCGTTTTGCATCAAATGCCACGTGTATAAGCCATGTTTCGTTTCTGGAAGTATTTCATGCAATGCTCGTGCCATTGCTTGATCTTGATCAGTAAAAATTGTAAGCGACTTTTTTTGTTTGTGAGCTTTTAAGAAAGTCTCCAATAACCACTTGAATGACTCTGTTGTTTCGTCATATAACAATGCTGCCCCAAAAATGACCACGCCTTTATAGTGATTGAAACCTAAAAGTATAGCTAGTGGTCTATGATCACGATTTGTACTATATGTAGTATCCATTGACACCACTTCACCAAAATAGGCAAAATCAAGCAACATCTTAGCATCAGCCTAGAAGACATTTGTAATCTGCTCTTCCATATCCATTTAATAGGCATGATAAAATGACGGATTTTCTGCTAATTGGTTTTGGAAGTAGCGTAACAAACATCCAGCTTCTCCATATACCATGCTTCTTTGCCTCTTGGTCTTCAAATAATCTTTGGCATCTAATTGGGTGTAGCCTAAATTAGCTCTACCTCCAGCGTGCATAGCCATAAGCTCAAAAGATGATTTTTGTTGAAGCCCAGAATCCTCAGCCAAATCAATCTCATAAGCTTGAACTTCGGTTAATCTTCGTTGGGAAGCCAACACATGGACTATTTTTGGAAGATGAAGTAGATGATTATACTCTTCAACAAAGACATTGACTCTATATTTTCCATCAACCCGTGTGACGCACATTCTTACTCCACAATTGGTTCTAGTCTCTGGACGGTGCGTCTTAAACTCCCTTTTGTCTTATTTTCGTACACCTTCTTTAAAACAAACATATCTATATGTTATTATTTCCCCATCTTTCTTACTTCTAGTAGAAGTATGTTTCCTTGCTCCAAATCCAGTTCGGCCTGCATAAGCAACCCAAAACTTCCACGCTTCCTCTAAGTTATCAAATTCTAACCCAAGTTTAGGGATTAAATTACCCTCCATGATAATGATCCATGAAAAAGAGAGGTTAACAAAGTTATTTAAGAAGTACTAATATACTAAAATAAATATTATTTCAATAAACAGACAATAATCAAAGAAATATACTTGAGGAGGCAAATTAATAACTAAGGTCCAAAAAAAAAAGACAATTTAGTTAGAGATAGTGATAATTAATTTTTATATCAAAGATTACAATAAAAACAAATACTAAAATAAGATATGTAAAGTGTGACATTTATTTATTTTTTATATGTTCTTCTTCTTTTATTCATTTTTTTTATGTATTTATTCTTTTATCAATTTTATTCATTTTCATAAAAAGCCCAAAACTTTACAAAACAAAAACTTTGCATTTATTTACTACAATTTTTTTACATACTTTAGATATAAATAATGTTAAACTTTATAAAATTCAAATGAAATGTTTTATACTTTGTGAACCATATTTATATATATTTTAAAATTTACATATATATTTACTTTAAATATATATAAAATTAAATAATATTAAACATTAAATTTATTTACATATATACAAATAAAATATAAATATCATATATACTTTAAATAAATATATATATACACATCCGAACACAAAATTGCTGGAGAAGAAAACAGGAAAAACAACGTTGATGAAGATGATTAATGCAATACAAATATCATATATGCTTCCAAAACAGAAGAAAATGCCTCAACCAGGAGAAAACACTCAAGAGAAAATGTTGGAGAAGTTTAAACTTCCACTTTTCAGCTATGAAGCTTCCCGCCTATTTGGAATAGCCAAAAACGTTGATGAAGATGATTTCCCATGGCTGCCATCAACATTCAAACTCTGTTTAAACTTCCACTCTTTAGCTATGAAGCTTCCCGCCTATTTGGAATAGCCAAAAACGTTGATGAAGATGATTTCCCGCGGCTGCCATCAACGTTCAGACTCTTTAAGTTTTCCTACATCATTCATAATTAACCAACGGCCACGATTGCACGCATTGGACGCTCGAGATTGCACCAGGATCTTTATCTAACTTAGCAATATACGATTCAAGAACTCCTTTTAGGTTGTATGATATGTATATATGTAAGCCTTGAGCATTGACTGACGATATTTTGATGATGCATGAACAATGTTGTTCTTATGCTAAGAATATTCACTGAATAGTATGTTGGCCACGTGCTTAGAATCCTT
Source organism: Erythrophleum fordii (assembly GCA_032878935.1). Lineage (NCBI taxonomy): Eukaryota > Viridiplantae > Streptophyta > Magnoliopsida > Fabales > Fabaceae > Erythrophleum > Erythrophleum fordii. The sequence continues at coordinate 24,284,755 of JAVQMF010000046.1, forward strand.
AGAGGCATGGAAATTTAGAGTTTATGTTTATGTCATATATAATTTTCTTACTACATTACATTGTCATTAAAAGATTAGATAGCTTTTGCCACAAATAAACTAGATATAAGATAATTAAGTTAAACATAATCAATAAGAGAGTTATAGCTTCACTAATATTATTTAATTAAATTATCATTTTAAAATTTTAAGAAAATAATATTCAATTATTATTTTCTAATTCTATTAGTTATTGTCATTTTATCATTATTTTGATTATATTACTTATTATTAAATTTATTAAAACATATTATTTCTACCTAATATCATATTACCTAAAACCAATTACCTAAATTTATAAAAATTATGCTACAAAATATTCATATTTTTTTAAATTATTATTAATATTATTTAATTGAATTATATATTTCAAATTTTAAATAAAATATTTATTTAATTTTAGTTATTATCATTTTCCAATTATTTTGATTGTATTAATTATTATTAACTTTATTTAGTAAAAATATTATTTTCAATTAATATCATACTACTTAAAACCAATTGCCTAATTTTTTTAAAAAAGCTACGTAATAACTATATATTTATTATTATTATTTTTTAAAATATAGATTTTCAAAATCAACTTTTAATGAAAATATATTCTTTAAAAAATTTATATCATTTATTATTACAATTTTTAATGCAATATTGATTTTATAATTCCTTAGATATTTATATTTTTTTATTTTATCTTGAGAATTTAATGTTTTACCATCACAAAGATCCAAATTTTTTATTTCTTTCTTTTCCTAAAAAACTTAACGACGAGAAATATTTCTTTTATCAAACAACAATGTCAAACACTTAAATAAATAATTGCCAATCCAACCCATCTTGATATTAAACTAATTGCGTTAAATCTTATACTAAACTAGTTTTGATGTAACCCATTTCAATCTTATTAATTTTAAAAAAAAAATTAATTTATGAAGACTTATATAAAAAATTTTTTGTGATAAAATGTAACTTTTTAAAGATTTATATAAAAAATTTATTTTTTAAGGATTATTTTATAATTTTTATCAAGAATAAAAAAAAAATGACTTGATTAACCTAGTTTCAAGCAATATTAATTGAATTTGACCAGGCCCAAGTATCAAGTATAAAAAAAGAAGCCTAGTGCAAAACCAGGCCAAACATTATACTACTCCAATACACAACCCAAAATCACCCCTATCGGTTTAGGTTAAAACTAAATCCAGTAAATGCCTTTATGAGTAAGGGTTAAAATAAAAAAAATGTTAATAAAGTCTTATATATCAAAGCTTAATCAAACTTAATTTTATCCCTAAAGACTTAATTACTTTATAGATCATTTTAATGTATAAAAAAATTTTGATATATAAATTTATATAATATATTATTTGTACTAAATACGTAATAAGTTTATAATATATTATATTAATTTATATTATCAGGCTTTATATGATATACTAAATGGGCCTATAAACCATTTTTGTTACAAAAATAATTGTCTAAGAAATTCAAAGCTACAAATATTTTGAATTTTTTTAACATCTCTTAGCCATGCAACTCTTATTAACTAAATTATTTACTACAATTTCTAAATATCCGTAACACATTAAACACAATATTTTAAAATTATAATTAATCTCAGATCTTTCATATCATTTTTTACCCAAAAAAAAATTCTTCAATATCATGCCACAATATTATTACTTCAGGAATACTATAGTCATCACATAATATCAACAAAAAAAGATTACCAAAACACATTAACTACATACAACACATTACATAAAACTAAATTGCATACTTGCTCTCTAAACATGTTTTATACATGATCTGCATTTATAAAAAATGCAAGCATATAAATTTGGAACCACAGAATCAAAATTTAAAAACTGAAGATGAAGAACACCCGGACCTCCAAAGCTTTCCTACGCTGGTTGTCCCTCAAAGCTTCTGATGCTACCAAGAGGGAAGCAAAGAGTTAATAATAATAATAATAATAATAATAATAATTTCTCCTCTCGAGGAAGTGAACAAACTGCAGCGGAAGGATAAGTTGAAAAATTAGATGCCCCTCTACCTTTCTTACTCTGAGAGCAGATGAGCCCTTGTGAAAAATGGGTCTGGGATTTATAGAGGCTGAAGTGGATAAAACTGTGGAGACACGTAGGCCAGTGAAATAATGCCACATGCTATAATCTAGATGGCTAATTACAATGCTCCACGTGACCCTTTTCTGCCAGCATGCCCTCTTTATTTGTAATTATGTCAATGTCAAACCTCGCACATTGATGTCTTTGCCCGCTATAAGTAAGCCAAAGCATTACTAATTTAGTAAAAAAAATAAAAATAAACATTGTATCTTGACTTGCAATAAATCAAGTCCTAATACTATAATAATAATAATAATAATAATAACAAGCCTTTTCTATTATATAAGGATTATATATATATATATATATATATATAAAGGCTAGCGTAGCATATACTGTGCGGCATTTTAGTTTTTAATATTTTATATTTTTGTAATATTGGGGTCAAAACTCCCACCAAAATAAATCATCAAGTCGTATATATATGTTAGTATAAAATAAATCAACAATAACCCATTGGTCATGTATATCAATTCTCATTCTAGACATCTAATAAAATATGCATCAGAAAACACCAATAAAAACAAAGTTAAATTGCATCTAATACATGAATCCTTTTTTCATTTTTCTTTTTTTAAAATAACAAGTCAACAAATGGAAAATACTAGACATCTGATACGAGACTCATACTAAAAGTTTCACGCCAATATAAGTTCAATATTTACATGCAGCATTTTCAACAGCTAACATCATTCAGGCCACACTTTCAGAGAGCACCATGAAGATACACATCACAAAAAGGCAATATCTATCCAATAATTAAGTAATGTTTTGCAGAAGGTCATGTGGATGATGATCCCTCATTCTCTGTGGAAGTAACATAATAATCTGGTTTAAGCATGCATCCAAGCCCTATCTCATTGCCAGGTATCACAAGGTTGTTCACTTTATGCGTTATTAAAACCTCTTCTTCTGTGGCAGATGATGATGACTCATTCTTCTTTCTATCTTGTTTGCACCAACTCAGAATCTGCTTTTGGAACCTGTCTATTGCTGTCAATCTCTTGTGCAACAACTCTGACCTTTTCTTTGAAGGGATTGATGGAGAATTCCATAAGCATGGATTCGACTTATCTACAAAAACATTGGGTTATAGTGACAACTGTTAATGACTTTTAGTGGCAATTATGGATAGCAATAAACTATGCATTACAAATATTTTAATAGTAGTTTCTAATAATTGAGGTGGTAACCACCCCTAACTCAAACTTAGTGCAATTTTGCAACTGCTATTAAATCAAAGGTGGTTCAAGAATTGTCCTTAAACCATGGATTTTGCAATGATTAAAATGGGATCCTTGAACTATAATAAGCATTAGTGGTGAATTTTTAAATCACCATTAAATCCTTTTTTCTTTATTTTTTTTTAAATTAATTCCCCTACTTTTAATTAATAGATATATAGACTTATACATACATGTATATATCCAAAAGCAAAAATAGTTTGCCATTGAAATTGCAAATAGATCCCATTATAATTGGAAGCAATTTAAAGTCAATTACAATTAACCAAAATCTATTTAATTTATTACTAAAATTTGGAGAATAAGTTGTAGCTCTAGAATGGTTTCCACCTATTTGATCACTAAGTGCCTAAAATTTAAAATGAAATGTTATTAATAATAGATTAAAGACCAAAAAAAATAATGTTTACTTATATGATTTAACTAGAATGAAAACTCTATAAAATTACTATTAGAGTTTGTAGATTAGTAAGTTTAAGTGGTAGTTGAGTTTGAAAGTTGTAAAGGAGGAAAGTCATAATTACCTCTAATTGTCACTATTGTTTGTCTCTTTTTTTTACTTGTGATTATAGTATTGCAATCTAATTTTTGTGACTGTAGTATTGCAATCTAATTTTACAACTTTGTGTAAGAAGGCCTAGAAAAGGTCATCCTACTATGGAAACAAGTAAAATATCCAAACACTTAGAATAAGCAAGCACTTAATCCCATTCCTTAAACTCGACTGACATGTTCCTAGTTTTCTAAAGTTAAAACCAATGAATCTTAATTTGAAATTTCCTAAACAGAAGAGCCCTTGGCCTAATGCATAGAAATATTTTTCTATAACTTTAGTCAAGAGTTAATGGGTTAAAGAGGCAATAATATATCCAACTATCACAAGTTACAAGAGCAACACTTGTACATCTTATATCAATAACAGCAAATAGCAACACCATGTCAAACTTTATTATAACAAAAGCCTACATTATCCAAAAAATTTAGGAAAAGAATAAATTAACTAGGGCAACTAATTTTGAATCAAATTAAATCAATTTCATAACTACACCATCTAAAGCTTCCTATAGAACTCGACAATTAGAAAAATAGAATAGTAATAAATCCTTTTAGTAATAGATCATTTCAACAACAAATCAAAAGTGAGCACTTTATTTCTATAGAATTACTTACACTTATAGCTCTAACTTCATTATTGATGAAAGATCCATTATTCCTTTTATGTTTAGGTGTGGTTGTCCACACATCTCCTTAGTTGATTAGGTTCCGATGCTTAGCCTATAATAAATTTTAAGACAATTGTAATATATCTTAAATTATATCAAAAGTTCAACTATATTGTTTACAAAAAAAAATGTTATTATCTTAGTCCTTGGGTCTTGGCAATAATCTACATATATATGTGTCCCCTTTGTCCTTTGGAACGTCCAAGAGACATAAGAGTTTATTTGGTCTCAAGTGCAAGTGCTATCATCAAGTGCCCTCATCCATTCTTCCATTCGATTCCCATTGATTGTAAAATGTAGCTCTTGTGCACATAATCATCAAAACTTGGTCCATAAGATAAAATACAACAATTAATAAAGATATGTAAACAAGCCTTAAAAATTAAATGATCAATATGCAATTACTTATAAAATGTTCTTATACACCTCATTCATGTAATCAGTTGGAACTACATTCCAATCTTTGTAACTAAAGGAAAACATGGTCAAGTTACTCCCAACATTACTTAGAATAACACTTAATAGTCTACTTACATATCAAATGAGTTGGCCATGGTTCTTAAAAGGCACTACTACCCTTTTCCTATAAGGAAGCACCCAAACATCATGCATTATTATTTGTCTAGACCTTACCTCACCTTGCTCATCTATAGAAAATTTGTGCAGAATCATAGCCATTTTGTGGTAATTGTTAGCCCAAAATAGATTCCAAAAATATACCTCCCAATATTCAAACCAACACAACAATTCCCAATGATAATCAATTTACAGGCCCAGACTAATAAAAGTAATTAAATCACACCTTAATAAAAATCAACTTATCAATTTACCACAAATGTATCAAATAATCAACAAACCAAGTGGACCATTACATTATCATGATTAAAGAGCAAATTGTGACAATTTTTTTTCTCTTTTTTTGGAAAGGTTGGAAAGGAAGTCCACAATTTTAACCTAAATGCCTAATGACAAGGTCCAAAATCATAAAACTCCCAAATTCAAGGTCTTCTAACCCATTAAATTAGCATCTTGCTATAGATGAAGAGATATAGGATTAGGAAGATGGAAATTTTTAAGTTCATGACAATAGAAGGAACCAAAATAAGACTTTAAAGTCATTTATGCACAAAGTGTAGTATGCACACACTTATTGCACTTTAGTATAACTGCATGCCTATGACACTTTGCAGTGTGAACCAAAGTGTGCCAATAATATGTGTGTTTATTTCCATATCCATAATACAAAAAAGAGAATAATAGAAATCCTAGAATGTAAAACCATTGTCCAAAATCAATGTGAAAATTTTAAAATTATGAACCACAATGTAAGTATGTTGTACCACAAGCAAAAAAAATTAGTATGTGTACACACATACACACAGATAGCTACCCATTGTATAAATTTGATCAAAATATTAAAAAATATAAGGCCTATCATAGCTTACAAAAATGAGGCAGAATATTGACCTTTTTCAGATGATGTCATGGCACTCTTCTTCTTCACTATTTCCATGAGACCAAACAAAGAAAGAACAAAAAAAAATTAGAGACTTTATTTAGTTCTTAGAGATATAATATGTTAATTCACAAAAACAAAAGGAAGGAAAAGAATAACACTTTTCTTTTTGAAGTAAGAGATCCAAGGTGTAAGGAAAGAAGCAAATAAATAAAGAAACAAATGCTGCTAAGGACATCAACCTTAAAGCTTTCAGAAATTAGGAAAAGCAAATCAAATTCATTGTGGCTCTATCTTCAAGCTTCACATTGGTGCCTCTATGACTCACACAAATTACACTAAAACTTTACAATACTTGCAAAATTGGCAGTCAGGAAAATGTTAAAGTTTCACCAAAAGTGCATCATTTCATTCATGCTCTTAGAAGAGTACAATGAATCATAACCAAGAACACCCATAAAAAAATGTTTGTTCTTGATTGAGAATTAGACACAAATCACTTGAAATGGCTTTATAAAAAAATATAGAAGATTCTTCAACTATGATTATTAGAAAAAACCCAAGAAGATTAAAACTCTTATAATAATAGAATCTAAAAAGATCATTTGTCCAACATTCTCTAATAATACAACATAGAGACTAGTCATGGAGGGATTTGAACCTAAGAAGAAAAATCAAACATCAAAATCAAAAATAAAACCTAAAATTAAAGAAGTAAGAAGTAGAGAAGATGAAGGATATAGAAAAAGAGAGAGAGAGAGAGAGAGAGAGAGAGAGAGAGAGAGAAACAGACAAACTTGAAAGTTAGTAAGGCTTTGGAGAAGGCACAAATGAAAACATAACTATGAAGAGGCTAATTGTGATGGAAATTGATGACAAGCAACATGGCAATGGCAATAGTGGTGGCATGGGTGTTAGTAAACGTTGATCAGAAGGGCATTGAGAGAATCAAGCTAGAGTAAGGTTTGTGCAATTAAAAGGGTTAGAGGGAGGAGAAAGGGGTTTTTTATATGTGGCCTTAATGATGGTTAGTAGTGAATCACCATTAAGTTAATGTGACTTAATAACAATTAGCTATTAACTACTATTAATTCCATAAAACTTAATGGTAGTTATAAATTAAGTCACATGAATTTTATGACATTTATAAACAAATTGTTGTCAAGCCATATGGACTTAACAACGATTTTTGGTAATTGCCACAATGACTAGAGGCTACAAAGCTCTCATGATACTAAAATCATAGAGTTGAGCTTTATGGCCATGAAGTCTAAAGCCATGGCGCCAACTTTCTCTCTATTTTTATAAAGTACTTACATTTAATAATAGTCATGTATAAACCGCCGTTTAAGACTTAATGGGGGATATAGTAATGGCCATTACACCCATAAGACTTAATAATATATTGGAATACCGCCTTTAGGTCCTATAGACTTAATGGCACTTTAAACTAAAACTATAACTAAGTTGTTGGATTCAATAATAGTTACTAAATCATTGTAAACACCATGGTTAAACAAATGTTACTGTGACTTGCATTTGTTCTTTTTGGGCGCCTTAACACTAATCATGTAGAAGAAAGATCAAAACTCCTATAGTAGTAGAACCTAGAAGGATCATTCATCCAACATTCTTTAATAACGCAACATAGAGACCAATCATATAGGGATTCGAAGAAGAAAGATCAAAAGTCAAAACCAAAAATAAAACCTAGAATTCAAGAAGTACGAAGCAGAGAAGATAAAGATGTCAAAGAAGAGAGAGAGAGAGAAAAACTTGAAAGCTATGAAGGCTTTGGAGAAGGCGTAGATAGCAATGGAACTTGTGAAGAGGCTAATTGTGGTAGAACTCAGTGGCAAGCAACGTGGCAATAACAACAACAATGGTAGTGGATGTCAGCAAACTTTGATTAGAGGTGGTGTTGAGAGAATCAAGCTAAGGTAGGGTTTGCGCAATTATAGATTTTTTGTTTTTGTTTTTGGGGGGTAGGAGAAGTGGTTTTTTAGTGGCTTTAATGATAGTTGGTAGTGAATTGCCATTAAGTTAATGTGACTTAATCGTAATTAGTTATTAATCACCCTTAAATTCATGTGGCTTAATAGCAATTGTAAAATTTGTCATTAAATCACATGGACTTAATGACTATATAACCATCACTATAGCCCAAGGCTATAAAGCTCTCATATTATAAATTCAGAGAGTTGAGCATTGTGATCATGAAGTCTAAAGCCATGGCACCAATTATAATAATAGTTACTAAAATGTTGTTAACAGTGCTATTAAACAACTGTCACTATGACCTGCATTTTTTGTAGTGCTTCCACACTAGTCATTTAGAAGCTAACAATCTACATGTTTGCATTTGGATTAAAAAAAGTATATACTTTTTCACTAAAAGACTAAAAAATATAAGAGTATCGAAATAATTTTATTATAGAAGTTTAATTAATGTAGATATATTTAAGCCATTTCTCTCGCTCTCTCTCTCTCTCTCTCTCTTTCTATATATATATATATATATGAAAATATCATAAAAGGAGGAAAGTAGAAAGGAAAGTATTCAAAAACTACATATCCATTATCAATGGGCTATAAATGCTTTTTCATTTTTTTGTATGGCATATTGCATGCACTCTCATCAGCACCAATCTATATATCTCACTCACCCCACCATAACTGACCTCATCTCCAGCTCAAATGGTATTTAAAACCTTATTTTGAGCCCTACACTTTTTTTTCAAGAATATATCTTGAAGAGGTTAGCTTTCTTACCAAGATAAGATAATATTTTTCCTTATTAACACACGTTTGATTGGCCTTTAGTGATTATTTTGGGTCTAAAATTCTAAATGTATTATATTAATAGGATGAATGTGCCCTAAAGATTGTTCTATGAGAGAATTTGGTAGTGGAAAAGGCTGGAAAATAATTATGAATACCAAGTAAAAACTTAAAAATGTGTTAAAGAAGGTAAGGCAGCATTTCTTTGCATATATTCACATTAGGCATAAAAGGTATTAATTACTAAACCATTTGGGTTCAAAAACACTACAAAAAGGTAGTTTTTTTAGATATTTGATGACAGAAGCCATAATCAAATACAAACAAAGTGAGAGTGAGAGAGAGAAAGGCAACAAAGCGAAGCTGTGTCATATAACGTGAGCAAAAAGCTAGCTAGCTCTCAAAGATAGGCACATAGAAAGGAATCAAAGTTTTGGAAGGTTCTGTACATAGTAAATTTATGTGCTTCTGTAATTATAAATATTGACTGGACTTTTGTTTTCTTTACTAATATTTTCCTGGCTTGCATAATTATGTATTGTGATTTTTGAATATTTGCTTTACTTTTTTAGGTTTAGTATCATGGAAATGACCTTCTAATTACTCTAATTTCGATATCTTCTTGTTAAAAAAAAACTGGTGATGAATGGGGGGAGAAAGGGCCTTGTTTTCATTGCGGAATTGATTGTAAGTTTATTTAATTTTTTCTCCTTTTATTCTTATTTGAGTTCTCATTAATCCTCTTTCTCCTATTAATAAACCCTTCTTCCATTAACTATTGGCATTAATTGATTGATTTTGTTCCATTTCATCTCCACTTCAATAGACATGAATTTCTCAACCCATCAAAGTGGACCAATTAGCTCTACATCCACAATTACTTAGTATTTTTTTTATTTTCACATTTGTGAATGTTTTGATTGAGAAATTAGATGCTCAATATATAATAGAAGATAGAAATCAAAATTATTTTTAAATTTTTAACACTTTCATTGCCCAATTAATTGCAAGTCCTCTTCTCCCCCCTTCTTATTTGAATTCTAAATCCTATTCTTATGGTTATTGGAAATGCCTGACATTTTTTTTCTTTTTAATTTTATCGCAAGAGCTACTTCAAACATGAGTGTAATTTCTTAACCCATCTAAGTGAATTGACCTAAACATGAATTTCTACATTCATGATTTTTCCAATTTTGCATTTATGAATGTTTTGCCTTAGAAAATATGATGGCATATATATACTGAAAAACACTATAATTTACAACATTGAAAATTCAAAATGAAAACGTTAACTTAAGAAAATTGTTACATATAGTTAAAATGTAAAGAAATTGAAAAATATTCTTTTATTGTATGATTCAATTATTACTTGTCGTCATCATTCGGGCACAATGTTCTCTTTTAATAATTTTTTAACTACTTTTAATGATATTCAATAGTTTCATGATTAAGATACTCAATATTCAATCATTATTATTAGTCTTGGACACATGGCATGATATATTTCCATCATCCAAATAATAGACATTAATATGCTAAAAAAAATCTATGTATATTTTTAAAATAGAAAACAGATTTGTGTAATCTACTTAAAGGAAAAAAAAGGACAATTATAGGTTAATACGGGGAAAGAAAAATTGAAAACTAACACAATAAACCATGAGTATATTAATGAAATTCTTCAACACAAGTCATGCTATAAATGTGTTTATATAAAAGAGCTTGATTATAAGTTAGCCACAAACCTAAAATTGTATATTGTAGGTTAAGAAGAAAAAGAAAAGTTCCCAAATCGCTAACTTTTATAATTTATTTTGTACATTGCCTCTTCCCTGTGAGTGTATAGGAAGTTCCAAATTCACCATTCTCTTTTATGTGTTAGATTGTGAAATTTATTGATAAATCTTTCAGAATACACACACACAAAAAACTGTTATAATTGTGTAGTATATATACTATTATACTAAAGTAAGTTGTGATTAATTGTGTTAATCTCAATTTGGGTTCAATTTTTCTAAAAGAACTCTAAAAGTAAAATTTTAAATGTATCAAACTAATTAAAAAAATGTACCCATTGTACTTTTGTACTTAATGTTGCCATTGTTTCAATCTCAATCTTGTCCAGAGGAGGGGTTACACTTCTGACTAAAATACCTTAATATAAGAGAAAATATATATACAAAATCTAATTTATTACTTTGCAAGTTAAGTAGAATTTCAATATTTCACATGAAGATGTGTTTGTATATCTTTTTGTTTTCCCTAACTCCTTATAGATGGCCTGATCATAATATTATAACTCAAATATTATTTGAAAGTGAATTTTATGTCACGTTAAAGAATTAAGTGTTGTAATTAGTAATAACTTCTCATTATGCTAGTAATGACTTTAAAATATGTTTATAATATTTTGTTAATGTAATATGACCAGCAAGTAATGGTAATAATGCATAGCTATCAACACCTCGAAAGTGTAATCAGTAATGTCTTCTCATTAGAAACTATTTGCTTAATAAATTGATAATTACATAAGCTGTTAATTACCAGCTTAATATTACTTCAACATTACCAGTATATTTAAAGAATTGTTATTAGCAAGCTGTTACTAATTGCATCCATGTACTTAATTTTTTATTGTGCATCAAAATATTAGAGATTATGCCCTAGATCTATCAATTTACTATGAACATTGTCTTGATTTAATAAAGATTTTTATTATTATTATTATAATATTATTTGCATGTTTAATATATAATAAGATCTTTGGGTAATTATAGTTATTCTAAATATCTTTAGTCAATTATTATTGTGAGAATAGTAATGAATTAAGACTAGTATGATTTTGATTGATAATTATAATATAATCATGTATGCAGATACAAATCAAAGTCATAGGCACTTGTTAAGGACCAAGGTGCTGGATCGACCCGTCATGAGATAGCTACATGAACTAGGTCATAAGCGTATAGCTATGTCACCAAGCCCTTAGACCTGAAACTGCTATAGATTTCTACATGAGGAATATTGTGCTTTGACATAATCAAAAGTTGCCTTTAACTGGGTGATCATAAATGTTGTGATTGGATACAATGGGACACATACATAGGAAAATGAGTGGTCAAGATGAGATTTGTTCCTCTCGCTAAAAGAGAGAGATATCTTTGGGCCCCTCGATAAGTGAAACTGATAAATGCATGGTTGTGTTCAAATGAAAGGAGTTTCATTTGCTTTGATAGTTTATTTAGAGATCAAGAAAGCGTGGTCAAGTGATACAAGGATAACGTCTCTATGCTTTGTGCTTGACCTAGATATCCTGTGACAAAAAAGACTTGACATGGGCTATAAGATAGGTTGCACGGATCATTAATCCTCATATAATTTGAATAGTCATAATATCTTGCTAGAGGCCACTTGTAACTTGTGGGCTAAAAATAGTTTTGGGCCCACTACCAACATTATATTGGCCTAAAAGGTCGCACACAAGAATAAACTAACATGAGTTAGAATGTCTAGATTCATTGAATTTAGAAGGCATCTAGATTCAATGAATGCAATGTCTACATTTAATATATTTGCTCTCTAGATAGTTTCCTATTTTGAATAGGAGAAATGCATTCTCTCTTGAAATAGTGGTGGATGAAATTAATTTCAAAATTTCTTTGCTTGGAGACCTAGCAATGCTTTCTTATAAAAAAGGGATGCTAGGGTTTCCAAAAAGTGCCTTTTTAAAAAAATATTAGACGGGAGCCGCAACACTACCCAATAGAGAGAGAGAGAGAGAGAGAGAGAGAGAAAGACAAATTCTTCTGCACACTTGAGAAGTTGTGTGTTTCTTATGGACAAGTTTAAAGAGGTACGTTCACGTAACGTGGTGCTAGTACACCATTCATGTTGGATATCCCCTTTGTGTGGATACCTATAAAGGGTGTTGATTCATGAAAAACAACACCTTGAGATCCAAACGTGATTAATTAGAAGGAGAGACAAATTTTGTGTGCTAAAGGTATATCTCTTGTATCTTACTTCGGTTTAAGCAAAGATGACGGATCTATGGGAAGAATTTTACTTGTTTCCTTTTTTCTTTTTTCGCTGTGTGTGTCAACAAATCCTAACACAAAGAATTCACCTTATTTGAATTATATATAGCTACTTCGCTATAGCATAATGGACACCCAAAGAAGCCAGTTCTGTGCAACGCATATGGATCAAGATTAAGATTGTTGAGAAGCCTATATAGCTATACCCCTAAGCATGTCCAAACCTTGAACCCTAAAAAAATATATATCAAAGGCAATTATATTGGCAAGGGCAAACTTCCAACCCATACCAGTAAAGAATTTACTTTGGGTTCTATCATATCTGCTGAAGGTACATATACCACATTGATTTCTTTTCTTTCATTTATTTTCTTAATTTGATTCCATATATATATATATGTAGACACATAATTACCAATATACAGTCGTATTGTGAGCATAAATAAGAAAGACTGATAGCTTGTATCACGAGAGGTAGTTATTGCTCCAAACCTTGCTATAGGAGTGTTGTATTAATTAAATAATGTTAAGCTACTATAGACACATATAAAAGTCAAAGATGATAGACATTATGACACCACAAAATATGCAGGGTATTTATCTAATTTAAAAAGTTGTGTCGTGTTTGAACATGCAACTAACTCCATTTTTGGAATGCTAATAGTGTTTTCTAGTTGACATGATATGAGAGGTAGTATATTTAATCCAGTGGTTATAAATAGAATTGATCACGGGCTGGGCTCAATAAAAAAATTTGCATATTTTTTAGGCCTGGGCCGGGCTCAAGCCCAGTTAAAAAAGGCCTAGTCTGTTTTTTAAAAAAATTATTTTTAAAAAATTTTTATATATTTTTAAATTTTCATCTTTTTTTAAATTTTTAAATATATTTATTTTATTATTTGTTAGACTTACTTTTTTTGTATTTTAAATACTAAATAGCTTAAAAAATATTGCAAAAAATTTAAATAACTTGAAATATATATATACATATAAGATAATAAAACTTCTCAAAATAATAATTTTTCTCATAATATTATTGATTAATAATTTATTTTATTTGAATTATAATTTATTCCTAATAATATATTATGTAACAAATAAGGGTAAAAAAGTATAATAATCATATATGTTATATAATTCTTTTTTAGTTATATCTATAGTTATAAAAATATTTTTTAATAATATTATTTATTAATAATATGTAAAAAAAATTATAATACTGGTAGATTTGGGCTCGGTCGGGCTTTTAAAAAAGTTCAAATTCTACCCGTTTTATATATGAATTTTTTAAAAATGGGCTCATTTTTTATCAAGCTTTTTTTTAGGTTCATATTTATTTATTTTTTAGTTAGACAGACTTTCTAGCCTATGATCAAGTTTAATTATAAATTATACTTCAAATCTAATATGTTTTGGGAATGAGTGTTAGCCATATGAATAAAAATAATCTTAAGTGGTTTTTTATTTTTTCCCTTTTTCTTAGGTAACCCCACCAAAAAGTTGAATTACCTGTGCATCTGCTAGTAGCTCACCTAGTTTATAAAGAATTGTAACACTAGAAAAAACTTAAATATGTGATTTAAAAAGTCATAATTTAGTTAGAAACCAAAAATAATATGTATGATGATTCTTTAATCTTTTTGTTATTCTATTAACTTTTAGTAAAGAGAATCCTTAAAACAAATCCACATATTTGATATTAAAAGCTACATTTATATTGCTATACAACGTTCACATTAAAAATGTTTTAAAATTAAATTTCCTTCAAATTTATTTCTTTCACAAACAATTTTTAAATCAAAAATAGAAAATTATATATAATTGTTTTCTTTAAGGTGTGAGATTATGATCTAGCAAAATAGTATTTTTTTTCAAAAAAAAAAGTACATAGAAAAAGCAAAAAAAGTTTCGCATGGAATTCAAAATAGAGCCTTTCCAAAGGAGGGAAATCGAAAGGGAAATTACCAAAGTAATTTTAAGAAGGTTATAAACTTTTAAGAAAGTTACAATCTTGGGTCCTAACTTTTGTTTACAAAATTTGTAATGTTACCAATTTCCTTAAGATTTAAAAATGGAATAAGTAATATTTAAGATATGACATTTTAGTAGTAACTAATTGTTAAGTTGTAAGTTTCTTAAAATATAGTAATAATTTTCCTAAATGTTCCTTCTAATTTTAAGAAGCCTAGGTTAAACTTTCAAATTACAAGACTTCGTGCAAGTTGCAGCCTGAGCTTATGCAAGTTACAAGAGACTTATAGAAAAGTTACTACTAGATTTTAAAAAACTTATAACATTGGGTCCCAACTGTTATTCACACTAATGCCAAGTCACAAAATTTGTCAAGTAACAAGTTTTCTTTCAATTTAAAAATGGACAAAATAAAAATAAGCGATATTTAAGATATGAAATTTTATTGGTGATTTTTCTAAAATCTAATAGTAACTTATAACCTAGGTTATAACCTAAGCTAATCCAAGTGATAAGAGACTTTTTAAGAAAATTATTACTAAATTTTAAGGAACTTACAACTTTTGTTCACACTAATGCTACATAAAATTTGTAAAATTGAAAATTTTCTTCTAATTTAAAAATGGACCAAGTAATACAATGCAACATTTATGAAATTTTAGTAATAACTAATTGTAAGATTGTAAGTTCTTTGAAACCTAATAATAAGTTTTGTAAATGTCTCTTGTAACTTTGGGGAAGTATAGGTTGTAACTTTCAAATTACAAGATTTTGCCAAATTACAACTTGAGCTCAGCCAAGTTATAAGAGATTTTTAGGAGAGTTATTACTAAATTTTAAGAAACTTACAACATTAGATCCCAATTGTTGTTTACACTAATGCTAAGTCATAAAATTTGTAAGATAGTAAGTTTTCTTCCAATTTAAAAATAGACCAAGTAATAATAAGTAATATTTAAGATATGAAATTTTGATGGTAACTTTTTAAAACTTAATAGTAACTTTTCTAAAAGTCTCTTATATAATTTGAGTTTACCTAAATTACAAAAGATTTTTTAGAAAAATTACTCTAGTAATTTCCCTTTCAAATTGCCTCCTTTAGAAAGTCTTAATTTCTTCAACATTTCTTATAACAACTTCACAACATTAGTTCACTTAGATAGTCATAGGAAATTTGGTAAATCAACTTTCATTGATCCATCTTTATCTCCTATAAGAACCCTCAACATTTCACTACTAATATAAATATTTGGTTGTGGCATTGTCCTTTACTTCAACTTTTGTTTTGGTCCTATTTTACATTCATGAAAAAAGAAAGAGGCAATTAGCAAAGAAGAACAAATAGGTAATCTTAAAATTGATCCTATTAGGTATAACAGTAAAGAAATTAGAGTTGTTCGCATTCAAGACAAAGTTAAATAGCTCGTGGGTGGCAAATTATCTAACTCAGTGTTACTCATATAAGGAGAGATAGGGCAAAGCAGTGTGTCTTCTTCAGATATGAAATTACACTAAGGGCATTTTTGTTCATTCAAGAGCAAAATGAGGTCTTTAAGGTATTGAAAATAAATTTAACTTTTAAGGTTTTTTATTATAAAATTTGAAAAGTTTGGGTCCTTTAATATAATTTTTCCTAAAATTTATTAAATAATGCCAAAGACATTTTAATATTTCACATAAATAAATTTAATATTTAATATTTAATATAAATAGTAAGGGCTTTAATATAATGGAAGAATAGGTTATAGGTCAATTGTAACCGTTCATAATTTTCGAAATAAGGAAAAAAAGTTTTATATATAATTTTTTATATACTTGTAATTAGGTTTCTTAATTAAAATATAATAAGTGTTTGATTTTTCAATAATATTGAGATAAGTGTATTTTTTTAACAAAAAATCATATATTTTTCAATTAAACTATATATTTGTCATAATATTATTAAAAAATTATACATTTTTCATATTTTTATTTATATATAATTAGAAACAAAGACTAAGTAGAGAAATATAATTTATCCTATATATTATAATTTTCTTATGACAAATTGTTTTTATATTACTTATTTAATTTCACTTGAAAATTTTTTATTATTCAAATTCACTTAAATTTATTTAATTTTTATATAATAATTATTTTAAATATATAGAAATTGATAATTATAAAACAATTGATGTAAATAGAATAATATTTTAAAAATTGATGTAATTTTATTTATTTTTAATTAATATAATAATTTGCATTCAATCATTAGTTCATCAATAAATAAATAAAGTTCAATTAATTTAAAATTTTTTAAGAAAATTAGATTAGTAATTAAAAAATAATTTTATCCTTCAAGAAAAATTCAATTATCTATTGTTAATATTTTTTTATTAAAATAATTCTTAATTAAATGAATGCTTTCCTAACAAAGACAATATTAACAAAGCTCTAAACTTATTAAATTATTCAATTAAAATATAATAAGTATATAATTTTTTAATAATAATATGACAATTATAAGATTTAATTGAGATTATATATAAAATTTATATACTTTTCATATTACTATTATTAAAAATTATATATTTGTTATAATTTAATTTAAAAATCTTATAATAAAGATACCACAAATTTTATATTAAGTTTTTTCTTTAATAAATGCTTCTTTTAAAAAACAATTTAAATTTATGTAGCGGTTCATAGCTCGATCGATCTGAAATCCAGACCGGTGGCTCAACGTACTTCCGCATCGCCGTGATCGATTTATAGGTTTCCGACTCCGAGGGTCGTTGTTTCGAACCATACAGATAGAAATGGAGAGAGCAAAACCAATAGCAGTGTTCATGGCCTTCGGTACTAAAGGCGACGTGTATCCTATTGCTGTGAGTGCGCCTTTTCCTTCTTTACTTTCATCCTTTTATGGTTCCCGGGAAAAATGGCTAAAAATCAGAAAAAAATTGTAATTGTATGAATTCAGAGCTCTTATTACCTGTTCTTGATACAGTTGTTTGGCTTAACGATTTGTTTTGTGATTTCTGGGAGTAAGCGAGTGTAAAAGTTATAGGTTTTTGGTTCAACTTTAGCTGGGCAATTTGACAAAGGTTAACGATAAGTGGCTCTGGTTGCTGATACACTTATGCGTAATCACTGGAATTGGGGGAATTGTGCTAATTCATGAAAATGCTTTGGGTAGAATTGCTGATCAGTGTTCAACAAACTGAGTAGTCTCATAAAACTGAATCGCATGCGTAATAAACGCATGGTTGCGGCTGCTGGCTACAAGTGGTGGGAGGAATTGGAAGGTTAAGATAGAATTAGATAAAATATTTTAATTTTCAGAATTAATTAGTATTGATTTTATTTTTTAACCACTTAATATTACTAAGCTTTTTGTGGGATTTTATTGTTCTTCTTTTCTACTACATATTAATTTCCAGTACTTGTATTGTTTTCTGAATTTTTAATTTAGTATTGTTTGAAATATTTGCTCATGCAATTCACCAGACACTCAAACAGGCAAAGAAAAAAGAATCACGTCTATCAGATACCTGTACTAAAATGTGGTATTAGAGTGCCCTGCTGCATTTCCTTGTATTTTTGTTAAACAAGTTTAATTTGCGACTATCTGCATTATTGTTGTTTGCAGGCTATTGCCGCAGCTTTTGCTTGTGACCAGAAACAATACAATGTGATTCTAATAAGTCATTCAGCGCATGAGGTTTGCATTAGAAACATTTACATCAAGTCAAGAGGAGCATCATAGTAGTTTAGTCACTCTGAATGCCCCTGATCTTTTTCAGTCTCAACTGAATTATAGATAAGGAGAATCTAAACCTAACATAATCCACCACAGCACTTTAATGAAAATAAATAATTGTTGTAGTTGTGATCACTTATTAACTTGCCATCGTTCTCCTCTAGGCTGGCACTGCTAATAGAAGAGCAATCATTCCTTTACTGTTACAGAAATCCAGATAACAGCTCGGTTGTATGATTAACTGTCCTGTCAATAAGTAATTCGTCCATGTGTAGTAATTAGTATATTAT
The DNA here is from genome assembly GCA_032878935.1 of Erythrophleum fordii. NCBI lineage: Eukaryota > Viridiplantae > Streptophyta > Magnoliopsida > Fabales > Fabaceae > Erythrophleum > Erythrophleum fordii. Next base: position 24,303,664 of record JAVQMF010000046.1, read on the forward strand.
AGTTTCTGCTAAGGGGTTATTGTAAATTTCTGGTATTACAAAGACATGATTTTCTACTGCTGTAATCATCATGTTAAAATTATTTGTTATTTGATTTTCTTTGTGAAGGAATTCAGAGATCGATTTTCTAATTTTTTTATTGAAGTCTGAAATAGAGGTACATTTATAGAGGGGTGGACAGCCTACCAGGAAAGGAAAAGACAGGAAAATAAATACATAATAAAAGATCTAATTAATGGACAGATTTACAACTTTCAGGAAAAGGAAAAAACACAGTAATAAAGACCTCATTAAGGTCTAATTACAATAACTTAAAACAAGAATTAAAATGCTGACCCTACTAGCAAAATAAAAGAGACAAATAAGGGCATTAGAGTTTGAGAATAATCTAACATGTGATTTGTAGCAAATAATAACACTTAAATATGATTTCTAACACTCCCTTTAAGTTGGGAACGGCTTGGAGCTAACATTGCCATTCTTCTTTCTTGACATTTGAAAGTTATCTGAAAATTTTCTTCCTTGTCTAGGAATAAAAGCATTTTTAAGGTCTAATTTTCTTCCTTGTCTTCTTCTTCATTACACCTTGCTATGGAGTCTCCATGATTTTTTTCTCCTTCCTTGCTTCACTTTGTGGAGAGGGTCTTGGTTTTGGACATCCTCACCTCACTTTGTGAGATAGAGGTCTTGGTTTCCTCATGCTAACCAGTAATATTTGGTTATCTCAAACTAACTACCAATGTATTTTGTTATTCAGGCCTTGTAAGCTTTGATATCAGGAAGGAATTTAGAGATCAATACTTTGATTCTTTTATTATTTAAGTCTGAAATAGATATACATTTATAAAGAGGGATGAACAGCCCTCCAAGAAATCAAAAGATGGGAACAAATACATAATAGAAAACCTAATTAATGGACAGATTCATAACTTCCAGAGAAAGAAAAAAACATATAAATAGAGACCTAATTAAGATCTAATTACAATCACTTAAAAAAAGAAATAAAATGTTGACCCAATTAGTAAAATAAAGAAACAAATAAGGGCTTTAGAGTATGAGAATAATCACATGTTAAATGTGATTTGTAGCAAATAATCATATATTAAATATGATTTCCAACACTTTATTTTTCTTAATATTTATGATGCTTAGCAAAATTTGTTGAAGTCAATGTTTCCTTACAGAGTTTAAGTCCTCACCTGGCTGAGAAGCATGTTGAATATTGCTCGGTTTCATCGCCACCAGTTCTTTCTACTGACCAGAGTAATGACATTGCAGGTTTCAGCAATCAACTTGGATCACCTTATAAAATGTAAATTGCTGCTATAAGGGGAAAAATTGTAGTCCTAATGAATATTTTGTCTTAGCAGGGACATCAGAGTCATCCTTTGCCCTGCAGAAACTGGTGGTTACAAGAGATCATAGAAAAGAATGCTATTCTGTAGTTGAAAGGATATTTGGAGATGGCCCAGGCTTGGACGGTGACTTTATTGTGATAAATTTTTTTGCCTTGGTAACTAAATTGAAAAATGAAGTCAAAATACACTATTAAATCAAGTTACTAAAATTATTTTGTGGTGCGGTTTGATGCTAAGACTTGTTAATGGCAACTGTGATTCAGATTTATGTAAAAGTAGTGATGCTGCAATAGGAATTTCAGAACAATTTGCATGAAACTTTGTTTGTCCTAAAGGAGACAAGGAGATTTGAAAGTAGAATCATCACCTGAAAAATTTCACTTTGAAATTTCTTATTTTATTTTAAAATAGAAGTTGCAATATATAGAGGAAATAGGCCACAAAATATTAACCAATCAATCCTCAACATATAAGGAAATAGATACGCAACATAAAGCCTCATAAAACAGGAATAAAAATGGAAACAAAACGTTTGATTTCAGCCCATAATAGACCGCCATGATCTACCCATGAATCATGTCCCATCAATAGCAAATATCCTATATGATTCCTCCCAAGAATCATGGGATCTCCATATTCCCTCTCAAGTTGGGTGCACCTTGGAGCTAGCATTGCCAATCTTCTTCATTTTTGGCATTTTTATTTTGATTTCTGTTGAAGAATATTCTATTTTTATTGTAAATAATTTGTTGTAAATAAGATAGATAAATCTATTTTAAACCCCTTAATTATAAGGGTTTTATTATGGTTGTTTTCATAATTCTTAGGTTGGTTTGTTTCTAGTTTTTTGGCCTATAATCTTGTATTTATATCCTTGAAATTTGATTAGAAGTAATATAATTTTCAGAATCATTCTTTCCTATCTTTTCATGGTATGGTATCAGAGCCCTAGGAATTTTTTTTTTTTTCTCGATTTTTTTTTCCGCAACCTTCATTGTTGTTGTTCTTTGCCACTGAACCACCTCAAATCCCTTTGCAGCCTTCATTGCTGCAACTTGTCACTATTTAGCCTTTATTACTGCAATTATCTTTACTGCAGCCATGTCCAACTCTGAATCCACCATCTCTAGTCGCCTTACTTGATTTGATGACTCTAACTCTGGTTAGAAAATTGGAGAGTTGAAGAACATTTGAGCCTTTTATAGGTTCAATGGAAGAAACTACCTAAAATGGTCTCAATTTGTCCACACCTACCTCAAAGGCAAAGGGAGACCAAGCCATCTCCTTAGTATTGGCCTAGCAAAGAATGATCCTAAATTTGCTGCTTGGAATGAAGAAGATTCCATGATGTCCTGGCTTTGGGACCACATGGAAACCTCAATTGGTGACACATGTATGTTATTGAAATCAACCAAGGAAGTTTGGGACTTCATTCAATGCACTTAATCAAAGGCTCATGATGTAGCACAAGTATATGAGATAAAAGTCAAATCAAAATGGCTGTTACAAAGCAAGGGACTACACTTGTCATAGAATATGCCAATATGTTACAACATCTATGGCAAGAGTTTGATCATTATTGGGTATTTGAAATGAAATGCCCTGAAGATGTTGCCATCATGAAAAATTTCATCAATAAAGATTGAGCCTATTAGTTCTTGGCTGGGTTGAACCCTAAATTTGATGAGGTCAGGGTTCAAATTCTTGGCAAGAAAGATACACCATCTCTAGAAGAGACAATTTCTTTGGTTTGTGCAGAATAAAGTCGAAGAAGTGTGATGCTTGAGCCACAATCTATAGATGGGACAGTCTTGGTAACAAAGAGTGATCATCTTAGACAACCAAGTAAAGAGAAGTAGAATAAAGATAGTCTCTAGTGTACTTACTACAAACAAGGCATACAAAAGAGAAGTACTGAGAGCTTAATGGTAAGCCTCCAAGTCGAGAATGGGGACAACAGAAGTCACAAGCACACATGACAAAACAGTCTAGGGTTGAGGAAAAAATTGCAACATAGTGGTTCAAGAGTGAAGAAAATGAAAAATTAAGAACTCTATTGGAAACCCTTGAGAAACCGTCTCGGGCTTGCTCCCAAGCTCTCTTAGGTAAACCTTCATTTTCTCTTTGCATAAATGCCTCAGGTGAACATTATAGCAAGGAGTGGTTAATTAATTTTGGTGCCATTGACCACATGACACCCGTATCTCAATTTTTCCATATCTATAATCCATGTGCAAGTAACAGGAAAATCATTGTTACCAATGGAACCTTCGTTGATGTTGCAGGGACTGGATATATATATATATATATTTCATTTACATTTGTTCTTAAAAATGTCCTGCGTATACCTAAATTGTCTGCTAACCTGATTTCTATTTAGAAACTTACCCATGACCTTAAATGCTTTGCTGTCTTCTTTCCATCTTATTGTGCTTTTTAGGACTAGGACTCGGGGAGGAGGATTGGACTTGTTAAAGAAAGGAATGGTCTTTATCATCTTGAATTATCTTAGAAAAATAGGAATAAGAGCAGTTTTTCTTTGTCTTTTCTTAGTATTTCAGATAAGGATGCTATTTGAATGCATCACCTATGGCTAGGATATCTTTCCTCTAAAATTTTAAAAATAGTGTTTCTCAATTTGTTTTAAGGATTAGACATGCCTGAATTTCACTGTGATACTTGTGAACTACCTAAACATTATTGTGCATCTTATCCTATCAACAATAAAAGAAGCTCTCATCCTTTTCATTTGATCCATAGTGACATTTGGGGCCTTCTAATATACCTAACATTTCAAGAGCTTGCTAGTTTTTATCTCTAATTGATGATTGCACTTGATTTGCATGGTTGTTTCTACTTAAACAAAAATCTAATGTCAGCATTGTCATATCTAACTTTCATTCCATGATTCAGAACCAATTTAGAGTCAAAAAAAGATTTAGGATTGACAGTGCTAGAGACTATTTCAATCAATTTTTGTCATCTTATTTTCAACCTCAAGGCATTATCCATGACTTATCATGTGTGAACACCCCTAATAAAATGGGTGATAGAAAGAAAGGATGGCTATTTGCTAAACACAACCCGAGTCTTACTCTTTCAAGAGAATGTCCTTAAAACCTACTGGGGAGAAGCTATGCTTGCTGCCTCCTACATGATAAATAGACTTCCCTTGCCAATCTTAAACAAGAAGAGTCCCATAGAGCATCTTAATGATTTCTACCCCCATTTTAGGACATCTAATGGCCTCACACCTAGAATTTTTGGATGCACTGTATTTGTTCATATCCATAACAACCTAAGGAACAAGTTGAACCCTCGAGCCATCAAGTGTATCTTTCTTAGGTATCACCCACTCAAAAGGGATATAAATGCTATCGCCCTTCCTCTATATAATTTTATGTTTTTGTAGATGTCACTTTTGCTAAAACTAAGCCCCCTTTTTTTTTTCCTCTCCAAGTTCTCTCTTCAAGAGGAAGAGTTCAATGATGGAAGATAGTCCATAGGAGTCCGTTGAACCTCTTCAAACTCTTGACTTTTCTCTAGCAAGTACCATCGAACCCAAGACCAATTCAGAATCATCTAAACCTACAATTGAACTTGACCCTAACCTTGTTATTGTTAGTACTGCTCCTAACATCACTATCCATAACTTTCCTAGTTTTCCTTAGGTATATTCAAGGAAAAAGACTGCTCCAAAACTAATATAGGTCAATTCAACTCAACTCTTGGAAATAAGACCATGGTAAGACTGACCCATCTCTTGAATCACCTTTGCATACATAATATATTGAAACTAATACCGATACAATAGACAATTTAGATTTCTCTATTGTTGTTAGAAAAGGGACAAGAGAGTGCACCAAACATCCTCTTTATCCTTTATCTCACTATGTCTCTCTAGAACACTTCTCACCAGCACACAAAAGATCCATTATCAATTTACATACCATTGCTATTCCTAATCGTGTTTCTGAGGCATTATAGAAAATGGAATGGCAAGATGCTATAAGTGAGGAAATGCATGCTCTAGAAAAGAATAAGACATTGGAGATTGTTGACAAACAAAAAGGGAAAAATGTTGCTTGCAAGTGGATCTTCACACTAAAATACAAGGCTGATGAATCTCTTGAGAGGTATAAAGCACGATTGTGACAAAAGGATATATCTTGACTTATGGAGTTGACCATCAGGAGACATTTGCACTTGTTGCAAAGAATGAATATGGTAAGAATCCTTTTAGATGTGAAGGATGATGTGATTGGCAACTTCTACAGCATGATGTGAAGATTGCATTTCTTCATGGGGACTTGGATGAAGAAATCTACATGAATATGCCACTTGGATTTGGGAAGGAGTTAGGGAACAAGGTATGCAATCTAAGAAAGGCTCTTTATGGGTCCTAGAGCATGGTTTGGGATATTAACAAAGGTTATGAAGAATGTTGGATGTGAACAAAGCCAAGGTGACCACACTCTCTTTGTCAAACACTTGGCTATTGGGGGAGTAACTGTACTCCTAGCCTATGTAGGCGACACCATTGTGACTGGAAATGATGAGTAAGAAAAATGCAAATTGAAGCAAAGACTTATAGAAGAATTTGAGATAAAGGAGTTGGGGAAATTGAAATACTTTCTTGGTATTGAAATAGCATGTTCCTCACAAGGAATCTTCTTATCTTAGCGGAAATATGTGATTGATTTATTGATAGAAACAAGGAAGATTGGGTGCAAGTTAGTTTCTACTCCTATGGACCTAAACCACAAGTTAGGAGAAGTAAAGGAAGAACCAATTGTTGACAAAAGGATGTATCAAAGGCTAGTGGGAAGATTCATCTATCTTGCTCGTACTCAACCAGAAATATCTTGTTTAGTAGGTGTAATCAGTCAATTTATGCATGATCCAAGAGGATCTTATCTCCAAGCAACCTATAGAGTAATACACTACTTGATTAGTAATCTCGGGAAGGGTAATTATTCAAAAAAATAATACTTTTACTTTGGAAGCCTACATTGATGCTAACTATGTAGGGTCCCTAGTAGATAGAAGATCAACGGTTGGATATTGCACTTTTCTTGAAGGAAATTTGGTAACATGGAGAAGTAAAAAACAAAATGTGATGGCAAGATTATCTGCGGAATCAAAATTTAGAGCCATTACTGAATGACTATATGAGCTCCTATGATTGAAGATTATCTTAGATGATCTTAAAATTAAAAGGGAAGGACCTATGAAGCACTATTGTGGCAACAAATCAGCTATCAACATTGCTCATAATCCTATACATCATGATAGGAGAAAACACATTGTAATCGATAGATATTTTATTAAAGAAAAATTGGAAGAAGGTTTGGTGTGCGTGTCTTATGTTCCCTCAATGAACTAGCTAGCTGATATTCTAACAAAGGGGGTGAATAGTTTTAGTTTCCACGATTTTGTTTGTAAGCTGGGAATGGAAGACATCTATTCCTTAGCTCGAGGGGGAGTGTCGAAGAATATTCTGTTTTTATTGTAAATAATTTGTTGTAAATAGGATAGATAGATCTATTTGAAATCCCTTAATTATAGAGATTTTATTATGATTGTTTTCCTGATTCTTAGGTTGGTTTGTTTCCTAGTTTTTTGACCTATAATCTTGTATTTATATCCCTGTAATTTGATCAGAAGTAATATAATTTTCAGAACCATTCTTTCCCATCTTTTTGTGATATTTCTAACCCTTTGTCTCCTTTTTCCTTTCACTTTGTAGCAAGGGTCTTGATTTTGGACATTTTGTCTTCAGCTTTTTTATGAGATAGAGATTTTGTTTTTTGTTAACCATCAAATATAGTTTTTTCACGCTAATCACCGATGTAAGGCTTTTTATATTGACCACCAATGTATGTCTCTTTTTTTTTTTTTTCCATATTATCAGCAATAGGAACCATTCTTCATTCTTAAATTTTAGTTTTGATTACTGTTGTAATACATTGAATTTTCATCAACTGTACTAGCAGACTTTTAGAGGAGGTTGAGTTGACTAGTGGGCCAATAGCAGTGGAGGACGGTACATCATGTGCTAGCACGTGGTGTGGTTTACAATTGCATGGGATGGGTTACAATTGCATGTGGTGGCATGTGACAGTTTGTGGAGGGGTGTTTGGCCATCGGATTCTGGAATTTAGTTGATTGAGGCCTTTTAAGGACAGTGACGGAGTGTTGGTGTCTTCTATGATAATGGAATAGTGATTCCAAATTTGGATGTTTCTGTTGAGAAGAAAATGAAAGAAGAGCTCCAAAACACAGTGTGTTTCTATGCCTCTTCTTGGCTGAACTTGGCCATGCTTTGTGTTGGCCAAACTTGGTCATTCAAAATAGGTCAGGCCTTTTGAGGCTCTGATATTATGAAGAATTTCACTATGAAATTTCTTATTTTATTTTAAAATAGGAGTTGCAATATATAGAGGAAGTAGGTCTATTAACCAATCAATCTTCAACATAAAAGGAAATAAGCATGCAACATAAAACTTCATAAAACAAGAATAAAAAAGGAAACAAAACATTCTACTTCAGCCTGCAATAAACTATCACGATTTTGCTCATAAATCACTTCCTGTTAGCAACAAATATCCATATGATTCTTCCCAAGAATAATCAGATTCCAACATCACCTATTAGTTGATAGTATATATATTGGGAGAGAGTTTGCAGTGATCTGTTCTTGATAAATAAATAGTAAACTAATAAAATATTTCTTTTTGCAGTGATCTGTTCTTGATAAATAAATAGTAAACTAATAAAATATTTCTATGATACTAGATTAATTGGAATAGTCTTGTGAGCTCCTATGGATTTTTATATTTTATACATTTATCTGTCGTGCTTGCTAAATTGAAGGACAAAAAAAAAACCAATTTTGAGTTCTGCTTAGAGGTTAAGTGATGTGGTCCAGGAAGGCTGGAGCCTTGCGGAACTTTTTCATGTTCGTTGCATATTAGCTGCACCTTATGTTGTTCCATACAGGTAGTTCGATTTTTTATCTCCCTTTTGTATTATTAGATTTTTTGGAATTGATCTGTGGTGAGCAGTCACACACTCATAAGAGCACTAATGTCTTAGTATCCCCCCTCCCCAAAAAAAAGTCCTCAAAATTTAAAACTCGAATAAATAGGCTTTCTTTCACAATAAAAGTAGAAAATCGGGAATGTAGAAAATCTACTGCCACTAGTCAAGTCAAATGAACTTGCTTCTTTGTAAGTTTCTTGCGTCTGGTTGGCATATAACTGCTTTTAATATCAATCAAGTGTTTATTGGGATTAGAAATAGCATTGTACCCTTATCATTCATTTTTTACCTTAGACTACTGAGTTTTTTTGTCACCCAAAACTATTCTATCAAGATATGTGAATATAAAGTGTCGTGTCTAATTAATTACACTATAGTTTTTGAAGATGCTTCTGTAAGAAATTGTCATATTCTGATTATTGATCTAGTGTGTAGTGCACCAGCATCATTTGAGCACCAATTTCGTAAGGAACTTCCTCTTTTATACAAGTATCTTAATGATGCTCCTTCTGACAAGGTACTTCATCCTTTACTTTTACTAAAATTTCTGGTTAATAAAGATTGTCGATAGTTATGTGATTATCATTGTTTTTGTTACTATTTGTTTCCTTTTTCTTTGCTTTTTCTTTTCGTTTTTGTTGCGTCGTTCTGCAATTCTGTTTGCCTTTTTAGAAGTTTTGTATTTTGATTTGATTTACTTCCTTGTGTCACAGGATTATAAGTTTTGATTTGGTTCTCTTGCCTAGAATAACAGAAAAGACAGAGTGCATCAACTCTAGCCTCAGTTTTAAATCATGGTATCAAAGCTAAACTAGCTTTGAATAGAGCCCATGATCTTGTTTGGCTCCCTGGAGGTGTATCATGCTGGCTCTTCCAATGAGGCCTCTTTCTTGTCTCAATTGGTGGACACCCAGCCAAATGAGCAATCCATCCCTATTGTGGTAATCGAAAGTTAGTCCCCTTTGATGATCACAGGCCATCGATTTAGTGGGAGCAATTATCTCGTATGCTCTCAAAGTGTATTGATGTTCATCCATGGCAGAGGAAAGGAGGAATACCTCACTAGAGAAGCTACTCAACTTGTTACTTCAGACCCAAAGTTGGGTGGCAAAGAACAATTTGAAAATGTTGTGGTTGGTTAACTCTGTGACATTGGACATTGGGGAGAGCTTTATTATGGCAAAGATTGCAAAAGAAATATGGGATGTAGTTCAGGAATCCTACTCTAAGATGAAAAACTCAGCACCCTTGTTCCAAATCAAGGGAGTCGTAAAGGATAGGGAGAGCCTATTGTGATAGGGCACTACAACACCTTAGTCAAATACTGGCAACAACTTCATCTTTATGGAACATATGAGTGGACTACTAATATTGATGTAGTGGTGTATAAGAAAATTGTAGAGAAGGAAAGAATCTCTAGCTTTCTCTTGGGTCTTTGGGTTTTAATATTGTGTATGATGAAGTCAGGGGGAGGATTATGGCTACATGTCCACTTCCTTCTCTTAGGGAAGTTTTCACTAAAGTAAGGCATGAAGAGAGGAGGAAACAACTTACTCTCGGTATTATGATTGAACCACCCACATTTGAATCCTTTGCCTTGGTGGCCAAACACATGACAATGTCAAATGGTAAGCCTAGGAGTAATGGCAAACCATGGTGCAACCATTGTAACAAGACTCGTTACACCAAGGATATTCACTAGAAGTTGCATGGAAAACCTTCAAATTGGAAGCCTTGACAAAGAGAAAACCGCAGCCTTATGGTGGTAGGAGAGCAAAAGGCATCAGGTTCCCTTGAATCAGTTATGTTCACTAAGGAATAGTTAGATATCCTTGAAAAATTAATCAATTCGCATGGGAAAGAAAAGGTCACAACTACTGCAGCTATGGCTCAAGCAAGTAATAAGTTGCTAAATCAGAAATCCAACATGTGCATTATAGATTCAGGAGCTATTGATCACATGTCTAGTAATGCTTCTCTTCTTATTGATTTTATGCCAAACTATGGTTAAAATAGCTGATGGTTCTCTTGGTGAAGTAAAAGTGGCTGGTGTGGTCAAGTTATTTGAGGAGTTGGTTTAAAAGGATGTATTACATATTGTTCAATTGACATGCAATTTATTATGTGAGCAAACTTGCCTTGGACTCAAATTGTACAGCACTCTTTGACTTTAATTGTTGTTGTTTTTAGGATTTGGAGTTAGGGAAGAGGATTGGTAATGCTAGGATGTGTGCTGGACTTTACTACTTACAAGGACTTGAGAAGACAAATAATGGTGTTGTAACTCATCATGTGTCCTCCAATAAAATTGATGGCATTTTGTTGTGGCATTATAGGTTAGGCCAGCCCAATTTTTCTTATATAAAACATTTGTACCCAGATTTAATCAATAAAGCATCTTATGTCCCTTTTTGTGAAAAATTCCTATCCATCTCATCCTCATCAACCATCAAAACCTTTTTCCTTAATACATAGTGATGTTTGGAGACCCACAAGTGTAAAAAATACAAATGGAGCAAAATAGTTTGTTACCTTTATAGATGATCACACAAAGTTGACTTGGGTGTATTTATTAAAGGAAAAATTTGACATCATTGGCATATTTAAAACCTTCCATAAACTACTTCAAAATCAATTTTCAATCACAAATTCAAATCTTGAGAACTGATAATGCAAAAGACTACTTCAACATTGACAATGTTTTTACCTAAGCCACTATGGAATTATACATCAAAGCTCTTGAGTAAATACCCCTCAACAAAATGGAGTTGTTGAATACAAAAATAGACACTTAATTGAGGTGGCTAGGTCCCTCCTCCTTGCCTCAAATGTTCCCAAATCCTATTGGGATGAAGCTGTTCTCACTACAACATATTTCATTAATTGGATGCCCTTTAGAGTTTTCGAATTTAAATCACCACACCAAGTCCTGCTCGAAACCTAGCCCAACACACAAATCATGTCTACCCTTCCTTTCAAAATATTTGGTTGTACTACCTTTGTCTATAATGATCATGGGGGAAAACTACATCCTTGGGCCATAAAATGCATCTTCATTGGGTACTCATCAACCCAAAAGGGATACAAATGTTACCACCCCACCACCAAATGTATTTGTCACTATGAACCTCACCTTTCATGAAGCCCAGCCCCTTTACTCCCAAACAACAATTCAAGGGGAGATTCCTCAAGATATACAAAAATGTGAGATAGAATGGTTGTTTGGTAGCAATAAGTTTTTACCCACTCAAAATCATACCTCACTTGAATCAGAAAACTCAGAAAATTGTGACCATACGGCTGCTAATTCACTTGATCTTGACCCATACCCTTTGCAAGACCAAGACCATTCTCTACTTGAACTGGAAAGATTAGATAACCAAGACCATATAACCACTAACACATTTGCACCAGACCTTGAACCACTTGATGCCATTGCTGCCCAGACCTTACTCGATGCCACACAGTAGGAAGAAATTAAGACTTATACTAGGAGGATAAAGACTCGGATGATTGAACAGCACACTTCAATGGAAGCCCAAGAAGGTGATAATAGCACATATCCTTAACCAAGCCAAACTACTTCCTTTGCTTCAAGTCTTGAATCACAAGAGGAGTTGGAGATGCCTATTGTATCGAGAAAAGGGGTTTGAAGTTGTAAGGTAAGAGACAGTACAAAGCATGCCACTTGTAATTTTGTTGTGTAACCTAGGTTGCAGGCCTTTGTACACAATGTTGCCCTTGAAAAAATTCCCAACAATGTATATGAGGCAGCAAAGAAGGAGTGGAGAGTTGCAATTCAAGAGGAGTTAGATGTCCTTGAAAGGAATAAGACTTGGGGGATAGTTGATCTGTCTCTTGGAAAGATTCTAGTAGGATACAAGTGGATTGTTACAATGAAATACAATTCTAATGAGAGTATTAATTGCCACAAAGCTAGACTTGTAGTTAAAAGATTTACTCAAACCTATGGAATTGACTATTAAGAGACTTTTGCTCTAGTAGTCAAGTTTATCACCATCAAAGTGTTATTGTCCTTTGTAGCCAATTTAGATTGCCTCTTCATCAAATGGACATGAAAAATGCCTTCTTGAATGGAGATCTGGAGGAAGAAGTCTATATGGAAATCCCTCTAGGGGTAAGACTTGAGAATAATTCAAAAAGGGTGTGTAGACTATAGATCTCTATATAGACTTAAGCAATCACCAAGGTCTTGGTATAAGAAATTCACTACAATTATCAAAAGTCAAGGATACCATCAACGTCAAACTGATTATACCTTGTTTGTTAAAACAGCCCCTAATGGGAAGATAGTCATCTTGATAGTCTATGTGGACGACATATTGATTACTAGAGACCATATGGAAGAAATAGAAAAATTGAAAGAGTTTCTTACTCATGAGTTCGAGGTTAAAAACTTGGATAACTTTAGATACTTTTTTGATATGGAAGTTGCAAGAACAAAAGAAGGCATCTTAATTTCCCAAAGGAATTACACTTTAGATTTACTTGAAGAGACAGGAATGGAGTGTAAATGATGGAAATTCAGTTATTAAAACTTATTTTAGGCGTAGGAAAATATTAAAATAATTTGTCATGATTATCTTGTTTTAACCTTATCATTAATATTAGTTATTTATTTAGTTACCCTTAAGATTAGGATTGGTTATTAGTAAATCTCATGCACTCTATATATAGCCCATGAGAATTAGGGTTATGCAAAGAATTTTCAGATTTCTCTCTTTATTCTTTGCTCTCACTGCTTTATTCCCCTTGATTACTACTGGTTCTACATCAATTGGTATCAAAGCCTGCCTTAGTAATCTATCCACTTCGTTTGCTGCCTTTTCCATTGTTAACATTGCCACCTTTCTTCCTCCCTTTGTTCCACACCATCAACCCTGCTATTGCCTTTTTCCTTTCATAGCTTGGACCATCCTTGATGTCCAATGGTGTTGGAGTCTCCCACCTTCAGCCATCATTTTTGTCGTGCTGCACCACCATTGGACACGGACCACAAAACTCGGCCTGACCCTGAAGACACACTATTGGAGATTGCCACACGTGCCTCCATGTGCTGACCAATGTCTTTGTATGTGCTGCACGCTTCAGACACCTTAAAATTGCTAAAATTGCTGTTTCAGCTTTTTTATCTTTATTCTTTGCTATACTCATCATCTAGAAAGTAAGGTATTTTCTTCTACTTTAGGCTCTATATATTGCTAAAGTAAGGTTTTATTCTCTCTTTAAAAAATGAGACTAAAGGTATTAGAAATTATTTTGAAAGCTTTGGCCCATTCCTCTATCTTTTGCCTTTACTTCTTCCTTCCAAATTGTATAGTCTATAGTATATTTAAAAAAAAAAAGAAGAAAAAAAAACCCAAAAAAAAAAAAGAAAAAAAGGGAAAAACAAGAGAAAAAACCTATATATGCCTATCACCTTTTTATATTTTTGTCAAGTGTTCTATAGCATTGACTTATATTATTTATTGCTTTTGTTACTCAACTCAGCATTGCATTTAAAATTCCACATTCTGCATTAGCCTTTGCATGATCATTTGTGATTTATATAATCGACATAATCTTTTTGAACGAAAGCTCACCTCTCTAAAATTTATCATGGATTAACATACAACTGATCTCCAAACTATCTTGAATAAAATTGAGGAAGAACGTAAGGTTAATAAGGCTTACGTAGACAAACATCTTGAGGACTTGTTAGGATATTAGAAGATTTATTTCTTTAAAAATGTGGATATTGTAATCTGTGCTATAATCATAGGGATAGGATATGATTACGTAGTCATTAATGTGAGGGTTCCTCCTCTCTTGTATATAGTTTTCAACCCTTTGAATGAGAAAGATAGATTCAATTCATATTTTTCTATATTTCTCTACGTGGTATCAGAACCTTAGGTTCTATATCAGTGGATGCTCTCTATAAGTCCAAAAGTCAGAGGTTCCTAGGGGCATCGTTCTCAACATCTCTGTGTACGACACCTCCCACTTAGGCAGGATCAACAGGCTCCAATCGGTGTTTCCCTTGAGAATCGCTGCTGTATGACCAGCGCATAAGGCCCACGCGTTGTCTTCAGTTTCGCTGTCTGTCCACGTGTTGGCCCGTGGGAGTGCGTGGGGAGTTTATCTCGACCCCGATCTTCTCCTACGGCGTCAACTCATCATTTCTAGCACATTTTGGTTGGTTTCCAGGTTTGGGTGCATGCTTATCAGAACTAGGTTCATTCATTTGGTCCTTTTGAATCAGGTTTCTCGATCTCTGCTTGCTCTTTGTTAGCTAGTGGTCCTTGGTGTGATTTTTGGTGTTCGTTCCATTCCTAATTTGTGTCTTTGATTTAATATGTTTTTTTTGTTATCTCATAATGATTGAAACTAAGTCTATAGTTGCCCTTAAGGTTGTTCCGATTGTGACTAAAATTACTGTTCACAAATTGAACTGGATGAATTTTCTGGATTGGAGTAAGACAATTCGTATCTATTTGTGAAGTATTGAAAAGGAAGATCATTTGATGAAGGTTCCTCCAACAGATAATTCTTGCCAGGTTTGATTGCGAGATGATGCACGATTGTTCTTACAGATTCGCAACTCTATTGAGAGTGAGATTATTAGTTCTGTTAATCACTATGAATTTGTTAGAGAATTTATGGATTATCCAGAGTTCTGTTAATCATTATGAACATTTTGGTAGGGATAAGACCATAGCCTTAGTTGAAGATATATTTTACTGGCCTTCTTTAAAATGTGATATTACTAAAATACTTTCCCAATGCCATACATGTCGAACTTTTAAGGCTAAGAGGCAAAATACAAGATTATACACTCCTTTGCCTATTCCACATGCCCCTTGGAAGGATCTTAGTATGGATTTTGTTTTTGAGTTACCACGAATAGTCCGAGGGCACGATTCTATTTTTGTAGTTATGGATTGATTTTTTAAGATGGCTCACTTCATCTCTTGTAGTAAGACTACTGATGCTTCTAACCTAGCTAAGTTGTTCTTTCGAGAGGTTGTGCATTTGCATAGGTTGCCTGCTTCTATTGTTTTTGATAGAGATGTTAAGTTTGCTTGTTATTTTTGGAAAACCCTGTGGAAACTTTCTGGTAGTCAATTAAAATTTTCCTCTGCGTTTTATTTGCAAACTGATGGCCAAACAGAAGTCACAAATCGTAGTTTGGGTGATTTGCTTAGAAGTCTAGTAGGGGATAAACTTGGTAATTAGGATTTGATTTTACCTATAGCTGAGTTTGCATATAATAATTCAGTTAATTGATCTATTGGTAAGAGTCTTTTTGAGATTGTTCAGGGTTATAACCCTCGAAAACCTATTGATCTTATACCCATTCCCTTGATGATCTGTAAATCTGCGTCTGCAGAATTATTTGCGAAACACCTTCGTGATTTGCATGTTGAGATTAGGCGTAAGCTTGCATTAAGTAATGAACAATATCAATTAGTTGCTAGTGTTCACCAATGTTTTCAAAACTTTAATGAAGGTGATTTTGTGATGGTTCGTATTTGCCTTGAGTGTTATACCAAACATTCTTTCAAAATGTTACACGCTCGAGCCTCTGGTCCTTTTTGCATTTCTAAGAAACTTGGGCCTAATGCATATGAACTAGAACTACCTCTTGATATGACAATTAGTCTAGTTTTCAATGTTGAGGATTTATTTTCTTACCGAGGCACATTTGAGCCCCCTTTTGCTTTCTGATGGTTCTGCAGGTGCTCAGCGTCATTAGGTTCTTGTACACACTCTTCCATCTTTTCCGCTACATGTAGAAGCCATTGATGCAATCATGGATGACTAAGTTGTTTTTTCTCTAGAGGGTCCCCTTTGCTGTTGCCTTGTTTGTTGGAAAGGTTCCTCCAATTCTGATGCTACATAGATTATTGAGGAGTTCTGAGTTGTCGATCCTGCTCTATTACAGGCTTATCAGTAATCTTCCCCTTTAGAGAAGAGTTTTCGTCAGCCGGGGGAAATAACGGGGATCCAATTATTAAAACTTATTTTAGACGTAGGAAAATATTAAAATAATTTGTTATAATTATCTTGTTTTAGACTTATCATTAGGTTTGTTTTATCTTATTTTTGGCTTATCATTAGGTTTGTTTTATTTTGGTTTAAACATTAGTTATTTATTTAGTTACCCTTAGGATTAGGATTTGTTATTAGTAGTTATCTCATAGGTTCTATATATAGCCTATATGAATTAGGGTTATGCACCTTGCCATTGATTGATGAATAAAGTATCTTCAGATTTCTCCCCTTATTCTTCACTCTCCCTCATTTATTCCCCTTAATTACTATTGGTTCTACATTAGTAAACTTGCTGAAACTCCTATGGAAGCTTATTACAAGTTAGGTCTTAAACAAGAGAGCCTATCTGTGGACATTTGGAGTTATCGAAGACTTGTGGGGAAGTTGATTTACTTGACTTACACTCACCCAAACATTAGCTTCTCAGTGAGTGTTGTAAGTCAATTTATGAACAAACCAAATGAGGAGCACCTAAAAGCAGTTTATAGAATCTTGAGATATCTAAAGATGACTCCTAGTAAGAGCCTATTTTTCAAGAAGGGAGATATTAGAAATAAGAAGTTTATTCTAATGCAGATTAGGCTAGATCTGTGGTTGGTAGAAGGTCCGCTATTGGATACTGTGCATTTGTTTGGGGAAACTTGATACCTTAGAGAAGCAAGAAGTAACCCGTAGTTGCAAGAAGTAATGCAGAAGCTAAATTTTGCGGACTAGCTCTTGGCATATGTGAAGGAATGTGGATATTAAGGCTCTTGAAGGAACTAAATGTTAGATTCGACATACCATTAAATGTGTCTTGTGATAATATGGCAACTATCGGGATAGCCAAGAATCCTATTTATCATGATAGGATAAAGCATGTTGAAGTTGATAGGCATTTCATCAAAGAGAAGATTGAGTTAGGGCTAATTGATTTATGTCTCCTCAGGTTCACAGGTGGCAGATTTGTTAACCAAAGGTTTGGCGGGGATCAAGTTTGAAGAGTTAAGCACCAAGCTGGGGATGATTAACATTTTAATCCCTAGCTTGAGGGGAGTGTCGATAGTCACGTGATTATCCGTGTTTCAGTTAATATTTGTTTCCTCTTTCCTTGCTTTTTCATTTTGTTTTTGTTGAGTTGTTATGCGATTCTGTTTGCCGTTTTAGAAGTTTTGTGTTTTGATTTGATTTACTTCCTTGTATCATGGGATTATAAGCGATTGGCCAACCCTTATTGTGGCCAACACCTCTATATATGTTTCGGTTCTCTTGCCTGGAGTAACAGAAAAGATAGAGTGCATCAACTTTAGCCTTTGTTTTGCATCAAAGATATTGCCGCATGTGATGGTGTTTTCTTTCTTTCTTACATAATGTGCTTTTCTATTTATAAAGTAGAATGCATGCTGTAGAATAAAGATTAGTAATTTCTACTTTCCCTGCTGCAATCAAAGTAACTCTGGCTTCTATATTATTATTATTATTATTATTATTGGGGGGGTTATCTTGACTACCTACAGGTCTGCTGGAAGGATGTGATTCACTGGATGTGGCCTCTTTTCACTGAAAATTGGGGATCATGGAGATATGATGACTTACATCTGTGTCAATGTCCCTTCACTGTTAGTGTTTTCTGTATATGCTTTTCTGCTGCATTTTGTAAATTTAAATTCGATGGCCACAAGTTAGGGCTTCAAGCAACTTTTAAGCTACTTGAGTCAGATTGCTGTAGACTTGTGGCCTTTCAGAGAAGTATAGGATGTCCCTTTTTCTTTAATCCTTATATAGTTGCTTCTTTTGTGATTGAAGGATCCAGTAACAGGCGTTCCTACTTGGCATCATAGGCCTCAATCTCCCCTTGTGATGTAAGTTATGGATACTATGCTGAATTTGTTTTCAATAAAATATTATAATGAAGATAGCTTGTGATGTTAGTTATGGATACTGAATGCAGATTATTATTATTATTTTTTAAAGAAGTTTCAACAAAGACCTCTTACATAAACAACTGCTTCTAGTGTATGTTAATTTCTCTTTATAATGAAGTTTTTCTTCTAATAGTATTATTCCCTTCCCCCCCCAAGGGGGGGGGGGGGTTGTTTTTTCCATTGCATGTTAAAAAGTATGATTATTTTATTGGAATTCTTTTGGCCTTATTGCTCACATGGTCCATGTGTTTTTTGTGTACTTGGATATGTGAACTAGATCCAAGTAGGGAGGGAAGTTGGAAATGACATATTTTAAGGCCTACAAGTTACCAAGGCATGGAGTCTTCTTTTAAAGTAAAAAACTTATGTTTTTGTGACTGGTAAAAGATGTGTGAAGCCAGAGAAATTACCATTAGACAAATTTTCCTTGTTTGCCATAAGTTAAAGTTTCTGGTGAAAACTTCTGTAGTGTAAATGGTAGATTTTTTTTTCTTCTTTTTTCTTTGGGGCATATTTTTGTAATATGTATGATTTATTGAACAGATATGAAATATATAATTCTGGTGTTTTTAACTGATTCTGTGTAACAGGTATGGGTTTAATAAAGAAGTTGTTGAATGCCCTGGTATGTTTTATGTCTTCGGTGAAAAAAATTTCTCTCTTCACACCATCAATATTTATCGTCATCTATTGGTGTTCCCTTTTTGTTGAGTTGTTTACTTCTTAGAAAGAGAAGTCTGGAGATACTTGCTTTCTGTTGTTATTGTCTTCTGTTTGTATTTATGTCCTTTACTTTTATTTATTCATTTGGAGTTATTTATCAATTCGACCATAGTATTGAGACATGACAGCTGCAGTGGCTTGCTTGAAGTAATACTTCAATTTGATGCTTCGCAAATTATGCTATTACATTCTACTGTCTCTTAGCACCATAGATGTAATCTGTACAGCACTGAGCAATGGGGATCTGTAATCAATGTGTTTAGATACCCCTAGCGTTTGCTTGTTAGGAGTGAAAATAAGGAACATATATTGCCATCTATTGTCCAAATTCATTTTGCCTAGCATATTTTGTTGAAAATTGAACAGAAATTTGTTTGAAATCAAATTCTATGATTAATTATTCATGATCAATAATCTATGGCTTATGGTTTCCTTATTGTGAGAAGAATGCAAAGTCAAAATTAGTTGAGAACCGGGATGGCTATCCATGAATGAGAATATAAATGTTATAATTTGCCCCATTCTTAACAAAATTTAATGAGCTACTTGGTGCAAGATTCCTCTAGTACACTAGTTTTAAGAATCAATTTTATGACCCTACTAATTCTAGGGCATTGGCAGCATATTGGCCATCAAAAGTACGGGTTTGTGGCTTTTGGTTCCTCCCTATTGAATGGCAGTTTACATGTACGATGTGCAGAGAAATTTCAGCAGTTGACTCATCAGGACATAAACATGCTAAAGATTTCTTATGTCTCAGACATCTAGAATTGCAAAACTTTATAAAGACTACACCAATTTTTGTTGGGTTGAGTTCTATAGGAAGGTATCAATTGTTTTGAATTTGACTCTTACTTTTTATAACACGGTATTTTTTTTTTTTAATTGATGTTTAGTTTCTATACCTGATTTTTCTGTTTTCTCACGCAGCATGGGTTTTCTGAAAGACCCTCACACATTTGTTTGTGTTCTTCGAACTGTTCTGAAGATGACAAATTACAGATTTATTCTTTTTACAGCGGGATATAAACCTTTAGAATCAGTAGTTCATATGTTTGCTGCTGAAGCGTCGGATCAGAGATATCTGAGTGAAGATTGTGTTGCTCTTTTTGGTGGGCGACTTTTTAGCTTTTCTGGGTGGGTTTTTCTCTTTCTCTTGCAAGCAAACTTGATGGCAGGTTGGAAGAGAACCAGGGGTTGGGTTATGAATGCCTGTAAAATAGAATTTCTTTAAAGAATTTCTGGGATTTTAACAAGTGGCATGCAACTAACAGGGTTTTGGCAATTTGAGTTTCGATTAAAAGATGTTGTGTACTTTTCATTTTTCTACTGATACTTTTTGAAAAGAAAGAACATGTTAATTAAGCAACCATTCATTTAATCTTAGAGATGGTGGTTCTTTTCATGTGAATAGATCTATACCATATGGTTGGCTCTTCCCAAAATGTGCTGCTGTAATTCACCATGGAGGCAGGTAGGAGAACTTGTATTCTGATCCCTTGGGTGTTTTGATATTGTCATCAGATTGATACTCAAGAGTGTCAGTTGCTAATGTTTATTTTGTGTTCTTTTCCTGGAATTTAGTGGAACTACTGCTGCTGCATTACACGCAGGCACACCACAGGTTAGTAAGGAACTGTGAATTAAACCCTTGTTACCATACCTGCTTTATTAGATGCAGGATGCTCACATGATTTTCTTCTTGCTTGGAACCATGAGCAAGACAGAGCAATAGGCATGCTAATGGAGAATAGGAAAGATATTAGTAATTATTTGTAAATTAAGAATTAAAGATAAATATAGGAATTAATATTTAAATTACTTGATTTTATTTTGAATAGCATTAGTTATCGGCTTAGATATATATTTTTTGCTAGGATTTGATCTTATTAGAGTTATCTTTTTGTTTGGCTTTAATAATTATCTTTTGTTAGAATAAGAGGTTTAATTTTTATTAGGATTATGATTTAATTTTTTACTTTTAAAGCTATTAAGAGTTATCTTATAGGCTTTATATAAAACCCTTAGCAATTGTATTAGGAGGAACATAGCTTTGAATAATAATAATAAAAGTATTTTCAGATATTCCTCTTCTATTTCTTCTTAGATCTCCCCCTTTTTCTTCTGCATCTCCCTCATTTTTTTTTCTCTTTCCCCCTTCTCTTCCATTGTCCTACATCAAGGGGTATTAGAGCGAGGTTCTCCTCGTTCAATTTTTGTTTCCGCTACCTGAGAGTCGTTGGAAAATCACCCAAAACTTGTTGGAAATTAAAACATGCCCTTGTCCAAGCCAAGTCTCACACTTATGGCCTCCAAATTAGGCAGGTAACCTCTCCATCTAAAGCGCAACATCTAGATTGGCCCATTCCCATAGGTTACTGTCACGTGCCAGCTACTTGCTTTGTGTGTGGACCCATGCACTTGCATGCTCTAGATGTAGAGAACTTTGTTTTTCTAGTTGTTTTTTCTCCTATTTTCAGCCCTTTCAACCTTATATTGCAAAATTTATCATTTGGGAGTATTATGGGGATAATACCACTAATTTTAGCTTTTTAAATTGCTATGGTAAGATCAACCATAGAACAAAATACCCAAACTTTCTAAGTTAGTCTAGACAATTTCAAAAAAAAAAAAATGGTGGATCATTGTTTTGAAGAATCTAGGAGTGCCATTAGTCAACTTTGTATACAAATTATTGACACAAATTTGAAAGAACTAAAGGCAGAAGAAGAATGTCTTCAAGAGTCCAAAGCATTAGAGGAAGATATCAACCAAATTTGATGTTATTATTGTGGAACCGCTTGGTTGCCCATCAAACATTGATGATGATGGCAACATCATAAATTTTGAAGAGCTGTTGGAAGCAAATTTAGGATTTGAAGATATCAATTTTGACGAACAACTTGAAATTAAACCTCAATTTGTAGAATGTGGTGTTCTGATTCAACCGGCTCAATTGCTTTATTTGGTTGAGCTTGTTATTCTAGAGGTATTGGTGAATTCGAAGCTGTCTTGACTACTCTATCTTATAGTGTGTTTGGATATGCATTTGGGGAAGCTAAAATCACGTTTGCCAACCATTGTTACTCAGAAGCACCAAATTGTTGCTTTGTACAAAATGTGGTTTGGGGGATGAAAAAGTTTATCCAAACATTCACTTAAAGTAGTAGCGTTTGTCCTATTTGAAGCTCCAAGGTGGATTATTCTTTTGCTTTACCACTTCGAAACTTGAGATCAAGTTTTTTCTAAACAGGGAAGAATAATGGAGAATAGGAAGAGAATATGAAAGATGTTATTAATTATTTGTAAATTAGGAATTAAAGATAAATATAGGAATTAATATTTAAATTACTTGATTTTATTTTGAATAGCATTAGTTATCGGTCTAGATATCTCTTTTTGTTAGAATTTGATGTTATCTTTAGTTATCTTTTTATTAGACTTTAACAATTATCTTTTATCATGATTAGACAATTATCTTTTATTAGGATTAGGATTTAATCTTTTACTTTTAAAGTTATTAGGAGTTATCTTATGAGCTTTATATAAAACTTTTAGCAATTGAATTAGGAGAAACCTAATTTTGAATAATAATAAAAGTATTTTCAGATATTTCCCCTCTATTTCTTTTAATATGTCCCCTTGCCTTGTTCTTTCTGCATCTCCCTTGTTCTTTTTCTCTTTTCCCCTTTTCCTCCATTGTCCTTCATCACATGCTTTGTATTATAATCTGCCTTGTTCTTAGATTTTATATATTGATGGATTGTGATGTATTATGGTAGCTCAGGTTTACTAACATACCATTGCCCAGAGAATGATTTGATTTAGTTTTGTTTATTTATGTGTGATCATTCTCTTAAGGTTTATGGAGGTGTTGCTAATATATGCCTTCACCGTGCATGAAAGGGATTTGGATATCTAGTAAATAATTAATTATTCAATGAATAATCAAGTTTACAATTGCGTTTGGCTGAGACAACCTTCCTAAAGATATGCAATTGGCATGATAAGAAATTTTAAATATTTTGTTGGTGGGCAGAATTGCCTACGCTTATAAGTTATTACGTATCTTGATTGGAAAGCTAAGATTCTTCACCATCATGCTTCCTAATACCTTTTGCATATTGTTGCACTCTCAAAGTAGGAGGAGTGACCAGCATGGGGTATGAGGGTAATCTCAGTCCTGTAAGCCTACAGAAATGAAAAACATAGATACATGTAGATAATCTAAAGACCCATCTCTTTAAACTTGGAGAGTTTATAGAAAATTAGATTGAGTATTCCCTGAAAATAGAGCTATCCTGGTTTCTTATAGTTAGCCAATCCAACACCTGTTACATATACAACTAGAGAGCTACACTCTCCAATATCAATAGACAAATATAACGCAAATCCAATTTATGCTGGAAGTAGGATCTTGCCTGTGGTTATGGAGTGCCTTTAGAGTCAAAACCATGTTGGCATACTTAGAAACAAAACACATCACATCACCCACACAACTAGTTTGTTGGGCTTACTTAGCAACAAACACTAATTCATATCAAGCTTTGGATAATGGACTTGGCTTTACATTTATATCTGAAACTTAGTGAATAAATAATATAATAAGGAATTTAACAAGCTAAGGGCATGGATACTTTAATAAAGGAAATTCAGAATCTTTCAAATTTTAAAGATTCTAAAAGAAATTAGTTTGAAAGATCTAGAACAAGTAATGAAATTCCTATATAGTTAACAAGAGCTTACTACAAGTTTAGAAATTTTACAAAGTTTATATTTGAAGAAACAAAAGCTAAGAGTTTTGAATACTTTTGATGAAATTTTATTCACATGGAAGGAAGGATTAAATTGAGGCCATGGTTACAAGTCAACCACCATAGCCTTTTTGCAATAAAAGTACATAAAGAGTAATTAAGACAAATTCAAATTATTGAAATTGAGAAGGACCTAAATCAAGTGGGAAGAATAGAGGTAGATCTGATTCCATGAAATCAGAGCAATAAGTGCAGATCTCAAAAGATTAGATTTGACTAAACGGTTAGATATCCAACACTCTCCCCTCAAGTTGGGGAATAAATGTTGATCATTTCCAACTTGACTCTAAGTTCTTCAAATCATGCTTGGGTTAATGCTTTAGTAAGCACATTAGCAACTTGCAACCTTGTAGGGTTATGGCTAAGTTCGAGTATCATGGCATCAAGTTTTTCTTTGATGAAGTGTTTTTCTTTTTCCACATGTTTGGTCTTATCATGTTGGATATGATTCTTTGCAATGCTAAGAGCAACTAAATTATCACATAATACCTTCATGGGTAGATCACAATCCATTCTCATTTTGTTGAGAAATCTTTTTGACCATAGACCTTCAGGAATAACTTGAGCCGATGCCCCCAGCACTACTTCTAGCAACTAGACTGTTTTTCACTTCACCAAGTAACTAAATTCCCCATGCATAGGTACAATAACTAGAGGTGGATCTTTTATTAGTGACAGAATATGCCCAATCAGCATCATGGTAAATTTCAATCCCAAGACCTGTGCCCTTTTGAAAGAAGATCCTCTTTCTAGGGGTTATTTTAAGATATCTTAAAATCTTGTAAGCAGCTTCAAGATAAGCCTAAGTAAGTTTACTCATAAATTGACTGATGGCACTAATAGGGAAGCTAATATCAAATATGGAGTGAGTTAGGTAGATGAGTTCGCCTACAAGCTTTTGATATCTTTCAATGTCAACTGGAGGGCTCTCTTGAGCTAATTTTGTCTTATAGTCGACCTTCATATCTGCAGGTTTGCACCCCAGCATCTCAGTTTCACTCAAGAGATCAAGAGTATACTTCTTCTGGGAGATCATAATGCCCTTCTTAGACCTTGCCACTTCCATTTCTAAAAAGTGTTTTAATGTACCCATGACTTTGATTTCAAATTCTTCTACCAATGACTTCTTCAAGTTTTCAATCTCATAAGCATAGTCTCTAGTCACAATGATATCATCTACATATACAATCGAGATAGCCATTTTCCCATTAGTGGCAAATTTAGTGAAAATAGTATGGTTGGCTTGTCCCTGTGTATAGTCCTGCCCTTTTATAGCTAATGTAAACTTCTCAAACTATGCTTTAGGGGATTGTTTAAGGTCATAAAGAGACTTATGGAGTTTGCATACTCTATCCTTATTGTGGTCCTGAAAACTAGAGGAGGCGACATGTAGTCTTCCTTTTTCATATCTTTATTTAGGAAGGCATTTTTTATGTTAAATTGGTATAGAGGTGACAATAGTACTTTTATGGAATTTAGTTTGGCCATAGGAGCAAAAGTCTCTTGGAAATCAATTCTATTAGTTTGAGTAAATCTTTTAGCCATGAGTCTTACCTTGTATTTGTTTACACTCTCATTAGAATTATACTTGATGTTAAAGACCTACTTGTATCCCACGGGATTTTTTTTTCTTTTTCCTAGAGGTAACTCCACCAAGTCCATCGTTCCATTCTTCTAAAGGGACCTTATCTCCTCTTTTATAGGTTTCCTCTACTTTACTTGCTTAAGAGTCCCATGAATGTTTGAAGGAACCTTCTCAGTAGATAGATTAGCAACAAAGGTTGGATATATGGAAGAAAGAAAGTCTATCATATGCAACAAAGTTACAAATAAGATGAGTAGTACAAGATCTGGTTCTTTTTCTCAAAGCAGTGGGAAGATCTAAATTCTCTTCTCCAAGAGGGCTCATACTTGAGCTTGGACTTGGAATCAAGGACACATTCAGTTTAGAGGGTTGAGTAGTCTCTACCTTTTAAATCTTCTTTTTCTTGGTGCAAATAATGGGCTCTTTCTGTTAGGTAGTAGGTTCAATGCTAGAAGCTTCAAAAACAGGTTAGAAAGGCTGGCAAACAAGTGTATTAAGAGGAATATTTTGATCTATGGTTTTGAGTATAGGAATAGGTTCTAGTGCAGGGCTAACAAGCTTGGGTGCAGGACCAGTAGGCTTGGGTGCAAGGCCAGTAGGTTGGTTAGAAGCACAAGGATTGTTTTCTTGAATGCAAAAACTCCATTCTTCAACTCTCTCCTCCTAAATGGATGTTTTGGTATAGTAGGAATGATCTTCAAAAAATGTAACATCTATAGACACACAGAATTTTTGAAGTGTGGGAGAATAACACTTATACTCTTTTTGGGAAGAAGAATACCCAACAAACATGCACTTGGTGGTATGAACAAAAGAGGTGCAGCCAAAAACTTTCATGGGTAAAGTGGAAAGGAGAGGGGTATGAGGATAGGCTTTTAGAAGAGTGGCACAAGGAGTTTGTAAGGGATTTGGCAAACATTCTATTTATGAGGTAAGCAGAAGTAAGGATAGCTTCCCTCCAAAATCTTTTTGGTACATTTATGGTGAAAATTAGAGATCAAGCAACTTCTAAAATATGCCTATATTTTCCTATCGGTAATCCCATTTTGTTGCGAGGTGTAAGGGCATGAAGTTTGATGGTAAATCCCATTTTCAATTAGGAAAGAGTAAAGTTGGGTATTAATGTATTCCTTCTCATTATCACTTCTTAAGACTTCTATGGATGTTTGAAATTGGGTTTTGATAAATTGGTTGAAGGATTTAAAAATTGCAGTGACTTGAGATTTTTCCTTCATCAAGTAAACCAACATGATCCTAGTATGATCATAAATAAATGTGACAAACCATGACGTTCTAAAGCCCATGAATCTTAGAAGGTCCCTAGACACCATTATGAATCATTTGAAAAGGGGAAGATGGTTTATATGAGTGAGATGGATAAGTGCTTCTAGTGTGCTTGGCTAATTGACAAGTCTTATTGTTAAAGGAATGGGAATTTTTATTAAATAAGGTTGGTTACATCTTTTACATGTGATGGAAATTATGATGGCCAAGGCTATTGTGCCACAAAAGGATATTTGAACTAGTAGCAGCAAAGGCGATTTTATTATTGGATCCAAAAGGTATAGACCATCCACCTCTCTAGCACTCCCAACCATTCTCTTGGATTCCAAGTCCTGAAAAACATAGCCATCATTTGAGAAATGACCCACACAAGCATTATCTTTGATCACTCTATAAAGGACAATAAATTGCTAGTTAGTTTAGACACTAAAAGCATATTTTTTAGCACAAGATCATTGGAGATTTTTTTTGTACCCAGGCGAAAAACAGTAACAAGAGTTCCATCAACAATTTTTACATTTAAAGACATAGTGCAAGGGCTGAAATTGTCAGATAGGGAGGCATTATTGGTCATATGATTAGTAGCTCCTAAATCAACCACTCAAAAGTTCTTGGTTAGGCATTATATGCTTAAGGCCATAGAAAAATTACTTGATCGAGCAAGGTGGCCAGTAATAGTACCCTTATCATTGTCATTGGAGTCTGTGCTTTGAGACACAAACATCTTTTGGAGCATTTCAAGTTGCTCATGGCTGAACAAGGACAATAAGTGATGGCGTAACCATGAACATTTCCCTTATTTTTGGACTTCTAGTTGGTTGGCTTGCCATGAAGTTTCCAACGGGCATTCTTGGAGTGACCACTCTTATGGCAATCATCGCACCACCTGGTTCCTTACTTCTTTCATTTAATTTCAGATTCTTGAGGATTAGGACCTCTTGAGGCAAGGGAAGAGGCCTCATTGGTGGTATCAGGTTAAGGAGTCTCTTGTTCAAAGTTTCTTACAAGTCTCTTCATGCCTTACTTTAGAGAACACCTCCTTAAGGGAAGGGAGAGGTGTTTTGGAAAGTACGCATCCATGGACATCTTCAAAACTGTTGTGAAGTCCTATTAAGAATTGATAGATGCGCTTCCTTTCAATAAGTTTCCTATATGTAGCAGCATCTCTGGTTGTCTCCCATGTGGTAGTCTCTAACCAATTGAGTTGTTGCCAATATTTGGTGAGGAGATTAAAATATTGATGCATGAACATCTCTCCTTGTTTTAGATTGTTGATAAGACACCATCTTATAGATCTTAGTGGCGCTTTCTTGAGTAGAGTAGACTTTGGAGGTGGCTTCCTAAATTTCAGAGGTTGTATTATAGAACATATAAAGCTCTCCAATCTCCCTTGTCATGGAGTTAATGAGCCAAGTCATCACAAGATTGTTTTTAGAGTGCCATGTCTTGAATTTAGGATCAGTTCTAGTGGGCTTCAAGGTTCCCTATAATCATGAACAACACATATACGGTACATTAGTTACCTAATAGACTACCTATATACAAAGTTTAGTTAAGATTATGAATGTGTCAGAGCACACTACTCATAACATAAATCCTTCCTATTTTGGTATCCAAATCCGAGATTAAATTAAGAAATTACCTTAGGGAGCCAAATATGGTGAGAATGATGAATGGGTATCACTCTTGATACCCTAGATTGAAGTTCCAAGAGCCACCATGAAACACCCATGATTTGAGTACAAGTGAAGGTGAGATGGCTGCTTTGGTTTAGGGGTTGAGAGGCGTAAGAGAGAACTTGAGAGATCTTCTCATGAGAGATGAGGAAGAACTTTTGGGTTTGCTGAGAGAGAAGATGGAGAGGGAAAGAATGGGGTCTTGTGTGGCCAAGAGAAAAGAATTGAGAGGGAGAAGGAGATAGGGTGAGAAATGTTATTATCTTTTGTGGGGCCTACCTATTTTATTTTATTTTTCTTTTGGGAGAGGAAGAGCGAACTTGAGAGAGCCGTCCACTTTTTTTTTCCCTATGAATGCATGTAGAGATGAATTGAGCGAGCAATATTGAGTTTCCTTCCCTTTTATTTTTACTTTTATTTTTTTTTTCACCAAAGAAAGATAAATAAAGCTTGATGGGGCAATGTTCTTTTGTCTTGCTCGTCTCTTGAATGGGTGTGGATTTGAGACTTTAGGAAGAACTTTTTCCTAATGGAGTTCGGGTTTTTATTCATTGTGAACTTAGTGTGTTTAAAATTTTGAACTCAAAATAACTAATTAAGAATTTAAGATTATGCCCGACAAAGTCTAAAATCTTAAAATCTAAAATAAGAATAGCATAAAATAATCAAATGGGCCCAATTAGGATCAAAGATCTTTGTTTTATTATTATTTTTTTTTAGACTAAAATTAGATCGAAAGTAAAAGAATAATTTGGACCCAATCTAAATGGCTAAAAGTAAAATTATGCATGAAAGAAAGAAAAAATTTATAAAAGTGCTTGGACATGCTATCCTTAACTAGCTAAACTATATTCTAATTTTTATGCTAATTTCTAACTAAAAAATTGAGTCATTACAGATTTGATTGACCTTCAGTCATGCCTAGATAATGAGCTGGTTTGTGTCTAATGATATCCATCTTCTGTGGGTATATTGTACGTCTTTGGCTAGGTTGTATTATACTATACAGACTTTTTCAACTTGATAAAACTCTCAGGATGCTGATGATGATGTATCTTTGGATGAGCTTGACTGGTTTGAGCAAACTTGCAGGTATTGTGTCCTTTTATGTTAGATCAGTTTTATTGGGCTGAGAGAATGTATTGGCTTGGTGTTTCATCTGAGCCGCTCTGTAGAAACCATTTGCTTCCTGATAAAAATGATGAGCACAGTATCGAGGAAGCTGCACATGCACTATCATCAGCAATACACGATGCATTATCGTCAAAGGTCAAAGCATGTGCAGCAGAAATTGCTGAAAGAATATCACTTGAGGTAATGCCTATTCTTGAAGTGCGTGAATGCATTTAAATATTTTTTATTTTTTAGGGGGTTGGGATCAATATATAGTATAGACTTTATCGTGCCACATTACAAAATATAAATAATGAGATAGATATCTTTGTCACTCCTGTTGAACTTTTATGCTTCTGTGTCTGTCCTCTTTCCTTTTTTCAGTCACCAGCAAAATTGAACAAATATCCTTTGAACAAATATATACTTGGAAAACCAAATATTTTCATTTTAATTAGATAGAAGGATTTTTATTTGTCCTTTTATTTGAAACATTTACATTCTTACACCTTTACTTTTGTTTTTCTTACATAACTGGTTTCTTTCGTTAACAGTAATTTTTCATTACAATTTATTCATAATTTATGTACATTATATATATTTGATAAATTACAGTTTACAGTGCATGTAATCTTATCAAATAAAAATGTTGTTTGGAACTAGAATAGTTGAGATAAAAAGTGAATAAAGGCCCTGTGCCTCCTTTGTAACACCCCCCCCCCCCCAAAAAAAAGGTGTGTAAAGGATTTCAGGCGCCTTGTTTCTTGTTCTGTTTTGATGTTTTCTAGTGTTTTCTCATTTAAGGATTTCTTATCCTCCAACAAGTTGTATTTTCTTTTATCTCTAATAATATTTCCTTTTCTATAAGGAGAACATGTATGAAGTTTGATATTACTCTCATTTTCTTAAAGAAGGAAGAAGAGGATGATTGAATTTAATCTGTAAATAGCCAAAGTCTCCATTCCTTCATGTCACTTTCTTCTTTTTGTTTATCAGTCAAGTTGATTGCTGTTTTCCTATGGCAGGAAGTTTTTATTTTTAAAGAATTTTTTCATGAAGAATATGGTTTAAACTTATTGCTCCTCGAATTTCAAGATGACACAAAATAACAGTTGGTGTCACATCTGTACAAAGAGAAAGAAAAGATACTATTGTTTTAAAAGTGATGAGTTGAGAAGTGGTGACTCCAAAACCGTTACATTTTTATTTCGTTTGAAAGGTTTTGCGTAAAGCATTTAACTATATACAAATTAAGACCTCTTATGAAAAGAAAAACAGTTTAGGTGCAGTTCTTTAGTGTCTACCAATTGCCATTAGGTTTTTGAATAAAATTATTACATGAGGATGGATAGATTTATCTATTTTAGAGTCATTAGTGTGATGTTGGGTTGCAACTGTAGGATGTTCTAGCCCTTAGTGATGAGATTCCATGAGACTCGTGTCATAATTACTTGATTTCATGGGATCAAGTCAACTTATTTTATTTCCTTTCTTGTTCCTTTGATTTGATTTCATCTTAAGTGTTTTATGTATCTTTATTGCTTTGTCTCGTGAGACTCTAGTGGTTGACTTGTAGCCGTGGTTTCTATACAAGTTTGGGTCTATCATTTGACTAAACTAGAGAAGAATTCAGATTCATTTCTTCTGTGTTTTCTTAATGGTATCGGAGCCTATAGGCCTAATCTTTCTAGATGCCTAAATATAGGTGTCACTCTACCTTGAGTGATAGTGAGACTATGCACTCCTTAGCAAAATTGGCTTTGTAGCCATCATTGAGGTGCGACGGCATGGGCAACACCATACACTTTTGATCCCTCACTGGTGATTAATACTAGCCACAAACTTAATGGCTTTAGTTACCTTTAATGATGTTAGTTTGTCCACATGTTCGTGAGTGGGAGAGGAAAGAAAGAGTATTTAACTGGTGAAGTTGTCCAGCCAGCACAAAGTGATCCCATGCATAAGGCTTGGAATGCCAATAACAATCTTATGATGTCTTGGCTTGTCAACTCAATCACCACCAAGATTGAAGAACAATACACGTTCTATAAAACTACACATGAAATTTGGGAGGCCTAGGAAAGTGTTGTTGAGGCTTATGAAATTGAGAGTCTCATAAGTGATTTGAAATAGGGGGAGATCCCTGTGCATCAGTATTTCAGCCTCCTTGCAAAATATTGGTAGCAACTAGATGTCTTAAAAACTACTACCTAAGAAACAACTATTGATGCTGCAACATATACGAAAATTGTGGAACAAAAGTGGATATATCAATATTTGATAGGCCTCAATAACAAGTTTGATGTTAGACTACACGTTAGGGCTAGAACACCTCTTCCTTCCTTCAAGGAGGTGTTCTTTGAAGTTTGGCATGAGGAGACTTGAAAGAAAGTTGTGCAAGAACCTCTTCACCCTATTACCTTTAGTGAAGACTTTTCTCTTGCCCCTAGAGGTCCACCTTCTCAAGAATCTGAGGATAAACAGAAGAAGCAAGGGACAAGGTGGTGTGATTATTGCTGCAAACGTGGTCACTCTAAGGATACTTGCCAAAAACTTTATGGCAAGCTAGCCAATTAGAAGCCTCAGCCTAAAGAAGATGCCCGAGGATTAAGTGTGATCGTTAATGCTACTGCAACTTCAAACAAACTATTTAGCTATGAGGAGTTGGAACTTTTGGAACTCCTCCAGAAGATTTGTGTCACAAAACGCAACCACCAATGATAATAATAAGTGTACACTTGTTATGGAAACCTTGCCCAATTAGGTAATGTCTCTCTGGCCTTCAATGCCTAAAGCATAACTAAACACACTTAAGTGGTGGATTCAGGAGCTATGACCACATGACCAATAATTCCCCTTTGTTTGACATCTTTAGCTTGTGTATTGCATCTCTTAAAGTTAAAAGTGCTTATGGCACTCTAGCCAATGTTATAGGATTTGGTACAATCAAGATTTTAGATGATAAACTTACCTGTAACTTGTTGTCAATTAGTAAGTTTATCAAAGATAATGCTTGTGTGGCTAGTTTTTCCAATGATGGTTGTGTATTTTAGGACATAGAATCCAAGAGGATGATTGGCAGTGCTAGTGAGATGGTTGGACTCTACCTTATGGGATCTACAACTCCAAATAAAGTGGCTTTTACTACTAGTAGTTTTGACATTTTCTTACGGCACAATAGGTTTGGCCATCCCAATGTCCATTACATGAAAAAGATGTACCTAATCTTGTTTAATAGGAGTTATGATTCCTTTAAGCATGATACTTGTCAATTAGCTATACACACCAAAAGCACTCACCCTTCTCACATTTATACACCTTCTTCCACTCTCATTTGAATTCATATTGATGTTTGGGGGCTATCTAAGGTCTATAGGCTCTCGCGTGCAAGGTGGTTTGTCACCTTTATTGATGACTACCTAGGAATCATGTGGGTATACTTGATGAAAAAAAATTCTAATGTCACATCCATCTTTATATCTTTCCATTAGTTTATCAAAACCCAATTCCAAACCACCATATAAGTCTTGAGAAGTGACGATGAGGCAGAATATATCAATGCCCAACTTCATTCTTACGTGATCGAACATGGAGTTCACCACCAAAGTTCATGCCCTTACACGCCCTAACAAAATAGGATTGCTAAGTGGAAAAATAGGCATATTCTTGAAGTTGCCTGCTCTCTTATGTTTACTATGAATGTACCTAAGATTATGGGGGGAAGTTATTCTAACTTAAGCTTATCTCATAAATAGAATGCCTTCAAAAGCCCTCAGTATTCAAACACCTAGTGCCACCCTTCTCAAAGTCTAATCGCATACCCTCATCTCCACCTAACCCATGGAAGTGTTTGGTTGCACCACCTTTGTTCATACCCATACCAATAATAAACTCGAGCCCAAAACCACTAAATGCATATTTGTTGGGCACTCTACTTGCTAAGAGGTTATTATAAGTGTTATTCTTCCATTCTACAAAAATTTTGTGTGCTTATGGATGTTACCTTCATTGAAGACCAACTATACTATGCAAAAATGTCCATTTAGGGGGAGAGTGTTGAGCACTATAAGGAATGGAGTTTTTTTTTTTAATTGAAGAAAATCAAACTTGTGCACCTGAATATACTACTGCCCATAAAAAACGGAGACACAATAAACCATCCCTATTATTAAACCCTTTATTTTTAAGCCTTAAACCCTCGTGATTGTGAACCTAAACCTGAACATACTGAGATGGCTAACCATACTCTTAATATTGAGTTTGCTACTTAGCAGAAAGAGCTTATTGTTTACTCTAGAAAGAAAAGGGCTTAAGAGGTAGAGGCTAAGCCATCGCTAGCATAAAATAGATCCTCCATTCCAAGTCCATGTATGAATTCTTATGAGGATGAGTGCCTAGATGTTTTAATTACTTTAAGGAAAGGAATCAGATCTTGTATCATGCATCTCGTTCGTCAATTTGTTGCTTATGATAAACTCTCTCCTACCTATCAAACATTTATAGCCAACTTGTCAAATGAGAAGGTACCTTTAAATATTTATAAGGCTTTTAAACAAGAAGAATGGAGGAAGGCTATAGAAAAGGATATGAATGCCTTTAAAAAGAATGAGATTTGGGAATTAATGCAGCGGCCTTAAGGGAAGAAGCCTGTTGGATGCAAGTGGCTCTTTAGCATTTGATGGCACTTAAGCAAGGTGCAGAACTCTCCTCTAAAAGCTAGCTATTAAGGTGGGTTTACTACCCTACTTAAATACTACTAAATGTGAGACTTTGGCATCCCATACTACCTTGGTCTCTATCAATTAGTCACCCTTGGAAAGTCGACGTCCTAGCATCTATAGTCTATGATACTTTATTCGACAACACTTCATTCAGTCTTTTGTCGGTCAAAACCCTTCACAGGTAGTCCTTTTCGGAGCCGCCAACCACCAACCCTGATACCAATTGATGGATACTTAAGTAAGATGGGAAATTCTCTCCCAAAAGCTAGCTATTGAGGTGAGATAATCACTCTACTTAAGTACCTTAGAGTATCTCATACTATTCAATGTGGGACTTTGACATTCCATACTATCTTGGTCTCCATCAGCATCAAATATAATTCAAATGGGAGTGTAAACAGATATAAAGTAGTGCTCATGGCTAAAGGCTTCATACAAACTTATGGAATTGATTATCAGTAGATTTTTGTTCCCGTGGCTAAATTCAATTCCATAAAGGTCCTATTATCTTTAGTTGCTAACTTGGAATAGCCTATCCATCAATTTGATGTCAAGAATGCATGTCTAAATGGAGACATAAAAGAGGAAGTATATATGCCTATTCCTCTTGGTTTTGAAAATCAAAACAGTGGTAAGGTTTGGAAACTCTACAAGGGTAACACCTTGTTCTATAAATAAGCCTAACCTAAAAAGGTTCAATTAATAATATTAAAATAAGCCCTTGGCGAAAGCATTTTTTTGTATTATATAGTCAAAGGAAAAGTGAGGAAATTTAAACCCTCTTTCATTTCATACTCTAAGAATGACATTAAAAATTTATTTTCTTATAAGCATAAAGTTCTAGTTCATTATCTCTTGGTGGTTCATGACTAAAACTTGTAAGTTCTCTATTAGGTTTACAGGACAATCATATCATTCTATGTCTTCTAATTTCCTCTAGATTCCTTATTACTGCCCTTAAGAGCCCTTAAAAAGCTTGGAGTTTCATCTAGAATTAGGTGCTAGTCTTACAGTAATCAGTCAACTGGTTGGTTGCACCGGGTCGACGACCCATAGGTAGCTGGTCGACTAGTTACTCATAGAACCTATAGCTCTTCTTAATTGCCTTGACAGTCCACTGGTTCCCTACCTCTAATTGACTAGTTGCTTAAAGAATGCAATTAGTGATTTTTTTTTTTTGTTGGGGGGAGGGGGGAGAATGTAGCCAATTGACTTCCAACCTCACTTAGTCGGCTGATGGGATCAGTACCAGCAATCTAACATCTATGGAAAAAATAAAATACCAAAATTTCCAAGGCCAATACTTTCCAAACATATTCAAATATCTAGAACCTCCTTAAGCCAGAATGATAAATGTCCAAATCCTTAAATATCAAACTTTTACACGGTGGCTTCCTAAGTATTCTGGACCACCCGCACACTAAACCACAATCCAATCCTAAAACAGTATCAAATTAATCACCATTCATCTAGAGATATCCATATGCAACCACAAGCTACAAATTCATAATAACCATATCTAGACGTTATAACAAGAGTAGAACATACAATCCACTTCATACATGAAACATATTGACACCAAAGGAATCCATACACAAGAATTAAAAGAGCATCTAAAATAAAAACTCATCCCCTTAAGTACAGCCTCAAAAGTCTACACTTGGCAATTCATGATGCCTTGTGGTCTGCTATACAAAAGAACATATACAAGAGATCTAACAATTACGCCAATTCATTTTCAAAAGGCAAAGTGCTGAAGTTTAAACAAAAGCTAAAACACTATTATCAATTCTTTGATTGTTTTCCCTTGCTATTAGATGATCCTTTACTTGAAAAGTTAGTTTGCAACTAGAGTGAGATATAAAATTTCACTAATTGAAATAAAATTCCAATCATATTGTATAGAACAAACAACCATGATGCTTTACATACGAGAATCATAAAAAAGTAGAACATGCATAATCAAATGAGCAAGTTTGACTATGAGGTGATTATTATCCCTTAATAGTAACTACATATCCACATACTTAGTCATTATTCTATAGCTCAAGGAGGGACACAGTCATGGTAACTTTTCTCATAAAATGAGCAAGGTCACGGCACATATGAATAGACGCGGTATGATCACAACTCTATCTACTAAGATATAGTCACGATCCACAATAGTCAACAAATATAAGCAGTTAACCTCATCATTAGCATCATTTAATTATATGTACAAGAAATTAGTAGAATATTATTACAAATATAAATGGAATTAAACCTGATTATCATTCAAAGATGCTTTCTACTTTCTAGGTAAAAAATGACACACTCTGAGTGGCAATCCAAGCCTAGAATGTTCATGTATAGCCAATGACACATAATCAAGAAAAGGAATTTCATATCTTTGACCAATTAAGTCTTACTAGGTCAAGCAACTTGCCTTACTAAACTACCTCTTAAGGTTTCAAATTCCCACTTTTGACACCAAGCTCCAAGATTTTCAAAGGAGTCTTCTAATTTTCGCAAATATGAAGGAACCCAACATCAACTCAAGCTTCAACAAGAAATTTGGAAGAAAAACAAACATAAATAGAGAGGAAATCCATGCCCATACCTTGGTTTCATCTCTTCTTCATCCTCTTCACCCAAAAACACTCCCAAATCTTTAGATCTCAAACCATACGATTTTGCAAGCGGTAACGAAATTACAAGCCAATCGAACCCAAATGAAAAGGAAGAGGAGTAGATGAAATTTCTGTAAACCTGTTGTCAAATCCTCATTAATTATTCTTAATCATTGTAATTATTGTAATTATTAGTTGACCTTAGGAATTAATTAATTTGTCAATATCTAATTGTTAAGAATTTGTTGGTCATTTATGTTTCATTTATTTTCCTTCATAGAATAGTTTTTTCTTTCTTGTATAAATACCCATGTACTCTCATTTCTTTTTAATAACAAGAATTTTAGACTTCTTGTCATGGTATCAAAGCTCTAGAGTTTCTAGGCATTTTTCTTTATTGTAGCCTTCATTGCTACTTTGATTTCTATTTTTATTGTTTTAGATCTTCACTTGATCCAACCAACCCCTCTAACCACCTCAAGCTTCAACGATTGACATTTTTGCGTTGACTAGACCACCAATCGTTGCCACAAGCGTTGCCACTTGTTGCTACTACATCCTTGCTGCAAGTCTCACGTGCATTCCCAAAATATTTGGGTGTGTTGCCTTTATTCGTGTGCATTCCCAAAATAGGACTAAATTAGATCATCGAGCTCTCAAATATATTTTCATTGGCTATTCTTCTACTTAAAAAGGTTACAATGTTATCACCTTCCAACAAGGATATTTTATGTCTCTGTTGGTATCATGTTTGTTGAAAATACTCTATATTTAACAATTTTTCTCCTCAAGAGGAACATGAAGATCACAGATACAGATACGAAGTTCTTTCGTCTTGAATTCTTAGAGCTACTCAGAGACTCTGTCACAATCCATCACCATTCTTGAGCCAGAATTACAATCTATGCAAACTCAAGACTCGATTCGTCCATTACAAGTTTATTCTTGAAGGAAGACACTAAACTCCTAGCCAAAGCCAGTCTAATCATCTCCTTCTGCCCCTGCCACTTTTACCTATTGATAATGTTTTTGAAACTCTTCAACACAATGATTATAATATTTCAATTGCTTTACAAAAAGATACAATACATTGCACTTAGCATCTTTTATCTTTCTTCCTCTCCTATAAGCATTTGTCTCAACCACAAAACCTTTGTCATTAACCTACATGTCATACCTATTCCCAAAACTTTATTTGAGGCATTGTAGAATGAGAATTTGATACATGCTATGAAGGTTGAGATAGAAGCACTTGAGAAAGACAGAACTTGGGACTTGTTGCAATTACCAAAAGGAAAGAAACCCGTTGGTTGTAGATGGGTATTCACCACTAAGTATAATTTAGATGGTACCTTAGAGCGATACAAGGGTCGGCTTGTTGCTAAAGGTTATACTCAAACTTATGACATAGATTATGTGAAGACATTTGCTCCGATTGCTAAAATGAATATAGTGAGAGTTTTATTATTTGTGCTGCCACCATTGTGGTTGAAAACTCCAACAATTTGATGTCAAGAATGCATATTTACATGGCGACCTTGAAGAAGAAATCTATATAGAGATACCACCAGAATTCAACTCCTACATTGAACCATGCACCGTATGTAAACTAAAAAAGGCACTATATGGGCTAAAACAATCTTCGAGGGTGTGGTTTGGGAGATTTTCCAAAGCTATGTTTGCTATAGGGCATAAGCAAAGTCAAGGTAATCATATTTTATTTGTGAAGCATTCATCCATAGGAGGAGTGATCGTACTATTAGTCTATGTGAATGACATCATAGTCATAGGAGATGATTTGAAATGGATAGAATTGTTTAAAAAAAAAAGTTGATAAAGGAGTTTGAGATTAAAGAGTTGGGCAGACTAAAATACTTTCTTAGCATTGAAGTTGCTCATTCACAGTGAGGCATTTTTATATTATAGTAAAAATATAGACAGAAATAGAAAAATTGGAATGCAAGTCAGTAGAGGCACCCATCGAGTTAAACCATAGACTTTGTGAGGCTCTAAATGATTCGTTAGTTGATAAAGGGTTTTATCAAGGACTTATGGGAAAATTAATTTATTTGTCTTATACAAGGCCTGATATAGCTTTTACAATGAGCATAGTAAGCCAATTTATGCACAATCCTAAGGAGTCACATCTCAGGGCAGTCCATAGAATTTTATAGTATTTGAAGGGTACACTAGGAAAAGGAATCTTGTTTAAAAAAGGGTGAGAGATTAACCCTTGAAGTCTATACTGATATAGACTATGCAGGATCTCTAGTTGACAGAAGATCAACCTTAGGGTATTGTATTTTCCTAAGTGGAAATCTTGTCGCTTGGAGAAGCAAGAAGCAGAATGTGGTAGCAAGGTCTAATGTAGAAGCAGAGTTTAGAGCGATGGCACTCAGAATATGCGAATTATTATGATTGAAAATTATTTTAGATGATTCAAAAATTAAGTGGGAAGATCTGATGAAACTTTTTTGTGACAACAAATTTGCTATCAATATTGCTTACAACCCAGTGCAACATAATCGTACTAAGCATATTGAAGTCAACTGACACTTTATTAAAGAAAAATTGGATAGTGGTTTGATTTATACACCCTTTGTTCTTATTGATGGTCAACTTGCGAATGTGCTTACCAAAGGATTGTTTAGTGTCATCTTTTAAAAACATAATCATCAAGCTTGGCATGGATGATATTCATTTATCAGCCTGAGGGGAAGTGTGAAATCCTCCTTAATTGTTCTTAATCATCATAATTACTATAATTATAGTTAGAATCATTGTAATTATTAGTTGATTCTATGAAGTAGTTAATTTATCAATTCCTAATTGTTAGAGATTTGTTGGTCATTTATTTTTTTATTTATTTTCCTTCCTAGAATAGCTTCTTCTTTATTGTATAAATACCTATATACTCTCATTTCTTTTCAATAACAAGAATTTTAGACTTCTTATGACCTACCTAAGCCAAAGTTAGCAAGCCTTGAAGCCATGGGACCTTTCCTCCTTAATGACTCTCTATATTGCATGTGTGTGTGTGAGAAACTGATGGAGAAGAAGTGGGATAATGCTAAAATAATGTTTAGGGCTAAGGGTTGCATTTTTGGGCTAGGGGAAAATGGGCTTCAATGTCCTTGTCAGATTTGGGCCATAGGGTGCTAGGTTTCATATCCATAATTAAAGAAATAGGGAGTTTTATAATTAATATTATTTCCCAACTCAATTAATTTAATTTTAGGGGTAAATGGACTTTAATTAATTTTCTTAGTGCAATTTACTAAATTTTCCCAAATCAATTAGTTAACCTGAAATTTATTTATTTTCTCTATAATTTCGCAATAAATCCCTATTTTCTTAATAACCTTAATTTTTAATTACAAGATGTTACAAGTCTCTCTATGGTCTTAAATAATTTCTTAGAGTTTGGATTGAAAAATTTACTCTAGTTTTGAAAAAACAAGGTTACACACGGGAGCAAGTTGACAATATGATTTTCATTAAGTTTGCTACTAATAGGAAAATAATAGATGATATCGTTGTAGCAGGAGACTATTTTAATGACATTGATAGCGGGAAGAAGGCTTTGGCTAAGGAATTTGAAAGAAAAGCCCTTGGTACTTTAAAATACTTCCTAGGATGATAGTGGCTAGATCAAAGAAGGGAATCATGATATCCCAAAGGAAGTATAATCTTGATGTCCTTAATGAGGCTGGAATGTTGGGATAAGCTAGCAAACACTCCAATAAAGGCTGATTATAAACACAAATTCTCCTGAGAGAATCCTTTTGTTGAGATAGAAAGATACCTAAAACTTGGCAAACTCATTTACATAATTCACATAAGACTTGATATTAGTTTTCCTATGAGTGTCATTGGTTAGTTTATAAGTAAACCTACTAAGGCTCACTTTGAGGTTACCTATAGGATTTTAAGATATCTTAAAATGACCCCTAGAAAGGGGATATTCTTTTAGAATGGCACAAGTTGTGGGATTGAGATATATTGTAATGCAGATTGGGCAGGGTCAATTACTAATTGGAGATCTATCTTAGGCTACTGCACTTATGTGTAGGAAAACTTGGTTATTTGGAAAAGGAAAAAAAAAAAAGAATCTCTGGTTGCCAAAAGTAGTGTTGAAATTGAATATAAGGCATTAGCTCAAGGCATTTGTGAGGATGTATGGCTAAGAAGGTTACTCAAGGAAATGAGAATTGATTGTAAAAAGATATGAAGGTGTCACATGACAACTTGGTTGCTTTAAGCATTGCAAAGAACCATATCCAACATGATAAGACCAAACATGTGAAAATAGGTAAACACTTTATCAAATAAAAAATTGATGTCAGGATACTTGAGCTTAATCATACTTTAACTAAGTTGCAGGTTGCAAAAGTTCTCACCAAGGTTTTATCTCGGGTTAGATTTGAAGAGTTTGGAGTCAAGTTGGGGATGATAAACATCTATTCCTTAACTTGAGCGGGAGTGTTGGATATTCTAACCATTAGTGATGAGATTCCACGAGATCCTTGGCATAATTACCTAATTTCATGGGATCAAGTCAACTTATTTTATTTCCTTTCTTATGCCTTTGATTTGATTTCATCTTAAACGTATTTTATGTATCCTGATTGCATTGTCTCATGAAACTCTGGCGGCTGACCTATAGCCATGGTCTCTATATAAGTTTGGGCCTATCCTTCAAATAAAGTAGAGAAGAATTTAGTTACTTTTTTCTGTGTTTTCTCTGGTAACAAATGTCCATGGCTTATAATTTTTATTGGAGGTCTTGATAGTAGACATTTAAAAAATTTAATGCAACATTTATGTCTGGAAAGATGCCATAACTATGCTGACATGTTTTCATAATGATGCTCCAAATTGTAGGATGGTGTATTAGAGGCAGTTAAGACCCTCAAGCAAGAGCTAGGTTTAATTTGAGATACTCAAAGATAGTTACAATATTCCCAAGTATTTACACATCCATTTATCTTCATTATTACTTTAAATTCAAGGTAGAAAATCGGTTTATTTTGGCTTGGATAGCCTCAAATGTTTTTTCACACTTTCTTTCAATAAGCTCCTTCTTGTATATGATAAAATTAAATTAAATTATGCTTTTACTTTGTTATGTGACCAAAGGTTCTTGTATATAGGTCACCTCTGTGATGAACTTTTTCTTTTCTTGGTAATTGGCATAAAGTTTTCTGATCCATCTTATTCTGATAGACAAATATTTATTATGGGAAAAAATGGTTAGCATTTCTTTATTTTCTTATGTTTTGTTGAGAGATTCTCAAGGTATTCAATCTAGTAAAGATAAGTAAATTGAGTCAATTATAAAGATATAAGCATGTTAGTCAAACTTTCTAGTAAGATTTACTTATGACATGCTTAGGTGTTTTTTTTTTTTGGTTTAGTTTACTTATCCTTTTGAAAACCAGGTAAGTATTTTCTCTTTAGTCTGCTGGAG
The DNA here is from genome assembly GCA_032878935.1 of Erythrophleum fordii. Taxonomy (NCBI): domain Eukaryota; kingdom Viridiplantae; phylum Streptophyta; class Magnoliopsida; order Fabales; family Fabaceae; genus Erythrophleum; species Erythrophleum fordii. Next base: position 24,346,023 of record JAVQMF010000046.1, read on the forward strand.
CACTTGGATCAACTCTCAACAGTCTGGTAAAACTAATATATACTCTATATTTTGCTAGGAGGATTATTATGTTATAAAACTTAATTTTCGATTTAAAATTAACTAAGAAGAAAACACAGACACGAGATGACATGAAGTGGTGGGAGACAATCGTAGTTCTAAGTAATTCCCTAGTGAATGGGGCATGGCTTGGGTTTTGATCATAGGTAGCTGTTTATTAGATGAACAACATGAATAATAGCATAGGACCAGTAAATTCTAGGTAAATAACTTTGGAAAAGTAAAGCTCGAGCTACATTGAGGATGTGTTGATGTTTTCTCTCAACAATGCTATTTTGTTTAGGTGTCTTAACGTAAGTAACTTGATGAATAATTCCTTTAGATTCAAAATAAGAAGGCATGTGAAATTCCATGCCATTATCAGATCTAACTGTTTTGATTTTTGGTTGAAAATTGATTTTCACATAAGCTAATAAGATTTAGGAGTTGAATTCGTGCTTCAGATTTAGATTTCATCATAAAAATCTAAGTGAATCGATTAAAATCATCAACAACAGTTAGAAAATACTTATGACCATGTATAGAAGTAATCCCAAAGGTCCCCAAATATCAACATGCAACAATTCAAAGGAATTAGAGGATTTAGCAGTACTCAAGGGAAAGGGTAATTTTCTTTGCTTGGCATAATGACAAGTATCACAACTTTTATTTGTTAGTTTACAAGCTAGAAAAGGAAATTTAGTGCTAAGGGAGTGCAAAATAGAATCAGATAAATGGCTTAATTTATAATGCCAGAGGTCAAATTGATCCATATGTGTTTCAGGAACAGCCACATGCAGTACATTACTATTAGAATCAGAAAAACATTTGTTTAAAGGAAGGGATTATTTGCATGACCTTTAAGGAAATACAACCCATCAAACACTTTAGTTGCACCAATCATCTTCCATGTAGTCAGGTTGTGAATTAGACATTGATTAGAATAGAAAATAAGAGAACAATTAACCATTGCAATTATTTTGGAAATGAAAATGATATTAAAGGCTCAGAGACATAGAATACGTCCACTAAGTAAAGTGAAGAAAAGAAACATACAGTGCCTAAGAGAGGGAGATGAAGTTACTTTGAACTTGTAAAAAACTCAAAATGCTACTAACCTTCTTGGTTTTGACTTTTTCTTTGGTTTTTTTTCACTTGACATCCACACTTAGGGGAGTTTGAACTAGATGGGCCTATAAACATCAATTCATTAGGTAAAATGACCCATTAGAATCTATCCTAAGTCTCATCTTCCTCACTTAAATACATTAAAGCTTAACATGAGTTTTATGGCTATTTTAGGTCTAACAAGAACCAACCTTGATTTTCTACTTTCCAAACTCTAAACTGTTGCTTGCTATAAGTCTTATAACTCTAAATAAACTCATTTGAATCATTATATAATGGTTAGAAGATTTTATGACTAACTTGCTTCTTTAACCCCATTTAGGCCCTAAAAATTCAACTTTCAATCTAGGGCTCATAAATTCAATCTAATGGTTTCATAATTATTTATTTATCATATCTAGTCTTTAAATTCATTAGAATTCAAAAAATCATTTCCTAGGTTTCCTATCAACACCTTGGCCAAGACCATAATTTTAAGGAAGCTACATGGAGTTTTGTTGCTTCTTCTTGGATTTTGACGCATATTCATATTCCTTGGTTTCTCTTTAGTTTAATGACACTTTCATGTGACTTAAATTAGGCTTTAGGGTTCCATAACTCCTTAGATACAACTAAAACACAATTTCCATAAGTTGTAATCCATAGCTTTTAATGAATTCTATTGATTTCATCTTGTTCTCCTCACTTCCAAACCCTTAGTTTTGCCTTGTTTTCATTCAAAACATATTTTGTAATAACCCTAACTATTAATCAAGTTAATTAATTATAACTGAGTTCCTAATCATTGGTACTGAAGGTGAATCATCATTAATAATTTGTTTTAGGATAAAAATACAAAGAATTTGAACCTATTTAATCAAATACCAGTCACCATTTAAGGAAACATGAGAATCCATATGCGTAGTTAAATAAATCCTCATATTGAACTTTCATTACATCCTTAGAAACTTAAAGAAGCCTATAAACCCATTACTATAGAGGAAACCAAGATTCATAGGCTAAAATGGGGGTTAAAGACATAGGCCACAACTTGGGAAGATTTGGCTACAGACAAGTTGGTTTCTGTAACTCAAATTGAAAATTTGAACTTATGCCACGACTTGGAGTATCCACACCGTGGCTTAACTCACTACTAGAATTAGAAGGTCAAAATTCTCATCACCCACCACAACTCAAGCTCTTTATGCCACAATAAGGTTGCCTATTGTAGCTTCATTGGGCAAAATTCACAATCCTCATCGTGACTCAAGAATTCCCCGCCACAGCAAGATGTGCTAATGGAACACTATTTCCACTTTTTCCAAATTCTCATCCTTGCAGTGACTTAGGCTCTCCACGCCACAACGAGGTTGCCTACTGTAGCTTTATTGGGCAAAATTGACAATTCTCATTACAACTTAAGAATTCCGTGCCGCTACAAGATGCACTATTGGAACATTATTTTCACCTTTTCTCAATTCTCGCCACAACGAAATTACTCTCTAGGACTCCCTCCTCTATTTTCCTCAAGTTGTGCCAAAACTAAGGGGCCTATGCCGCAACACTCTTAGTCTCTATTGCCTTAAACTCACTTTTTGGCTTGACTCAAGATGTTTTGGTCGTGACTTGGACTCCTACTTTCCTTAAACTTCTTCCAAATTCGCCCAACTCACTTGTAACTCTCCCTACTTGAGTTCTAAAGTCCTTTTGTGGATTATTAGCATAGTTTTAATGACTTACTAGCTCATACACTCCTCCAATTACTAAGTTTCAATATTTGAGAACTTAAAGATTGATCAAACCAAACTACCTTGCCATATATTAGTAACTCACTAAATGTGACAGCAAAAGGGTACCTAAAGCCACTAATAACCATATTAAGGTGTGTAATTCCCTACCATCTAACTTAGATCACCTTAGACAAGTTCCTTAGGTCCAAATGGACTTGTTTTTTTATCTCAAACGCCTATACTATCTTACTCATTTCACATCCAAAGCATAGCTATCGGTAAAGACCTTTACAAAACAAAAATTTTTCATGTGACAGCAACATCCTCAATCATAAAATATCATTTAAATTTTATACACACATGTTAGTCCATAATTGATCAATAATAACATTATATTAGAATTTATGTAAATTAAAACTTAGTCTTAGGTAATGCATCCCAGATTATAAAATGTCAAAATACTTACACTTAGCAAAAATGGATGCATCATGATACTCTGTAATAATAGTTAAACAAAATTAGCATCTATACAATTCAAAAGCCTCCCAAGTGCAGGAGCCTTACACTAGGCCTAAACCTAGGAGCGTTCATCCACTAGCTGTCCCTTTTCTTTACCCAAGAAACTTTCACCTGAAATTTAGTCCATGAAATAGGGTAAGATGTGAATCTCTATAACCAAAAGGGAAATTTCATACATATGAACACATTAATCAACATATATGCATTTTATATCAACAATTACCAGAAGAATCAATTCAATCAGCAAATGAATTAGTTAAGTTATAAATGACTACTATCACATACTAACAATTATATACAATATGTTAATGACCAATAATAAAGAAAAAGGCTTGTCCACGATGCCAACTCTCTATTGAGCACACTCACGACTTCGTGCATTTATAAGTCTGATCATAACTTTGTGTCCGATTGAAGTACAATACACGGGTGGCAGTCGTACTACAGCTCCACCAAAGACTAGCTCATGGTCTAAAAAACAACAATTCAAATAGCTAACCGATCATTTAACATTTTAAAATCATACATGTGCAGCAAATATAAGATTAAAATGAGCATATAAATGGAATGAGAAAAAACCCTGATTACATTATTTAATTGCGTCAAATCTCGAAATCAAGACAAGTTTCCAACTCTTTAGTAATCTTAATTTACTAATACCAATTTGTTAGTCAATACTCAATACAAAAATCGGTTACCCATCATTCTAGCATCATAAATATCTAAGAGACGTTTACCTAGACTTCAATGAACCCAAATTCGGACTTAGGTCTCCCTACGTCAAAAACCTCAACGTCCTTCTCCCAATCCTTAGCATTTTCGTGCATCAACAAAACCCAATATATAGGTTTGTCCTTAAGGCCAATTTCTAGCATGAAATACATCAAAATGAGGAGAAGATGCTTACCTAATAACCCTTATAGCCTCAACCTCCGACAATCAACAAGGAACCACCAAAAGGACAAGTTTTAGATTTGGGAATGAGGTGGAAATTCATTAAAGCAGAAACCATTTGAACTAAATTGTAGAAAAAAATGAGAGGAACATATTTTGTATAACTTACCTTGGCTGATTCTTCCTTTAAAAGTGCAAAATGGAGCCACACTATGATAAAACCTTAGCCTCCACCCAAAGATGCAAAAATGTTCTCCTTCCTCTGTAGAACCCCTTAAATTTTTAGCATAAAGGTAAATGGCAAATGGGTTTTCTTAAGGTTTTAAGTGGATTTAGGTTGACCCCAAGGCCCAAGGCCCACTTAAGTCCATTTTCCAAATTTTGGGCCTCTAATAAATGCAATTAGGTCTTCTTAAAACTAAGATTGGGCTTTCATAATTGGTTCTTGTCATAAACAAATTGATCTTAAGGCCCAAATTAAATATTCACCTTCCCTCAATTAATTTCTTAATCAACGCAACCTATAATTAATCTATTTTTTACTTAATAATGGTCAAATAATTATTATTGTCTCAAAATGTTTTAAATAAATCTATTTTTAAAAATCTTTATTTTTCTTAATCTCTCCAAATCTCCCATAATAATTCCTTAATTCTTCATGAGTATTCCTAATTAATTTCTAGGTGTTACATATTCCCTTCTCATAGTTCTATAGCTAGCTAAACATGGAGGGGAAGGAAAAGACAAGAAAAAGCCATTTTCCTACCATGATTCATACCTCCTTTTAAAGCTTTTCAAGAGAGGAATTTGATGCTATACTTGGTTTTTTCAAATCCTCTCCTTCCAAAAGTTTAGCCACAAAACCCTCCTTTTAAGAAACTTAAACTACCAAGAAAGAGGGCATAAAGTGGAGAACAAAGTTGGTGAAGGCAAAACCATGAAAAAGAGCATGATTCCTTATCTAGATTACTCCTTCTTCTTCCACTTTTTCCCTTCCCTTATGTACCTTTAGAGCTATTCTAAGTTAGTTATGGAGGTGGGTGGACGTGGTTGGCCTTATATGAGGTGAAAATGGGTGTTTTTTTATAATAATTGCAAAAATATCGATTATGTCCCGTAATTTCAACCGCTTTGTCTAGGCTCATATTTTATCTTTTTTTTAGAACCGTCTTTTCCATGTGAAAATTTAGGTCTTATAATTTATTAAAAATATTTAATTTAAATTTTATAATGTTCAGAACCATCCCGAATTATCAGGTCAAAGTTTGGATCAACTGATGACCTAAAATGTATACCGAAAGGGTTTTAGTTATTCTTAAGGTTCCTATAGTTTTAGGGCCTCTAAGAACCCTAAGGAACTCAATTTTTCTATTTGAAACTTCTTCCTTTGAGTTTGTAAAAAGTTGCCTGAAATTATGATTTTGCCATTGTCTTTTTGTTTTATTTCATTTAGCCACTTTGGTTCCGATTTTGGATCGCCTTTAGCTTTATTTCCTGATTTTTGGATACTTAGATCATTTCTCTGTTCTTAATTAACCCTAATTCATTCTATTCTAAGGTCCTCCTTAGTTATCTCATCGATTTTAACTTAATTTTAAAACATCGAGTATTACACTTTTAGTTTAATCTCACTTATTATCAAGGACTTTTAGCATTACCTCATCCATCAAAGAGCCAATCTAACCTCAAATGGAAATGAATGTCATGCAATTGTATGTTATGCACAAATAACCAACAATTCACATAAATTGTAAACAACACATACAAGTAATCAAAAAACTCAAGTGAACCACTCACATATATATAAAAATGAAGGAAAAGCTACTTTGACACATAATTCCAATTAATTTCCCTTGGTCTCCTCCCTTGGTTCCATAGCCTTACACACACACTTGGATGTGAATTTACTTGTTTGGCTTAGAGACAACAAATGAAGTATAAAATTATCAATGAAACCATATATATACTCATGTTAGCCCTTTATATGCAAATTAGGGTTTTAGGTATAGTTTATAACCTCTTTAAATGCCTTAAGAAGCCACTTTTAGAATTCAACTTCTAGGCTTCAAAATCTTATCATGTTGGTCTTCATAATTCCCTTGAAACTCATTAGAGCCCTTAAAAACATGATTAAGACTACTTAGAGTCATATGATCGAATTAGGCATCTTTGAACCCTAATTTTTTACTTTCAAACATAAAGTTTTTAAATTTATTCTAATCGTTCTATTAATGTTTATAATTTATATCTAGATCATTCATAATTTTAGAATCAATGAAACAACTCCCTAAGTATCCAGTCTTAGCTAAGACACCCCCTATAAGCACCATTCATGATCTTGTATTAGGATGCCATGCCTGTAATAGCATTGAAACATTATTCGTGTCTTACGTGACTAACTTGATGTAGTGCAAGTTTGGAATAGAGTGTTACCCTTAGAGTGAAAAAGCTCATTTCTTTACTTGCGCTCTCATCACTTAGATGGCCACCAATCTTCAAGATGACAATGTAGTGTGTGGTGATCTTCAATCGTACCTACTTTTTGGAGTAAGATGTTGATCTATGTGGAAATGGAAGAACACTTTTGTCTTCAACCAAGTTTTGTTCTTCCCGTAAAATGTAGATAAAATTATAATAAATTATGCCTAACAAATTGTTTTAGCTTAGCATTGTCCCTACAACCTTGTTTAGACCTAGACACATAAGTAGGACATATGGTGGTGGCCATGGAATATGGATTGGATCAAAATTACTGATGATGATGCAAGCAAAGGTAATCCCAAAGTTGGTAGGTGCAAAGGTATCTTAAGGGATTCACATGGTCATGGCTTGGAAGCTTTTCTAGAAATTTTAAATGGTGCCCCTCTTTGCAAGTGGAAGCTTAGGATGCTTTTACTAGTCTTGATATGGCTAGAATCAGGGTTTTTGAAAGGTCCACCTTGAGTTAGACTGTAAAAGCTTACTTATGATTCTAAATGTTGAAAGTTTGAGCTCAAATTTTTCAAATTCTTTAATAGATGTGCTAATATGATTGCCAACCATAGCCTTAAGCTTGGCCAAGGCCTTCATATTTGGGATTCTATTCCTCCCTTAGTCTAAGTTTGTTTGCCGATTTGGTAGAGATCTCATTCCCTTGCGATACTATGTAATTTCTTTCATTGTTTGTTTTTGGGCTTCTTGCCCCTTTCTACCCCAGAAAAAATTATCAATACAAATTAACATATATACACTTATTATTTTGAACATAACAAATTAAGGTTATGTTAAAAATTAATGATATTAATTAATATCTAACCATCCAACAAGCATGGAATTTTATGTGAAAAAGAAATGAATTGTAATGATCTATAGTGAGCATGGTAATAAAAAGGGAGGGTATTTGTTGTTAAAGAAAATTATGTATTTGATCGGAAAAGGGAATCCAAAAGGTATTAATTGTTATGCATTAAATGATATATAATGCATTTATTAATTTAAAAAATTAATTAATTAATATAATAAATTTGTTATTTTGAATATAATGAATAATGATATTTTCAAAAATTAATGGTATTAATTAACATCCAACCAACCCACAATGCATTGAATGTTATATTGAAAACAATGAAGAGTGATTATACTATATATTCGACACAATGCTCCCTATTTATGATGTAATAATTATTAAATATAATTAATAGCTCTTAGAAGAATTAATTTTATTTTTATGTAAATAAATCATGTAGAGGAAATATTATTTTATATTTAGTAATATTTAGTAATTATTTTATCATAATTAAAGAATATAGCGTTTTTCGAAATGCAGTATCACCTCTTAAAAATGGAATCTAATGACCTTTAGATTGAGCTTGGAAATATAAGATTAATTGTTGAAAAAAAATATATGTATCCAAACATAAAAGGAAATCTAAACGGGTATTAATAATTAGGTAATAAACAATTAGTAAAAAATTTACATACAATAAATTTAGTATTTTTAATATAACAAATTAATGTTATATTAAAAAAATTAATGGTATTAATTAATATCCAACCTGCCAACAATGCATTGAATGTTATATTCGAATGAAGTGCAATGGTGGGAGCTTCGAAATAGAAGAGTAAGGACATTAATTGTTAAGAAAATATGTATCAAAAGAAATCCAAAAGGATACTAATTATCATGTCATAAATAATTTATTAATACATATTAACATATAATAAATTTGTTACTCTCTTTGTTTCAAAACAATTAATATTTAAGGTAATTGTACAATACTTAAGAAAGCTATTAAATAGCTTGAATTGTAAAGAATTATAATTGTATTTAACTAAAATATCCCTTTATTGAAATATATAAAATATTAAATCCTCTCTCTCCTCTTCTTAAATCTCTATTCGTTTCTTCATTTACCTACATATTCTCTCGTTCCCTTAAAGGTAAATTAATTAAAAAAATTCATTAATACTATATTCAATTTCTAAAATGACAATTGACAATTATTTTAAAACACACCAAACTTCTAAAACATCAATTATTTTAAAACAAATGAATTATTTTGAAAAATTAACGAACTAGCAAAAAAATTAACATTTGACAAATTTCATATTTTGAATATAATGAATTAATATTATATTAAAAATTAATGATATTAATTAATATCTAATTAGCCAACAATGCATTGAATGTCATATTGAAAATGAAGTGCAATGATATATACACTAAGCTTAGAAATATAAGAGGAATGGTATTAATTGTTAAGAAAATTTGTATCCAAATCCAAAATGGTATTAATTAAGAGCATTAATTCAAACATTTTTTTTAATATAAAATTAATTCATCATATTCAAAATAATAAATTTGTTATATGTTAATTTTTTATCAACAATTTATTTATTACATAATAATTAATATCCTTTTATATTCCCTTTTCTCGTTGGATACATATTTTCTCAATAATTAATACTTTTTCTTTTATATTTCCAAGCTTAATCTATAGACTATAGCCATTAATTACAGCGAATTATATTGGATTGAAATCTATACTCATAATCGTCCCAAATCCAACATTTTTTCAAGCATTTAATGCAAAGTTATGATGATTGATGAGTATTATCTCTCATTTCAATTTTCATTATTATTAGATATCACAATTCTTTCTTTGATATTGATAGGATAGTTTGTGAGGCTTGCTTATTAACTGTTAAATCTAGTTTAGCCAAACTAGCCTTTTCTTGTTAAAAAAATCTAAAAAAAAGTATTAATTAAAAAAATTTAAATATAACATTAATTCATCATATTCAAAATAATGAATTCAATTATATATTAATTTTTATCAACAATTTATTTATTACATAAAAATTAATGCTCTTTTGGATTCCCTTGTCTAATTAGATACATATTTTTTAAACATTAATACTTTTTCATTTATATTCCCAAACTCAGACTATAGCCATTAATTGCAGCAAATTAATATCATATTAAAACCCATACTCTTAATTGTCGCAAATTCAACATTTTTTTTTCAAGCATTTAATGCAAAGTTATAATAAGCTTATTTCTCATTTCCATTGTCATTATTATTAGATATCCACAATTCTCTCTCATGTTCAAATGCTTATCTCTTGCAATGAGTAGGTACTTTGCATCATAGGAATTGATCACGTTAAATTAAGATGGTTTATTTTTATTTTTATTTATTTTAATCATCATTTTTTTGAAATTGATAATTAAAAATTATGTTTATTTTGCAATCGTGTATCTTTTAAAATAGAAAATATCAAAATACTAAAAAAAAATTAAATCCCAGTCGTCAACTCCGATGATGCAAAACACCATCTATTTATCAGTAGAGAATTCATTTTCGATAGAGATAGCTTATTAGGCTAGCTTATTAACTATTAAAGCCAGCTTAGACAAACTAACCTTTTCTTTAAAAAATTAAAAGAAAAAAAAATCTAAAAGGGTTAGTAATTAATACCATTAATTCAAAAAAATGTTTAATATCACATTAGTTCATCATATTCAAAATAATAAATTCAATATATATTAATTTTTATCAACAATTTATTTATTACATAATAATTAATACTTTTTTAGATTTCCTTTTCTAGTTAGATATATTTTTTTTAATAATTAATACTTTTTTTATATTTCCAAACTCAATTTATAGACTATAGCTATTAATTGCAGGGAATTAATATTAGATTGAAATTCTAGTTGCCGGAATCCAACATTTTTTCCAAGCATTTAATATGATGTTATGATGATTATCTCTCATTTCAATTGACTTTATTATTATTAACTATCAACAATTTTTTTCTCTCATATGAACAAGATAAAATAACAAGATAGCTTGTCAAGTCAGCTTATTAACTATTAAGGCCAATTTTCAGCAAAAATAAAAAATAAGTATCTCAATGCGGAGACACCTTAAATATTAAAAAAAACAAATATAATATCTAAGAAATATTTTTGTCAACACAAAATACGACATAATACTTTTTTCCCCCAAATATTAAAGTAAAAAAAGCCTGCAATTTGCCTTATGTTGAAAAATATCAGGACACTGGCCACACCCATATTTAAGGCCACAACGGTCTCAGACAGGTGGGCCCCGTAAGTCTTTGATGACCCATTAAGGCTTCCACCTGCCACTTGCTATAAAGTCGTATTCATTCCGAAATCTAATTGTAACCAAAAGTATTCACTCTCGGCCATTTTCACTCTCGGCAAAGTGCAAAATATTAAGATGGCTCTGGGAAGAGGCAGTGCAATTTCAGTTTTACTGCTGTTCTGCTGGATGTTGCTCCACTCTGAGATGGCTCATGCAGCCACCTTCACTGTTGGGGATAGAGGTGGTTGGGCATTTAACACCGATGGATGGCCCAAAGGGAAGAATTTTAAGGCTGGCGATACCCTCGGTTAGTACCTATCCTTCAAGTCATACTCATTATTAAGAACCCATTTCAGGTCCTTGTAATTCTCATTTTGAGAGATATACTGTCCGTTTCAGCATACGGAAATTTTCTTCTACAGTAATTTTTAGCATCGACATTTTTTTTTTGGAAGTGTTTAACTGATACCCCAAAAGCCGTTAGATTTGAGAGAGTGCTAGATAGATCCTTGTATACCCTGCATAAAAATCTTGTACTTTTGATGTGATCTTGCAGTTGCATTTGGAAAGATAGTGAAAAGCTATGATACTAATTGAAATGAACCTTTGGACAGTGATACTCCAAAAATTAGATTTTGAGATTGGGGAGCTTAAGACCCTACATCAAAAAATCTCATACCATATTTTTAATGTAAAACTCAAATCTCATACTTTGCTATTGTGAGGAAATGAAAGGCTCCAATTCTGAAAAAAAATTTTAGACTTTTTGGTAGTACCTACTTATATTATACTTATATGATCATACCCAGTTAGTTTTGATTTATTGATCTTTTATAGACCGGATCTAGTTAATAATTTCACCTCATAACTAGTAATATGAACTTTTCGAAGAGTTATATCCCAAAAGCTAGTTCAAGTTAGAGATCTCAGAATTCACATAAACCCGCATGTCATAATAGAAGTATACATCCGATGAAGCTGGATGGATACCTTGCAATTGGGATCATAGCAGAATCCTAGACCCAGCTAGTATTTCAGTCCCGTGACTATTATATTTTGTTCATATGCAGTGTTCAACTATAGGCCTGGGGCTCACAACGTGGTAGTAGTAAACAAGGCTGGGTACGATAAATGCCAGACTCCGAAAGGTGCCAAAGTTTTCAAGTCGGGGAAGGATCAGATCAAACTAGTCAAGGGACAGAACTACTTCATCTGCAATTTTACTAATCACTGCCAGTCTGGGATGAAGATTGCCGTGAATGCTGTCTGATTTAGCAGAATTTGGTTCCGAGTTATAAGCTTTTCTATGACATATCTTCTTTACTACTTGTTGAGTATTTGCTTAGCAGCTACTAAAATAAAGTGAAAGTCATAGCACCCACTCTAAGTGTGCGTGAAGAAAAAGGTGTGTGTGATGTAATGATGTGTGCTACGTTGTAATGCTGATAATGGATTTAGTAATAGCAGATGCCAATAATGAAAAAGCTTGGTTCACTTTTTAGTGTAATGGAATTGCCTCCCTAATTGATAGCTTTTCATTGTTTAATATATACTTTCAAGTGGTATGCCCTCCTTCAAGCAAATTATTGAGCAAATCTAGGAACATAATGAACTTGGTCATATATATATATATATATATATATACTCTCTCTCCGATCTCATATATATAAGAAACAAATAACTAATTCACAAATATTAAGAAAGTTAGTTGAAAGCAATTAATCTTCTTAATTTTATCTCAAATAAAAATTATTTTTAAAAAATACTACTATTTAATATGTGCACTTTCTTCTTGAAATTAATGACTACCACTACGCATAATTTGAATAACTTATTTAATAAAAGACATAATTGAGATACTGTAATTAATATAGTAGTCTGTTTCTTATATATAAGACTAAATCAAATCTCAAAAAATTCTCTTATACTCTATTCGGTCTTTTTTTATAAGAAAATCTAAAGATATTTTTTTTATTCTAAAATATAAGAAACATGGTATATGTTTTTACTTCATTAAATAATAAATTTTTTTTTTTACCCTTCATTCATTATTATACCCAATATATTTAACAATGCATAACATTTTTTCGTATAAAATGAATATGGATAAAATAAAAAAGAATTATCAAATTTAAATCTAATCAATGAGTTAAATTGATATTAACTGTTCTTCTTAATACTAGTAAAATAATTTTTTGTTTCTAATAAAAAGAACTAAAGATAATATATGAAACCGAAGGGAGTATATATATATTGGCTAGATTTAAGTTGGTTTACAGAAGAAGGGCCCCCCTTGGCCTTTCTTGTCCTCTTCTACCTATTAGTAGCCCTCATATCTGTTTATGAAGAACTCTTAAGGAGCTCTGATATGATCAATCAGGGACTTCAAGAAATTGATCAATCTTACAGACAAGTTATCAGGTTAAGAGATGGAAAAAGGCCTACTTACACAAGCAGCTATTATTTACTTTTGTTTGGCTATGTATGTAAGGTAAAAAATATAAGCCACTGCCTCTTGAAGTAAAACTTGCACATGATTATAGAATGAACTTCAGTTGACGTAACTACTCAGTTATGAATTCTCTCCCATTGACAATGTAGTTAATAATATGAGTGTAAATGAAAGGAGCCATTTTGTGAGTTATTTTGGGTTTGGTGTAAGAATTTAAATTCAAGCCGGTCCATTTATTACGCATGATGAACTCTGGAAGAGATTCATGCTTTGTTTGGTAAGGAGGAAAAGGAAGAAAAGGAAAAGAAATAGAGAAGGGGTTGAAGCTTTTCTTTATTTAGTTTGTATTTTTAGGAAAGAAAAGAAAGGAATGGAGAGGAAGAACATTTGTAGGACCTGTTTTTTATACTATTCCCTTTCTTTCCAAAGTTGGAAAGAAGAGAAAAAAAAAAAAAGAAATGTGAGAAAGAATAAAAAATAAAAATAAAATTGACATGGATAACAAAAATTAAAACAAAAAAATTAGGATCAATATATTTAATCAAATTAATTATAATAAAGTAATGTAACATCTTATATCTATATATATATATATATATTTTTTTTTTTTCCTTCATAAAACTAAATTAATAAAATTAGCATTTTTTTTCAATTTTATCATACTAAATAAAGTAAAAAATAACTTATTTATTTTCTCTTTCTTTTCCTTTCCTTTCTTTTCTCTCCACCACTTCTTTTCCTTTCTTTCTTAATTCTTCTGACCTAACAAAGCATGAACAGACGCCTGTTTGGCATAGTAGCCAACTCCAATTGCTACCATCTAATGCAATGTTTGGTTTAGCGTTTCATTGTCTTAAAATCACATTTTGATAAAAGTATCTTTTTATTGCTTCTGCGTTTGATGAGTGACAAACGCGATTTTCTTCCTTCTCCAACGGCAATCCAAGCATGCACTAAGTTGATTGAAAAGTCCTACTAGTAGTGGAAAAGGACAGAATGCCAAAATGGCTATTTGAAAAGGCCCCTGAAAAAACCCCAAAGAGTAAAAGGCCCGCTTCTTTTCCTTTCTTAATTCTTTTGACCAAACAAAGCATCTGACGCCTGTTTGGCATAGTGGCCAACTCCAATTGCTACCATCTAAGTTAGTTGAAAAGTCCTACTAGTAGTGGAAAAGGACAGAATGCCAAAATGGCTATTTGAAAAGGCCCCTGAAAAAACCCTAAAGTGTAAAAGGCAGAGAGGGAGAGCTAGAGAGCACAGATTAAAGGTAATTCTAGCTGAAGTTAATGTTGAAGAAGAGAGAGATTTCTTAAAGAAATGAGGGAAAGGAACGAGACTAGCTTTTAAATTTCAATAGTGGGTATTGAATATTAGTGGTTTTTCCTTTCTGTATTTTTTTTTTTTTTGGGTAGAAAGAAGGCGCATCGGTATGGTGGGCGCTTTTGTTGTTCTCACGATTTTCAACCTTTGCATTGTCTGCAGAAGTTTCCATGTAATATCTTATTGGAACAAATTTGTAAGTCTGATTTTTAACTATTCGTTAATATCCATAGAAACATGATATATGGAGAAATATTCACATCTTATATATTTACTGAAAAATCTAATAACAAATATATATTAAAAGAAAACCCGAGGCAACGTGCAACTGCCAACTATTAGAAACAAGGTTACGCAAATTTAGCATGCACCTGGTTGCAGACTATGTGGCTTTCTTCGCCATGGTGGTCAAACACTTCCCTACGCCATTTTTTTATTTGGGTTCAAACTTTCCTACGCTTTTTGAATTGCTGCAGAAGAAAATGCAAAATGGGCCGTCTGTTTTTCCAACTCACTGTTCATGGAATTGGAAATTGAATAAAATTTCATTATTGTCTTGATCCAATTTCTCGGAAAACAGGAAGCATCCGACCAACATGGTGTACTGACACCGTTGGTACACAAAACGAACCATGAGATATGTAGAGATTATCTGCATCGCAAATGTCACATGCTACTACCGCCATACAATGATAAACATGGGGCATAGTAGCTTTCCACACCTTTAGTTTGACAGAAAAAAATTTTAGCGCAATTTTTAAATATTTATTATCAAAATTTGTAATAGAATTATGATGAGAAAAAAAATTAGGAGTTAATACGATATCGAGTTCTAAAAACTATTCATGTGTTACATTTCCATTAAAATAAGATAAAAAAATGCATAAAGAATTTTGCCAAGTCTTGCTCTAAACATGAATGTGTGAGAATTGAGAAACTTATAATCTGAGACTATCCAAAAACCCTTCCTGGCTACAGAAATTTACAGCTCTGTTCAAGACGTGTGAAGATGCAAATGAAAGAGTGTTTCCTAACCAAAAGGAAAAAAAGAGGATATCATCAAAGCATATGCATTTATATGAATGACAGGCTGAGCTGTCCTGTCTTAAATCTTGATATATTTATATATTTAATCAAAGAGACAAAGGTATACCCACAAAAGCTAGTAACTCGGACAGACCTCAAGGACTACAACTCCTAATAGAAAAGGATAAAAATTTGCATATTTTAACAGCACCGACCAATCAACAAAACACTAAATGGTAGTTTCATATTGAATCACTAAGTAGTAGGTACATTCACTTATGTAATCGAAAGCACCCTTTCTTTGTGAATTACATAAAAACTAGCCACATTTTCGTTTTGTTCTTTACAATATATCATTATTCTCAATAAATCAGGTTGGTCACAGACTTCAAATGTCCTGACCTTTGTATGTGTGTGTCTTTATATATATATGGGTACATGATGGGGTAGAGGTATGAATCTAGGATCTCTTACTAATAACTAGTTACACCCCTTACCACTAGACTACACCTAGTGGCCCATATCAAAATTTCTTTTTTTTTTTTCCTTTTCCTTTTCTCATCAAGGATCAAGAATCCAATTACAACATACAATAATAAGAAATAAACTTATGCCCTCCATGGTCATGAACTTTTTCTTCCTATCCTATGAATTTTTGTTGATTTTATGCTCCAATGCTCCATTTCAAGTTGACATAATTGGAGTCAAGGATTTGTACCTTCCTTATCCATCTCCAATCTCCAAATAGAACTAAGGATATCCACAATGAGCTATGTTGAAATGCTGTTTCCAATTACAGGACTGCCTTCTTGAACTAACTTTTCAGCTGGATTCGCCATTGCCCAGACAGAAGCATCTCTCAATCCATGTTCGAAGAGCTGGTCAAGAATGTCATCATCTGCTGGCTCAAGTGCCCATTTGAAAAGCTGAAATGATTTAAAGCATAATGCTCATCAACTTACAAAAAGGAAAGATCTTGATTCAAAAACTGTGAGGTTACCTGTCAGGGACTAGCCACATTTTCAGGATTACAGTCTGGACTGATCCCTATCCCATCCAATCCCAATCGACTCACAGGGAAAGCACAAATACGAACCTGTCAAGAGGCAAGAAGGGCTTTGATGAAGTTAAAATGTTGTAACTCGTAAAAACAATGAAACCAAAATGGAAACAGATATGAGAAGCACAACAGCCTGGGTGTGAATTTTTTATCAACAAACTTAACAATCATCCCCTTAAATCAAACATGACTATAGTTCAGCCTGCCATATTCATGATGCAACACCAGAAAACAGTATAGGACTGTAGTTGACTTTAAAGTATTCTTACAGATATAAACTGTGTAACTCTTCTATGTTGAAAACCTTTCCCAAGTTTGTCATTATTATTGGATTAGTAGTAGTGACAAAAATGAGATAAAAAAGGTTTTGATTTGTTGACATTTGCATTGTTACCTCAAGATATTAAAAAATATCAGACTTAAATGTCATTTTCAAGCCTAAAGCAATGGGACAAGCGTAGTGAGTACATCTTCCTCATGCCACCTCCCAGGTCGTGCTTTCACATAGCCTTCAACACTCCTAACATCTTCTATTCTTATATCAATTTATTTTTTAATTCTATGTTTCTCCCAAAACTTTCATCTCTTCTCAGCTGCTTAGGGAAAGTCAGAATCCCTCATCTAGCCACAGAAACCCCCCGCAAAAAAAAAAAGGAGAAAATCATATTTAACACCACAAATTGCTTGGTCAATCAAATCATGGTACTTGGATTTTTTGTTTTCATCCACTGCATGCTATTTAAGCCGAACTTTCCATAACCATAAATTCATCCCTCCCTTTCTAATAATAATGAAAAAAAAAATGAAAGTATAAATAGCAGAGAAAGAAACATGACATAGGTTAATTTTACCCCTGAAAATTGAATTCTAGAATGACTTACCTAAAACAACATTTCCATCCATAAAGTTTAACATTTAATCAACCATTGCCAGATTAGCCAGTTATTATTATTTTTTTTTTATTTTGATAGAAATTATCCAGTTATTTTGAGGCAAACTAATCTCTATAAGATTGTTCGATTGAAAAATTACTCATTCATTGCACCATTTCACACCCTCATCCACCAACATCACACAAAAAGTGGCCACGCGAGCAGTGGATGCAATCATCCCTATACATGCAACCAACATGAAAAAGTTTTTAGCAGTTGGCCTCAATAGAACTTCTCAAAAGACAAAATGCACTCCAAGAAAAGAATCCCCCAGCTTAGATATCACATATAAGTAAAGTAATAAAGTTTTGAAAAGCAGAATTAATTTGATAAGTCTTCACAAATAATGAATCGATCTCAGCTAGTAAATCAACTCATGAAAATATTGTATACCGTTTGTGCAACAGATGTCAGTGGCATAAACAACATCAAACCACCATCAATGCATAGTCGGTTTCTAAACATTGTTGCTGACCTTGGTGCAAGATACCTGCAGTGAGATATAACTTACTGTGAGTTCCCTCAAAGCTTATAATGTGGATGAGAAAATAGCTTGCAAACCAATGTAAAACAGTATATTACTAACAAATCACCCTGGAATAAAGGAGGAAGTAAAAACTGCATTGATAAGATCTTCTCAAGAGTCAAAATGATCCACCAATGAACCCCTAGGTCTCGAAAGAAGCTGTGTCACAGCAACTGCAACAGAAAAAGATATGAAATAAGGTTCATCAAGGCTTAATAAAATCCTAGAAGAAGCACCTCTCCTTTTGTTCTCTGCACAAATGAAGTTTTAAGCATCTATTATTAATAACAACTGTTAATAGAAATTGATGAATGTCAACTGAAGATTTTTAAGAGAAAGAGAGAGATGAAGAGCAGCAAAGGAGGCTCAATATTTCTCTGTCAAATTCAAACAGTGAAGCAATACACTTATAAAGGGGAGAAAAGGGAACAAATCCCCTAATCAAAGCCCAAGAGACAGGAACATGGTAATTCCCTAATCAATACAATTCTGATCATTGAAAGCAACAAAAAAGGAAATAAAATAAAACTAATAAAGGAGTAAATCAGCAATAACAATCATGTGGTAAACCACTGTGATTCACCAACATCAAATATTACCTCGAACTCTCCCATTGGATCTAATATGAGCATCTTCTGGCAGAAACTTGTTAAGAACATCATGGAGAACAGCCTGTGCAGAGAAATATTGAACCACATAAATTATATTTGAACTTTAAAAAAAGATAGCCCACAAGCACACAAACTACTATTGATAGAAACCTTAAAGTAGCTTCACATAATGGACAACAATTTTATTACATTTTCAGAAGCCGCATATAAACACCACACAGGCTCTCATCTCAATTTCGCAAAACTATCAACATTGATTAACAATCATATCTTGTCAATGTCTCCAAGTCAATCTTTCCTTCAGTTTTGCCATATTATGAATTGAAACTTGAGAGTTTAGAACTAAATAACTTCACCTGCTCTTAAATAAACAGGCACACCTGACATGATAGTAAGTTTGGAACATTATTGAACATAAAACCTTAACAAGAAACAATGATCAAACAAGAAGGTTGCCCAAACATTTTAAAGGAAAAAAAAAATCAACATTCAATTACCTGATATAACTCTAGCAAGAACACAATAAATATATGACTTTTTTTTTCTCTTGTTTTCTTGATAGGTGGTTCTGGTTTAATCCAAGGAAAGTAAGGCAATGCTAAAGGCAAAAAGGATTAAAGTTGGCTGAAAATGTAGTACCAACCCTAACTTACAGGTTTTTCTTAGATCTCAGATCTCCAAATTCAAATCCATTGTATTTCACATGTTATTTATCTGTGTCCATGGTTCTTAACCATATACACATTCCACTGATGATTTGTGCTCACGACCAACTGAAAATAGGATATCTATAAAACCTGGACTACTTTAAGGCATAAAAGAGACAGACCTCTGGGTAGCAGAAAATTTATATTACAGAAAGACCATTTATGGGTTGGTGCTCACGGAATTTATCAACAATCATGAGGCAAGTGGCAATAGAGAAATGCAGAAGATCAGAAAAAAATTTCCCTACTGCATAATTCATTAATTGCTAGACAAATGAACTAAGGGAAAAAAGTCAGCACAGATTTTCTGCTCTCAACATCAAATAGCAATGACAAAATACAAATAAGGGTTGCCACAAGAGATAAAACCCTCAAGGGAGAATGAAATAAAGTCATGACTTTCACTTAGGTGGTCTTTTTTAAATGTCATCTAATAAAGAGTAATGATTCCAATGTGATTTATTCAAGCTGGTTCTGAGCTGTATTGTCATTGATATATGTAAGTTTCAATACAAGAAGAGTAAACAGGCATTGGTAACTTACAGATAGCACTGAGAACTGAATAACTAAATATACTTTCAGGGGAAAGGCATACCCCCAGCCAAAATGCAGTCCCCAGTCTCCGACAATCCTCAGCCAATATTTTAGAATCTTTCCAGGCTTCTTCCATACTAGCTCCAGAGGCAATAGCAGCACAGACTATAGCTCCAGCAGAGGAACCAGCTAATGGCGTGGTTTCCTGCATCAACATATAAATTAAATTACAAACACAAGGAAAGGAGTTCAGATATAAAAGTGTACGTTTCCAAATGGCAGAATAAACAAACTAGTGGCAAAAGCATAGCACACAAGGAAAAACCAGAAAACATGAAGTTATGTGACCAGGAACAAGGACGGCACCTTACAAATTATACATTACAGAGCAGAAAAAACCCGCGCACTTCAATATATACAAAAGTGACATCAGACTCCAGATTGCTGGCATCTTAAAATGTTTCATTTATCTTATAAAATCTATAAATGAGCATAGAACCTTGTCGCCACCTTCAGATTCGGAGTTGATAATACCCAAGAACAATAACTCTAACTTGATATATTAAAAAAAGAAAATTACAAACTTGCGCTCAAACACCCAAGAAATCGAAACCAAATATAAGACTTCACCTTTATGTAACCTTTCTCGATGAGAAATTGAGCAACCCCGAGATGGTAAGGGAACAGAAGTCCAGCAGCAGAGAAGCTAAAGCCAGGACTCGTGACCAGGCGCCTGTTGTGCTCGACTTCGACGTCTTTAACCCTCTGTTCCCACGCGACATCTGGCTCAATTTCGTCTTCCATCACGGCCTCGATTCCCTCCTCGTCAAGTTTCCCTTTCTCTGTTGAATTCTCAAACATCGCCACAGAGCCCGAATCGCCGACGGGCTTCTGCGCCGGCTCATAACCAGCCGCGACGCCAGGCCCAAGAAAAGCTCGCCGGTGGCTTCAGCAAAGGATTTTTTTCTCGGAAGAAGAAGTAGTAGTAGTACTAGTAGAGGGTTCGATCTTACGCGGGGATGAAGAATTGGCAAAGAAGGTTAGTGTTCTGGCGCGCAGAGGGAGGGTGTGGCGATGGAGGACAAAGGAATTGAGATTAGGGTTTGCAGAAGGGAAGTGAAGGGTGGGGGACAGGAGGGAAGAGAGAGAAGAAGCCATGAACTAAGCAGCAAAGCCTCTGCTTGGCCGTTGGTTGCTGAGAAATGCTATTTTACCATTTTGTCTGGACGAATAAAATGGCAGTGTCAATTTGGCCTTTTGTACCAATCTTCATTCTCTTTTAGCGAAAATTTTGTATAATGTTTATTTTGTTTTTATAATTATTATTTAATATTATTTATTAATTATTATCTAATTATTTAAAATGAAAATATTAAAATTATTTTTTATTTTTAAAATTATTTTTTATTTTTATACTTAATTAGTATCAAACAGGCTAATTAGTTGGCCAAAATAAAAATCACGTTTGTAATTAATTAATGAAAAAAACAAGAACTGAAATCTTGGGATCAGCATTTGTTGGATAACTGAATGGACAAAAATATTTATGCTATTAACATTAGCTTGTTGAATTTTTTTATAGCTTTACTTGCAAAATGAAAAAAAAAATTAAACTTTATAACTTATCACTAATTTATTTTATTATTTTTAAAAATTAAAAAAATAATTTGGCATTTGGTCTGTCACGCTCTCGTGAAAGGAGGAGTGATCAGCACTGAATAAGGAGTTCGGATTGTCTCCAATTAAAGCAAGAAAATGACGCTATCATTTCGAATGAATCTTGGCCGTCCAAATCATCCATGGTCTGAAAGTTAGTCACGCGTCCTCTAATCTCAAATGCAAACTAAAAATCAATGTTGTCCATAGAATGAAGCACGAAGATCGTGCCACGTCTTCGTAAATACTATGCCTGAATTGTTGAACCATATCCAAGCTGAGAAAGGCGGGGAGTCCCCCCATTTTTGCAGCCTGACATGTCTTCGCCGAGTAACAATGTTGCAGACCTTTCCTTCGTCATCTTCATTTGTAACTATCACAATTAGAATCAAATTAGCAAAAAAGACATGCCTGTATTATTGCGAGAATAATTCAGTATACAAGTAACAAGATTGCACATGAACACAAGAAATGTAGCTAGTAATTTCGAGTCCTGTCTCTTTCAATCCAAATGCATTTTCTCACCATCTTCAATTCTACGAGAACTACTAGATTCTGGAGCAGCAATTTTCTGAACTGGCCATTTCACTGAAGGCAAAAACAAAGATGACAGCTCCTCGTACTACTCGGACCTATTCTTCATTTCCCATCGATGACACAAAATAGGAGCTAAAACTGCTCTCGTAACCTTTGTCTTCTATTAGATTAGCAAAAGTCTCAATCTTACCCCCATTTCTTTTTTCTTTTTCTTCTTTGCAAGCTTGCTTCTTTCTTCTTAATGAAACCCTAAACCCTTCATTTTTGAAACTTTTCTTTTTCTTCTTTACAAGCTTGCTTCTTTCTTCTTAATGAAACCCTTCATTTTTGAAACTTTACTTTCGTCGTCTTCTTAGAGTCTTTTATTGTCATGTCATTATTATACTCAATGCTCCTCAAATAGAAGCCTCTTAAGACTTCAATCACCCAAAAACCCAAATTGAAAAATGAGTTTTGATTGTTGTTGGATGTTTTGTGCCTCAATAATGGGACACAACTAGTAGAGAACCGCCTCCTAAGACTTCAATCACCCAAAAACCCAAATTGAAAAATGAATTTTGATTGTTGTTGGATGTTTTGTGCCTCAATAATGGGACACAACTAGTAGAGAACCACCTGGTCAATTTTACTTTGCATATAATGTAACTTTTGCTAGTTTTTGCCATTCACAAAGAACGTAGAGTAGAGCAGAACTTGGATGAGATTCATGCCTTTCTAAGCATGGATATGGTTCAACAATTTAGGGTAGCATTTACGAAGATGTGGCACGCTATGGACGGCAGTGATTTAGTTTGCATTTGAGATTAGAGGACGCGTGGCTGGTTTAGACCGTGGATAATTAAAACGTTCAAGATTCACCGGAAATGACAGTGTCATTTCCCCTTTCTAACTGAAGACAATCTGGACCCCCAAATAAGAGGCCATTCACAATCTTGTAAATTTACAAGCTGAAACATATATTTATACATATGCAAAATATTCATAATACTCCCATTTGTACAGGATAACTTCGCCCCATTTAAACCCCAAAATCAGTTTATCATTTAAAAAAAAAGTTAAAATTTAGTAAGGAAAAAAAAAGAAAAAGAAGCAAAAAATTTTTAGAAAATATTAATTATGTTATTTTAATTATTATTTAATAGCATTTATTTTTTATAAAATTTTTAAAATAGAAACATGATAATTATTTTTCATTTATAAAATTACTTTTTTAACTTTCATTTTTGTTTTTAATTTTCTATGTGCTTCAATTTTCCTTCTTTTATGGTAGGACTATTCATTAGCAAGCCCATGCCAAACATTTAATATGCTCGATACCTATTTGATTAAGACATCAAACTTATTTTTATACCTGTGACCCTACCCAGCCTAAAAAAGCCAAGTTTTATATTAGATAGAGCGGGTTAAGATCGCCCGAGCTTTTTTTTTTTTATGAACTAATACTTGCAATATAAAAATATTTTTTTATAAATTTATAGACATATATTTCAAAATAATAAGTTTCTAGAACCCTCACGTTTTTATCAATAAAATAATTTCAATAAAAAAATCTAATATTATCAAGCAAAATATAAACTATATTAGCATAATTAACCTTAGGTAAATATGTATATTTTCATTATTAAAAAAAAAAGGTCAATGAATATGCATATCAATGATGAAAACAATTAAGAAAGCATGAAGGATTTAGGTAAATAATAAAAGCTTTAACATGCAGAAAGAGTCAAACGAAATAAGAATAAAAAAATGAAGTATAAGATCACGAGATATTAATAACTAACCAAAAAAAGAAAACTATTGGGATAGACTAGGCAAAACCTGTTTTCGCCCGTAACCTGATTCAACTAGATATAATTTTGTTTAAAATTTTACTTATTTATATTTTTTGTCTAGTTTGGCCTAGCCAGATTAAAGCAGGTGCGTTGGACCTAACAAACTAATGATCACCCGAATTCTATAGTCCTCTGTTTCTTTTTTTTTTTTTTTTTTAATGTCTAAGATAGAGAAGGGAGGTAGAGGGAAAGAAAATGAGATCTGAAGATGAGTTTCTCTTTGTCGAAGGTATGGATTACAATTATATACGGAAGTAAGGTGTGAAAGATCCTGTTACAATGAAAAGTGTACCACCTGGTGCAAAAACCACGGGAGAGGAACTGTTCCGAGGCAACATTGTGATGAATGGATACTTGGATTTTGGGAGTGAAGCATCTTGACGAGGACATAAAATTAGTAGGTTATTTGATGCCTAGAATTGTTGGTATAGAAATTTAAAAAAATGAAAATAATTCTCATATTCTTATTTAAAAATAATAAATATTATTAAGTAATGATAATAAAAATATAATAAATATTACATAAATTATAAGTTCTCATTTTTTGTACATTCCCCCCTTTTGAATTTTCGTTTCTATTTCTGTTTCCTGCACTGGACCAAACGATCCCTCAAGGATTGCTCAAAGGATATGGTAATCTCTGGAGACAAAACATAAGCTCAATAGAATTGGAAGGTGAGATTTTCGCTCATCAGTTTTTGATGAAGCTGTTGTAGGGAGGCCTGATGACAGCTTTTTGAGATTGTTGCTATATTGTCAAAAAATATTAGCTAAAGTATTCAACGGTAAAAACTATTTTCAACATACCTAATCTTCCTTTTTTATCTCTTTGTTACTTTTAATAAACGTATTACTTTTTTATAAAAAATTAATATGATTTAATTTTGTCTATTTCAATTTGAGTTGAAAAAAATTGATATCCATATGTTAAAAAAGAGGGAATACTAGCATATTTTAATGGGAAAAATAGGACCTAGAGAGTAGAGACAAGTTTGTGCAATATTGTGTGTTTGGGAGTATTTTATTTTTTTGAATTACAGCTTAAAATAAAAAAATAGATATAATTTTTAAGTATTTGTTATCAAAATAAAGATTAATAAATAGTGAGTTAAAAACTTTCAAGAATTGAATTATGTATTTATAAAATTCAAAAACTAAATAGTTAAGGTGTAAATTTTTTGAAGACTAAATTCTATATTTCTAAGATTTAAAAACTAAATAGCTATGAGAAATATTTTTTTAAAAACAAAAACTGCATTTCTTCTCAATTTTTTTATAGCCCATCGTCTTAATCTAATAAATATAAGTTACATTTTTATATTAAACAGTAAATATATATATATATATATTTAATATTTATACTAATTAATACATATTTTAATTAATATTATATGTATTTATTAAACTCAACATTAATATACATACATATATATATAATTTTATTTAAAAAATTTATGCCACCTACCAATTATTCTATCCAATGGATGGGGAGCACTAAATGTCGACTCATGAATGGTACATGCTCATGCGCTAAGATGTCCATTCCTGTAACATCTTGAGAGCTTTTTAAATTTCTTTACATTTACAATACAGAAAATGTAATTAATAGCTTTATAATTAATCTCATACCTCTTTTTATTCTCATTATTCCATTCACTTCATGCTTTCTAGACTGGTTTGTCATTAACTTTCTTCACATGAGCGTATGGCCCATTTTCAATTACATCCCACACTTGTAAATTAGTTGATTCAATGAAAATCTTCATTTTAATATTCTAATTCGATAATTCATTCCAACAAAGTATAGTAGTCTATCGATTGAGTTGCCTTCAATGCTAAGAAACTTATTCATCTTTTAGATAAGATCTTTTCTCCCAGAGGTTAGTCCTGCAAGAAAGAGACCAAAGCTCTAATATTAATTGTTAGTCTAAAATTTTAAAACTTATTTCGCCTTCTTTTATAATTTAAGATTCTTTTAAGCATGATCAGGTTTCAAACAAACATGATACTATTCCATAAGATAAAAAATTTAAATATAAAGTAAATAAGATTTAAACATAAAAGAACCTCACAACTAATTTATCCTAGTTTGAACCAACATATCTTATGTATAGTCCCTAGACATACAATAAGGAATTTTTATTAATCGTGAATAATTACTAAGGATACAAGTAATTTTACGAATATAGGCACAATACCCTTGTTTTTACAACCTCTTTAAAGTAATCTAATAGAGCTTAACTCACAGTTTTTACACTTTTTAAGAATCCTAAAAAAATTTCTCTAAGGTTTTTCTTTAAGATATCTCTAAACTTACCGTGAAGTTTTTTTAAGACACCTAGAAACTCAATATAAAAGAAGAGACAACTTTAAGCTCACAAAACCTCATAGAATTCTCTCAAAATACAAAGACAAACTCACATAGAGAAACTACACATTAAAGCTGTGACGACCCTAATTTCTTATCATACTAATTAAGGTTAAACACGTGATTAATCATCATAGGACATGAAAATGTGGACAAATTTAAACCTTAATGTGATTAGAGTCATCAATCATACAATTATATACACCTATGTTCATAAGGGAATTAAACATCCATTTATAAGCCTTAGATTCCATTACTCATCAATTATAACTTATCCTAATGACTCTAGATCATCTCTTATGGTTAACATATGGAAAACCAAGGTTTTCTAGTTAATATAAGTGTTTCAGTATATTAGCCACGGCCAAATTACCATTCGCCGCAGCCAATTCCTTTCTGTTTTACCCCTTTCTTCTTCACTAGTTTCGCCGCGGCCAAACTATATGGCGCCGCGGCGAAGAAGCCTCCTGGAGCTTCCTCGCTCGCCTCTCGATATTGGCCGCGGCCAATTGCACCTTCCGCCATGGCCAATTCCTCTCTAGAATGCCGGGGACATTTTCTCAAAAGTTCGCCGCGGCCAATTCCCTAATTCGCCGCGACGAATTCCCCTCTGGACGACTCCCAGTTTGACCTCTCAAATTTCGCCGCGGCTAATTCCTCTCTGGAACTCTCCCTGGGCAACTTCGCCACTATTGGCCGCGGCCAACCATATTTTAGCCGCGGCTAAACTCCTCCTGATCCTATAACTCCGAATTTCTTGCCTCCTACTCTCCCCTCTGTAACACCCCGAAATTAATTAAGGTGTTAATTATGGATTAAGATTAATTAAGGATAATTAATATGGCATAATTGGGCAAGTTAGTGAATAGGTATTCTAGAGAGATAAATTGTTAATATGGGTTGAGAGTTTATTTAGGATGGAGATTTTACATCTAAGCCCAAATTAATTAAATCATGATAAGAGGTTAATGGAGGCCCAATAAATTAGAGGTAAACCCAAACTAATTTAATGAGATAGAGGCCCAAGATTTATCTTGTATAGGCTCAATTAAGTGGCCCAATTACCCTTGTGCAGACCCAAGCCCTTGAGCCCTTCAAATTAGGCCCAAAACCTATTAAACTTCAGCAACCCAATAAGTGAAAACTGGCCCAACAGAATTATGCAGCCCAACACTTAAAAAAACTGGCCCAATAAGCAAAATCTGAAACCCAATTGGGTTTGGACTTGGAGCAACCCATGACCCAGCCTTTTGACCCAACTTAAACCCATCTAAACCCTAATGCTTCAGCCACACTTTCATTTTTCTGAAACTCAAGAGGCAAATTCGGAGGTTGAGAAGGAGGCTAGGGTTTGGGGCAAAGATTCTGCATTTCCACACACTTAGAGCAAGATTTGGCCAAGGTAATAGTTATAGAACTTAACCCCCTCATCTTTCTCTTTAATTTGGTCCAATTAGTTTTTCATTTGGAGAGATTTCATTATACCCAAAATCTGAAAAGTGAGTGTTTGGAGGTTTTCTTGGTGAAATTCGTAGGTTGAGGTTGGGGTTAGTATTAGGAGACTTTAAACCCCCCATGTTGATGCTTTCTTTTATGGTTTGAGACCCCCATAGCTTATTTGTATTATGGGCATTAATTTTGTACGAATTTGCTTAGGATTTTGGGTGACACATTGAAAATTCTGGTGGGAGATACTTGAATCCGAATTTGGGATCTGTGGTGGCTGTTGCAATTGTCTGCAAGTGAGGTAACCGGGGTTTAATTAATTCCATGCATGTATCTAATTTAATTTCATATTTGCTATATATGAATGATTTGAAATGTTGAATGAATTGGTTGGCTATCTATTGTATTATGATTGGACCTTGTGAGTCCATGGTGGAGCTGTGGTGCGGCTGCCACCCGTGCATGTGCCACGATTGGGCACCGGGTATGATCAACCCCAGATGCACTGAGCCCTGGTTGTGCTCAATGGGGAGTAGGTGCCGTGGACGGGCCTCTCCCAGTGTTAATGGCCTTTAACATGTTAAATATATGATTGCTAGTATGGGATAGTAATCATGATAGCCTAATTGTTTCATTTGCTGAAATGACTGATATGATTCTGATATGGATTTTGATTTATGCATTTATGTTGATTAAACTGGATTATATGATGGAATTGCTTTGGTTACTGAGATTCATATCTCACCCCGTGTTGTGGGATTAATATTTCAGGTGAAAGTTCCTCGGGTAAGGATAAGGGTAAGCAAGTGGATGAGAATCCATGAGTTCCCACCTATGGGGAGATGGCTACACTTAGGCTGACTTAGCTAGTACAGACGCTAATTTTATATTCCTTAATGTATAGCATCATCATGTATCTGTATTGCCAAGTGTAGGCTTGAACATTTGATTTATTGAGGATGTATGAACTGAGGGGTTAGACCTCATCTTAATTTGGTAGTTGTTGTATGGACTCATGATTTCTGTTGTAATTGGTGCTGACATGTAATATTGCTTATCAATGGAAATGTAACCCTTGAGACATTGATATGAGCCCCTAATATATGGAACCCCCATTTATTTTGTATTAAAGGATAGCTGCTGGTAGTTCATGTATATTTTGTTGTTGATACTTTATGAACTTGCTGATGGAAGGTAATTAGAGGAAAGAAACGGGCATATAGGTTTTGAGTTGGTAATGGAAGTATAACTAAGTAAATAAGGTAGATAAATGCCATTAGAGCTATATAAGATGAGGGGAAGTGACCTTAGAGTGTCCCTAAGAAGAGGAATGGAGTGTAGGGGGCGAAATAGAGGGAAAATAGCTACAGGAGGGAGTCACGCCGCGGCCAAGAAGGCTTCGCCGCGGCCTAGGGAGTGACAGTGGCGAGGGACGCCGCGGCTTGAGAAATCTCACCGCGGCGCGGAGTGAAAATAATCGCCCAGGAGGTGACAGAACGTAACCTCGCCGCGGCGCAAGAAGTCCCGCCGCGGCGCGAGTCGAGGAAATTAATTAGGGAGGTTACAGTAGCAAAACTCGCCGCGGCGCCACATAGGTTGGCCGCGGCGCAGGTCCAACTCGCCGCGGAGAAAATTCCAGAGAGTAACTGGGCCGCGGCGGGAGAGTTCTAGGCCGCGGCGCAAGTTTAAAAATGTGGTTTTTGAGCTCCAGAACCTAACTTAGCCGCGGCAGGAAAGTTCCAAGTCGCGGCGCAAGTCCCCAAACTCCTATATTTGACCTAGAAACCCTAATTTTAGTAAGGCTAATGTTAGGGAATGGTATGAGTACATTGGTGGGATGTTTTTGTGAGTTGAAATTGATCAATGGATGAATCATAAACCTTTAATGATGGTATAAACCTTTCTTATGTATGATCCCGTTATGGTTGTTAGTTGATGATCCTAGTAGTATCAAGGTTTAAATTTCCCCTATATTTTCATAATATAATTAATTGCGATGACTCCAAACCTTGATCATTATCTATTAATTGTGTATTTAGCTGTAATCACTGATATTAGAATCTAGGGTCGTTTCACCCTCTCCTTCCATTAACACCCTAAGGCCCCTTTACCTTTATTATGGGGCTCACTACCCTTCATTAGCCTAATTTCTCCAGCTAATCTATCCTTATTAGTTCAAGACCCAAGGGTCAATTCCCTTTCTCTAATTATCCCATGACAGCAAGTCCATATATCAGCAAGTTTGTAAAATAACAATAACATGAGTTCATAGTAATATATATCAAGATTTCATTTCTAATAATAAGCTATTTCAGACTTCAACAAGGCTCATAGCAAATATCATAAATCCATTCATCAATTACCAATTTACAATAAAGCCTACTCTGCAATAAGTACTCGGTATATTATCAAAATACAAATTCCTACACTTGGCAATACAGATACATGATGATGCTATTCAATACTTAACAAAAATTAGCATCCACCCTATTCTACTCAGACCAAGTGTAGCTTCCCCACACTGGGCCTCAACTCATGGATGTTCATCCACTTGCTTACTCTTATCCTTACCCGAAGAACTTTCACCTGAAATTGTAATCCCATAACACGGGGTGAGATATGAATCTCAGTAACCAAGATAATTCCATCATATAATCCAGTTTAATTAACATATATGCATGAATCAAAATCAATATCAGAATCATATCAGTCATCTCAGCAAATGAAACAATTAGGCTATCATGATTACTATCCCATACTAGCAATCATATATTTAAACATGTTAAAGGCCATTAACACCGGGAGAGGCCCGTCCACGGCACCCACTCCCCATTGAGCACAACCAGGGCTCAGTGCATCGGGGTTTGATCATAACCCGGTGCCCGATCGTGGCACATGCACGGGTGGCAGCCGCACCACAGCTCCACCATGGACTCACAAGGTCCAATCATCATACAACAGATAGCCAACCAATTCATTCAGCAATTTCAAATCATTCATATACAGCAAATATGAAATTAACATAGATACATGCATAGAATTAACGTAAACCCCGGTTACCTCACTTGCAGACAATTGCAACAGCCACCACAGATACAATATCTCCCTATAACCAGAACATCAGATGATTATTACTCTAATTCATCATTAGCAGTTGTAATAAGTACTTAAGAGATTTAAATGCTAATAACTACCTAAAGAACACTTACCCAGCCACCACAAATCCTAAATTCAGATTTTAGTGTCCTCTACCACAAATCTCAATATTCCACCCTAAAATCCTAAGCAAATTCGTACAAAATTAATACCCATAATATAAATCAGCTATGGCGGTCTCAAATTAACAAGGAAAGCATCAAAATGAGGGGTTTAAACTCATCTAACACCAGCCCCAACCTCAACATACGAATTTCTCTAAGAAAATCCCCAAACACCCACATTTCAGATTTTGGGTAGGATGAAAATTCTCCAAATGAAAAAATAATCGGACCAAATTAAAGAGAAAGATGAGGGAATTAAGTTGTATAACTATTACCTTGGCCAAATCTTGCTCTAAGTGTGTGAAAATGCAAAATTTTTGCCCCAAACCCTAGTCTCCTTCTCCACCTCCGAATTTCACTTTGTGTTTCAGCAAATGGGGGGAAAGTGGCTGAAGCATTAGGGTTTAGATGGGTTTAAGTTGGGTCAAAAGGCTGGGTCATGGGTTGCTCCAAGTCCAAATCCAATTGGGTTTCAGATTTTGCTTATTGGGCCAGTTTTCACTTGTTGGGCTGCAGAATTCTTTTGGGCCAGTTTTCACACATTGGGTTGCTGAAGTTTAATGGGTTTTTGGCCTAATTTGAAGGGCTCAAGGGCTTGGGTCTGCACAAGGGTAATTGAGTCTCCATTAGCCTCTTATCATGATTCATTAATTTGGGCCTGGATGTAAATCTCTATCCTTAATGATTCTCAAACTCATGCTAATAATTTATCTCTTTAAAAATCCCCATTCATTTAACTTGCCTAATCATCCCATATTAATTATCCTTAATTAATCTAAATCTATGATTAACACCTTAATTAATCTCGGGGTGTTACAAAAGCACAGAGACTATAACTTCATAGCAACATAATCAACATTCAATTCTCTCTTCTTAATTTGTTTACCAAAAGGTTTCAATATATACTTCAACTTTTAGCATATGACCAGTGGAACATTAGATTCCTTAAATTGCACAAATATGTTCATCAAATAGGAATATGTGTTCTTCAAACCTTGTGATCAATTGGCAATTAGAACAATAGCAATATTCCATGTTTAGTAGGTTTCTAAACATAAATTGTTGACTCCATATCTTCTAGAAGCAAAAAGGCCCTTAAATGAATCTTTAATACATTTCTATTTCTCTTCCTTAAACAACTTGTTTCCTTTTTTGCTTTTATGAAATTGTAGACTTTCCATTTTTGTTCCTAAATAGAAATTTTCCATTAGTAACTTGAATAATCAAATTATTATAAGGTCAATGAAAAATGTATTAGTATTAATAACTTAACCTAATATTTGAAAAATTTCCATACAAATATTTTCATTAAAGCACAAGTTATATTATTTCAAAAACTTTCCATATATGGTTCATAATAATTTTTTTCATAAGAGTGTATTCAAAAACTTTCCATATATGATTATTTCAACAATTATGTAAAATTTAAATAAAAACTTTTCGTAAAGTATATTCAGCATAATTATCATACTTGAAATCTTACCATAATTAAGATATTCAATAAAGTGTAATCTTAGTTAATTACTATTAGGCCAACTAAACATTTTGATCCAATGACTAACTCCATTTTCCAAAATACATAATTGAACATATTTAGTCATAATTCAAAACGTAAAAGGCCTGAAGCCTTTGATTCAACAAATATATTAATCCTATGGCCATTGTGTGATTTTGTTTTTTGAACATTTGTTTTAGCCTGTTAAGACTTTAATTGAATAGTAGCCAAAATTTGATAAAGGTGGACTAGGTTGAAGGCATGATCAATTTTGGCAAATGGGCTGCTTATATCATTTACATTTATGTATACTAGGGTGAGCCCATGCACAATTATACAAAGACTTGTGCACATTTGAAAAAGATTTTTTTTTTAAAAAAAAAAGCAAAATCAATATAGTCCTGAAAAGAAATGCACTTTTCATGAATTATCAAGTGTATATATATATAAAGGGGCTATATGATGACAAAGGATAGTTACTAACCCAAATAAAATTCCCTTTTGAAATAGATTTTCATTTGAAGAAGTATGCTCATTTCTTGCATTATAAAAGGTAATACCTAGAGAGAACAAAGAAGAAATATTTATAATCATTAACTACATATACAAAAGAAGGATAAGATAATAGTATAAAACTAATTTTGAAGATGTTATACTTTGCTTGTGGCAATTTAGAGGATTAGATGTCTACGATGTGGAGTCAAGGAGACCATTAGTCAAAGCGATATACAATATGTAAGTTTATTTGATTATGTATACTTATATAATTGCATGATCCAAGAATAATAAATGGAGACAATAATACAATACCTTCAGCCATGTTATCTAACTTTTGTGCAAAAACCCTTTCAGTTGATTGGGCTATGAGGATCTACAAAATAAAACACTATAATATAATAGAAAAAACTTATCTACAAAAGTAGTTTCCTAGCAGGTATAATTTTTTGGAGTGATGGTCTTTTAATAGGGAAGAAACACTTTTTGCCAAGAACCTTTTTATATTTCAATTGGCTTAAGTTATCTTTTTTCCATTAAGAGAGGTCTATTAATATAACAACTTAATATCCCTAGCTAACATATTAAACTTATCTATCAAAACTAACTTTTAAAATAAGGATCACTAATATGAATATATTTTAAATTTCAATTATATTAGGATATACGATATCTTAATTTAACTTTATTTAAAATATCACAATATCAATAAGATATGGAATATCCTAGTTTAACTTAATTAGGATATTCTAATTAATTAATTAAATTTAAAATAATATCATAATATTCTCCAACTTAGTTCGAATATGATGTGATAGGTAGCACATTTATTAGTAAAATAAATTCATATTACAAGAATCATTATAGTAAGTCCTTTTAAATGAATAAGTATTATATTCCATGTATTATTTATAATATGTCTTTAGCTCTATAGGATATTAAACTTTTTATGAATAAATGTTAAATATTTAATTAGGTTCTAAGTCAAATATTTGTTAATCTCACAAAATATATATACCCAAAAGAGAGATAACAAACTATAATTTGAATTTCATCACTTTATGTACCTTAATTAAACCAAATATGGTATAAGACCTATTCGAAAGACATAATCCTTAAATCCCTTTACATGTATGCTATCAACTCAAGTATTTGCATTCTTTATTTGTTCTATGATGTGTTCATAATACCCCTATAATGGACTCAAAATAAATCCACAATTTGAAGTCAAGTAATAAAACTTTTCAATCAAATTCTCATGTGAACTTGTCTAAAAAGAGGATATAAATTTAGCTTTTCATGATGGAAGTAGCAATCAATGACTACTTAGCATTCTTGCACTATTTCATAATATGGCTCATTTAGTAAGCATGAAGATATGCGATAATGTTGACCTTTTTAAGAGTCAAAACATCTTACAAAGTCTGAATTTTTATGACCAACATCTTTCAAATTGTTAGTTCTAACTTAATGTACCTTAAATGTATTTCATAACAATCTGTGGAGCCTTTTTAATGATCTAAGGATGGTTTTCGTATCTATCTAACGTTCCTTTAGCAAAAAAACTAGGTTCAACCTTGTGCACAACTATACAAGCATCAAGCTTTTAGCTACTAAAATAGAAGGACCATTCTTTATCCTCTTTCAAGATCATATTCAAGACATAAAAAGAAACTAAATTTGTTTATTTTCACAATAGGCATTATATTTAGTAAACAACCTTTTATTAAAAACTGTTCAAGTACTTAATTAATATCAATATCCTATGATAATCCCAAAATACCTTGATTTTTTTTTCTATATAGACCTTCATAGGATACCTTACTTATATCTTTCATGTGGCAACCCCTAAATCAGTAGATATAAGCAATTTGTCCAACATATGTAACTAAGTCGATGACTTCACTTCCACTGGCCTTGTGGTATATATATTAATTCATAGTGTTTTCAACAAAATGGAGAAATGTGATCACATCATGGGATTTTAGGTACCTTTATCTACAGATTGAATGAACTTCTTAACCTTCAATAATAGATTCTCCTTAACATTCAATGAATCTCTTAGGTTATTTCTTATATACCTCTTCCTCAAGATTACAATTGTGAAAGGCTATTTTTCACATTCGCTTGCTATTATTCCAAGCCAAAATGGGTAACTAAAGTCATCAAGATGCATAAAAAATCCTTCTTTAACATTGGAGAAATGTCTTTCTATATTTGATTCCTTCATTATGTGTGAAAAACCTTAGCAAACAATCTAGTATTGTAGTACTCTACATTGCCTAGTAAATCTCTATTGGTCTCAAAGAGTTATTTATAGCCAATTGCCTTAACCCCACTAAGCAACTCTACAAGTTTCCAAACATTATTGTTCACCATGAATTTTATCTCATCTATCATGTCACCATGTCATAATTTGGAATTTCTACCATTGTTTGCATGTGAAAACTTTATAAGATTATTCTTAATATTTATGTCCTCGTCAAATTTC
The DNA here is from genome assembly GCA_032878935.1 of Erythrophleum fordii. Classification (NCBI taxonomy): domain Eukaryota; kingdom Viridiplantae; phylum Streptophyta; class Magnoliopsida; order Fabales; family Fabaceae; genus Erythrophleum; species Erythrophleum fordii. The sequence continues at coordinate 24,381,656 of JAVQMF010000046.1, forward strand.
ATAAGGCATATTATGTAATTATTAGGAATTGCCAATTTCTTAACTCTGATTGATCTTCTCAATTCAACTTATTGTTAAGGTTGAAGTTGCTTAATAAAAGTATCCTCTATCATTATTTCAAGGTGCGTTTAGTTCATTATGAAGTGCTTTTATTAGAAATTGATTGGATCAACTAGATGTTGATACTCCTAATTTTCAATATGACTAATTAAGATTTCTAGAGCTTGATTATGTTTTACATTCACTCTAACTATATGAGTGTTATGTAAAACCAGTGTTTTACCATAACTAGTAAAAGTTGTTTTCTTAATATGATCATTTTTAATGATTATTTCTTGATATTGATCACTCCCACTAATTATGACATTTTTAAGAAACTTGGTATTTTTAGATTGTACATATCTTACTTAATGTAAAAGATAATAGAACTTATATCCCTTGGATTTCTATGCATAGCTAACAAAATATGTAGTGATAGTTTTATGATCTAATTTCCTTTCATATAAGTCTCATATACACTCTTACTTGGGCAAAACGATTCATATGCATAATTCAAATTGAATTTCTAACCTTTCTAGATTCAAAAAGGTGTTTTGGCCTTTGTCTATTTAGAGTGCCTATCCATCATATATATACCTATCAAAATATTCATTTCCTCTATCTCACCTCATTGTATTATCATTTGCTAGATTATTTTTTTTTTACTTTTGTTTTATACACTTTAAATATCAATTGCCTCACCAAGCAAGTAGATGTACATATAACATGAGAAGTTACTAATTAAGGGAATGAAATATTTCTAACAATTAGAACATTAATTAAGACAATAGAAATTAGTGTGTATAATCTCTAACAATTCAAAAAAAATTTTAATTCTTCTAAGTAGCATGTTAGTCTACATACCCTTTAACATAATCTACTATTAAAATCAATAAAGTTTAAGAATTTAAGAATCCCATCCTTTATAAACTTTTTTATTCTCTCATTAAAGTCATATCTTAATCTTCTATGCCACTAGTTAGAAGATTTCTAACTTATAAGTTAGAACTAAATGAGATTTATCACATTAAAGACAAGAGTATATCTTTTCTTCTCTCGTCAGGCCATTCTTTTAAGTAATCATTCCTCTATATGCTTTTCCTTTATAGCATCTCTTCTTGAAACTAATAACTAAATGAACCTCTTGTAGAATCTCACCTCCTTCTAAAATGAGCTTAATACTTTCTTGTACACAAATGTCCAATAAGACATATATTGTCTATTTTTCCTTATGTGTGTTTATAAGAAATCCATAATGGCTTATATTAATGAGGTAACTAATTGAGGATTGTTTGCACCAAGAATAAAAGGGAAATCTCCATCTCAAGAGACTTAAACTATTAAATTATGTCTTACATTTGTATTAAAGCACATCTTTGATGCTAGTTTACTTTATTGAGAACTAACTTACCGTTAGTATAATAGCTAGTAACTTATCTAATGGCTTTTAAATTTCATTTATGACCTATAAATAGTCCTTGACTTTCTCACATTCAGGTATGAACCCAACATAGCTAGCCGTTAAATGAGATTTCATAAACATTATACTGACATGATCAAATCGCTCCCAACGCTTACACAATGAAATCATAACTTCTATGCCAGTATTAGTGGGTACAGGAGCTCTTCTTATTGTAGAACATAGTCAACGTCACCTTCAATGAAAAAGGATTATCTCTTTTTAAAACTTTATAATTTTTCATAATTAAAATGATTTTTTACCAATTTCAGTAATTAGAAAAGATGATAATGATGTAAGTTTAGGATTAAACTTCAATCATCTTACACTACCATTATATGAGGCAATTAATCGTCACATTTCATAAATATATGTTCACCAATACAAGGCATACTAAACACAAAATATCGCATCACTAGAATCCCCTTATAGGCAAAGACATTAACATAGTATATTGTGATGACCTTAACTTCTAATCATAGTAATTAGGCTTAAACATACGATTAATAATCATAATTCAAGGTCTCGCATTGTTTAAATTAATTAATTTAGGAAAATATGAGGAAATCTAAACCTTAATGTTATTAGAGTTATTAATCAATTATGTACAAGCATTCATGTACATAAAAGAAACCAATCCCTAATTAAGAGTCTTTAAAGCTATTGCCCATTAATTTTCAACTCTCAAAAATTTCCTACCAGTGTTTCCAAGTCATCCCTTGATGTTATTATAAGAAAACTAATGTTTCTAGGTTATTATGAGAAATTGAGTGCCTTAGTCGTAAGTAAATACCTTTCACCCCACAACTAACTCCACATGTAGCCACAGCCAATTACTCTCTGCTTCCTTTCTAGGGCAGCTTTGCCACTTTTGGCTGCGGCTAATTCCGTTTTGGCCGTGGGCAATTCTCCTCTATTTTTAAAATTCTCAATCTATGACGATAATAGAGTAATTTCCTAATCTATATTACCCCAAAAATGCCTTAATTTTCTGGATTTCCAATTCAAGAAAAATACAACCTACTATAGAAATTTGGACTTTAAAATCCTTTTCGAACTATGCCCATAAGAGGCAAACATTAGTTGTCTCTAAAACACATTAACACAACAACGTCATATTACATGCATTTTGTCATTTTTATCCACTTAATAAGTCTCAGTACAAACTTTAACATAGTCTTTTCCACATTAGTTAAATACATACCATTATTCTAGAATTACTTTTAAAATTGTGATAATCAGTTTCATGCAAACACAATTACAAGGAATTACTTGTATATAGAGTTCCATGGTTCTAATACACGTTGTCGTTATACTACAGTAAACTTCTCATGTATAATATTTATACAAAAACCAACAAGAGATCAACAAGACAACACTAATACTCAACTAGAGTCAGACTTCAACATTTAACATTATTCGAAAAAATTACAACCAACTACAGTAAGTACATAGTCCTTTAATTATCCTCTGTTGGTCGAACTCCGTCTGTCATATGGATACTACTTGAAATAAATGGTTAGCTTTATAATGAGATATAATCCCAATAGATAACAACATATTCACGGTATACACATATAAGAAACACTGAATATTAAACAAGGTATAATCGAGGCACAGTTTGGTGTAGGAGCATGTAAATCCCAGATAACAAGGTACTTTCATTCGTTAGGCTAATATACTTCGGTCATTAGCCAATAATTGTGATCTAATACTCATGAGAGTCACTTTAGTGGGTATATATGCAACCATACACAGCGTAAGAAATTCAAAAATCATTCAGTGCAATTATATATGTAAACAGATAGAATACCATGTTAGCTACCTATTTCATTACTGATGTTACATACAGTTATTCCTTGGTTCTCATTGCTCCACTTGCTTTTCCTAAAATTTTAGTCACATATTACCTTAATCAAGGATAGGTTAAGGTTAATATTTACACTTCAAGTAAGCTACCAATTTTCCGTACAAAAATTCTAATTCTTTTTTAACTTATGTCAATATATGTGTGTCCTTTGCCTAGTAACAGGTTGTGTGGTTCAGTTAGGTGTCTAAATATGTCTCCTCTGCTCTACCACTTAGTACCATTCTTCTTATGCAATTTAGGATGTTTCTAGCATGTTATCCCCATGCCTAATATACTCAACATGTACATACTCTTATCCTTCCATTCTCTCAGTTTCAATGGGCAACGATGAAGCAAAATTTAGTCCCTTACCGTTGATTTTCCACAACTTACTCCCAATAGCCTTTCCTCCAAAATGTTGTTGCTGTCCAACCAAGATTAAACATTCTAATTAATTAATTTAATTGGTCAAATGGAAGTGGTTAAGAAGTCTAAATGTTTTCCTATACTTACCTCTATTGATTCTCCTTGGAATTCCTTCCCACATTCATGATTTATTCGTTCCTTGCAGCTCCATGGTTGCCTGAGTTCTCTCTCCCTTCTTACCACTCTTTCTTTCGGCCAAAAAATGAGGCTAAGTGAAGGATAATCAATGCAACGGACAGCTCATGGTCTCCCGCCGCTATTTGGATTCCTTCAAGTGATTAAGCATTCATTCTCTCTATTTCTTGCTTGGTGTAAGGCTAGGTGGCAGCATCCTATCTATGTTATCTCCACCTCATACATATATTGCAATTGGCCTTTAACTTCTATGGCAACTAGCATATGAGCACTAACCAATGGCAATTATATATATATATATATATATATCTTTGAAAAGTGAAGCATGAGGTGTCAATGATGTTTATTTAATTCTTTTGCTAGCTTCATTTCCTATTCCGTTTACATGTTAAGTGGCAGCACATGATATATATCCTTTCCTCCATTAAGCTACATTAAATGGATGCTCTCTCCACTTCACAGCTGAGGCTATTTATATACATTAGTATTTTAGTGGCTGCATACACACACATCTTCGGTGGAGCCTTTCAAGAGTAAGTTTGTAGTTTTCTTATTTTCTTCTTCCTCCATTTAGTCTCTCCCCCACCGTGCATGCTAAGTGTCTCTAATTTAGGTTATGTAGGCTATTCATTTACATGCAATTGCCTATCACTCCCCCACGGCTAAAGGATTTAACAACACTAAAGGCAATACATATATATCACAATGGAAGCATGAGGTGTGTGTATGTACTTGGTTCATTAGGATTTCTTCCTTATCACACTCATTCAGCCATGTATATGTTGGTAATTTAAAGACTCATTCCAAGATTTTGGTAGCTTGAAGCTTACAATATACAAGGCTAATGGGGTTGCTACTTGGTTGAGTACACATACCCATATCCTATGTAGGTGGAAGTAAGGAGACGCTACCATAAGGGGGTTACCAGCTTGTCTTAAATTGTTTCTACTTACTCTCATATTAAACAAATGAATGTGCTATTATCTCTTTAAGGTTTCCTAGCATCTACCCTTCTCTCTAGCATTTATTAAACCAGGTAGTTCTTCATTAACTTTGGTTATATTAGTAGTTACAGAAAATTTAGAATGTGACACATATATTTATGTATTGTTTATAATGAAATTAAAATGCATTTATGTTCCCTATTACCTGTAAGCATCTTAGAAAACATAAAGCAATTTTTATGCCATCCTAATCATGTATATAGCCATAACTATTGATTTGTGGGCAAAAATATGTCATAACTATATACTTAATTAGAATTGATGTCTTTAAATCCTTATGTGATGTATAAACCAAGAACGTATATTCACAGTCATATAAGGATGTTATGGTTACTCATTAATTGAATGTACTAATCACAAGATATTTATATTCACTATGTGCATTACAACATATATACGCACATATATAATAATGATTTTATGAGAATTATAAAATTAATTAACTAATGAAACTATATGTGATTAGTTAATTAAGAAATTCTCCCATTAGGTTTATCCAATGTGCTAAAATTACTCAAAATAGTTTTCCATAAATTAGACACAATTCAGTGACACCAAAGTAATTTTTCACAAATTCCAAATGTGGCAAAATTAGAATTGATAGTTTAAATCTATATGTTCATACAAACAAATCAACAATGCATGTATACAATTATAAAGGATGTTAAGATTATTCCTTAATTTATATCTACTGATCATAAAATATATAGTTTCATTATGTGCATTTACATATATACATACACGCACACACAAGCGCGCACATATATATGCACCAAGTAATTTTATCTCTATGAGAATTTATTTGTTTAATTAATCAACTAAATTATATGTGATTAACTAATTAATAATTCTCTCTTTATAATTATTTCACAAATGTGCTAAAAAATGGTCTAAAAATAATTATGTAAAATTTAGACAAATTAAATATCTTCATAATAATTTTTACAAAGTTTTCAAATGTGTTAAAATTTCCTAAAAATTTTTTCCAAAATTAATTAGAAATAAATAATAATTTTGAAAAATTTTGTAATGTGTCAATATTATCAAAAAAAATTTTCATAATTTAAATAAATTAATTAGCATTAAATAATAATTTTTCATAATTTATTTTGGTCCTAATAATCAATTATGGGTAAAAAAAGTAAATTAATTTGTATGACTCAAAAATAAATTCTAGACAATCCAAAAAAAAACACTATGCAGTTTTTGAATCCAAAATGGACTAAAAAGGCCCAATAATCTTTTTCGCCCAAATAATGCACTTTCTAACCAAAAAGCGCCCAATAGCCCACAACCCACTTGCACAATGGCCTAGCACCCTTTTAAATTTTTTCATTCTTTAGTGAAAGTCTTGAATTACAAACACAAAGAAAAAAAAAAAAGGAAAAAGACAAAAGCCGAAAAATATAAACCCAAAACAAGACAAAACACAATAGAGCTAAAAACTGAAAGCCCAATCACATGGCCCAAAACACGGAGAGGCCCAGTGTCAGACAAGTGAGACGCAACGTTTCACTAACCTCCTCCAAAACAAAACATCATTTAAAAAAGTCCAAAATACAGGTAGGATACGTCCAAAATGTGTCATTTATGTAAGTACTAAAGCTCCCTATCATCTACATCTCCCTCCTCCAAATGGATTGCATGACCTAACTCGACACACAACAGACCCACCTTGAAACTCAACAATTTCCAGCAATGCTAACCTTGTTTTTGGGTGCTTGCTTTCAATGGTGATTGTGGTTAGAAACTTAAGAACATTCAATTTCAAGCATTAAACAACAAAAAATCATGCTTAAAAAGTACAGAGATAATTCATGATTTCTAAATTATGCACAATAATGACGTTACACAATTTTTCAAATTTAAGCAAGAGAGTTCCAAAATCTCCATTACGGAGATTTATTCGTGATCAAAATATATTGGGGAATCAATATCAAGCATCAAAAACTTTAAATTATGCAAAAATTTTCACATTTAAAAAGTACAGAGAACGAAGCTTTTCGCGTCTAAACATCAAGTAATCCAAAGCATACAATCTTTCATATTATTCATCCAATTACAATTCTGAACAATCATAAAATATATATGAACCGAAGATTCATCCAACAAATTATAATCAAACCATTTCATAGATTTCAAACCTGTATGAGAAATTTACAATTTCTCTTCTTTGGACCCAAAACAAGATTCTTCAGAACCCAACTAGCATGCAAAGGCGATCAAAGCAAGGGTCTAATACCACATCTAAGTCTATCTAATCAGGCATACTTACATGGCTACATGATTCAAAAATAATAAGCAAAAGCAATAATATAATACCTCTAGCTATTCTATTTAACTTTCGCATAGAAACTCACTCAAGTAATTGGGCTATGGGGATCTGCAAAATAAAACAACATAATACAATAGGAAAAAGCTTGTCTATCAAAAGCAATTTTTCAATGGATATTATGCTTTAGAGTGATGGTTTCTTAATAGAGAAAAAGTACTTTCTACTAAAAACCTTTTCAAATTTCAGTTAGCTTGAGTTGCCTTTCTCCTAGTAAGAGAGGTATATTTGTAAAATAACTAAATTTTTCTAATTAACTAGTTAATCTTATCTAGCAAAACTAACTTTTAAAATAAAAACCACTAATTCAAATATACTTTAAATTTGAATTACAATAGGATATAGGATATCTTAATTTGATTTTATTTGAAATATCCCAATATCAACAAAATATGGAATATCTTAGTTTAACTTAATTAGGATATTCTAATTAATTAATTAATTAATTTTAAAACAATATCCTAACATAATATATAGCGTGTCAAATATTAAATTAACATTTTTTTCCTTGAGCATCATATATAAGTGTAATTGTAAACAACTATTGTAATAACCATTTATTTTTTAAATAAGCAGGAATTGTGATATATTGTCTTTAATTCAGAACTTAATTTTAGATTGATCATCTGTTATCTCCAGCTCGAAGTCATTTACAAGATGATGTTAATTTCACAGATAAATATATACATTAAAGCATAATATACTAGAGAAATAATACTGGAAAAGAACCAAACAATAATAAAAATGAGATCAATATGGTAAGTACAATTAATATATATAAGAATGCATCATCAAATTTATCAAACTCTCAACGTGAATTATTGGCAGTATAGAATGGGTTAGGAATCATGTAAAATGAAGAAACTAGTGCTTTATTTGGAGTGCTGATTCCTTTTAATGTATTCTCTTGTTGAATGCATTATTATGGGGTATTCGTGTGTGCTAGATGTTGCGTTAACAAATTTAACCCCTAGATCTTTAACCTTTATTAGGGTGTGTGAATATCATACAACACAAAATTTATATGGTTTTCCAGCGTAAGAATACAACCATTTTTCCATTTATTGGCAACATGGGATATGCAACAACTGCAATACTTGGTCCAAGACTAGTCTTTCCTAATTTCTTGCGCATTACCATATATCAACCAGAACTCCTCCTTCGCTTGCGTCTTTCTCAACCAAACCATTTTTGTTTTTGAACGGAAATACATTGAGAAGATGATATCCGTCGTTACCTTCGCGGTACCATCTATATTTTTTTTGGGGGGCTATTTTTATGGGTTAGTTGCAATCAAACTTGTGTTGATATTAATTTTGAAATATTTATTAATTTTTGAATTAACATTAATTAATTATTAGACTAATTTACAAATTATATTTTAATAACGTCAAATAATTAATTTTATATCTGATATTGTAGAAATGAATTAGATTTATGTATTATGGATAACATTAAATAAGTTAGTCTATCCATAACCCTACTTAGTGAATAAGTTTCAATTCACAACTTATCTAGCCTATTTAGTGAATAAGCTACTCTATTCATTCATGGAATGTGTGTGAAAGATTACGGCTTTTTTTCTTCTTGTTACAAGCTTTATTCTGATTATTTACAACTCCTATGAATCAATCCATATTGTGAGAAATCTTAATTTAAAGTTTCAAACTACTCATCATTCTTCCTTGAATCAGTGACCATTTGGGTGTTTTCTAATTCGATTCTTTGCATGAGAATTGTTAGTCATGAGATATAATGCCTTTAGATTTGTTTAATTGCAAAGAAAATGTTGATTTTGTGGAAAAATCAAAGAAATTTCTCGTAGGGCATAATTTTGGAATTTTCTTTTTAATTAACCTCATCAAATTTAGATTTTCCAACTTCAATTGCTTGATTCTTGGTTGTGGAGGCTTCTAGCATGTTTTGGAGATTAAGCTCCAAGGTTGATGAAGGCTATTTTAGCACATGCCCACTCAGGCCCCTTGATGCGTGGGGGTACATGTGGCTTGTAGGTGGGGTCCCTTTAGACCAATTAGTGCCACTAGCTTCCAATTTTGCTCCTCTATTTTAATGGTGATTTTTCTTGAATTTTTGGGTTACTTGATATGAGTTTCTAAATTTTCATAATATTTCACATCGGTTTTTATCTATGTACTCTTTGAATTTTGGGTTAAGAATTTTTGTGTATACTTTATATGAAAATTATATAATATATATCGCATAATCCCAAAGATGACGCATTTTGATGTTTCAAATAATTTTTTTTAATGATGTATACACTTTTATAGTCTCAATTATGTTAAAATTGAATTTGAACCCAATTTTGGTGTGGAATTCTGAAAATTTTGATTATGGAAATTGCATTTATATAACACTTTATAATTATGTGTTCATCCACCATGAGAACAATTATAAGAGTGTTTTGGTGGATATCACTAACATATTCTTTCAATCAATATGCATATGTATTGGAACATTTATATTTATGCTACATGATTATTGTTGGATAAATTATATTGGCAATAAATATGCCTTATTCGTATAGTATTGTCAATGTAATATATTATTATCATGGTCATATTTTATGTTGTAGGCCTTTAAACCATGTAGAAAAAATTGGAATTTAATATGATAAAGTCCCCTCATGCATTTTCTAAAATTATTGGTATATTTGTAGAATGATAATTATGCAAATTTCCACATATACGATGGCATTATGTGATTGGTGTCTTATAATATTTTAGTTCACAATCAAAACATAATTGTATTTAACTCTTTAATTATGCAAGATACACCTTTTCTTACAAATTATAAAATTGTATTTAACTCTTTAATAATAAAAATTTATGTTCTAATGTTAATAGGTTTTGAGATTTATAGCTAAGGAAAGATTTTCATTATTATGACATAAATATCTAAGTCACACTTAAATGAAATTGTTGAGAGATTGATCAAGTACAAAATTCTTCTTTTGCTGATCTTAGGGATATGGAGCTTATAGTAAATATGTTGTAGAAATAGCACATATAGTCATTAATGGGTCTTATTCACCAATCCTTGTGAGACAATAGCTGCTTTATTTTTGATAACTTGCCTATGATAAATGCTTAAAGATTATAATTATGTTTTAAAAACATACTTAATCGTATTTTCTTAAAAGTCCTCTCAAATGACATTTATGAAAGGGATTTATCATTACATCTAGTCATTTTGAACACATTTATAATTGGCAACATTGTATGCTTACATATATACATTTTTTGGATTATTATAAGTTACTCAAATATGAGAATAAACATGTTATTTTATGGCAATCCAAGTTTTATGTAACTTTATTTTAGATAGATATGCAAAGGGAGCTAGTTATAAAAAAGAAGATTGTTATATAAAATATAATGCCTTCACTTGAGTTATTGGATTACATGAGATAGTCCTTATCTGACATAATTGATACTAGAAGAGATATTATACAAGTGATGAACATACCATATTGGCGTGACATTATTTAGTGTAATTTTGATTACATGTGGATTATAACGAACAAAGAATTCCCTGGATATCACAAAGGTTGATTATGTGGAGCTATGGTATCATTAACTTAATAACATTGTCGATATATTATGTTGGTATAGTTGTACATTTCATTGGATGTCCTAATATTTCTTGTACTATATCAGTATAGAAGCATTAGAGACAATGGTTTGGTTATCCTTGATATGCCTTTTGAGTTTTCGTAGTTTATTGTTATTTATAACCCTTAACAATAGTTTTGTATGAGTAATTGTATTAATTAGATTTTCAAAGAAATTTTGTTTATGATTATATTGTTCACCTAATTAATGTTTCCCTATTCCAACTCTTGTGCCCAAACAATTATCATCAGTAAAAACTTTGAATGAGACCAATAGCAAGAACAATACAAGTTAAGTTTATTAATATCTTATTTGATGCCTTATTTAAGATAATTTATTGAAACATGTCAAGGTTTATGAGACTAAGAAAGTAATATGTTATTGTAATTTTGTGCATTAATAAACCTCATTTTAAGAATCAATGAGGCATCATTATGTGGAAAAAAAAATGTTTTTGGCTACCTTAATATACTCCTTTGTTTTAGTAAAATATTATTGAATATTTATTACCAAAAGTAAGCAAAAGCAAATTCATTTTTGTATGAATAAAGATCCTATGGTGTCCTTTTATTTTAGGCACATAGATCCATAGAAACAAAACTTCTTACGTTCTTAGCTCATCTCATAAGCCTTACATTTGGTAGGATTTTATGTATGTGAAATTTTTACTCTCACTTCTATGTTGATATGTCTTCTCTCAAAAAGAAAATAAAGATTCAACAATGTCTAATGTCCATAATGACAAATAAATTAAATCCATTTCTTCCACTACATTAGTGGTCTTGATACATGTTAAGGTATGCACTCATTTTGACATAATATTTGCTATCAGTGTGTTTGATAGATACACTTATGCGATCCTAGATTAAATCATTGTAATGTTGCTAACATGTTGACATAAAGTAAACCTAATCCACCTATAATCATTGGCCTTCTTCAATTCAAATCATGTAATTTATGTATATGATGTAAAATCTACTTCTATATCATCTTATGATGTTTGAAGAAGATATTTTAAGAGATAATGTTATGCAAACACTTAGAGCTATCTCATTTATGTTGTCTAGAGGGATTATTTTGTTAAAAGATGTTAAACAAACACTTACAACTGCCTAAACTTATGAGTAAATTGCATGATATATGAAGAAACTCTTTTATTTACAAGTGTCGAATGAACACTTACAGCTATCTCAATTTTAATTGTAAAATATGCTTCTTTTTATGAGAGACTTTTTCAAGTTATATAGTCAAAATTAATTCTATTATCCATATTATTAAAGTCACATCTCGAGTCTTAACCATCATGTTACAATAAACATTTTGCTATATGTTTCTCTTAAAATAACAAGAGTTTTTATATTGTTGAACTTTTCCTATTCATTAGAGAAAAAATTTGTGAACCTCAGACTTAGATTAAACTTTTTTTAATAGATAATATATTAACTAATTTGTTAACAAATACTTACCTATTAGATTTTTTTAAGAATATGTAACTTTTAGATGTTGTGAAATTTTTAATAATATCTTAGTTTAGTAAGAATTTGAGTTGTGTTTTTTAAAAACATTTTGATGTATTTTAACATTTGATTAAGCTAAATGTTTTAGATATATTTTATTTACTATTCTATTTAATTCAATTATGAAACTCAACAAACATTTTAACATTGCTTTCCTTATTGATTCACCGTTTTTAATTCACTATTTCATTTTTGAATTATGGCTACAATGCATATTTGATTCCTTGATATTTGTAGTATATCATGTTAATCTATCCTTGTTTTGTCTAATAATTAATTAACACTATCTAAGTAAAAAATTGTTAAAATATTTATTACTTGGTAAGTAACATTAATTATTAGGCTAAATAATATATTATATTTTAATAATATCAAATAATTAGTTTCATACTTCATATATAAATTGACCTCATATACTATGAGTAGCTTATAATACACTAAACTATCCATAGACCTATGTAGAGAATAGGTCTAGATCCATAACCCATCTACGTTAATTATCCGATTTATATTAACTAAAATTTGTTTTCATGTATCTTAAGATATACTAACAGACTCTTTTGCCTTCTTTGGGTTTTGTAAGTTGCATATATTACTTGATTTCTTTCTTTCTTTTTGTTGCAGCCTTCCTTGCAATAATCCATGCTCAACACTGCATCACCACATCGTGTCAAGTTTGATCTATAAATTAATCTCCTTATTTTAAATTACGCAATTAATGTTCTCTTAAGTTAAATTTCCCCTACTACTCATTAATTAGAGGATAGCTACATCATCATAATAATAATAATAACAACAATAATAATAGCATAATTGAACTTATTTGCTGATAGAAAAGAAATAAGTTTGTTTCCCCACTTGGGCTTTTGTATGCGCTGGAAGTATTCAGTGGCAGCTTATAAAGTAATACATTTTTGTAATACATCTTTTTGTATGCTTTGAATGAAATTAAAGGTGCCGGGAGAGAGTGCTAAACGCCATTACATAGAAAATTTGAAACTTTTGGGCTTATTTCTATACTAAACATCAATTTTACGATAGTTTGTTTGAAATATATTTTTTAATTCTAGAAAATATGAAAATTCAGTTTTGTAATATTTGGGTTTTTAATCTATGTTCATGATAGTTTTGCCATTTATTTTGATGCCCTCGCTTCTCTTTCCTAATAATTGTAATATGCTTTCTTTGGTGGAGGAATCTAGGAGAATAAAGGGGGAATTTTTTTTCTTTTAATCAGAAAGTAAGGACAAAACAATACAATGTAGAGATGTGGATGAGGAAGGATAAAGACTAAAGAGTACAAGGCCTTTGAGCTATGCTGTTGGGTTCACTCAAAACAATACTTAATGATTTGTTCATTGCATAAGTTTGGACCTTGATCATATAGGAAGAGGATACCAAAGCTCAAAATTCACATGGTTAGCTAAAGGAATTAAGCTCCTACACAGGAGTTTGAGAAGTGTAAAGCCCAAGTAATGTATAACATTGTAGCGATAAACATTCACCTTTTATTAAAGCATATTGATTGACTTAGGTGATCTTTTGCTTTGTACTTTATCACTAAGTAATGTATAATATCTCATGAATGTATAACACAAGTGAGAAAGGATATATACATGATCATGATTATAGTTGATGACACATACTTTGGCCCCTTGGTTGAGTTATCATTGTGTTCATAGATGACTATTTAGTACATACTAAAAGTTAGGAAGGGCATAAGTATCATTTTAAAACTATTTTGAAAATTACAAAAGCATCATTTTTGAGCTAATTCTCTAATGTGAATCTTGTTTTGAGAGTATAGCATTTCCTGATCATGTTTTCAAGGACAGTATCTGAGTATATTTGAATATTATTAAAATGTTATAATATAGATCAAGACAAATCATAGTAACATACAAGTGCAGCTTCTTATTGGCTTAATAGGATGGTGTTTGTTTGAGAAATGTTGGACCTATGGAGAAAATTCAGCTAGCACACCTTCAAAGGAACAAATTTGAAGACGCCTTCGAATTTCCAAAGTTTTTGGTTGAGAAATGCTAGACCCATGGAGGAAATTCAGCTAGCACACCTTTAAAGGAATCAATTTGAAGATGCCTTCGAATTTCCAAGATAAATAGCTTAAAAAGAAGACTACTTTTTCACACATCAACCTTAAAAGATGCAAGCAAAAGACTTGGAGAAGATGGTGCAAAAATGGGAAAGTCAGCTAGGAATTAGTTAACTAAACATAGTTTCTAGCCAGCTAAAACCCAAAGCATCTATATTGTCTTTTGCAATCACTGTGCAACAGCTAGTCTAAGAATAATTAAGAACTCCAATTGTCAAGGCACACTCATGGGAGTATAAACAGACTACCATACATTTTTTAGTTGTGCCCAAGCCATTAAAGCTACTTAGTTGCACCTTTCTTAGTTTCTACTCTTGATTTCCTTCATCCAAACTTGCACAAACTTTAAAGGAACCTCTATAAGCTTAGTATATAAGAGTGTTTTGAGTGATTGAATTATAAACCCTTCTCTTATTTGAGGGCATTTCATATTTCACCTATATTTTTGTAGAAAATCCTTGTCCCCTAAAATGAGGACACAACCACCATGGAATAAGAGGAACTCTGTATCCATAAGCCTAATAAATAAAGGAATCATTTCCTACACTTGATACATAATTATTAGTAACTGAAAACTTCAATTTAAAACATAAACCACTCTTTCCATGGTACATATTAAGTTCAAAGTTTCATGGAATATCCCCTATTTCATATCAAAATCATATTCAACTATTTGTATAAAATCTGACAATCTCTCTCCTATAATTGAGACAACTCGAGTTTATCTACAAACAACCAATTTAGTGTTTACACATCATAGAAAGCTCCACTTTCAACGACAAATAACAAGCCATAATTGTAAAGAATGGAGATCTGCCTATAACTCCATGGAGCTAAATCTAGAGTACGAAATACAAACATACATAAATACAAGAATACAAAATGACTAGGCCTAAGCAAGACAATGCTAGGCTCACCAACTAGCGACACTTAGGACTATGCTAATGGGGACAGATCAGACATGACATGACTATTTGCAATAATAAATAAAGAAATAAGCCACAGTATTCAGTAAGTAAACAATAAAGCATGATAATAAGGGGAAGAGTAGGCACGAAGTTTTTCTAAGGCAAATAAGTTTTTACATAATAATAAATAACAAAAACTTTAGATAAGGAAAAACAAGAATTATATATATATATATATATATATATATAAAATTTATAGACATTTGAGGATATAATGCGCAAAATAATTCATATATATATATATATATATATAAAGTTGGGGGCTTAAAGTTACTAGAAACCAATATATTTTATTAATATCATAATAAAATACAAAGAACATATAAGTATATAATAATTTAAATCAAAATGCAAAATTACAACAGAAAATTACGGAAAAATAAACAAATATTAAGATCAAACATTTAAAACTTAAATACTAAACCAAAAATAAATGTCATAAACAATTTAATATAAAGATTGCATTAGGAAGGTAACTCTAATTTTTAACATACGTACTAACATGGGCAGAGTCTATGAGGATAAATAAGTATATATCCAAATGTGAGCGCTAGACCCATAAACCATTGGAGAGCATTCAATTCAGTATCATTCTTATACTTAATCACAGAAATTACATGGTGATACTTAGGATACACGAAGGCTAACAAAATTGCAACTAGTATTTTGCACAATCCTACCTTATATGTATACATCATATAATACATTACAATCTAAATTCCAAAACCTTCAAATATGTGATCTTAAATGTAAATATACACTAATAATATGGCATTTCATAATAAAAAATACTTAAGCAATTCTATAAAAACATATTGAGGCAAGCTTGTCATTTTTCAAATTTCCTAAAGACACACTTTCAATCATTATGCCATTTCTCTTCCATTTTCATAACACAACCCATATAGTATATCATAATTTGGAAGATCTAATATCATTAATAATATGCACACAAAGAAGTTCTGCGATGCTCAGCCTAACGAACATGCAGTGATTGCCCCCAAAAATGCATCATACTCTATAATCTACTTATAATAATTGCTGAATAATTATCGATTCTTCCAACACCAAACCACTATCACACATTGTCACGGAATTACTCAAAACGTTCTCTAAAACAACCATAATAATCCCTTGTATTTCAAGAATTCAATTTATGTTTTCTTTCTATTTCCATTAAACCTAGTTACCACAACCTATCCTATACACCACATTCTGGTCCTACCCCTTTCTACAGTTAGTTCACAAATTTTTCCAAATAGAATTCATCTTAATTAATAGAATAACTTAATTAAATTTTCAAAAAGATTTTCTAGTCTAGTACTTGCATTATCTTAATACCTAGCTTACTTGAATTACACTACTACCTATTATGATTCCTCATTCTAGTGTTCACTTGTCTTAATTGAATTTAATTAATTCCCTAGTTTACTTAACCTCTTTTCCTATGTATTACCTACTTAGACAATCAATTTGCTTATTAAATTCTACAAAATAATTCCCTACATTAGTATATGCCCTAGTTAAATACCTAGTTTATTTTAGTTACTTGTCCCCTACTTTTAATTTCTACTATTAGAGTTAGTTTTAATTAAATTATCACCATGTTTAGTCCCAACATGGCATATTTCTCATCCCAACTTAAGTATGAGGAACTAGCGATAAGACAGAGACTCTTACCTACTTTCACTTAGCCTATATTATGTCCCATTCTAATGCAAGTTACTACACATGCCTTAGTAGTTTGTTCACTTTATCTCATATGCTTAACATTAGTCCTATTTTAAAGTTTTACTTCCTACATTGGTTTATCTCCACCTCCTTAACTGTACAGCAAGTATAGAAATTTAGATGATGATGAAGTCCTCCAACGCATAAATGGAAATCCACCCATAAGTTGAATAACTCACCAATTTAAATGACGTTCAGGTCTTGCAATTAACCCAAGGGCCACATGTCACCTCTCTGCCAATACTTGGAAAAGTTAATGGATGAGTGCACCAAATAGGAGGGAAGATTTCAACAGTTGTCCCGTTACTGAGCTTATGGACAATCATGGCACAGGTTTTCAAGAATTCCACGTTAGAATCAGCAATAATTGGAAAAGAATGATTTTTACCAAGTTGAAAGAGACCTTCCCAAGGCTTCAATTTCCCCCACAGCCCAACAGTCCACAACACTCAAAAAGTCATGCTGAAACAAGGGAAGGGAAATAGGTGAAAAAATATCAGAATCAGGGAAAAGGTTGGAGAAGTTGGAGATTGTTATCAATCAAAAGCTGCACAAGAAATTTGTTAGTATAAAATAAATCTGAGCCATGCACAAGGACACTGTCCCTGAGAGATATTCCGCTACATTCCCCCACAGCCCAACAGTCCACAACACTCAAAAAGTCATGCTGAAACAAGGGAAGGGAAATAGGTGAAAAAATATCAGAATCAGGGAAAAGGTTGGAGAAGTTGGAGATTGTTATCAATCAAAAGCTGCACAAGAAATTTGTTAGTATAAAATAAATCTGAGCCATGCACAAGGACACTGTCCCTGAGAGATATTCCGCTACATTCCCCCACAGCCCAACAGTCCACAACACTCAAAAAGTCATGCTGAAACAAGGGAAGGGAAATAGGTGAAAAAATATCAGAATCAGGGAAAAGGTTGGAGAAGTTGGAGATTGTTATCAATCAAAAACTGCACAAGAAATTTGTTAGTATAAAATAAATCTGAGCCATGCACAAGGACACTGTCCCTGAGAAATATTCCGCTACAAGACGGCACTCTTCAAGATTGAACGGATTCTTCTGCAATGTCGCAAGGAAGCAGAACAACAGAATTAGGAACTCAGGGACGAAGAGAAGAGGAGAGAACAACTCGAGTGTTGTCCGAAGCTGTAGTGCATAGAACCCAATAAGTAACGTGATATTTATAGGCACACAGAAGCAGCGAGACGTTGAACCACGTTTAATTATATTAATAAGGACGTTTCTAAACATTGAGCGATTTCTAACATAAGGATTAATAAACATTAAATCAGATAACCAAAAAAACAAATTAATAATTATCGATAAATGATGACCAACGTTCAGAAACGTTCACATAATAAACTCATAACCGGAGCCTTAAAATTGTGAATTTTTTATAAGGTTATTTAAAAATATTTAATTTTCAAAAAATAAATTTTGACAATAATAAAAATTATCTAACACAGCGTATATTTTTGCGCATATAGGACAAATCTCCAAATTTCAACTGTATTCAACTATGTTGGCCCAACTTTTTGTACGCACGAACCCATTCTTCTCCTAAACCCATTTTGCTCCTCCATAATCACATGTTAATATTTATATCATTTGATCTTCATTTATTTGAGCAACGGGACTCCTCTTTTTCTCTTTCCCTGACAAACGCACATATTCTCCAACAGAGATTGCACCCAATCACGGGTTGAAGCAAGGCTGGACAGAGAGAGAACTTCAAGTACGGCTGGACATGGAGAAAGGCTGGAATAAATTTAAATAAAAGCTGTCGAAGATTTCAAAACATTTTGTTTTTGGGCAACCAAAACATAAGAAGCTACCTTGCAGAGAACAAACAACAAACGAGGATAGCAGTCACACACTCACGAACAGGGGTTTAGAGGAAAGGAGTTAGAGTGAGATGTTGAAATTTTCAGAGGGGGAAAACCGAATCCAATCATCGAAAATCATAGTGATGAGATGCAATTACCCTGCACCAGCCGCCTGACATGAGGATGCAGTTGAAACAAAGCCGAGCTTCTCCAAACTCAAACAGAATTTCAGCCAGGAAATGGAGGTCCAGAGCTTCCCAAAAAAAAAAACAGAGGGTTCAGTGCAAGGTAACCGAGAGAACGAAAGAAAGAAAGAAAGGAAGAAGAAGAAGAAGACTGAGGATGGATTGAAGTACTAGGATTAGCCGAATACTGACCCAGCAAAATCCATGATTCACTGAACACAAAGGGAAGCTCGAGTAGGCCATTAATGGCCGAACAAAGGAGATAAATAGAGAAGATAAGGCTTACCCGAGAGAACTCTGAAGCTGACAGCAAGATGATGCCTATGGAAGGAAGAAACGGAAGAGACAACAAATGCAGGAAAGAAGAAGAAGAACAGACAACGCTGAACTCGCGGAAGAGAACGAAGAAATTTTCAGGCGTGCAGAGGAAGCTTCGGGACAGAGACCAAGCTCAAGACACGTGACCAGATAGAGAAATATCAAGGGACTAATAAGCAATTTGAAAATAAACAAGGGCTTCGGGAAAATCTCGAGTTTATACGATCCCCTAGCCCCTAGGGTCACTTGCGAAATGAAGGCGATGAAGAAATTTGAGGAGGAGAAAACATAGCAAGGGCGGGCTAAGGAAGATTTGAGCTTGGGTCCGCGGAAAACAAGTGCAGGGCAATTTGGACCCTCTTCTTTGTCCTCTGCTTTTTTCCATGCCAAAATTAGATTATATAGATTAATTAAAATGATCTGAATTTTTTTATTTAAGATTTTTTTTAAAGGGAATAGAACACAAAATAAAAATAAACTTGGTTATGAACTTTCAAAAAAAATAATGTTTAAAGCTAAAAAAATAAATAAAATCTAAATCATTTAAATATTAATCTAAACAGTCTAAATTAAAGGGAGAAAAATTGAAAAAAATTTAAAGGAAAGGATCTAAATTGCTAAAATTGAGACAAGTTTGTGTTTAATTTTGTTCTTTTAAGTGTTTTTTTCTTAATCATGCCAAGCGAAATTTAGTGAAATTTAAATTTCCAAATTTATTATTTTAAATTATTCTTTTTAACTGAACTATCCTTATTTTAATTTTTAATTATTTAAAATTTAAATTTTCTTAGCAAGTATTACAGTTCTAACTTTCTAGTGAGAGAAAGTGTGAGCATTTATTTGTTGTTGGTAAACAGGACTATAAGTATTTGTAGTTAGCATGGAAAACCACATACCAGTAGTTGATGAGAAAAAATTATACGTTCGTGATGAGTGTAAGAAAGCCATCTATTACCTGTAAGTGAAAAAATACTAGTTATTGTGAAAAATCACATAGGAGTCAAAGGGACTAGTAGGCCATTTTAAGGGTTGAACTAATATAAAATTATGTGTCTAAACTTTTTTATTTCTTATCTTTTATTTTATACACTTACTTTATTGTTCTTGCATTGATCACTAGTATAGCTCATTGTTTCGGTAAAACTAGACATTCTGTTCTTGTCCCATGACAATTTTTTAAACAAATTTACGTAGAAAAAAAAAAGAAAAAGAAAGAAGTGGCATGGAGGCGTTCGGATTCTCTACGAAGATAAATCAGCTACACGTCCCTGCTCCTGCTTCAACGATGCCGTTTTCTTTTATTAATTCCAGCCATTCTAAAACACATCTGGGCCGTTTGTTTAAATCAATCGTGGCCATTCCTTCAATATCATCTTCCTCATTGGTCAGAAGCATTATGTAGAGGCGGGGCAGTGCGACGATAAGAGGCTGTGTGTTTGGAATCAAGGAAATTGAATTGCTCACTTCCAACTCCATGGCAGAGGTCGGATCTGGCAGCTCTAGCTGTTCGGCTTGAAGACAAGACTGGATCGCCATGAATCTTGCTTTCAAACGTCCCTTGGGCTCTCTCATCATTTAGGTATTTGCTATGCTCATTTGTCTTAATTCTCTGTTAGTCGTTTGCCTTCATTAAAATCGATGAATGCTACAAGTTTCCTGCTTAGTCGTGCATTGGTCGCATGAATTTGTTAGTGTTTTTCCCTCAGGATTGATAACTTGGCATATTTTGTTGCTACATCAATGAATCAGTAAGTGTTGTCTATATAAACGTTGCATTCTTGTATTGAGTTAGTGCATGAATTCTGTCTATATTAAACAGGGAAATGGACTTTATTAAACGAGATATCATTAGCATTTGAGTTTGATAGATAAAACTAATCAATAGGAATTCTGTCTCATCTGCTTCTTTCCCTACTTTGAAAGTCCTAAATTTATAGTAATGGTAATTGTATAAACCCCCCACCCGAACCTTTAAATTAAAAAAAAAGAAGAAAACTAGCATGCTACAAGGACAAATGCAAATAAATTACTACTAGTTTACTACTGCTTTGAAATTTCCTTACTCTTCATGCGTGCTTTTGGCTCCTAAAACAGTATACTACTGACCAAGAACATTAACCTTTTCCTGTGTAGGAGTTTGGTTTACTTGAAATCAAATAATTTTCATACAGAGGAGCAAATGAGTTGACTAGTAAGATTAAGTGCCTCTTTCCTACAGTTTGGAGAGCTGTTAGTCAATCTTTCCTCTTAAGAAATCTGGATTCATTTATACAAGATGTATTCTTTTCTCTGCTGATTAAATTGAAAGCTGATTCATTTATATAAGATGTATTATTAAGAAATCTAGATTCATTTACAAATGCTGGCTTTTTGGGGAAGACAAAAGTGGACTTAAACTTGTTTGTAGTGAAAATTGAAATCAATTCCAGTATATGCCTAGTAAATGGTGATGCAGTTTAGAATTGCAATTTGTTTTGGTTTTCACTAGTTAGCATGTGAAAAAAGAAAGGTTCTACTTGTTAGCATAAAGGATTGAACATAATATTTCAAGCAAATTGGTAGCCAAACCATACAAAATATACACCAATTGGTAGCCAAACCATACAAAATATTAAATTTAATACATGATGCTGATTCACAAAAAGAATAGGGTAGTGGAATTCTCCACATAACTATCTGATTTACATGAAGTGTGGTGTGTTATCTGATTACAAAAAGAGCAATGGAATTATCATAGTTAAGCACTTGAACTTGTATGAAAGTTGATATGATGGGTCTGAATTTTTCAATGGCTTCCTGTAGGTCTAAAATCTGAACCTGTATTTGCAGATAGCAAAATTCAATGGTTCAGGAATGTAATGCTCAAGAATGAACAAGAATATGACAAGCAACATAATGAAGACAGAGAATATGAAGCCAAATGAAGCAACAAGAATATGAAGCCAAATGAAGCAATGAACAAGAGCAAGGACTTGTACTATATAATGAAATTGTTGCATGTAATTGAATGTAATGAGTAAGAATAGGAATACTGTAATTGAATGTAATAAGTAAGAATAAGGATACTATGATTGAATGTAATGAGCAAGAATAGGGATACTATGATTGAATGCAATGAGATTATTGATTTAAATAAAAGTGATTCTTTTCTTTCTTCTCTTATAAAGCTAGCATTTATTTATGATCACAAACCTTTTGATATGTATTCATTGAACTCCAATACTTCAAGGGACAGCATGGGACAATCAATTGGTGCCTATGTTTTAAAAGAATCAATGCATAAGCACTAATTATCTAATAACATAATATATATATATGAAAAAGTTGATAGTGCATACCATTAACATTCCAGTATAAGTAAGTTCACCCTTATTTGTGTCAGGGCAAGCGTATGGTATTGGAGGTCCTGAGCAAGACACTTCATTGTGTAATTGCTTATCCTAAAATATTAAACAAAATATAAGAACAAGGACTAAGAAGGCAACATTGATTCTTTTTCAATACTATCATATAATGTTCATACCATCAATTGTTGACTTTGTGATGTTGTGACAATGGAAGATGTTCTTGCTCTTTTTCTCTTTGGTTGATGCTCAAGACAACTCTTCAGTCTCTTTTTCCTCCTAATACCATCTCGTTTCTTGAATCTTATGTCTCGTGAAACACACTCAATTAGTAATGTTGTGGAAGCATTGCCATTGTTGTTTGGAACTTGTTGCTGTGAATATAGTTTTGCAACTTGGTCACTTAATTCTTGCACACCTTTATACACTAATGCAAATGCCTCTGGACAATCAGCTGCGTCTATTGCTAATCTTATAAGCATGGTGCAAAGTTGTCTATATCGTTGTGTACTCTGTAATCTAGGATCTGCTTCAACTTCATTTCCTCTAATATCATGTATCACGCCACTTCGTGCTTCTCTTGTCCATCTATTTAGAATGTATTGATCAGGAAGTTTTTTCACATCAAGCACATCATACACCTTCAAAGCATGACAACATAATATACCCCAGGTTTCAAACTTTCGACAACTGCAAGTAATTGACCCAAACCTGGGATGATAAGAAACTTTCCATTCTCCTCCTTCATCAACCATCCCAACAATATATACAAAAACCGGCCCACCCTCATTTTTATGTTTAATGCAAGCAGCAACAAATTTATCCCATTCTCGTTGGAATAAATAAAAGATAGGGGGTGTATACATTTGAGCTAGCTGTCGTAGCATGGGTGCACTTTGGACAATCAACCTAGGCAATTTTTGTCGGGACTCATAATCACGTTTCAACTCATTGTATCGCTTATCTTCTACAATCCGTTCAAATTGCTTAAAGAACTGGTTAATGTCTAAGTCGGGTCTTGTGCAACTCTTAACATCTGCATTCACACTTTCAGCCACTTGTGTACTCCTCATGCCAAGTGTTAGAGTTTTCTTCATATGACAAGCAGCCCATTTCTCCTTTATAGTGTAAAGTGACCTCAACCATGTGTTCTCATGTACCTCATAATCATACATCAATTCACTCCATGCCTTCTCAAATTGTTCTTCCTCTACATATTCGAACATGCACCTTTTGAAATCCCTAAAAAAATTTGAGCCTTCCTTCATCAAGTTGCCAAGATGCTTGGCGCCATTTTGCATTAAATGCCACGAGCATAATCCATGTTTTGTCTCTGGAATGATCTCAGACAACGCTCTTATCATTGCTTGATCTTGATCGGTAAAAATGGTGAGATGTTTTTTCTTTTGGTGTGCCTCCAAGAAAGATTCAATTAGCCACTTAAATGATTCTATGGTTTCATCATAAAGCAATGCAACCCCAAAAATTATTACTCCTCTATAGTGGTTGAAACCAGAAAATATTGCGAGTGGTCTATGATCCCGATTAGTATTGTAAGTTGTGTCTAGAGCCACCACATCACCAAAATAGGCATAATCAAGCAACATTCTTGCGTCAGCCCAAAAGACATTTGTTATTTGTTCTTCCATATCCATTTGATATGCATGATAAAATGAAATATTTTTAGATAATTGTTGTTGAAAATATCATAGGAGACAGCCGGCTTCTCCATATACCATGTTTCATTGTCTTTTAGACTTGAGATAATTTTTTGCATCTTCACGAGTATAGCCAAGATTACTTCTTCCTCCAACATGTGTACTCATCAACTGAAAAGTTTCTTTCTGTTGAAGTCCAGATTCCTTTGCTAACTCAATCTCGTAGGCTTGGACATCAGTTAATTTTTGTTGAGATGCTAGCATGTGGACCGTCTCTGGAAGATGGAGTGGATGATTATGCTCTTCCACAAATTCATTTATTTTATATTTTCCATTCACACGTTTAACTGCCATTCTCGCTTTACAATTGGTCCTAGTCTCCAGCCGAGGATTGGTTGTCTTAAAATCCCTTTTGTCTGGTCTGCGTAAACCCTCTTTGCAACATATATATCTGTATGAAGTTATGGAGCCATCTTTTGCACTCTTGCTTCCATTATATTTTCTAACTCCAAATCCTATTCTCCCACAGTAATTAACCCAATACTTCCATGCTTCATCAAGGCTGTCAAATTCTAACCCAACTTTAAGGATCAAATCACCTTCCATAAAATGGTTCCTGAAAAAAAAAATAGGACAAAGTAATTTAAGTTCATATTATTTCTAAAGATTAAAAAAAAAAGAATGAGGCAAACCAAAAAATTAATGTACTGTTTTATATTTGCTTCATTCTAGTTAAACTTTCAAAAATTCAAGTTGACATTCTTTCTGTTTGATGCTTCACGTCAACCACTTTTTTGATCTCTCACTCAAATAAAAATGCAAATCATGTAATATTAAATTTGCAGTTGCTATGAATAAAATTAGTTTATAGCAGCAGAAGAGAGACAATATATATATACATGTGTGTGTATGAATGCATATATAAAACTTTCAATTTTTTCTGTAGAATATTATTCAGAAAATAAATAATATTTGTTTCAAAATATTGGTTCATGGTTTTATATATATATATAATATTTCCCAAAACTAGTTTTTTTTCAAAATATGTATATATTTTTCAATTTTTCCCATACTGCATCATCAAGAACGCGATTGGATTCTCTGTGAAGGAAAAAGCGCAGCACGAGCGTGCTCCTGTTTCAATTCCATGCGTTGGATCCGAACACTTTCTTCTCGGCCAAAATATGGCTTTCCCTCTTGAAATGAACCAGAGATGATAGAATAGGGATGACGCGGGAAATGAATTGGTTCATGGAGCTAAATTGCTGATATAAAACGCATGGCTTTATGGCTTTATGGATGGTTCAGATTAATTCATAACTAATGGCTTAGATATGCTTTTAAATTGGTGAATAAAAAAACAGTTTCAAAACTCACCGTTTCATTAAAATAAAACTGTGCGTTTTGGAATTTCAATAATGTGGCGTGTCTCTGACTTTTAGATTAATCCAACACATGGAATTGAAACAGGAGCACACTCGTGCTGCGCTTTTTCCTTCGCAGAGAATCCAATCGCGGCATGGAGTCCAATGCAAAGGAAGCAAATAATATTCTGAAACTAATGAATAGTATTGGCTTCCTATACTTTTGTATTATATAGATTCTACATATTGCTACTATCACTATAGTCATTTTTGTTTCTAACAAGTGTTTTCTGATTTTTTCTTGTTCCATATAGTTCTTGCATATCTATGATAATGTAATATTTTGGTTACAATTATTTCTTGACTAGTAAAATGATCGTTTTTGACAGAAAATAAGTGATCAAACTACCTTCATCAAATAAGAAGAAAGCCCAAAAATAAGAAAGAGAATAACTCAAAGGTGAAAGATACAAAATTCTCACACTTACCAACAATGTTCTATGCAAGTTTTACAACTCCATTCTATTATGGTGCTTTTTTTCGACCAATTTGATGATTTACAATACCTTCGTTTTCATAGAACTAATTGAACCGTCCTTTGCAGAACTCCATACCAATATCGGTTCTGAAGCACTTAATCTTCTCGCCGATTTACCTTTCAATAAGAGCTTTCCACTTCTTGAAGGTACGAAACACTTCATTCTTTTGCTTAAAAAAAAAAAAAAAAGATATATATACCATGAATTTTCTTGAAAAATTCATCAGTGAATGTAGTTAATTGTGCCCTTAGGTTCTGTGCACAACTATATTAAGCTTGGCTTTGGTCCGCTTCCCGTATACTTAGTGCGCTTGCTCAAAATAGACATTCATATCACACTTACATATAGATTAGATGATGATACTGGTGCGTCAATAACATCTGTGCTACCTTAAAGTAAAAGACCATTACCCAATTTCCCTTTAATCGCAACAAGGGCTGCATGAGAAACTTTTAAAGCTCCACCTTCAACAAAATCCTCATAGCTTCAACGATCACAAGAACCCAAAGAGATAATGAGGCTGTTTGGTAACATGTTTTAGGAATAATTTTTAATTTTTTAAAAACAAAAAACAAAAAAAAGCATGTTTGATAACTTGTTTTGAATGAATTGTTTTAAAAAATAAAAAAATTGATGGTTGTTTTTAGAACAGAAAAAAGAGAACAGCAATGCGATGTTTTTTAATCTTTAATTTTTAAAAACTAGCAGAGAGACGAGGATAAAGAAACTCATTAATAGCAAAATCGTAAATAATCTGAAAATCAACGGTTTTGACTTCCCGTTCCTGACCTTTCTTTTTTCTCTTTTTTTTCATTTCTTCTTCTCGTTTCTTTTCGCTTCAATCTCTGTGCTAGATCTGCTACTTTTCTTCCTCATTTCTCCTTTGCTCTCTCCACCGCACGCAGCTCTCCGGTGTTTTTTTAATTTGTTTTCAGATATGTTTTTTGAAACAATCATTCCAACAAATTTTTTGTTTTTTAATTCTAAAAAATAGTTCTAAAAGACTATCTAAAAGAATTATCCTAAAAACACTTAAACAGAAAACACAATCAAACATCCCCAATATTTTTCTTCACATTCAATAAATTCTGGATATTGGACAATGTCATAATATTGTCGTGCATCTTGATTTGGATAGTTCCAATACCAACAACCTAGCAGGAAATATTAATTCTCGCAGGGACAACACCACCATTGATTGGCGAATGGATTCTCTACTTGGCAACCTGCAAAGCACCGCGTGCTTTGCGTCAAAACGATGTTGTCTTAGGCTTGTGAAGAGTTGATCTCAGCCACTCAATTGACAACACCATCCAGCCATCCATTTGAACCCCCTTAAACGTGCGTTTGGAGTAGTTGGTTGTATTCGTCCGACGCATCTTCCTCGACTGCATCTGAGGCTTCCTTCCATGGCTGAACCTAACTCCATTTAACAGTAGAAGACATCCAGCATTTGTCCTCTCCAATGCAGCATTCGTGAAGAAGATCCGAACTCCCTTAAACGTGCATTTGGAGAAAGCATTTGTCCAACGCGTCTTTTTTAGATGCATCTAGGCTTCCTTCCATGGCTGAACCCAACTCCATCCAACACCAGAAAGCATCTTGCACTCATCTCCATCCAACACCACGGCATCCATGAAGAAGTTTAAAATGAACATTTCCTGAGATTAACAATCTTCTCCTTCAAAAGCAAAGATTTGCAGTAGGGATACTTTAGTTGCTTGGCATTTGTCTCCAGAGATGGTGAAAGAGATAGGAAGCTTTTAGCATTTTGGATCACTGGTTATGGATGATATCTCTCTAGGAGTTGAGAAACCAGCTTCAGAAACTCATACCAACGTTGCTTCTATGCATTTAGCAACCATATCCTCTAAGGAGATGTGCATGGTTTTTAAGCACTACGGCTTGGAACTTCCAAAAGACAATGAAAAAAATTTAGCAACGGATGTCCTCTTTGGTTCTGCTCAGTTGTGGCCTTGGCTTATCATTTATTACTGTGGATTGAAGAAGGGACCAATTTCAACTTAGAATGCTAGGCAAGTTGCTCAAAATCAAGAACTTGGTATTGTTGATAAGTATATGAGAAGCAGTAATGGATGGGGAGAGTTCATTCTGGGGAACTCATAATAATGCTACCTGCCAGCAATTATGCCCCTTTAGTAGACTTCTCTGCATAGAACCTCAGTATTTTATGTTTCCTCTTTTCAGGCTCTCCTTGGAATTCGGATGTGATTTTCTTAAAAAAGTTTTCCAAGAAGTTTGCCTAGGTAGCCAGGTAGATAATTATGCAAATCATAACATAATTCATATTGCACTACTTGTAGTCTCTACTTGCTACTGTAAATTTCTGGAATGATTAGAAGTCAAGTTTGTGTTTCACTTTTGTTCTATTTATTTTTGTGTTTGCCCAAATGAGATAGCACGAAAGGTTGAAGATGGTGTTTAAAAAACAGGGCATGAAATCCATATAAGTTGCGAGATTGCATCTTATTATTCCTACCAACCCTATGAAGCGCACCGTTTCATTAAAGCTGAAATGGTGCGTTTTGATCCCTTTCATGCTGGCGTTATTTGGTCCGCAAATGCCACAAACGAGTGAGATTACAAGTCTAAGATCATGTCGTTTTAATGCAAAGCACCATATCATATCGTTTATCATGTCGTTTTAATGCAAAGCACCACGTGCTTTGCAGGATGCAGAGTAGAGAATCTGTTCCCCCATTGATTGATTGACAGGAAGAAAACAAGTAATTCGAACATGTGGTATGTGTTAGTCTATACAAAATTTAAGAAGAAGTATTGAATTGAATTTTAAATTTATTTTTACCTTTTTAAAAAAGTTATTCTCTCTGTAGAAAATGTTTAGTTATTAGTAAAATTCTTAAAATAGATTTCTATTATTTTAGAAAACATTTCAAGTAATAAATTAAAAAAACAAAAAAGAGAGAAAACATGCAACTAATTTATCATGGTTGAAACAAGAAGTATCTCATATATAATCTCCAAACACAAACCAGGAAATTTTTATTTTAGTGAACTATTGGCAAAGAATTTATAGGATTTGGACTCTCTCTACTAGGGCTGTACATAGGTAGGGTCAGGCCGGATATCTAGTTGGTTCGATGCCCTACTCGATTAAGATATCGGACTTGTTTTTATGTTCATGGCTCGGCCTAGCCCGACCCAAACAAGCTCGATTTTAGGACGGATTAGAGCAGGCAGGTTAGGGCTGCTTGAATTTTTTTTTATGAATTAATACTTGTAATATACAAATATCTTTTTACAGACTCATAATTATATATTTCAAAATAATAGACTTTTAGAACTCTTATATTTTTATCAGTAATAAAAAATAGTTTAGTATTATCAAACAAAATATAAGCTATACTAGCATAATTAGCCTTAAATAAATATGTGTATTTTCATTATTCAACAAAAGAAATACCAGTAAGTATACACATTAATGATAAAAATAATTAAGAAGTAGGAAATGTTTACATAGTTAAAAAAAAATTGTAATATGTAGAGAGAATCAGATGAAATAAGAATTATATATATATATATATATATATATATATATATATATATATATATATAAGATAGCAAGATGTTAATAATTTTAAAAAAAATATAATTATTAGGGCAAATTGGACAAAACATGCTTTTGCCCATAGCCTCACTCAACTTAATATAGTTTTGTTTAAAGTTCTATCCATTTGTATTTTTTGCTCGACCCGATTAGATCGAGTTAAGGCGGGCTCCTAAAGTATATCGAGCCAATGAATACCCTTACTCTCTATCATTTTTTTTCTCTTTTATCTTTCCACCAAAATCTGATGATCAAGATTGTATCTTCTAAAATTTTTATTATTGATTATTAGTGGCTGATAAATCTAAGGGTTTAGATTTTGATGGAGAGGCAAAGGAGTAAAAAATTGGTAAAGAGAATCCAAATCCGAATTTACAGGGGCATCAATATATCTTGGAACTAGAACCATTTTGTTGAGATCCTAAAGATGGTCCTCTACAAGAGGGCCTTCCTTCATCCGAGAGTGTAGAGCCGTTGCTGTCGATAAAATTGATTGGGGAGGGGGATTTCATCATATATATATATATATATATATATATATATATATATATATATATATATATATATATATATATATATACGCACACATACTTTCTAATTTAAGCCACAAGGCTATGCTGATATCTCATCTGCATACTCCCACAAAACCTCACCAGTTAGAGATAATAAAATGATGCCAAGTGCATGTTTTAAAGAGCCATTCTTTTCTTGATGAATAATTGTAGAAGTTTTAGTTAAACTAGAGATAAAATCCCAATAGAACTTAATATAACACTGAAGTTTTTATAAAATATTAATTCCCCCATATGACAGAAGTTTTAAAATTTGCAGTTAGCGGAAAAGATTAAAATCAATGTCTCTATTTGCCATGATGTCTACATGTATCACCAACTTAGAAATTTTGAAAAGAAAAATGAATAAATGAAAAAGAAACCAAATGAATATGCACTTGATACAATGTTTACATACATCACCTACTTTTATTAAATGTAATGCTATGTTGTAGAATTTTTCACATGTCATTTTTTTAACAATTTTATTGATTTTTTTAAAAAAGAAAAAAAGGACAATATTATTATTATTATTATTATTTGAATTTTGTCTCTAATTAATGATATTTTAACAAAATTGTACACATGGCTTTGTCACCAGACAATTAATTATGCTCTGGGAAAAGATCAATCAATTAATAATCAAATAAAAGCTGTGATATTAACTTTGCATCTCATGTAAGTTGTCCCTATTGGCCAATTAGTTGGTATGTGTGTTTATTGTTGTTTGATCAACAAAAGTGTGCTCTGAATCAGATACCAAAAGAACTAACACAGATAATATTAGTTGTCAGAAAACCATTATACGCACATGATTAATCACTTTATCAGTTTCTTTTCTGATTAAGATCGATCAAACAATCTTGGTTCCAACATTTACAAATCATTAAAGCTGATTTAAAAGTGCCACTTCAAATGTTCCAAATGTTTAGCAGTCTTTGGGAGCAGCCCCACTTTCCTACCTCTCCCTTCGGGCAAGGATATCTGTTCAACACTCCATTCTCTCATGATAGTTACATGCACGCTCAATTTTTTATCCTTATTTTTCTATCAAAAGTAGCTATGGGAGCTCGTCTAGGCTAAGTTCATTTCTCAAGTTGGGATATTATTCCCGTCGAGAGTATGACAAAATATATACGAATGAAGAACCTTAGTTCAGGTAGAATGTATTGTGTTGTTTAATAAAAGCAGAATACAATAATTTTTCTCTCTTAGTTTGGAGGAAAGATAAGACATCGTCTATGCTTTGGATAAAATGACTGTGTTTTTAAGGATGATAAATGAGTTAGTTTTTATAATTTAATATTTATTTTGTTTATAGCTAGACATTTGTTCTAATTGTTGTCTAACTTTCTAGAGTTATGTGTGCATGATTTCTCTAGTTTGACAATGTAGATTTAATCATTTTAGGCCTATGAAAACATTGGACCTGTAAAAATCCTATATCAGACACACCTTTTCATCGTACATTTAGGAATTTATTATCAAAATGTTTTGTCAAAGAATGAAACTCGGATTAAGTTAACTCTTTTGGATATTTGGTGTGAAAATGTACCTTTTTGTTTTCAACCTTTTTTATCTTAACAAGAAAGATCACATTCATAACACAAGACAAGATGATCCAGTTTTTCGAAATTTTCATCCAATTATCTATCATTTTAAAAGACTATCCAACAGTGTGAATAGGGAAGATTAACTTTGGATGGACAATATCTGCCTAATACGTACATAATAAGATAATTTTACATAAAGGTGAAAAATAGGTACTATATTGCACGTACATATAATGATTCTCATTTAAAATTTATCCCAATTGTCATTTAAGTCTCATTAAAAATTTGTCCCATTTTCCCTTTTTGTATTCATTAAAAATCTACGCCATTTGTCACATGAAAATCACTCTTCTTTCCTATTCTCTTTTTCTCTATCTGATTCTAAAGAAAACTAAATATAAAAGATTCAAATCCTCCATTTGTATGAACTTCAATTAATTCACCTCTTTCCATTTGGTCAAAGCCTCAAAGGCCTTTATACCATTCACATTAGAACTAGAGAATTCATAAAAAAAGTTCCTTGCACGCTTCAAGATATTTTGATTAATTTACTTTATTTAATTTAAGCAAATAGCTTTTTTAAAAGAGTTGTGTATGTTGTTTATAAGGAGAAAAATTAATAGTACATATCATATATCAATTAGTTGTAAAAAGTAATAAAAACTTATCAAAATGAATGATTTAATTAAATCAGTGATGGAGATAATTTTTTTTATTTATGAGAATGTGATTCCCATAATCATGATTAGCATTGTGTGGTTCATCCAAAATATTCCTAAAAATGTTTTATGACATTTTCCAAAATATTACATTCATATATTTGGTTTGACCATAAAATTCTCAAATCATAAATGAATTTTCAAAAATATTTGTGATTATTTTATTAAAATTAATATTTACTTATGATTTTAATTTTTTAACAAAATATTAAGGAGAAACTATCTTTTATCCTTTGAACTATAGTCTAATTACAATATTAATACTTGAACTTTTGATAGCGACTATTTTTGCAATAAATTCTACAATATAGTGAATTAAAATTGTCCTACAGAGAATTGAATTAAACTCAATTAAAAAAAAATTGCTTTCGTTTAAGTCAAGACAAGTAAATACCAATGTAAGAAATTAAAAGAAATGAATTTAAACTAA
The DNA here is from genome assembly GCA_032878935.1 of Erythrophleum fordii. NCBI lineage: Eukaryota > Viridiplantae > Streptophyta > Magnoliopsida > Fabales > Fabaceae > Erythrophleum > Erythrophleum fordii. The sequence goes on from JAVQMF010000046.1 coordinate 24,414,945, forward strand.
TACTGAGCATTAATATTGTTATAATGAGATTAATCACTAAGGAGTATCCTAAGTTCCTATCCCCTAATTGTCACAAATTGAGTTGCTCAATTAATTGGTTAATTAACAATCTGAGACTTAAGAAGATTAAGTGAGCTCAAGTGTCTTTTGAACCACTTAAAGTTCTATCCTAGTTACTTGCAAATTTCTCTCGCAATTAATTAAGTTAATTGTATTCAATCCTTTTCACTACTTAGGGTTCTTAAGTATGTTTCTATACCTAAGAACAAAATTAGAATGATATAATCTTAAGTTGCTCAATCAAATGATCCCTTAAAATTTTCCTTTCTCAAGAGCTAATTTTAAACCCCCCAATTCTACAAAAGAGATGGCCAAATTCTTAAATGAAGAGCAATAAATAGATTAAACACTCAGATTAATAATCAAACCAATTTAATTTCAGAAAATCTCCATTACATGGCAATAGGTTCAAGTAAACCTAAAATCTAAGAAATCTAGCCACATGTGGCTCTACACATTGCAAACAAAATCAGAGATTTAAATAAACAAGGAGTCATTGAAGAAGAGATGGAAAATATAAGAAAACTCAGTGAAATCACGTTGATTCAGCCTCCAATCTTCAACCTAAGCTCCTTGCCTTCAAACTCTAACTCCTTGATGTGTTTTTCTCCTTAGAAACTCTCCTCCCAAGCTCAGAATAATGAATCCCTAGTTGCCCATCGTGTTTTTAGTCCATAAATCGAAGCTATGCATTTCAGTAATAGGTCTCACTATAGCGAGAGGTATTTCTCACTATAGCGAAAAGCTTATAAGTTCAAGATTCTTGCTCATCTTGCCACAACCTGCACTATAGTTAAAATTTTCTTAGATTTTGCATGAGTCACGACTTTGTTATTGCGAACTGACTTCTTCGCCATAGCGAAATAGTATCCTAACTACAACAAATTGCATACTCATTATAGCGAGAAGATTTTGAACAACTTGCTTTTGACTTTCAGTTTTCTCCTTTTCTTTATTTCTTTCTAGTAAATTTTTACCTTTTCTCCTGAGATTAAAGTCAAAATAAAATAAAGCTCAAAACTACTAAAAATATTATAAATGTTATATTTTATTTATTTACTTTGATTGAATAAAAATTTATATAAAGTCGATCAAAAAATAGACATTTAACTCCCTAATCAATCATAAAATATATCTTACATTTACCAAAATTAGAGAGTCATCAACTTTGAAATGTATCATTTTATCTCTTGAACTATCATAAAAAATGAAAAAATTACTTATATGTCAACTTTAGCAACTAATAGTCATATGGTCAACAAAAATAAACTTTTAAATATTTGAAAGTCAACTTTTCTATTTATTTAAAAAAACTACTTATGTCACTTTGAAAAAACTTATTTCTTTTAAAACAAATAACAAAAACTAACTTTTTTTTTTAAATTTTGAAAATGGATATCAACTGGCTTTCAAAGATTAGAAAGATGATTTTTATTAGTTATGTGTCTATTAGACACTAAATATAACAAATGGTTAATAATGTAACTTTTTATGATAGTTCATGACATACTATTTCTAATTCGGATCATTCAAATTTAATTTAAATAGTTTAGATTTTAATTTTTTAATTTCAATTTTTTTTCTTGAAGAAAATAAAACATAGAATGAAAATGATTTTCTAATTGCCAACTTCAAAATAATAATATTTGAAATTAAGAAAAATCAAAATATGGATGGTCTAAATGTGGACAAGTTCTCTAATTGCTAATATTATAATTTAACTATAATTTGAGGGATAAAATGCACTTTTTTTAAAATTTAATAATAATAATAATAATAATGATAATGATAGTAGTAGAGATAGAGATGGATGTAATGGTGGTAAAATTTTATTTTGTACTAATCATGAGAATTGAATATACTAATCTCATGTTTCTAAAAATAAAAATATATTTTAAACTGCATTTTAAGAATATATTTAGATGGATAAAAATTGAAGAAAGAAAGTAAAAATTTTTTTAACATTTTATTTTATTTAAATTTAATAAATGATTTTTATTTTTAATTTATTCTTCTCAGTATAAATATATTTTATAAAATATTTAATTAAGATATAAATAAACCACAATATCGGAGTAAAGAAGAGACATCAAAATATTAAAAAGTAGGGCAAACGGGAAGAGCTTTCCAGTGAGGTCGAAGGCTGAGGCAGATCAGACAGGATCAGCTTCCCGGGTTTCCTTTATCCTTTCCTTTGCGTATCAAGTACAACTACTATGCTTTACCTCGCTACTCTGTCATTCATCCTATAATTAATGGGCCTACTGCATGATCAACACGTGTCCACATTCCCATTAGTGACGCCATCCAACTTTTCAGATGAGAGACCGTTAACTTTCAATATTCTTATTCTGATGTAATAAATATCAAGAAAAATTATATATTTGCTTCTTATAATTTTAGTTAATATTTAATTTAATTTTTATAATTTTATAATTAATTTTTTATAATTTAAACTATTTTTTATTTATCTTTGACTTATTATATCTTTATTAATATTTTATTAAAATTTATTAATATAATTAATTATATATCATTTTATTATTTTAAACTAGCAATATTGCTTGTGCATTCAGGGACAAGTTAAAAATTTTTTGTGGGATCCATATTTAAAAAAAGTTTTAAAAAAGAAAAATAAAAAAACAAAGAAGTAACAGTACAAATAAACAATGATAGATTAGACATCGTAAATAATATTAAAAACAGTAATAAACAGTAAATATTCCATAGGTTTTTATATATAAAGAAGATATGTATTATTCAAATAAATTTCTTTAAATTATTTACCATTAATTACACCATATGCTATATATATATATATAAAAAAAATTAATTTTATTTTCTTTTTTACTTATATCTATTTTGTTGATCTAAATTATATATATTTAAAATATTAATAAAAATATATATTTGATTACATCAGTAATGTTGAATAAAATATTTAATAATAAAAATTAAATTAAAAAATTTTAAATTAAAAAGATTCAATTACAAATTTTTGAATTATAAGAATCAAATTAAAAATTGAATAAAATTATAAAGACTAAAAGAATAATTTAACCTATATATTATTACAATTTATATATTATCATATAATTTTTTTAGTCAAAATTTTGAAACTTATTAGATAATTATATGAAAATTTAACTTCTTATGAGGTTAAATATTTTGAATCCTTAAATTTATTCTTCTTTGAAATTCTTACTTCAATTGTTTCAAAGTGAACCTAATGTCAAAAGCCTCGAAGTGTCTCTGAAATTATCCTCAGTCGTGGTTAATTAAATCTCAAATTTTAGATGATAATTATTTATTTGTAACGAGAATAATGATCAAACTTTTAGCAGCGGACAACAAATATTTCCGTGAAAAAGACCACTCCTGCGTTGCATGGGCAAGGCAGCCAACTTAAGTTCCAGCTAAAGGGAAGGCTAAGAAAGGAGAGATGTTTATTTCACACCCTGCAAGATAGCGATAGAGAAAGAAAGAGGAGAGAGAGACTGGGGTGGGATGAGGTGTCGATTAAGCATGGTATCTGCAGGTATAATGTTTTATATTTTAAATTGATTATTTAATTTTTCGCTGGCAGTGACGACTTACTTGTCGGCTTGGACATGGATAAAGGGCAGTTAGACAGGGATTCGTGAGCTCTTGTCTGAAATATTTCCAAACTGAGGGTTCAGTTGGTGTGTGCTAGAAGCGTAACTTTGGGGAATCTTCTCAATTTGAGTTTTGCTTCGGGTAGAGGGATATCGGTCTTCAATCAATCCAAGGTCAGTTTGCTGATTCTTTTCTCGATCTTTTAATTTGCTGATTTTCTCTGTTGTATTGTTGTTAACTATATGACTGTAGCATATGGATTCAATACAGTACCTCGGAGTGCTATATATGTTTTTATTTGACACCCTTTTTCTGAACCAACTAACTGAGCATTATTTGTTCAATGTTGGTTTATTCATTGTATGCAGATAAAGGAAAATAATAGAATGCAAATCGGGTCAATAAAGTTCTATAGTATCCCTATCTATTAGAAAAGTTTGATTTATTACCTTCGTTTTTGTTTCTGGGGCTGTGCTTTATCTTTACGATTGGGTTTGGATTTGGATATTTTTATATGGTCTTTCATCTCCACTTCGAACAAACAAGATACATATATATCTATACTCATTATGCATCTATATATGGTTTTTCTAATTCTTTTATTGATTCATAATATGAAATTCCGTGAAGCAAGTTTTTCTAAGTTGATGGGTAGAAGAAATGAAGGATGTATGTTTTCAGTTAATGATGGTAACATTTGCACCTTTGAAAACTATACAGTGAGATTCATGGCTTAATATGATGGCAATATATTTGCTTTGAGATGAGCTTATTCTCAGTTATGATGGTAATATTTACAGCAAGATTCATGGCTCATGCTAAGGTCAATGGGAACTCATCATCAGCCTGTCTTGGTGCAACAAAGATAGGATATTTTGGACTGAGTCGTTAAATATTGATCTGCAGCATTCATATATGAAATCAAGCTAAATGCAGCAATCAAGGAGGTGACTCTAAATAAAATATAGCTTGCCTGCTTTTGAGCCAATCAGTCCACCTTTAAGGTTTAAACTGCATTGTTGTATAATACAGTTTTGCGTTGAGATACCTTGATATTGAGATTTGTTCCTTGGAGTCTGGAAATATCTTAATTTTAGGTGTTTGGTGTAAAGGTTTTAAATTTACTGCAAGGAATTATTTACCCAGGCTATTCAATCCCAAAAATTAAATACCCTGGCAATCAATAAAAACTAAAGGTGTATTGTGAATAAATATGTGGAAAAGATAGGATGGGAAAACTGAAATTCCATGGATGCATTTGGGATTAAGTTGCCCACATTTTGTGGAAAACTAAAGGCTAGGGGAAACTAAGATTCTTAGGAAGCTATATTAGAAAATGTACAGAAAACATGGTATTTTTAGTTTCATAGGAAATTTGAAGAAATCTTCTTACCAAACATGACCTTAAGCATTAATTTCTAAAACTAAGGTTGTTTTATTTTGAAAAATCACGAGCAGGGTAGGCTCTACCATTCCACCATGAACATGAAGTAAACAAAAAAGTTGACTCCAGATATAAGAAAGGGAAGCATGTACCATGAAAGCTATTCAAGAGGAAAGAACCAATTGACATACCGTTACTCTCTCCCTTTTGTTTCTTATAAAACACTGTCTCTCTGTACATGTTATTTAGAAGTGAGCTCTCCATAGCTAGAAAATGACTTTGTACTTTCCAGCCTATTGAATTTGAAACATATAATGCTTCATAATCCTGAGTTCCTGACCTTTAATCTATCAAACAGAATTATCTAATCTGTTCTGCCAGCAAGGGGGAAGTCTTCCTGCCAACAAACCCTTGATGTCTCCTAAATTTCAATTGCATGTGATATTTAATTCACAATCTGTACCGGACTGGAGTAACTTTTGTTGCAATCTGTAGGAGAAGTTTCAGAAAGCATTCTTCAGTAAAAGCAAACCTACTAAAGGTTTTACCGTGACTTTTTCTTCTGCTGCATTTTGAGACACTCATAATGATTGTTTTGTTTTGTTTTAGAGTTCCACCACTGGGAAAAATAATGTCATGAAGCTGGTGAAAGGGGAAGATGGATTTCCTTAGCAGATTAGTGAGTGTTCTTTTTCACCTATAAGAGGAAATGATACTTGGATACATACTAATAAACTAGATCAAGAAAGCCTGCCGGTCATGGAGGACAGTGGAAGGTTATATTCAAAGCAACTCCTCTACTTCATACATCTTTGTTTCTCCTTATATTTATGTCATCTGTATGCATGTATTATGTTTAACTGTTTTGTCTATATTGTAGACTTGATGAGAAGTCCTTGTCAAATGGGGATGTCTACATTGGTGAGATTAAGGGAGTACTGCCCCATGGCAAGGGAAAATACGCGTGGGTAGATGGAACAGTTTATGAGGGCGACTGGGAAGAAGAGAAAATGACAGGGAAGGGACTGATTATTTGGCCATCAGGAGCAAGGTATGAGGGTGAGTTCTCTGGGAATTACCTTCATGGTTATGGCACCTTCACAACGTCTTCTGGGTCTGTTTACAGAGGGGGCTGGAGGATGAATGCTAAGCATGGGATAGGATGGAAGGAATATTCCAATTCTGATATTTATGAAGGTTTATGGAAGGAAGGAGTACATGAAGGCAGTGGTAGGTATTCTTGGAGTAATGGAAATACATATATTGGGAAGTGGAAAAGTGGCAAAATAGATGGTAGAGGGGTTATGAAATGGGCTAATGGTGATATTTTTGATGGTTGTTGGTCAAATGGGCTTAGACATGGATCAGGAGTTTATAGATTTGCAGATGGGGGGGTTTATATTGGGACCTGGAGTAGGGGCCTAAAGGATGGAAAAGGAACATTCTACCCTGCTGGTAGTAAACATCCATCTTTGAAAAAATGGTGTAGCTCTCTTAACAATGATGATAATGGTTCAAAACTGAATTCAGAAGAACACGGCACTCCAAAGTCAAAAGTTAAGCGCAGCCTTTCAGAAAAGGTATCAGTTAGTGGTAGCTTAAGAAGTTCACGTCATATATCTCACCGGACTTCATCACTGGATTCTAGTTGGAACCAACATGATCCTGCTCAAGAATGCATATGTCATGATTCCTCTCACACATTTTCCCTTACCTCTGATGAAGGTCAATCTGAGGCCTTGGATAAAATTACTTGTGCTTATGAAAGGGAATACATGCAAGGAGTTCTAATTATGGAGAAAACTAGGAAATACTCAGAAGTATCACACAAAAATAAATGGCAAAATAAGTTTACCGTGCAACAAGTAAAGAAGAGTTCATGTGTGGACATTTTTGGAGGCCGCCAAAGCTATTATCTGAAGCTTAATTTGCAACTTGGTATCAGGTAAATTTGCTGATCTAACATTTTGGTAATCCCTTCTGAATGTTTTGGAAGATTTGATAGTTGTTATCATTAAAAGGTTTTAAATATTGCAGGCATATATACTATGTCTTTATTATTACCGTTTTTATCATGATTATTGCAGTTTGTGAAAAATGATTTGACACATCTATATTACCTGAGTTGAAGTCATTAAGTAAGGTGGATTTCATTAGAGTGTATCAATAGCTACCTATTGGTTGCTTCACAGATTAATTATATGAAATGATTGCTTGCTATATATGCATAATGCTATATGTTTCTTTTGTACAGTTATTTAAAAGAACATACCTATCAAAAGGATCTTCTTACTTTCTTCAGTCATCATTGAAAATCTTAAAGTGGAAGGGGGATCATTTAGTTTGCTACTTTCTGTCAGTTGGCTTAGATAATCTTCAACTATAGTAATTTGTGAACTCTTCAATGCTGTAATATAAGATGCATGTCAGGATGATTAGAGAAGGAAAAAGAGAGAGAGAGAGAGAGAGAGAGAGATGAATAAATAGGCAGATAGATAGATAGAGATGGATAATTAGATATAAGACTTGCGTACTTGTCTATAGAACTGAATTGATTACCAAGGAAATTTGTAAGACATCATCTAAGGCCTTTGATAATTGCATGCATTCTACCTCCTTCCTCAGTTCCTTTTGATGTAATCTTTCCACCCTCATTTATGTTAAGCATTTGTCCCTCTTTTATTTTTACAAGTTGCACTATATCCTCTTTTTGTTGAAGACTCCAAGATTGATTTTAATTCTTGTAGTTGACAATGATAATAAATGATGTCTGTCAGTTTCCATGATTAAAAGCTAATTCCCTCATAGCACTTTTGGATGATGTAATTACATGCGTTCTTCCTCCTCCTCCATTCTTCATGATGTAATCTTTCCATCCTCATCATTTATGTTAAGCATTTATCCCCTCTTTTATTTTTTTACATGTTTCCCTATATCCTCTATTTATTGAGAACTCCAAGATTGATTTTAATTGTTGTAAATTTAAATAATAATTGCAGTGCGTGAGTTTCCATGGCTGAAAGCCAATACCCTCATAGCACTTTTGGAAAAGCAGCTTTATTGTGCCTGATAATGTCTATTGCCATCACACTCAATGGATTAAGTTCCTTAACTGTGCCTTTTCCTTTTGAATATCTACACCCTGACCTTACAAGCCTGTGGACTTCTCGAAAACAGATTTCTAATTCTCTTGTACAGTTGCTTTTGTGTGTCTATGTTGGGTGTTTCTGAATAAACAATTGGGTAACAAATTCAATGAGATAACAAATTATATTTGACAACAACTACTTTTAACAGATCAGCACCACAATGGAAAGGGGGGAAAAGCACACAGTCATGTGCATGTGTGTCAAATCATGATTAATACGGTTTCTCTTCTATTTGCATTATGTGTTTCCTGAAGTCTGGATTTGAATAAATTTGCTTAAATTCACAGGTATACCGTTGGCAAGATTACACCAGTGCCTGCACGTGAAGTTCGGTCATCTGATTTTGGAGATCGAGCAAGAATAAGGATGTACTTCCCCCGAGAGGGTTCACAGTTTACTCCTCCACATTGTTCCATAGACTTCTACTGGAAGGATTATTGCCCCATGGTCTTCAGGTATTAATTAACTTTGTGAACACTATGCCTTCCAAATTGAAGAGTTATATCATAAGCACCATGCATTGGAATATTTTCATTATGGCTACAGCATGATTAAATTGTTTCAAAGTTATAAGGAGAGGAAGAATTATCTCATCTTGTTTTATTTGATTTAATTCGCACAAAAGCTGGTGGATCTTAATCTACCAAAACAGCATCAAAGTGCTAGCTGGTGACGACCCAGTAAGGAATGCTCAAACTGGTGAAGCTTCCTTGTTGAAGTCTAGTCCAATTCTTTTCCTTGAGTTAAAAGGAGGAAAAGTAAAGAATCCTTTTCTTTTTACTTATCCAAGTTTTAATGTGATCATATTAGATGTCAGAATAATATGCTTGAGAATATGATTTTATGATTATAGTGGCATGTTAATATTTAATCAATCATGGTGATGATTGTAGGAACATGCAGTTTGTGTTGTGTGATCTGGTAGAATTTGCATAAACAACTGAAGATTTCCTAATTAGTTCTTTGTGCATTTGATGCTGTTGGATGCCTGCCTCATACATGTGACTAGTTTATGTTCCTCTAGCTATGCACAAGTAGTTCATCTTATTATTGTTTTATTTTATCTTTTGCATAATCACTCAAGCATATATTTCCAGGAATTTGAGAGAGATGTTCAAATTAGATGCTGCAGAGTACATGATGTCCATTTGTGGTGACTGTGGTCTGAGAGACATAACTTCTCCTGGAAAAAGTGGCAGCATCTTCTATCTTTCTCAAGATGATAGATTTGTGATCAAGACTTTAACAAAATCTGAACTGAAGGTTTGTAGTCACTATTTGTCTTTCACTTGGTGGGTTGGAAAAAAAAAAATTTGAAATTTTATATTATGGTTTAGTGTTATATTCATAACTAGGCATCTGAATTTGATTTTAGTCATATCTCCACTCCTTGGGATCAATAAGCATATTAGATGAAATCTGATGCCAAATTTGTTAATGTAATAGATAAATGTTTTCATATTTCTATTTCCTGTGAGAGATATTAATGTAAACCATTCATGGGCCTTCTCTTAATATCTTAAGCTTTTGAGATAGTTGGTTCTTTCACATGTTATGAGAGCTTTTTCGACTAAGTGGTTTAGAGTTTGATCTTTGCCTCCCTCACTTTTCTAATTACAAAAAATATCAACACAAGGTTTGGGTAGGTCTGTGTTTTGTTCATGCTTCAAGCCTAAAGGGCTTTTACGTGAAGTGGCATATTAGAGATAATAGTGTTAAGGGAATAGGGTGAGGAAAAGGTAGAGCAAAATTTGAGGAGAAAACAGAAATATTGAACTGAAGGACTCAAGAATGGTGAGTACATAACACTTGCCCTTAAACCTAAAACCTCTATTGATATTAATACTATGACCATGTAATGACTCTTATTAGACCCTTTACTTGGGGTAACCATAAGAACTCCGTACTTAATTCATAAGACCTTCTAAGCACTTAATACTCATTGAAAGGGTGATAGCATAAGGCTCAGCCTCAAGTTTAAATACTTAATACTTATTCTGTTAAAGTAATGGTGTCAGAACAGATTTGACAATATTGATCAACATTTAATTCTCTTCTTGCATATTTTTCTTTGTACACCTTTATTGTCTTGCATGTTAATATGGATTAGTTTCTGTCTGAGTTAGATATGAAAACAGTTGTCCCTCTCCTCACCTTTTGAGTATATTGCTCTTGCGAGAAAGTAAATGTATAATCAGTCAACTTCTCTTCATTCTAGTTTTATAATTTTGTAAGAATTGTAAGATATGATTATGATAAAGATGCTCATTATCCATGACAAAGTTCATATATCTCGTACTTGTAGGTTCTTCTCCAGATGCTTCCAAAATACTATCATCATGTAGGAAAGTATGAAAATACCCTTATCACAAAATTTTTTGGGCTCCATCGAATAACGCTAAGAGGTGGGAAAAAGGTACTATTCATTATTTGTCTCTAGCTTCTTTCACCATTTTTGTCAATCAAATTGTGTGAATACATGTTTGCCCATTTTTATCAGGTGCACTTTGTGGTTATGGGGAATATGTTTTGCACAGAACTGCATATCCACCGTCGTTATGATTTGAAGGGTTCATCTCAAGGAAGATTTACCAATGCAGATAAAGTCAATGGAAATACAACATTGAAAGATCTTGATCTTAAATATGAATTTCATATGGACAAAAAATTGCGAGAATCCCTGCTTAAGTAAGTTCCTGCTTCACAACTAATGCAAGGGATACACAATGTATTTTCTTTTATATCTACTGGGCATTAACTGATACAACCTAAGATATGACACAAAAAATTTCTTCTACAGTAAATTGCCCCATGGCATTGCAAGTTTTATATTATAATATTCTTTATCAAGGGAAATACCCGCCTAAGTTATCTTAAAAGGTGCCTCCTCTGAGACAAAGTTTTGCCCCTATAGCATCTGCTAGTAAATAAATTTTTACTTGGTTAATAATATTGGTTACAGTATTGAAATCCTAAACAATTATGCTTCAGAATTTGTCATGCTTCATTACTTGGCAGCTATTTGCTGATATCATGATCAAAGTCGCAATAGGATGTTTCATTAATCCCTTGAATCAATGGTCTTCAATGCTTGAAAATCTAACTGGTCGATCTTTTTACTTACCAATATCTGTATACTTGACCTTTTAAAGTATACATACAAACATAATTGGATTAAATCCTTTTTAAATGCAGTTCCATGTTAGATGGCTCTTCTGCATGATAAAGTCGTAACATCTGTCCAGTTGATTTCAAAGTGAAGTACTTTACAAGCTGTAGGCTTGTAGCTTGTGTTATGTCTCTTTATGCCTGGAAATTGAAAAGAGTGACAAGGAAAGTTCAAGTAGGATTTGCTGCTTAAATATGTTGCACCTCCTCTGTGTGACTTATGTGGTGCTTTAGAAGTAACAACTGCAATGTGATAAAATTTGTCATGAAGCCATTACTGAAAGGGCACTACTCCTTTCAGTAAATTTTCTATCTTTCCGCATCAGAGAAACTGTAGCATGACAAAATTTAATTAGATAAAGATAAACCGAAATTAGATCTCGTTATAATATAGTTACTGGCACGTCTCTGGATTTTGATTAGTTTATTGTTATAGTAGTACAAGGCTCTCGGTGTGATAGCTGTTAGATTTAGGTATGCATTAAAAAATGTATCACAGGCAGAATTTTGTTTTTCTGGTGCAGGCAAATTTCTCTAGACTGCAGGTTCTTGGAGTCTCAACAAATTATTGATTATAGCCTTCTATTGGGATTACATTTTAGAGCTCCTGAGAATCTGAAGGCCATAGCGGAAGATCTTGAATCAATGCAGCAGCAGGAGGGTTTAACTTCTGGTGATGGTAAATGCCTCCTTTGATGCAAGTTATTGATAATGTAATAGAGCAGTTTCCTTTGAGAACTTAGTGGTTACACATTGGTATATATCAAGTATTCAAATCTTTTACATGTTTAAATTTTTTATAAATTTATTCTGTAGAAGGTAAATATGGCATTTGTGACCACTAGGAATATGTTGCAGTGTAGAAAATTTCTCCTTGGTGATGCCTCTTGCTGTCGGGTGGATGAAATGGTTGCCTGCCACCGAGTTGAGCTGATTAGAGATTATGCAGATTTTTTTTCTGTAAAGATTTCACTAAGGGAGTTAACACTCTTTCTTCCCATAAACTCTTCTCTCAAGTCCCTACAAAGAGTGCAAAAAGTTCTTACCAACCGAACTACGTAACACCATCCTGATTTTGAGCATGCTGGCTATGGATTAGGAGTTGTTTCTTTCTGGTTGAATGGCCTGTTCAGATACGAACCTATTACCATATGTTTCTTGATTGTACCAGTACTTAGTATTTGTAAATAATTTCAGTCTAGATGTCTCTTGCCTGTCTAAAGTGAGCACCAGAGGAGCTATTTTGAAGAAGTGTGTGAATAGAAGGTTGTCATCTGTGATACCAGCGCAATTTTTCAATTGACATCCGGAAATGAGACATTGCTGCTAATCTGTCTTTGGAAAAGATTAGATACAGTTTCTATATGGTTGCAATCAGTTTCTCCAATAAAAGCATAATTAGTAGATATTTTTTCATAGCAGAGCATCACATGATTGAGTTTTTTAAAAAAGTTTATCCATATGTCATATTTTTATTGGGAACTTGATAGCAAGCAGTTAGAGAACTTTATCTAAATTTAGTCTTTTTTCTTTTCATCATTTGTGGACCATATAGTAGTTTAATATTGCAGTTAACTTGGGAAATCCAAAAGAAAAAGGGGATATGTGCCCTTTGCTGTACCCTAATATACGCTGATTATAACTACAGTATGCATCCTAGTGGTATGTTAGCATTTTCGTCATGTAATCTGTTTTTTGCTTGTCTATATGTCGGTGCATCTTGAATACCCAGGCTCACATAAACTTGCATCTTTTACTGTCTATGTTCAATTTGAATTTATTGTCATTCGTTTTTGACACACTGGGCCTCAGGTTCTCTATTTAATGAGAAATGTCTTACTGTTGACTGGCTTTTGAACCTAGATGCACTCAAACAAGGGGAGCAGTTGATTCTTCCTAAAGGCTTGTTACTAGTTGCCCATGAACCCAGTTTTGTCAACACTGCACCTGGACCTCACATCAGAGGAAATGCATTGAGGGCATACTCTATAGGTGACAAAGAAGTTGATCTTCTACTGCCTGGTACTGCAAGGTAGTTTCTATTAAATCAGTTTCTCGTGTGTTTAAACTATTATTGTTGTTGTTGCCGTATCCATGAACTCTTAGTCCAATACCTTTACAAGGCTTTTCTTTTGGTTTCCCTTAAAATTTAAAATTTACCAGTCAATTTTTATGATATGATCCGGCTAATATGTGCATCCTAGCGAGGGAGTTATTGTCAATTTAATAGTTTGAGCTTTTTACTCAAAGTAGGTTTTTATACGGTGTCTAAGCCTTTATGAATAAATGATTGAGCGCTCAATCCTTACCACCCTTATTCTTCATAATTAAATGAAAATTTATTAGAAGGTGGGCTGTGTTTTGTCCATATTTTCAAGCTCAAAGGGTTTTCGATTGAAGTGTCGTACTAGAGATTATAATAAAGTTCTTTTGAATTGAGGTGATTAGTAACTAACGCTTTGAAAGTCACCAGCGTCAGGACAAGTAGGATATGAGATGCAGTTTCTCTGATCCTATAAATGCCTGATATTGCGTTGCCTGTATCCTCATCAATTAGATGACACTTGTTGAATTAATACAGCGAAAGCAATTGTGCCTCAGAGAACTGAAAATGAAGTGCATAGAATTTTTTAGCATACTATGTAGTTGTTTTTAAAGTCTACCGCAGCCCACAAGCATTCGATCCTATTTATAATTCTATTCAGATCAATGGCAATAAGGATTTTTCTGGCGGATTCTGTTTCTTCCGCTAACTTCACTGTCATTCTCTTTAAACATTCTAAGCATTAATGTATATTGCCACTCTGGAATGTAGTCAGGTAATGTGTAACCAAAGTGTATCATCACTTTCTTACTCAGGTTGCGGGTGCAGTTAGGAGTGAACATGCCAGCTCAAGCAAATCGAAAGCTTCTCGAGGACAAGGTGGAGGCCACAGAGGTAGAGCTTTTTGAGGTGTATGATGTTGTCCTCTACATGGGAATAATTGATATATTGCAGCAATACAATCTAAGAAAGAAAATTGAACATGCCTATAAATCGCTGCAATTCGACCCTGTGACAATATCGGTAGTTGAACCTAAGTTGTATGCTGAACGTTTCATCAATTTCTTGGAGAAAAAAGTTTTCCCAGAGACTCCGTGAGTAATATTCTTTTCCTTTCTTCTCTGTATGTAATAGTTTTAAAGGAAAGTTTTGTTTGCTATTGGTATACTTAGTTTAATTAAACCCTGCATAATTTCTCAGAACCACTATTTTGCTAAGCCTTCCTTTCGCTGAATAGCTTCGTATATGTACAATCTTGTCGCATAAAATTATTAATATTCAGAAGTCATGTTGTATTACTCATTGAAGAAAGTGTCTTCATGGCTAGTGTTCAATACAATGCTGTTATTGTGATTTAGTGATGACAATTCAGATAACTTACAGGATATTTTGAATTAAAATTTTCTTCTTAGTTGTGTGTAGAGTTGATATTTCATTAACGTGGAATAAACAAACTCTCGATTAGTTAAAAAATATGAAATGTGATTGTCAAGGTGGTTATTCCCTTTTCTATTTTAACTGGATTTTGACTTTTATTAGGGGACATTAGGAGAGAGAGTAGCTTGTCTTGCCATGGATATGAATTCCACTAACAAAAACCAATCGAAGTTAACAGATGAGAAAGCTTTGGTTCATGTCTGATTTTTGAATAGACCATCCACAAATGTCCTCAAGCTGGGTATTTTTCATTAAGTATACACACACACACACACACACACACACATATTTTCACCATTGAACCTATTCCGTTTTCTTTTTCTTTTATCGTACGACCAAAATGCGTACCCTAATCTGCATTTCAAGTCATTAAATGGGTTAGTATATATGTTTTAAAAAGATGACCAGACACTCAAACCTTCTCCATAAGTCATTTATACTTGGAGGAGTTACACATAGATTACAAAGTAAATCTCAGCCATTGATTGTTCTTGGAGTATGGTGCACTAAGTGCACCTAAGAAAAATTCCAAACCTTCTCCATAAGTCTATACTTGAGGAGTTATTATTAAAAATAGTAATTGAAGAAAATTTATACTTCAAATTTTCTCCGTGTTTCTAGCGCGGCCCCTCACCCCCCCCCCTCCCCCAAAAAAAGAAAAAACAGAAAAAAAAGGAATTTTTGAGAATGCTTATTGAAGCTTCTACTATTCTTCTTCCTCAAAACACCGTAGATAGTCCAATACATAGAGAATGGTCTGTCCCACATTGAAAAAGGCTTAGGGAAGCCTCTATTATTCCTCCATCGCTCACCAAGTCAAAGAACTTGAATGCCGAAGGATTTGGTTCTTCTAACTCCCTCTCATCAATGGCCGTAACATCACCCCCAGCATCCATAACTATGTCTAGGTAGGGATTACTATCCTCTACTTCATTGGCATTTACGGTTCAACCGTTGTCTTCCCAATGTTCATCGCCATAATGTGTCCAATTAATGTGGTTCCATGAATTTGTTACTATTCCGGCGATATTCTATATCAAAAGATTCTATCCTAATAAAATTATTGTGTCTCAAGCATAGACAAAGAAGGTGACTTAAATACTGTGTGTAACACCATTTGTTTTTACCTAATTTTTTTAATATATAAATATGTGAGGATATTACACAACCTGAGTGGTTCTCTATATGGATTGTCTGTGATTTATTTTTTTGTTTTCGTGAATTATTTACTACTGTTATTGTTATAGAATTTTTAGTGGAAGTTTTGTAAAGATTCACAATCTACAAAAATCTTTTATCATTCAACAACGTACTAAAACAAAATATGACTGAATAATACTTATATTTCCAAAATATTAGGGTCAATATTACATAATGTTCTTGATACTTTTATCTGAGCCCTAGTTTTTAATATAACACATTTATTTCTAAAGAAAATGTAAATCTTGTGCCCTGCTGTTGACCATAGCCACATTAATATTTTGGATTACCTGGACAAGCCTGACTAATAGGACCTCTACCCACATCCATTCCACCTCAATGACTTTGCAGAGTACCAATATGATCTAAATTCTAATGTGAACACATTATGATAGAAAAATTATGAGAATTGATATTCCCACTAAAAATAATAGTTAATTTTAAGATCATATAATGATTCAATTGTATAAACAAGAAAATATTTTAATCTTACTCATTTTACCTTATCCTCTAATTATGACAGAAACGACATAAAAATACAAGAAATAACATAAAATTGTTATAAATAAATTATTGCTAAAATGAAATACATCAAGACCCTTAACTATTTTTGGGTCGTATATGTCCCCAATACAACACACTATTGAGTCTGGAATGTACATACTACCATACAAAAATTTCATGTAACAATATGATGAACGTAGTGAAACACATTGTATAATTTCCCACTTATTTGCTCCTTAAATTATAGATATACTATTGCTGCTCCACTTCTACAACGTGGATTTGGGTTGGAATAGGGATTTCTCGGCCTATCCATGAGATGGGTTTCTTTTCAATAGTAATATCCACGAGTAAGTGAATACAACCCATCTATGCACAAACAATCAGCACGTTAATCATAACATCATAAAAGTTTGTTTGCTACGTCAATTTTTTTTTTTTTAAATTAAGGTGTCCTCTAAAGTGGATCTATAAAAAAATCATGCAAAAAATGGTTTCTTCCCTTTTAAGGACCATATCAAATAATGCCTTGCCTTGGCTATTTTTCTTTTATTGCCTCGTCTTGTCATATTTTTCTGATATGACTTCATGTACATAGTAACGGAAATAAATCCTTTCCTTTCATTATATTCTTCCATGTTTACACAAAATGAGATACCATAATAAATTTTTTTTCCACACTCAAACACAAGAAAATCACATGAATAATCTAACATGAATATTCAACTATTTTTGACATCTTATTATCTTATTACTATTTTTGATATCTTTTAGGTCCTTGTCCTTTGTCCAATTTTGGTCCAAAGTCCATACCTCCATGCCATGGTCAAAATCAAGATAAAATCAATATTTGTTGTTCAAGAAATCTCATTAGTATAAAAAAAGTCTCACTTTTCAAGTTCAAGATCTTTTTTATAGTCTAAATTCATATCTTAAAAATGAAATATTGACTTTTATTTTTACTTCCTCACACATATTATTTTCAAAATTTTCCTTTATTTATATTAAATTTTTCTTTCAATGGTTTCATGAAATTTTACTAATAGAAAAAATACACTTTAGTCAAATACAAAGAAATATCCATACAAGTAAACATTTTTCAAACACCATTTTCCTAAGTTTAAGTCAACTATATGCAAAAATACGATTTTCTTCTATTAGATAGTCAAATCTCATGTAAAAGTATAATGTTCCATTAACTAATCAACTATATGCCAAATATATATTTTCCATCAACTACATATCAATTAATTAACTAATTCAAGACTACATATTATAATTCTTCAATCAACTACAAACTAATATATTTAACTCAACCTAAGTCATCTATATGTCAACTTTAAATTTTTTTCCCCAAATCATAAGTCAACTACATGGAGCTATTTATATCTTAGTCCACATATGATGAAACATGATTACCAAACTTTCATGCAAGATGATGCTTTCTCATGCATGTGGCATGAAAATAGACATGCAACCTAAGACTTAAAACTTTTCATAACATGCATTACTTCTTGTTTTATGGTTATAAGGCAAAATGAATAAGGACAAGTTATTTTTATCTTAGCTTCACTTTTTTTTAAAAAAAATTTCTTTCTCCATTTTTCCTCTGTTGGTCAAAACTCCCTCACTCTCTCACTCTGTGATTGTTTGCTTCTTTTCCTCAAATGGTGATGGGTGTGGGGTATTTATAGATTTAGACATAAAGTGTAAGAAGTGGTCCCAAAGTTCCACTTACATTTGTCTTCCTTAATTTCCTTAACTTTTTCTCCTTTGTTTAGCCAAAGTGAGACCTTTTCGTCTAAACTTTTTGGATATGGGTTTGAATTAAGTATTCTTGGATTAAACTAATCCTAATAAGTCCTAACTAATTTAAATTTTACAATATATATACACATATATTCAAATGTGTGTGTGTGTTTGTCTATATATATATATATATATATATATATATATATATATATATTCTTTTAACTACTATAAAGTCTCTTCTTTTTCACTAATCCTCATAGTATCTCTATTAAAAAATTTTATCCTTAATTTTTACTATACTCACCAGGCACTAATCTTTCTATTAACACTAAATAATAAGCCTATGTTTGATTGTTGTATATATTCCTAACCCATCCTAATTTTTTTTTCCCACACTTATTAGTTTTTTCTTAGTGTTAAGTGAACCACTTAAGGTGTTTATAGTCCATGGTCCAAAAGACTTTGTTTGGTTCACAAGACTATAAAAGATTATTTCATCATGTGATTTGTATTTGATGAAGACTCCTTTCCTAACTTGGCTAGCAGGAAGACTTCTTTAACTCTTGCAAGTTCTTTTGCCCTCTTGGAAACTTCCTTTTCAAAAATTAAGATTTTAAATTATCCTATTTTTAATTACATTTCATTATAAATTTCAAAAATTGTATTTTCTCCTACAATTTCTTATTATTTCTTTCTTGTTTAATTGGTATACTAGAATTCCTATTTTTCTTATTAACTTTTTAATTTACAATAACCAAAAATTTATGCACTAAATCCTTCCCTAATCACACGAATTAAGGCACCTATTTTTGGTGGGTGAAAGGGTGTTTTAGCTAGGCGTATCTTTTTTGCAACAAGAAAGTGAATCTTCCTTTTCATATATCACAACTTCTTTGTCATAACTATGGTGTCATCTTAAAGATTTGGTATTGAAAGTCTTCTTGCGTGTGTTTTACATGTAGTATGGTTTCTTTTTCTTTCAAAATCTTTCCTAGACATCCAAGAGATAATCCTACACAATCCTAACTTTTACTAAGCTAAATATAGAAATTATTTTTGTTACTTTAGTTCTGGTTCATGGATTTAGCCTTTGTTTTTTAGCTAAATTTAAAATTATACACACATATTTAAACATTACTAAATTGGCATCAATCAACTTCCATATGTTAAATACTTTGAAACCGAATTTTAGATTAAAACCCCACTATTTGACCCTTTAATCATCTTATCTTGTTTTATCTTGTAACTTGGACAGCCTATGTTTTGGGGTTGGTTGGATGAACAAAACAACCAAAAAAATGTGAAATTTGACATGATAGTCCCCTCATATGTTGACTAATCCTCATAAAAATTTCATGAAAAAATAACAAGGTTTAGCCCCTTTTCTAACTATCTTCTTAACCATGCTCAATTATGTTAAAAAGGTAATTTATTCTAACTTCTTTTAACGATCTTTAGGTAACTTAAGTATCCTATAATGAAGCAAACTTTTTCAAATATATACCTAAATAAGTTAGCTATATGGTATGAATATAACAAACGAAGATTCATGCATTTTTATGCACCTATACGCACTATTCTTTAAGTTTTTGGTACAATATTTACAACCATAAATTAACTTTACACCAACCTATTCAAAGTTTTCAAAAGCCTTATAAAATTCAATATTAACCAAATACCCATATTCCATACACATGGGCACCAACTTTGCATGCAAATTTTCCTATTTTATGGAAGACTATTGTCTTATTGTTCTTGAAAGCTTCAGGAGTTATGAAGACTTATTGCTAATCTTTTGCCAATATTCATGCATAAATCAAAATTAAGAAAATATTGCTAATCTCATTTGCATATGACAAGAAGAGTAAGGTTAAGTCTCTTTTCTAGTGAATTATCACATAAGATGGAATTTAAATAATTCTTAATCTTAGATAATGTTTGGACACCTGCTAAGAATTAGGGAAAAATCTAGTAATTTTCTACATAATTAATTGAAACAAAAATTCTCACAATATACATCAAATAAAATTTCAACTATAATAATTTAATTTATCTCTTAAAGGAAAAGAGGATGTTATAATCTACCATGCTAGTATTTCCTTTAGCAAACTTAATGAAATCCTCAACCCTATCTTCAAACTCTATAGTTACTTGACCAATGGGATCCCTTCACCATAACATCCAACTTTAATCAAGCCTTAGTTGCTGAAAATAATTTTAACACAGATTTAAGAGCTTTCTAGTAAAAGAGTTTTCAAAAATCATCTACAACTTCCATTTCTCCATTATAACATTGTAAGCCTAGGGGTAAGTGCATCTTCAAGTCAGACACAGTGACCAACCTAATTGACTTCATTCGAGTGAAAAAAAAAACCATTGAAGAATGACCAATTGTTTTATCAACTCAATTTTTGGGTTTGCTCAGACAAATTCGAGTAGGTTATGCCACTACACATGTTTATTTTGATATACTTAGCATTACTTGCCTTAAAAACTCTAAACCTAATTAATCTAAACAAACCTGAACTTTATCAAAAATTCCACCCTTACAAGCCCATTAACTCACTTGAATTCGATCAAAGTCATTTACTTTTTTGGTCTTTGGCCAAGTAGGTGGGTTATGCACACTCTTGCTTTATCCCATTTAGGAGGTCACTTTTCTAACCTCTACTTGATAGCACCCATAGAAACCTCATATCATGCTCTTATCAAAATTTTAGCAACATTTTCCTCAATTTCCTAAGTACATGACCTTAAATATACACTTGGAAAACAAAAGAAAATGTAATACCATGAGATTTCACCAAGTACAAGATATGAGATTTCTCTAAGTATTACTATTTAAGTGGAGGAATACATTTTTCCTAAATTGTCGAACATTAGAAAGTTCCATATTTAATACAATGACACATGCCTTAAAATGCGTGTTCTCACCTGTATTGAATCTTGAATAATAAGTAAGACTTTACTAAAACTTGAATCCTAAGAATGGGAATTATCCCTTTTGAGAACCTCAATAACCAATCCAAATGAATTATCAAAATTGAATACATTATAAATAGGAATTACTCATTTTATGAACCCTAACAACCAATCCAAATAAATTACCAAATCTAAATACAATATGAATGAAAGTTATCCTTTTTAGAACCCCAAAAACGAATCACAATCAATAGTCAAAATTAAAGGCATGTAATAATTTAGCAATATATTTGCTTTGGCGTCAAGATTATAGCTTAGGTAGAAGGAAACCTTCATGCAAGCGAGAGACATTATTAAAAATAAAAAAGTAGTAGAGATAGGATCATAGGAGTATTAAGATATATTTTAACTTTTGAAATTCCTTTAGCCATGAGGGAGCCTGCAACGCCCCTAATTCTTAATTAAGCTACATGAATACAATTTGGTTCATAATCAATTGTAATTAAGGTTTAATTTAAGTAAAAGATTACCTAACATATGGAAATATAGAAAAAAAAATTGAACTTTTATAATAACAATATTCACTATTAAGACATAAAAGAGGGTTCATGTTTATATAGAAACATAATTCTCATTAGATCTAGTTACTCCATTCAAAATGCATTCAACAAGTATGAAAATTCATACATGTTGAGTCACTAATCATTATTTACCATTAACATAATGAAAAACAAGTTCTAATAGAAGAAATAAGGGCCTCAAGACTTAAGCCGTGACTTAAAGAAGTTGGGTTATGACTAAAATGGCCTTTGAAACTCTTAAAACCCCAATTTAGCATATTCGGCGTGACTTGGAAGGTTTCTGTTGTGGCTAAACACAGGTTTGAACCAATTTTCCCACACAAACAAGATTTGCACCGTGGCTAAAATATTTAGGCCTCGACCAACTATTTGCGTCGTAGCCAAAATATTTATGCCATGGCCAAATTAGCTATTGAATTACTTTTGCATAATAGCCAAACGTTCGTGCCATAGCCAAATTTGCTACTGGAACATTATTAGTTTGTTTTAGTCACGACTTAAGAAAATTTGGCCATGGCTTAAATACCTATTGACCCTAAACATTTAAACAAGTGAACCAACAAGTTGCTACCACTTGAAGAGTTTACATTCTTATAATCTCCATCCAATTACCTTACATAGCTTAAGGATTTAAAAGCTAATCACATCAATCTGACTTCAATTATATCAGCACAAGACTCCTCCATGATAGCAAATGGTAGGGTACAACTTCAAGTGGCAGCCTAAAATCTACAATACCTTATCTAAATTCGTCAAACCACTTTGAGCAAATTTTAATTAATAATTTAAACTTGTCCACATCCTCAAAGCTTTAACATAACCTCAACCTCAAAATATAACTATGCCACATCCCAAAATCATCCAAATAGGATCAATGATAGTGGAATATGCTATGATAACACCCAAGGGATGGTCCATTTCACATTCCACATGACCAAAGCACCGAAAGCACATTCCCAAGGCTCCTAAACCATAGCCAAACCCAAAACCACAATTTTTCAAGTATTGACATCCACTTTATGTCTTATATGACAACAAAATTCAAAGAGCTACTTCTAAAACCTCAAGTGACAAATTAAAATCCAAAACATGCCTCCCAAGTTTCTCTAAACACCTTGAGCAAGTCTAAAGTACATATTTAAGTTTATTTAAACATCCAAACCTTCATTATAATGAGGGGGACAAAAAGTGACCACTTTAACCCTCACTTACAAGGACTAGTTTCTAAATGAGCTTATTAATTAGGTTCACATACCCAATTTTGCAAGTCTAAGTGACTTCAAATCACACATAACTTTCCTAAACCACTCAAATACACTTGCCCAATACAAGAAATTTACCAAGAGCACCCGAAATGATCAAAGTAGTCATGTTACACCCAAAATATTGACTAGTATACTCAAGTAAACACTTCAACTATGATTCACAAATACCAATATCACAAATATTAATTTCATAGTGCTAAATGTTTATTGGTCATATAATCCCAAGTTACTCGTTAAGAATCATTCAAATACAATTATAAGTTCTAATTCCACGATGACTCAAATTATATAATTAGTCTCTATACTTGGCAATATATGATGCAATGTAGCAAATTCTATAACATAATAAACAATAACATAAAAGCTAGTATCTCTATTATACAAACCCAATTAAATAAAGTATTCAAGCCTATACACTACTAAATTATCATAGTAGGCTTCTATTAGCTTCTCTTTGCCACTAAGATGTTCGGTCCCTGAAAATGTTAATCTACAATCAGGGTAAGATATAAAATCACAGTAACAAAAGACAAATTTCATATATATATGTATAGATTAATCCACATAATGCTTTATATGAACAATTATAACAAGAAGAAAGCATGTGTCATTTCAAATGAATAAGTTTGACTATAAGGGACTACCATGACTTCAAATCACACCAAACTTTCCTAAACCACTCAAATACACTTGCCCAATACAAGAAATTTACCAAGAGCACCCGAAATGATCAAAGTAGTTATGTTACACCCAAAATATTGACTAGTATACTCAAGTAAACACTTCAACTATGATTCACAAATACCAATATCCCAAATATTAATTTCATAGTGCTAAATGTTTATTGGTCATATAATCCCAACTTACTTGTTAAGAATCATTCAAATACAATTATAAGTTCTAATTCCACGATGACTCAAATTATATAATTAGTCTTTATACTTGGCAATATATGATGCAATGTAGCAAATTCTATAAGACAATAAACAATAACATAAAAGCTAGTATCTCTATTATACAAACCCAGTTAAATAAAGTATTCAAGCCTATACACTACTAAATTATCATAGTAGGCTTCTATTAGCTTCTCTTTGCTACTAAGAGGTTCGGTCCCTGAAAATGTTAATATACAATCAGGTTAAGATATAAAATCACGGTAACAAAAGACAAATTCCATATATATATATATATATATATGTATAGATTAATCCACATAATGCTTTACATGAACAATTATAACAAAAGGAAAGCATGCGTCATTTCAAATGAATAAGTTTGACGATAAGGGACTACCATGACTTCAAATCATACCCAACTTTCCTAAACCACTCAAATACACTTGTCCAATACAAGAAATTTACCAAGAGCACCCAAAATAATCAAAGTAGTCATGTTATACCTAAAATATTGACTAGTATACTCAAGTGGACACTTCAACTATGATTCACAAATACCAATATCCCAAATATTAATTTCACAGTGCTAAATGTTTATTGGTTATATAATCCCAACTTACTGGTTAAGAATTATTCAAATACAATTACAAGTTCTAATTCCACGATGACTCAAATTATATAATTAGTCTCTATATTTGGCAATATATGATGCAATATAGCAAATTCTATAACATAATAAACAATAACATAAAAGCTAGTATTTCTATTATACAAACCCAATTAAATAAAGTATTCAAGCCTATACACTACTAAATTATCATAGTAGGCTTTTATTATCTTCTCTTTACTACTAAGAGGTTTGGTCCCTGAAAATGTTAATCTACAATCAGGATAAGATATAAAATCACAATAACAAGAGAGAAATTCCATATATATATATATATATATATATAGATTAATCCACATAATGCTTTATATGAACAATTATAACAAGAGGAAAGCATGCGCCATTTCAAATGAATAAGTTTGACTATAAGGGATTATCATCCCATATTAGCAGTCACATCTAACGAGCTATTGGCCAACAATTAAAGGAGGGGTACGATCACAACACAAGCTCTCTATTGAGCATAATCAAGGCTCGATGCATTTACAAGAGTATGATTACGACTCAGTACACAATCACGGCACAATACACAAGCAAAAGAATAATTATAACTCCACATACAAGGACACGATCATAGTCCAAGTTTTACAATCAATAGTCAAACTAATCATTAGCCATCAAAATAGCATATACAAGTAAACACATGATAAATACTATACATATCCATGGAATGAAACTCTGGCTACCTCAATAAAGCCCAATTACTTTCCATTTAGGTACCAATATGGTCCAAAAGTCCCACCAAGCTAAAACAAGTATAGTTAACATCATTCAACTGTTATTAGCAAAAGGGCCTAATTTCATAAAAAAATCCATTAGAAATCACTTACCCATGTTTCTAAAGAGTTGATTGCACTGATTTAAGATCAAACCGCCAAGAACCAACAATGGGTCACTCCCAACCTCTCCATTTTTGTACATGTAATAGCCATGCACAAAAAGTAACACAAATGATGAAAATTTAGCACATACACCTCACAAAATGGTAGAAGGCACTTACACTATCTTCCATATAACTAATGGTATTGATTTGAGGCCAAAACAACTTAAGTTCACAATGGGTTACTTTCAGCATCCTCATTTTCACGTAAACATCTGGCCATATACCAAAGTCAACTTATAACATGAAATTTAAGGAAGGTTACACTACAAAATAAAGACAAATATTTACCCAATAGTTCTATTAATTTCAAGCTCCAAAAATATTACAATAAGACACCAAGAACACATATTTCAGACCTAGGGTTTAGATGAATCTCAACCAAATAGAAAGCTAATCAGACAAAAATGAAGAGAAAGATGAGGAGATCAACTTTTGTATGAGTTACTTTGGCTAAATCTTCCTTTATATGTGTAGATCATAGCCAAAATGATGAAGAACCAATCTAGCCTCCTCTCTCTCTATGTGAATTTTCTTTCTCCCTTGGCTACCCATATGTTTTTTATAAAATAAATGGAGTGACTACACTAACATTAGGGTTTTATGGGAGAATGACTAACCTAAGGGTATTTTTGTCCAAGTGGATCTTGTCTTTAGTGGTTGGGCCCTGGCCAGATAGGCCCAATTAAGCTAGGCCTCTATTAAAACTTAAATTAGGCTCTAAAAATTATTTTTGGTGCAATTAAATTAATTATGAAATCAAATTAAATTTTTGCCTCTATTAATAAATTTTTCCCCAATAAATTTCAAATTTACAATTAAATTTATTTTTTGCCAAAAATTGCTAACTAATTATTATTTGCTTTAAAAGTCTACAATAATCAGTTTCCTTGAAAATTTTTATTTTTTTAATAATTTTCCTTAATTCTCATGATTATCCCTTATTTTTTTCAAATTAAATTCATAATTCTCCATAATTCCACTTAATTAATTTCAAAATGTTACAGAGCCTCTATTTATATTGTTTTAAAAGATAAGCTAATGATGAAGCTCAGGTCAAGTGCCCTAGTGGAGCTGTTGAAGCCACCCAACTAAAGTGTCTTCCTATCCAGAGGTGTTCAAGTTATACTATTTAAGGCGAGTTTATGTGTTAGTACATTACATGGAGCTTGAAGACTTAGATTCATTAGTTTTCTTTGGGCTTTAAAGAGTGGATTAAACCATTTATGGGCCTATTAGACTCATATGTTATAAGGCTTTTATAACATTTACCCTCAAGTCTGCTAGTAAAATGACAAGCTAAGTGGGCTTGAAGAGAAGCATCTTTTGGGTTTTTATGAATTGGTTAGGGTTTGATAGCAGAAGTGGTGCTTTTATCACTACTATTGTTTTTTATTATTTCCTAATTCTTCATAATTAATATGGTGTTTAGAGGGAGGTCAAGGGTTAGCTATCTTGCCAATTTATACTACTAGGTAGAATATTTTTACGTTCCCCACAATCCATCACATTCGCATTCCAATAGGCTATCATGGGATATGAATGGTTTCTTCCAGGTCTTTTTAAAATTTGTTCTTTCGGCTATTGTTGTACTTCACTATTGATCTCTTACTTTTTTCTTACTTGTTTGTTTGAGATATTTCTCTTCCTCTAGTCATGGTGGTGCCATTTATTTTCAACTTTAGAAGTGACATAATAAAGAATGATTGTCAAGATTTATAGGAGGATTATTGGGTCCCTCCTAGTGTTGTTTTTTTGGTTCTTATAACACTATATTTATCTAGCCTTTTTTCATCTTATTCCTAGTCACTTTTCCTTGGCATAGCAAGATTGGTAGAAAAATTCAATTAAAATACTGCATTATTTTGCATTATGCTATACTTAAATTTTTCATTTTGCTTTTTATGGGCCATATGAACTTACTCATATCATCCT
Source organism: Erythrophleum fordii (assembly GCA_032878935.1). Taxonomy (NCBI): domain Eukaryota; kingdom Viridiplantae; phylum Streptophyta; class Magnoliopsida; order Fabales; family Fabaceae; genus Erythrophleum; species Erythrophleum fordii. Next base: position 24,442,386 of record JAVQMF010000046.1, read on the forward strand.
TCAATTAAAATATACTCATACAACTTAAAACCATCTCAAAATGTCACAAGAATCCCGAGTAGGTAGCATATATACATAAAATTAAAAGGTTCATTCTCGGGCTGGTGTGCCAAGTTTTTGGTGTCAACTTTGAAAATTCATAACTAAATTTAGAAAAATCAAAATCAAGTAAATGATAGCTTTCTAGAAAGCTTTAGATGTCAAATCTAGGTTACAAATCATTCCAAGCCATGAAAACACTATCTGGACCATGATTGACAACAGAAAAGTACCAAAGTTCCAATTGCATAGGTTTGTTATCACAAATTACTGATAGAAATTTCAAAAAGTCATAATTAATTCTAAAAAAATCAAAACCCAACAAAATATACCATTCTAAAAAGTTATAGATATTAACTTAAGGATAAAGATAAGTCTAAACCAATGTAGTAGCCTTAAGCCACTAGAAATAGATGGAACAATACCCAAGGTACTACTATGTTACTAGTACTAACTCCAAATTTCAAAAATTCATATCTCTTTGCTCAGCCCTCTAAATGAGGTGATCTTAGTGGCCACAAAAAGCTTATTTTATCTAGTTTATGAATTTAAAATTTTATGGTCATTAGACACCATTTTGGCTTTCGAATGACACAGGAGAAGAAACTGACTATATGAACAGTAACCATACTAGGACAACTGAAATTTGGCAATTTTGAAAATTTATACTAAATTCTATAGAGTTTCAAATAATTTGGTCTTTATCTTCCTAAAAAGCTCTGGATGATATCTATATCCATGCCAAATTTTATGAGAAATTTTGTTCATTTGGTCAGATCTTGACAAAGGGCTCCAAAATGCCACATTTTGGCCTCTAAAAAGGTCCCAAATGGTCCATTTTTGCTTCTAGCCATTCTAGGGCCACTTAACTATGTAGGAAAGCATTAAAATAGTCCATTAAACATGTCTAAAAGAGCCACAAACCTAGATCTCACTCTCCCACTCCAAGGTATACACAAGAGCATACAGGAGTAATACTTGCCATTCATTGTCAAAAACATGTTATCCCATTCATTTGCTTCCAATTTTTATACATACATCATATATCCATATATTTATACATGTTCAAGAGATTACATGCCATATACATCATTGAATTACATCTTTTGGCAACAAAGTAGTTACAAAAGAACAAAAGAACACATTTCCTTATCATTCTCTCATCTTCCAGCTTGGTGGCTCCTATTTTCTTGCTCACTTGGCCCACCTAGACATGTTAAGTAATTGGGAGAAAAGAATGAGATTCTAGGAATCTCAATAGCTCTTCTCCCTTTCAAGCACACATAATTGATGTAAATTCAAGTCTAAAAATGCATGTATGGCTATCTTAAAATGCATAAACATACATAGAATATTTCTTGCATTCAAAAGGTCATATATAACATACATAGGCTTGCCAAGGCAATGGTTTAGCCTCATCCATTTTCTTTGGGATTTTAGATTTGCCTCACCTATTTTCTTAAGAGACTTTTGATTAAGTCTCACTCTTTAGAGGCTTTTGGCTTTATCTCACCCATTTTTGGAGACTTTTGACTCTTCCTTATCCTAACTAAGGGACTTTTGGTGTTACTACATTCAAGTAAACTAAAACATATTCATAAAATATCATTCAAGTGCATAACAAATCATCATAGTACTATAGCATATAGATACATGCTAGAAACATCTTTTATGGCTTAAAGATACACACATATTCAAATATAAGAAAAACACCTAATCATGTATGAGAGAAAGAAGAGAGAGCTGCCTTGTACATAAAAACACACATTCTTCCTTGAAAATGTTTCCTTTCCCTCGGCCACACACTCACAAGGATGTGGCACTTGATTCTTTTAGCCTAGACATATCACATGGAAGCAAATTATATTCTTGGAACAATTTCTAAAGCTACACATGCACTTGAAAAGCTAAATTACTTTTAAAGTTCAATTATGGTTCTATAAGGAACTTAATGAAGCAATCTGGGAAAAATATGATCTTGGCTCTATTCTCTCCATTAATTTATGACTTTTGACTCTATTTGAACTCCTTGGAGCTATCACATATTTATTTTAAAGAGCCTAACTAGGTGTTGCTTCATTATGCTACAATATGGAACCTATACTTCCATTACACTTTCTAGGCTTTCTAAAATTTTTTTAAGGCTTCCTCTCATACTCTCCCATCTTATATGATGCAAAACCAAGCTTGGAAGAAATTAAAACATCCTTTAAACATTGGTTCTGCTCCAGGCCAAGACATGCTTCATTAAAGGGGACCAAGGAGTTTTCTTTGTTTCTTTGATGGGAGATGCATGTGGGAAGCTTTCTAGGGATCTCTAGACCTCATACAAATATTCACCTTGGTCTAGGAGCTTTTGGAACAAAACAAAATTTTGCTTAAGTTCTTGAATCCCTAACTTTTCTTTCTTGAAAATTAATAGTTATTTCTTAGTTCTCTTTGCATAATCTTAATTCCCACACATTAATTCCTAAGATTCATCCTTGGTTTGGTTCAAAACTCACTCCTTCTTGGCTGTTTGTATTTGGGGCAAAACACACACTTACAAGAACAAGGAAGAAGAAGCATGGAGACTAGCATTTTACCTTGGTTTTCTAGGTTTCTTCGAGAGCTCTTTTCTTTGCTTGGCTTCCCTTATTGAAATTTGAACTCCTCCCCTTGCGTCTGAGCTCAAAATAGACCCAAATACATCAATAAATTCATAGAAAGAAAAAGGAGAAGTAGGAGAGGAATTTCCTTAAATTTTCTACCTTTTTTTTGACTTTTTTTCTTCCTTTTTCCTCTTCAATGGTGCACCACTCTCTCTAGGTCTCCTCCCTAGTTTTTCAACAAAAGTAAGTCGATCTAAAAAGGAAAGGAATGGGACGTCCAATTCAAGAAGCTTCAAGAAATAATTTGTTCTAAAGAAATTTCATTTATGTCCTGTAAATTTGGCATTTTCGTTTTAGGTCTATTTTAGCTCCTTTTTGAGAACCATCTTTTTAATCATAAAATTTAGGTTCTCTAACTTATAAAATTCCTTTGGAATCACTTAATTTAGAGGTAAAACCTTCTCGAATGAAAGGGTCAAAGTTCGCGTCAACCGTCGTTAGAAAACATATACCGAAGAGGTTTTAATTGTCTTGGGGCTTCTCATGGTTTTCAAGGCCTCTGAGAACCCCAGAGAGCTTAAAATTTTTATTTAAAAAGCCCTCCTATGAGTATTCTAAAAGTTACCTAAAATTATGAAAATATCACTACATCTTCATTACATTTCATTTGGTTATTTTGACTATACTTTCAGGGCACCTCTGGCCTTGCATCCTCATTATTTGAGGTCTAAATTATTAGTCTAATTTTATTGGGCCTCAAATCATTCTACCTAGGAGACTTCTTTTTGTATCCGATAAATTACATATGTTTACGGAGAAACCAGACGTTACGTTTCTCACATTTGCGAAGATACTAGATGTTACAATTCTCATGGATTGTTAGGCCACCATTGACATAGGGAATGATAGGACCATTCTAGTAACATATGAGAAGAATCTTTGTGTAAGTGTATGCTTTTCCTTGAATAATCATTTTAGTCTCATAGTGGCATTTATAAAAGGTGCTTTTGGTCAATTAATGCCCCTTGCCTTTCAACATGTCATTAATTTTATCGCATTACGTTGGTTCAAAGGAATGGACCTATCATTCCAATTATTTTGGATTTTTTCTTTCAATGTCATTGAGTATACACATGTGAGGGGCATGTTCTCATTCTAGTAAAGGCCCAATTGTCAACCTTTGAAGGGTGACTTCATAGGATTAATAAGATGGACACATCATTTCTTTTACATTCAAAATATAGATGCTATAACATTCAAAAATTAATTAAGTAAAATTATGGAGAATTAAGAATTTAATTCAAAAAAGTAATGAATTATTATGAGGATTTTCAAAAATTATGAAAAATGAAAAATTTGAAGGAAAAGGCATTTTTAAGCAAATAATAATTATTTGGCAATTTTTGGTGAAAAATAAAATTTTATTTTAGATTTGAATTTAGTTAGGTGAAATTTATTTAGAGTTCCATAGTTAATTTAATTATGCCAAAAATGATTTGTAGGAGCCCAATTTATTTTTTAAAGGAAACCCATTTTAATTAGACTCATTAGATTAAGGCCCAACTATAAAACATAACCTACTTGGACAAAAATGCCCCTAGGTCAACCACCTTTCTACAAACCCTAAAATATGAGTTGTACCCTTTATTATCCCAGCAAAAAGCCTTTGGACAATAGAACCCCCAAGAGAAATTTGCATAGGGAGAGCAGGCTAGAGTTCTTTAGCATTTTTAGCCTTGATCTGCACCTTTAGAGGAAGATTTAACCAAGGGAAATATACAAAAGTTAATCCTTTCATCTTTCTCTTCATTTTGGTTTGATTGGTTCTTCATTTACTGGATTTTCTTCCGAACTCTAAGTTTGAAATATTGGTATTTTGGTATTTTCTTACATGATTTTCGGAGCTTGAGGCTAGAAGAACTATTAGATAAGTATTTTCCCCCATTTTGTTGTGTTAATATGTTGAAAATTGGCCCTTATGATTTATTTTTGTGTTGGTTTGTGTTAATGTACAAAAATGTAAGGAATTGATGTAAGCCATTGTGGTTTTTGGATTGGAGGGCTCAAATCTATACACTAAACTCATTGGAGGCTTGGGTAAGTGTTTTCTAAGTAGTTCTTAATAATCGAAATGAATGAGTATATAATTCTTGCAGTGGATGAATACTAAAAACTACATTTTGGTTGATTTAGGACACTTAGGGTATTGTGACATTTGTTGGTAGCTCTTGAGGATTTGACAATCAAGTGAGATAACTAGGAGTTTAATTCCATCTATATGTTCATGTTAATCTTATATTTATTGCACTTATATGTTTTTCCATGAAAAATGATTAGTTTAACTACTTGTTGTTTTGGACTGTGATTGTGTCCTTGGTAGAGCAATGATCATACTTCCACCTATGAATTGTGTCATGATCATGCACTAAGTTGTGATCATACTCATTGGAATACATTGAGATGTGATCGTGCTCAATAGAGTTAATGCCATGATCATACCCTTTCCCTTTTTTTGTTGGTCATTAACATGTTGTGTGTGATTGTTAGTATAGGATGGTAGTCACCAGTAGTCAAACTTATTCATTTGTTGATTTACTTGCCATGCTTCTAATGTTTATCTATATGAAAAACTTTTATGTTAATTATATTGTACATATAAATAGAATTTCTTTTGGTTACTGAGATTCACATCTCACCACTATTGTAAACTAATATTTTCAAGTGAAGTTTCTTTCACCAAAGATAAAGGAAAGCTAGTAGATAACCACCCTTAGTCTAAGGTCCTGTGAGGGATTTTTGCACTTGGACAATTTTGGTTTTGTATAGATGCTAGTTTTGTAGCCTAACTTTATGTAGCATCATGATGCATTTATGTATTGTCAAGTATAGGGATTTTGGATGTTTTGTAATTTAAGATGAACCTCGATGGAGCTAGACTTTAATTTATGTTAAATTTGATATATTTGCCTATAACTAAGCAAATATGAGTTGATATGTATATAAGAAGGATTGCTCTATCAATAAAAGAATATGGTATGGTACTAATTGTATTGTTAGCCTTGGTTCTGTCATATAGTTTTTTGTTGTCATATATGCTTCATGTGTGATTTGGGGGATATGCCATAGTCATATTCCGCAACTAGTACTATTTTAGAGTTTTAAGGATGGGAACATGTGTACTTAGTCTATTGAAAAGTACTCAAGGAGATTTAAGGTCAATAGGTAGTGAAATATGCATTTTAGGTTGCCACTTCAGTTTGCATTTTGCCAATTGCTATTAAACATGAATTTTATATTGGTATAATTGAAAATGAAATGATATGGTTAGCCTTTAAACTCTTGAAGTAGACAAGTCCATTAAATGATTATTATAAAAATATATATGTAACACCCCAAAATTTATTAATAGTAATTATTTAAGAATTATGTAGTCATTGAGAAGGATTTATGAAAATAAGAATTTTTTGGCATTTTAGGATAAATGATAATACTTGGTCATTATTGAGTAAAAATGGATTAGTTATAGTTATAGGTCTTATTAAAGAAATTAATTAATGAAGTTAGAAACTTAATTTTGGGCCCATTATTAACTTAAGGTGTCAAGAATAAGTTTGAGAGGCTCACTTCTAGTTTTTAGGAGACCTAAAGCCTTTGGGCTTGTCTAGCATTGGCCCAATGCTAAGTAGATCAAACCATAGGTAATATTGAGGCCATTGGACTAGCTTGCTTACTCTAAAACCTTAGGAGACTAACTATTTCATCATTTGGGTGTTAAAGTGTAACGATTTTGTAGAGTAGGGAAGCCATTTTCGCATTTGAGGAGAAGGGCTATGGTTCTTCAGCATATTTTCACCATTTCTCACTTTTAGAGGAGGAGTTAGCCAAGGTGAATTATATAAAACTTAATCCTCTCTTCTTCTCTTCTACATTTTAGTCTGATTAGTTTGTCATTTAAAGTATTTTCATCTTCTCCTCAAGTCTGAAACTTGCTCTTTTAGTGGTTTCTTGTGGATTTTTTGAGCTGGGGCTAGAGGGATTGTAAGGTAAACATCTTCCCTTAATTTCGATGTATTCTTTACTGAATATTGACTCTAATAGCTTACTTGTATAATGGGCTCTAATTTTTCATGAAAATATCAACATTGTAGAGTGGCACATTATGATTTCTGGCATGGGGAATGTAATACCATAACTCATTAGCCTACATATTACTCTTAAAAGGTCTTAGGCTTGTGACTTCCTACATTGTGATAAGAAAAACAATAAATTTAATGTAATATTTTTGTGTTATGTAGGGCCCAAAATCTTCGTTTCATGCCACGTGGGTTATATGAACCCATCCATATCATCCTTTACTTATAATCCATCTATACAAGTTATAAATATCATAAATTATCTCATCAATTTTGGGTAAGAAGCCACACATAAAAAAAAAAAGAATTTTTTGCCTCGGGTCTAGAATTTAAATTTCTGTCATCAATTTTGAAAAATCATAATTAATTCTACAAAATTAAAATCAAGCAAATGTAGCTTTCTGGAAAGCCCTAAATGTCAACTATAGGTTAAAAATCATCACAGGCCATGAAAATATCGGCTGGACCACGATTGACAACAAAAAAACACTAAAGATCTAGCTGCCCAAGTTTACTGTCATAAGTTATTGATATAAATTTCAAAACTTTATAACTAATTCTAGAAAAATCAAAACCTAGTAAACCATACCATTTTAAAAAGCTATGAATTTAAATTGAGGCTAAAAATAATTCTAGACCAAAATAGAAGCATTTAGACTCTGAAAACTAATGGAACAATAACAGAGGTCTAACTACATCCCTGGTACTAATCTAGAACTTTAAAAATTCATTTTTCTCTTAATATAACTCCAAATGAGGTGCTCTTAAATGCTACATAAATCTTATCATATCTAGTTTATGCATGTAAAATTTCACAGCCATTGGATTTCCTTTGGGCCTTGAGGACCCCTAGAACCAAAACTGATCATATGAACAATGTATTTGCCAATTTTGCACATTTTATTCAACTTTGAAAAATCATAATAAATTATCTACAGAACCAAATTGGGTGTTCTTTAACTCTATGGAAAGCTCTAGATAATACTTATATACGTGCCAAATTTCATGGAAAAACCAGTTTATTTAGTCAGACTTTGACATAGCTCAAGATTATGACAATTTTGATGCCATAATGGGGTCAATTTGGTTCCAAATGGCTTCCTAAACATTCTACCACACTTTAAGCACATTTTAAGGCATAAACACAGCATATATAAGCTATCCAAGTGGACCAAATCATCATACATCTCAAACTCACTACCCCACATGGCTAATTACACAATCAAGAATGGTTCACCAAGTGGTCAAATCATGCATTCTCATTGATTTAGTTCCAAATTTGATATGTACCATATGTGACACCTTAATCTACTACTGCTACCTAGCCTCTCTCTGGGCTCAGTTCCACATGATTTCCAAAGAATCACTACTCTTCCGTGGCATTTGCATGCTATGAACCGGGGTTTTATATACTCATCTTTTGTCCCGTGGGTCCTGTGAACCCATCTCAAGCATCCTCAACTCAAACTCCATACATACGACTCATACATAGCATAAAACAGACCATAAGCCACTGGTATAGAGCCAAAAACCAGTAAAATTGCATTTTCTCACTTGGGCCCAAAAGTCAAATTTTGGCTCTAACTTTGGAAAATCATAATTAATTGTAGAAAATTGGGAATGCCAAAATCTTTAGCTTTCTAGAAAGCTCTAAGTGTTAACTTTACAGTAAAAATAATTCCCAACTACAAACACAGCTTTTGGACCATGTTTGACATCGAAAATGGGAAGGAGGTCCGGCTGTCACTGTTTCTGGTGCAGCTTGCTGTCATGACTTTCGAAAATTCATAACTAAATTTGCAAAAATCCAATCTGGGCACACTATACCAAGTAGGAAAGCTACGGATGTCTACTAGAGGAGAAAAATAAGTCTAGATCAGTTCAGTAGCTCCTACTCCCCGGAAACTGATGGAACAGTAATGGGGGTCAGGAAAGCTCCCTAATGCTGATACAGAACTTTAGACGGTTCGTTCTCTCTCTACAGACCTCCGATTTAGGTGATTCTAGTTCCTATAAGTCACTGTAGTGGTCTAGTTTCTGTGTATAAAATTTCACCACATTTGGAATCCATTTGGTCTAAGAATGCCACAGATTTCATTTTCTGGTTGTATGAACAGTACATGACCAATCTCTTGAATTTTCCCAAATTCAACAATTCCCCAAATATTCTATAATCCTCCGAATATTACCCACTTTAGCTTCTCAAGAAGCTTTCTACAAACTCTAGAGGCACGCCAAATTTTATGGCAAATGGAGCTCATTCGGTCATACTTTGACGGAGCTCTCAAAAATACCGGTTTTGGCACCCCAAAGGTCCAAAACGGGTCCAAAAAGCCTCTCACACACTCTCACTCTACATGGACAAGTTTAAAAGCATAAAACTAGTATATCTAACATGTCCATATGATCCAAATCATCATACATCCAAATCTCACTATGCTATGGCCAATTATGCACTATTCCATACATGCAACAAAAGGGGTAAAACCCACATTTCTATTACTTTGGCTAATAACATAGTTCATACATCATTCTTTCATACATTTACATTTGGTACAACCTTTACATCTCAAAAATAGTGGGCACATCTTCATTTGGCACCACTTTACATCATATTTACATTAAAATGATAAAAAAAAAACTAACATTTTCTTATACATGCTCCTAGGCTCCTTGGTGTGTGCTCGGTTCTCCTTGAGCTCCACCTAGCATATTAGTTGGGAGGGGAAAGGGGTGAGATTCAGGGAATCTCAGTAGCTCATGCACTCAATCATATAAGCAATCAAGGCATATAACAAGTCAAAGCATATGAGTAAGCACTTAGCCATTCTCAATCAACCAACACACAATGTACATGCTATGGAAATCTCAACAATGCCAAAAATGAGCTCCAGGGACTTTTGGTCTAGCCTCACCCGAGTTTAAGGGACTTTTGGATGGCCTCACCCGAGTTTAAGGACTTTTGACTTGGGCTCACTCGTTTGAGACTTTTGGCCTTGTCTCACCTATCTCAAGGGACTTTCGGCTTCACCTCACCCATCTCATGGGACTTTCGGCACTACCGCACCCGAGCAATTCTCACAATTCATCACACAAGCATATTGGCATCAATGCATCAAAACAATAGCATATGGCATATTCCACACAATAAGCATATACATAATCATATGATGACTATCATATCCAAGAATGCAACAAGAAAGAGTGAGAAAAGAGAGCTACCTTTGGAACTAAAGCTAACACTAGCTTTTCCTTTCAATGTCTCCTCTCCCTCCTTAGGTCCACAATCACACCTTGTTGGAGGTGTTCCTCTTGAGCCTAGACACACAAAAGCATGCAATTACTCTCTTATACTTTAACTTAGAGCAACCCTTCTATCACATACAAACCTAGGGTTCTCTCTCTAGAATGCCATTACCCCTTTCTCTCTCTCAAGCTCCCATGGTAGTGGAAAACCTCATTTTCAAAGAAAACACAAGGATGCAAAAGAGTTTTCCATTTTCCCTCTTCTGACCCATGCCCAAAATCCGTCCATTTTCACAAATAAAATCGCAGAAAGAGAGGGCAAAGGGAGGGGATCAGAGTTCTAAAGAGAAATGGGAGAAATTACCTTACCTTTCCCTTGATTTTCCTCCTTCTCTTGATCTTTCACACTCTCCTCGCCTCTTTTCTCTCTTTGGGTTGAAGCTTAGGGCAGATATGAGAGAAGAAATGAGTTTGGGCGTTTAATGAAGTCTGAATCTCGCTATTTACTCTCTTCCGGATTGACTCTCGCTACGGCGAAAACTAACCTTCGCTATAGCGAGCTCGTGTAATCTGGCTTCGCTATGGCGAGGTGTAACCTTCGCTACGGCGAGCTCGTGTCAATTCCCTTCGCTATGGCGAGATATACCATTCGCTATGGCGAAATCGCGTCAGTTCTAGACTTCACTCTCGCTATGGCGCACACTACGGCGAGCAACTCCTTGGTTTTTGTATGGGCTGCTGCCAGCACTCGCTATAGCTAGAATCGCCTTCGCTGTTGCGAACTAGCTCTCTCGCTGTAGCAAGACCGTTTCTCGCTATTGCGAGAGGACTTGGCAGAAATTCTGGATTCCGAAAATTTTCAGCTTCCTATTTTCTTTCTTTTTCCTTTTCTTTTCTTTTTCCCGGTTGTTACACCATACATTCATATACATTTACATTTGCCTAAGGGCTTACATCTCAAAAATAATATGTACATACAAACTATGACATCTCATTAGATTAAAGACTACACTAATGCCAAAGAATAGCCACTCATGCTCCTTGGCGCCCATTTTTAGCTTCTTGAACTCCACTGGATATAGGAAGATGGAAGAGAGAAGGGGGTGAGATTCAAAGAATCTTAATAGTTCAAACACTCATTCAAGTAAGTAATTAAGGCATAAAACATGTTAAGGATCATAAGCATGCATTCAACATAAACAAGAGCCATTCAATCTAATTTTCCATGCCATAAAAATATGTCAAAACTAAGAACATGCTCTAGGGACTTTTGGTCTAGTCTCACATATTTTTAGGACTTTTGGATTAGCCTCACCCTTGGTATATGGACTTTTGACTTAGTCTCACTCATCCTTGAGACTTTTGGCTTTGTCTCATCTATTTCTAAGAACTTTTGGCTTCACCTCACCCATTTCAAGGGACTTTTGGCACAATCTCATCCATAAGAGCATTTCACAACCAAAATATAATTCAATAAGTATATTAGTACTAATGCAATAAGACAACATCAAATGGTATGTCTCAAGATACAAATATACATACAAACATCCAATGACATACATATAACTAAGAATGCATACAAGAAGGGGTGGAGAGCTACCTTTGAAGTAAGACACAAATCCTTCCCTTGGCCATTCTTTTCCCTTTTCAGTCACACACCCATAACTAGATGGAGCTTGGTTTCTTTAGCCTAGACACAATAAATAGGATCCAATTACATTCTTGAAACAAGTCTTGGCATTAAACACACATTAAAGAAGCAAACTTGGTTCAATGGTTACATATTTGTTCTATAAAAGAGCCTAATGAAGCAACTATCACAATTTAGGATCTTGGCTCCATTTGCTTCTTATATCTAGGCCTCTTGACTTCATTTAGACTCCTTAGAGCCATCACACACTCATTTCTAAGAGCCTAGATACAAGTTGCTTCCTTATGTCATAATATGAAACCTATGCCTCCAACTCTTAATCTGTGGCTTTTAAATTTTTTCCTTGGCTTTCTTTCATCTTTTTCCATCACATATAGTCCTAAACCAAGTTTAGAAAAATTAAAACACTTCCTAACCCCTCCATCCAAGCTTGGCTGAGACATAAGAGACAATTGGAGCCCATGAAGTTTGTAATTTTTCTTTAATAGAAGAGGCATTTAAGAGGCTTTCTAGGAGTCTTAGGAACTCAAATAAACTCTCAAATAAGCTTGGAAATTCTTGAATCAAACCAGATTTTATAAGATGTTCAAGAATTCCTAACTTTACTATCTTGAATTTCACTTGTTTTCCTTCAAGTTTCTTTGTATTTCCTAGGTTCCTATACTCTAAATCATAGATTTCTTGCTTGCTTTTGATTAGAAATTCCTCCTCCTACTAGCTTTCAAGTTGGCCGAACCAACACATACAAGAAGCAAGGAAGAAGAAGCAAAGATATATGGATATTTACCTTGATTCCCTTGCTTCTTCAAAAGCTTCTTTCTTTACTTTAGCCTTTTCCTTGAATTTCTATTCTTCCCTCTCTTTGTCCTTGCTCTTTCTTCCTCCTTGAAGCTTCTCCTTGTGCGTCTCACTTGGGTAGAGGCTTTCTCTATTTTGGATAGAATAAGTCGATTAGAAGAAGCCTCTAGGCGGGACACCTCTTATGTAGAGGACATAAAGAAGAAATTTGTTCATAAAAATGCCGTTTATGTCTTGACATTTTGGCTAATTCATTTGAGGTTCATTTTAGCTCCTTTTATGAGAACCATCTTTTCTATTATGAAATTTAGGTCCTCAAATTTATAAAATAGCTTAGAAATCACTCAATTTGGATTTAAAACCTTCTCGAATGAAAAGGTCAAAATTTAAGTCAACTGACGTCTAAAATCATACATCGGATGGGTTTTAATTGTCCTAGAAATTTTCATGGTTTTCAGGGCCTCTGAGAACCTTGGAACGCTCAAATTTTCTATTTAAAAGCCCTCTTGTGAGTTTTCCAAAAAGTACACATATTTACAAAAATGCCACTATACTTTTGGCAATTTTATTGAACTATTTTGGCTCTAATTTTTGGGTAATTCAATGCCTAAATCATCATTTTTTATTATTTATAATTTTATCCTAATTTTATTTGACTTTAAATCATTCAATCCAGGGGACTTACTTTTCAAACTAACTCATTTTGATGTTTTTACGAAATACTGAACGTTACAGGGAAGCTCAAATCTAAAATTAGAGTCTTCTGGTGGCTGAGTAAATGACTCCTAGGTAGCTTGTAATGATTAGACTCAATGGTGTCTGATTTATGATGTAATTATTATCTAAGAATATGCTTTGATTTAATTTAGGATCTCTAGAGTGCGAAAACCTATCTTGACTTTAGAACTTGACTTAACTAAGTATGGTAACCAAGGTTTAATTTAATTCCTTGCATATGTGCATTGTTAATATGATATATCTTTGCTCTGCTAAATGATTGGTTGGCTACTTGATTTTGCTTGTTTGGACAATGAGCAAGTCCTTAGTGTTGTGGTGCAGCTGCTACTCATGCATTGTGCTTTGATTGGGCACCAAGTTATGATCAAACTCATGAATGCACTGAGCCTAGGTTGTACTCAAGAGGGAGTTGGTGTTATGGACGAGCCTTTCCCTATGTTATTGGCCATTAACATGATATTTGTGATTGCTAATATAAGATAGTAGTCACTGGTAGCCCAACTAGATCATTTGTTGCTAATGATAATGCTTTTGATAAATATGTTTAATATGCATTTGTGTTGGTTAAACTGTACATATGTATGGAATTTTACTTTGATTACTAAGATTCGCAACTCACCCTATGTTATGATCTAAAATTTCGAATGAAAGTTTCTCGGGTAAGAAAAAGGGAAAGCAAATAGATGAACATCCATAATTTGAGGCTATATGTGGGCTTTCTACACTTAAGCCATTTTGTTTTAGAGTAGATGCTATCATTTTGTAATTCATTTTGTACAGCATCATGATGCACTCATATTGCCAAGTGTAGGCTTCTTTATGTTCTATAACTAAGATTGAATCCATTAAGAAGTTGGACCTTGTAGTACTTGAGGTTTGATGTACGTATTTAATTATGTGCTAATATGGATTATTGTTGCTAAAGAACCATGACTTATTACTTAAGAGTATGAGTATACTATGCAATGAATGGGTAATTTAAAAGGTGTTATAAGAACCTCTATTGGAATATATATTTGAATGATGTTATTAGTGGCCTTGGTTACTAATTGCTGTTATAATATGATCATGTGCTAATACATAGTAATAATAAGTTGTTATGAATTCCTTTTAAAATCTATAAATATTATGGATTATGAAATTGTGGTATTTGGGAGCTAAAAAGTCAGTATAGCCATAGGTGATAGCTATGAAGGTCCTAGGATTTATCTAAAACTAATAGTGAATAGTTCAGAAGTGTGTAAATAAGAAAATAAGATTAGAAGGGAGTTGAGTTATGGCTTAGAATCTTCAAGTCGTGGCCAAAAGTCAGTTTGGGGTAACAGAGGCTGGGAGTGCCATAGTGAAGAGGGTTGGAGTCGCAGCATGAAGCGAAAAATTTAGCTCAAAAGGGTCCCTAAGAGCAATCTCATCGCGATGAGTGTCAAGTGAGATGCCAAGGAGAGTTCCAGTACGTTTCTCACCATGGCACCATGTAGGCTTGTGCGCAGCGAGATGTAGGAAATTTTGGCTAAGGAGTTCCAGAGAGGAACCTCGCCATGGCGTGAATGGTTCAAGTCGCGGCGAAGCTTGTGTTTTGGGGAACATGAAATTCCTGAGGGCAAATTCACCATAGCATAGAAGGCCTTGGCTATGGTGAGAATCATGTGTTTTGGTTTTTGAGCTCTAGTAGTGAGTTGAGTTATGGGTGGGCATACCAAGTTGCTGCATAAGTTTGATAATTTAGTTTTAGGTTCCAATAGTTGCGGTGGGGATTGTCTAAGTCGTGGCTTAGAGCACCAAACTCCTATTTTAGCCTCTAGAACTTGGTTTTCATGAATTTAAATGGAATGGAATGGCATGTATGGACTTGTAAACTAAAGTAAGTGAGTTTATAGCTTACTATAATTAAATGTAAGTGGAATGGAGACGTTATATGGGAATTTTACCATCCCTTAATTATGACTCTTCTTGCCTAACTATTTGATGATTAAGGATAATTAAAGAGGTCCAAATTTCTTCAGGTTTCCATTCATTAATGATCTAATAGTAACATCTAACCTTAGTGCTCATGTTTAAGAGAACAATTCAACTTAATTTATATATTTAGTAGTTAGGGTTGTTACAATATAAGCCTTAAAGGCTTTGCATTTTAACCATAGGAAAGTTCTAAGATTGATTTTGGAGGGTTACTAAGTTGGTAATTCATGTATGTTAAGATTGGGTGATAATTCGATATTATTATATTTTATATTCCTCATATTTAGTCTTAATAATAATTCATTATGGGTAATTTGATGACTTTAGGTTGGTTTTATATTAATTGGGCTAAACTTAGATTAATGATTTTTAATTACATTATTATTAAATTTGGGTTTAAATCATTGTTCTTATAATTTTTCCAATAGAAGCCCAATTATTTGCATTTCTGTTTTGTAGATTAGACGAACCAATGGAGGGAATTGGACATGTCATATTAGGCTAAGGATATAGGCCTATTTTATTTTAGAATTAACATTGTATTTCTTTTAACAAAATTTTCTAGACCATTAGATGTACCTAGCCCATCTGAGCCTTTAGATTCCTTTTAGGTCATGTTAGTCAGAGGATTATTCTTCTATAGCATCATTCCAAAGGGTATTCTGCATGATTGTATGGATGTATTCTTCTGGGAAATATTCTATAATGGCTATTTAACTTTCCTTTTTGTAATCAATCTTAGATTTGAACCTGGTATTATATTGGAATTCATGTGTTGATAATATGAATTGGTTTGGTTTTAATATCAGATAAATTTCATTTCTATTCTCTCTATTTTTCATGTAATCTATATTATTCTGATTAGATAATTTAGGTTGCATGATTGTGGTATTATTTGAGAGTCTAGTTTGATTTAATTGGTTGATCAAATAAGCCACAATGAGGTTTTTGTGTGCATTTCTGGTTGTTTGTAAAATAGAATTCCTTCATATTATTAGCTTAAGTACAATTGTGTTAGGATTAATAATATGAACCTTTTAAAATCCTAGACGGTAGTTCAAGAACATTAAACATTAATAGCTAGAGGATTAAAATCAAACCAAAGGAATTTTTAGAGGACAAGGTAGGGAAGATATCAGTGGAAGAATTCTGGATTTGTTATATTTCATTCAATTGCATAGTTTTTGGTAAATTGTTTTCTGATTTTATTTAATATTTCCATTGTTACACTAAAAAATGTGACCGTGTGGCGCCAAAAAAGAAAAGAATTTCAAAATTTTAATTTTCAAAAAGGAAAACTGAAATCAAAGTAAAAATAGTAGAGTTGCCACTAAAATTTTATTTTATTTTTTTTAAAGGCAAAACTTTGGAAAAGCCTTTTTATTTAAAAAACGAAAAAAAAAATGGTCTACGAACCCGAGAATAGATTCGGGAGTTGATTGTAAGTGGGAAAGGTATTAGGTACCTCACTACACCCATTCTTAAGAATAGTTATCCTAAGTTAGTTGTGTAAAATTAATATGACCTCGATTCTATTTTAATTTTCCTTAACAAGTTACATGCAAAGTAACAAGGAAGGAATTTAAAGAAATAAAAGTAAAATGAAAAGGAAAGAAGTTAAAAAAATAAAATTAATCACAAAATAAAAGGAAAGGAATAAAAGTTACAAGAAGATGTTGATTTACAAGGACAAACTTAACTTAGGATGATATCTTAGGGCTTACGTACCCTTTGAGAGAAATAAAAGTCCATGTAGTTCAAACAAAAATTGTTCTTTGATTGGTGTTTTGTTTTTGTTTTGTATTGCTTTTTTTTATAATTTGGTTTTCTATTTGTTTCTATTTTTATTTGTTTCTATTTTTATTTATTTATTTTAATTCTTTTAGTTTTTATGATTTTTTTTAAAAGAGAAAGATAGTAAAAATAACTTTAACTTTTACAAATAAAACACTTGTAAAACTAGTTGATAAGTTTTAATTTACAAAAACTAAGTTAATTTCACATTTTTACTCTTTCCTCTTTTTTATTTTTATTTTTGGTTTATCATTGTTTCTTTTTGGTTCCATTTTTGCTTTTTTTTTGGGTTTAATTTTGTTTTGAAAAGAAAAGAAAAACAAAGTAAGAGTTACTTTTACCTTTAACAAATAAAATAGTTTTAAAATAAGTTGATATGTTTTAATTTACTAAATACATAATTAATTTTACTTTTTTGCTTTTCTCATCATCATTTTTTGTGTGATTTTGTTATTATTATTTTTTATTGACCTTTATATTCTCCCCTTTTTGGATTTTTTTGTTGTAATTTTTAGTATTTTTTTTTTTTTACTTTTGGACTTTTTTTTCAACAATTCTTTCTTTTTGGTTTTTTCTTTTGACTCAATTTTTTTAATACATCTTTTTTTTTAATCTCTTTGTTTTGATCATTTTATATATTTTTTTAATACTTTGGGTTTAATTCTTTTCATCATTTTCATCTTATTTGATTAGGAACTTAAGTCATTTAACTAATACTTGTTGATCATCTCTCACCTTTTTTTTTTTTTGACATTTTCTTTTCATTTTTCAAGTGAAAAGGACTTTTTTATATTTCTCTTTGTCTTTTTTTTTTTCTCTCTTTCTCATAAATTTTTTTTGTTTTTTTTATTCTTTTTGTTTGATTGATTCTTTGATTTTTAATTTCGTTGATTACCTTTTTCAAATATTTGAAAAAATATTTTATCATTTCTCATTTTTTTGTGGATCAAAAATAATTTAAAATTCTTTTTTGCTCTCTTTTTTTTGTCAAAAATCTAAATTTGAAGTGTTTTCTCTTCTTTTTTCCTAGAAATTCTTTTGAAAACAAAATTATGTGTGGGCCATTGAAACCTAAAACTTATTAAAACACAAATTTAATATCTAATGGATACCAAGAAGATTTATTGCCTCACATGCTCCTCAGGTGATTTCCATGAGCCTGAAGGGACAAAAAAATCCCACATGGCCATTCCAAAAGAAAATTATTAAAAAAGAAAATAAGATAAATACATAATATAAGAGATAAACAAAAATATTCATAAGTGAACAGTTGTGCTTGTATGTGCTTTCGAGTGTATTCAAATATCATATTTAGTATTATTTAAAAGAAAATTACAAAAGGAAGTACTTGTGAATTAGGAAGAACCAGATTATAATCTCCCACTTGCCACCATATTCACCAGCCTCCCTATGCTCTTCAATCACGCTTAGTGTGAATTAGTTGTCTCACATGCCAAATAAGATAAGAGCATGGAAGGTGCAAAGAAAATTATTAAAAAGAGCTAGGTGAATAGTAAGAAGGAGAGACAAATGCACATATAGACCATCTTCACATCAGAAGCAGAATTTCATCAATAATCAACATTAACCCATCATGAACCCTTTGCAACACCCCTATGAAACCATTAGCCCTCAAGCATTTATGACTATTCTCTTAATCCTAGTTCAAACTTTTGTAACTGGGGTGACCATAATTCAGTAAGGGCACGGCCAAAAATGAGGACAAGGAAAATGAGGCAATGACACCAACCATAACAAAATCTACTATAAATCTTATAACACCTCACCACGCAAACAACTCCAAGACAAAAAGCACATAAGTATATTCTTAGCTCATATTCAAGTTGAATACTAACCAAACCACACTAAAATGATTATATGGCATAGCATAAGTCCTCAACCACGACTCGTACATACCAAGTGAGGCATCAACCAAAAACACAATCAGGTAATGGAACTTACCCTTGTCAACATCTGACCCTCAACACTAAATAAATTAGCCAAATACTCACTGCCTATTCAAGTAAAACCGAATCAAGGAAGTGTAACTAACTTATAGTTGTACCAAGATAAAATCAATTTGAGGGAAGTTAAAACACTTTGCATTTCTAAGCCTATAAATCATCATACAAGAATAAAGACAGAGAAAAACATCCAACTAAAAACAAACAGAACACCATCCATTTTAGAAATAGACAAAAACTAACAGAATGTAAACTGGGTTTACCTTCAACGTCAATTGATTACAATGGAGAATGCTCCCTCACGACGACCCTTTGCTCCTTAGATAACTTGCATCATCGTTCATTTCTTCTGAATTTCTCTCCTATAGGCCTCTACCCTTTGTCTTTTATCTAGTTAGCCTCTCTCTCAGCCTCTCCTCTCGTTCACTCGCTCTCCTTGTCTCTCCCCCAATCTTTCACTTTCTCTTTCAGTCTCAGGATCCCCTTTTTCCAAATCAGAAAAATCCCCACTCGTCGCTTCTCTCTGCTCGTATGTATTGTTCTCGCTCTCAAATCATCCGCCCGATTCGTTCCTCTCTCTGATGCTCTCTTTCTCTTCCTCGGTTTCCATCCTCATTTTCCCTTTCCATTTCTGTGTTAGTAGTTCTCTACTTCCGATGGTGAAAGGGACCGGAGGGAAAGGTCAAGTCCTCGAGCCCTTTGCTGCAAATTTGCTCCACTTAGACCCCCTTGAGACACTAGATGATTCTTTCCATTTTCGTGCTCTCTGCCCTCTGATACCTCTTACTTTAGTGCATCCGTGTTCCCCTTTCCATTTCTCTCCAACCCAAAATCCACATAGCAGCTTCCTGTCACTCTCCATTCTGCTGTTTGTGCGTGTCTTGTCTTCCTCCGTGACCGGCTACTTCTATTTTTTTTTGTCTTTTTTTTTTTTTTTTGCTTTATTTTTATTATTATTTTTTTGTTTTTTTTTTTTTTTGTTTTTTGGCTTCTGATTGTTTTAGATATTAGGCCAAAGAAACAAGTTTCAAGTTAGGGCTTTGGACTTAAATTTAATTTTTGTTATTATTTTTTTCTTCTTTATTTTTAATTTGTGTTTATTTATTTTTGTTACTTTTTTCTATTTTTGTTATGATATTGGACTTCTGTTATTTTGGGTCCAAAAGAACTTTTGCTTATAGGTTTTTCTCTTTTATTGTTTTTTCATCTTTTGGTTTTCTTCTTTTCACTTTTTGTTTTGTTTTTTTTTTTGCTTCTTTTTTTTTAAATTCTGATCTCTCTCTTTTTTCTTTCTTCCTTTTTTTAATATATATTTTTTTAGTTTTTCTTTTTCTAACCCCTTTTAATTTTTCTTTCATTTTTTGGTTTTTGGATTTTTGTTACTTCCCCTTTGGACTTGAATTTGATTTTTGTTATTTTTTGCTTCTTTCCTTTTTTTGTTTTTAAATTTGATTTTATTTTTATTTTCTTAACTTGTCTAGATCCAGACAAAATATGGTGTTCATAGTTGTCCTTTTGACTTGTTTCTTAGGCAAGGAAATTGAAAAAGTAATTTTTATTTTATTTTTGTTATTTTTTACTTCTTCCTTTTTTCTTTTTTTTTGTTTTCAAATTTGATTTTATTTTTATTTTTGGAACCTGCCCGGACAAAATACAATGTTCACATCCATTTCGTGCACAAATCCCCATTTATTTTAATCTTAGTTTTGTGGATTCTTAAAGTAATTAATTTATTAAGAACTCTTTGGGAGACAACGTGATGGGTATTATAATGCAAACTAGTGAATTAACACTAATCTTTGTCGATATTGACAACTATGAGTGAAAATTTTCTTTACCATTAGGTGATAGTGGGAAATTGATTCACCACCAAAACACTTAGAGTAGTAGCCAAATTGAGTTTGGTGTGTGGTAGAGGCTGAATGCACTATGGCATAAGATTCTTGGTTGCAGTGCAAGTTGGGGAATCAGGGGGAGATGGGCTCTCGAGAGTCA
This sequence comes from Erythrophleum fordii, assembly GCA_032878935.1. NCBI lineage: Eukaryota > Viridiplantae > Streptophyta > Magnoliopsida > Fabales > Fabaceae > Erythrophleum > Erythrophleum fordii. The sequence goes on from JAVQMF010000046.1 coordinate 24,463,294, forward strand.
TCTCGGCACAACGCAAGTAAACTAGGTGGCACAAGAATCGTAAAGGTGACAGTGAGTGGAGAACCAAGAGGCACCTTGTTGTGGTGTGGGTAGAGCTAGCCATGGCAAGACACGGGCATGCGTAGGTTTTGGAGGATCTAAGGGTCACCTCGTTACGACACTGACATACTGAGCCATGGTGAGGATCGTGTTTTATTGGAATTCTTGCCCTAAACCCAAGTTTGGCAGTGGTGTGAGTTCTTCAAGTTGTGACGTAAGTGTAAAATTAAGCTTTTAGAAGTATCAAAGGCCAAATTGGCTACAACCTAACCATTCTAAGCTACGACTTAAGTCCTCCAACTCTTAAATTTAGCTATAATAACTTGGTTTCCATCATGATCATGATGAATAGTGACTAGTAGTTCAACCCTTGTGAGTTTTCATGATTCTTGGTGGTAATTTGAATAAAATAACTAGTGTTAATGAAAATTTTGATTTCTTGCTCCCTATTTGATGAGTTAAGAGAAGAGATGGGTTAAAATTCTTCTAGAAGAAAAGGCTTATAGTTCATAAATGTAGCTAAGCCGATGACCAAAGTTTTTGAACATGCGTAAGTGACAAAGCTAGAGTTTGCAAATGGAATGATTGTTGAATTCAATAGCAACGGACTATACAAACTTTAAATTGAAATGGGTTGACAGTAGAAAGGATTACAAAAGAAACTTATTGCTTGCTAAAAATTTGGTTGAAAGTGATAAATAAAGCTGTAAAGAAAGGTATATATAAAATAATAAATAACCTAAAGATAAATAAGTTGTAATGCAAGTTTCATAGGAGGTTTCTGTATGTGTTGCTTGGTACTTCTTACTCCTATTTTTAGCTTCTTTGATAGCCATACATGTTTCTCCAACCATGTCCCTATTCATCATGTTAGTGTATGCATGGTAGCCTAATGCTAAAGATTTTAGCGTTCAATTAACCTCTACGAGGTCGCATACTTGGTGAATCCACACTCTCCTTGTTTTCTTAACAAATTTATTATGTGAGACGTGAGTCTTCACCTATCAATTAGGGTTTTAGCTAATATGTCTGTCGATTGCTTCCTCTAAGCTAATATTTTTCATTTAATTATTTTGGCTAATCTAGTTTCTAATTGTTATTAACAGCCTATCATTTTTTATGCTAACAGTCATAACAGCAAAACATAATTTTGTTTTAAAAAAGCAAGTATAATACGTCATTTAACCTGGTATAATTTATTCAAAAAATATTAAATTTGAAACTCGATGACGGCATTTCTATAACATGGAAAGTTAAATTATTGGGTCGTCTGAATTTATTTCCAAATTAAAAGCGCGGCGAAAGGGGTACGTACTGATGATGAATTCATAATAGTGATTCAAATATATGCGACTGTGATTACACAATTATCACGTGGTCTGGCCCACCCGTTACTTTGAAGTTATAAGCAGAACTATTCATTGCTCAGATATACTTGAACGTCAAATAAAGATAAATATATTATGACTATTTTATTGCTTTGATTCTGAGTTCTTCCAATAAAACCAGTATTAAAATTTGAAAGGTCATGCCTGAATGCAATACTGTAAAAACATAAACAATTCACAAAACTTTCTTTTTCATTTCCGTCGGTTTGTTTATTATGAAAATTTTCATAATTTTTTCATCGAAAAGCTCTGCTTTCTGGACCGACATTTACACTTCAAAATTTACTCTTTGATAATAGTTCTTCCAGATAGATAATTAACTGAAGACAGTGATAATAAATACTTAAAGAATTACATATATTTCCTTTTTTTTTTTTTGCTATCAATATGATCGCTCAATGGCATGGGTAAAATTTGCCTATTACATACATTTTGGTTATTGTTTGGGATAATACAAATGATTAAAGTTAAAATCTGAGATCAAAACCATAATGCAGCAAGCAAAAGCAAAAAAAGAGGAAAAAAGAACTGAGCAGATTAAATAGGAATCACAACTTGAATATTGATAGAGTATGAATAACCTGAAAGAATGAGGACAATAACTAACAAAGGCTGAAACTTGAAAGAAAGGAAAAAACAAGCCAAGGAATATAGCTAGAGATCTTAAATAAAGAAACTCATACAGTAAATTTAAATAATGAGAGAGATGGATAGAGAAAAGGAGATGATATATATAAAAAATATGCAGCCACAGAGAAGATGACAAACAAAATTGCAGGGGTCAATACAAAATAAAGCAGCAACCACAAGGTCAAAGGCATCTTTTCCTGTTCTTGTATTTTTTAATTGGTGACAACTGTTTCAACTTTGTTTCATGCACACTCCAAAGTCACACTCACACAACCGCAGAGACTCGAGCACAAACATAGTCTCACACACATAGGCAAGAAGCACGGGTAGCGATGCAAATACAAGACTTTACATAAACATATTACACAACGTACGACATCTTGGACATGAGACGGTTCCATTTTTAAGTATTAGTGCTTCATATATAACACCCAGTTTAGCCACCACCTAACCAGAACAGCATCATCACCACGAGGAAGAAGATGAACAATTTTAGAGAGAGAAAAACTCGCATACACAGACACACGGTGTAAGAAACACCAACACACCTTTAAAGAAGAGAATCATACATATGTAGTGCTCAAAAACATGTTGAAGTAACATTGTATGATTTCATACAAGTATCACATACGATATGACTCTATTTTTAAAGTATCAACAGAATTTAGGTATCACCTTACCGGATCACGACAGCATTGATCACATGAGAGAGATCAGCCGTTGAAGGGAATGAAGCCTGGTCCGAGATCAAAAAGGACGAGAGAAACCCAGAAATCTCGAGCCAAACAACATTCCCATCAACCCCAACCTCCCATAAATTGATTTCCAACCCAAGAAGAAGAATAAGCTTCAGATCGATGAAGGAAGAGAGAGTGTGTGTATGTGTGTTAAGTTTAGGAGTGAAGAAACAAAGGAAGGGGTCTCACCCTTATATAAAACGTATCAACCTTTGGGGAAAAACCTAGCGAGCCAAGTTGGCGAAGCAGCTGACAGGCAGGTTCACACAACCACGTCTTGCTTTTGGAGCCTATTGTGGGTGTGACTGTCACTCATACCTCTCACCACTCACGCTCCCAGTGCTTTGCGCGTGCAATCAACGCTCTTCCTGAACCTTCATCTTTCATCTTTATAGAAAATTTTACCTAGTGACTCTAATGCCTGAAATACCAATTTTAGTAAATTTTTATTTGTTTTATAATACAGCAATACCTCCATCTATAATATTATCTAAATTTAGGAATTTTTTTGCTGTATGTCTTTTTTCTTTTAATAATGTAGAATAAGTTGTGCTCCAAAGTTCTTCTCATTAAATTTTATGATGCTATATGATGGAATATTCTAAGAGATACCTAAAATCTGGATTCTGAAGAAAGGTTTTATGAGTTTATATTGTTTTTCTTAAATAAATAATTAATATATAACTAAAGCCTTAAAAAGAATGTATTTTTTTCCTCAAAAGATATATATATATATATATATTTATATATTTATATTTATATATGTATATCCAACTGTGTGGATGTTATCTTCTCCTATATGTCTTAGCCTATACAAATAAAATTAGTCAAAGGAAGTGTTTTCACTATGCTTATGACTGAGTTTTTTTTATTTAAAAAAACTTAAAATTAAGATGGATTTTAGAAAATAATGGGACCAGATTTAATATTGTTCCTTATATCATTTCCTATCAAATTCTCTAACAAAATTGTAACATATGAAAAAAAATTTCTTTAAAAAAATAATCATGTGATACCAAGTTATAGAACACACATACTTATTTGTAAAAATTATATATTTATCACATTATTAAAAAACTTAATAATAGAAATATAAAAACTTCATATAAGTATTTTCCAAATTAAGAAGGCCAAATTTTAGATAGATGATGATGTTGTGCCAACAAAACTCAAGGCTAACATAGTATTAGAGTTTCATTGCAGATTCAAAATCATTCTTGATGAATTGTACACCTCTTATGTAATCAAAGATTAATAAAAAAATCAAGATTAAGAGGCGCGTGTTATACTCTTGCTAAGTTTTTGGTATGCATTACGGATGTGATCGATCCTAAACTTACAAAATTGTATGGAATAGATTCTACTAAGAAAATACTGATTCAACGATTTCATAAGATTTTCAACGTAAAAGTTTTAATTTCTCAAGCCACGACTTTCCACGAATGTGGGTTGATTTGGTTGAATTAACTAGGTAATTAAAAATAGTTTTTCTAAGACAGAAAAATATTTATTGTGATCCCTAATATTACAAATTTGAGTAATTAAAACTGAATTATGTATTTTGCTTTGACAAAAAAATTAAAATATAAGAAACAAAGATGAACTATATAAACTAAACACTAAATTTTGCCCCCCCCCCCCAAAAAAAACACTAAATAACATTAAAGTTTTGATAGCTTGGGATATATTATACATCGACCGAAATGGAATTAATTATAAGAACAAGTTTGTGTAGTTCGTTGGCTAGGTTTCTATATATACATATTCTTTTATAATCCGATCTAGTATAGTTACATATAAGTTCAAATATATTCTAATTCAACAATATATTTTATTTATAAATGAAGTAAAATCTTTTTATTTCAAATGAATTTAAATTAATTCCATTAAATACTGTTTTAAATGATTTGCATGGGATTGGTCCCATGGATTGCAGCAGAGCAGGGATGAAAATGTTAAGTCCCAAATGATATGACAGTCCACATGAAAACGGCGCCATGTATTATGACATTACTCAAACTTTTGCTCCCAACGCTTCTCTCACATATATCATTTTCCGACCACATATATAGTTGAGTTGGGAATACAATCCGGATCTTTTCTGTAAATGGGCCTTAATTTGTTAGAAAGAGATAAGCGGATGAATATATATATATATATATATATATTCTTATTTCCCTTTTTTTTTAATGTTAAGTCTTACATCTTATTTCTATTTTTTTCTGATAAAATGATATTTTATATAAAAGATTCATTTTATAGAAAATAGTATAGTTGTGAATTTTAAAATAATATTCAACTCTAAAAAAGTTTGACAATTTTGAAACAAAGCCTTAAATCTCTCTCTCTCTCTCTCTCTCTCTCTCTCTCTCACACACACACACACACACACACATTAATCCTGAAAATTAATATTATTACCAGTTTCTTTATTTTTATTGCCTGTTTTGTTGATTTTGGCACTAGGTATTGGATCTAAGTTCTAATAATCTTTTAATTCAATAATTAGATCCAATAATATAAGTATGAAATTCAACGAAATACAAAAGATTCACAGAAAGAAAATTGATATTGACCATATCCATCTTCAAGCTATTTGATTGTTGCCTATTTGCAATTTAAAAGGGGGGGGGGGGGGGAAGAAACCCAATAGATGTGACGTATGAATTGCCATGAATAAGGTAGTAAAATACTCAGTCTGGGAAATTGCTTAAAAATATTAGACCTATGACAACTTGAATGCATAACAAATTAATTGGGAACCTTCCATTTGATCTCCAAATCCTTGGATTTATTTACTCAAAAAATTTTTAACGCAGGAAAATTTTCCTCATAACATAATTTTATTACATAAAATTTATTCATAAAAAATTAAAATTAAACAAATAAAATGCCTTATATAACAATTAATACAATCCCAAATAACACATTCAAGTAATTCAAAATTATCAACGACTAATCACCAATATTATCCTTAAATAATTTTTTTAAAAAATATCATAAATATAATTACCCACCGTCACATCCTAATTAAACACAACAACCACCAACCCATATTATTACAATCTGCATATCCTCAACTAAATACTTAGTGCTCAGAATTGTTAACCTATTAAATTTTGGATCTTTTTTTTTTTGGCCACTTGCCAAATTTTAGATTAGACATGTATAACATGTATTATTATATTTACACGAGTACACCCAAGACATAAAATCATTTTTAGAAAATATATTTTTATTTATTAAAAAGATATAATCAGGCTTAAGTAAATAAATTTTGCAATATGTACGAGTATAATGGCCACTTCTAAGATGCGAGTGTTTTGTTCAAATATTTCCGTTGCAAGCAACACATCATTTTTATAAACAAAATTTAAGAGAGTTTTATGTATGTTTTTTAATAATAAAAAATTGAATATAATTTTTTAAAATAGATCAGCGTCTGATTTTTATTAGTTATATAGATAACATGAATAAAGCTGAAACAAAATGACTAGACTGAAAGTTTGATAACCCTTCCAACGGAAACGACAGAAAAATAAAGGCCAGAAGGATTAGCTAATCGAATTTTTAAAAAGACTAAAAATTCATAACTTTTCTCATAACTTCTTTATTTTAGTCTTTTCCTTTGAACACCCAGGCGAGGAAATTAAATAACAGCCCGACCAACGAGGAAGTGTCATTTAATCGCCGACGTCGACCTCTCAAACCCCGCCAAGTCAGCATATCCACGCTCCCACCAGCACGTGTACTGCAACATTCACGTCCATCAAATCAAAATTTTTTACTTTTAAATTTTCTAAAATAATTTTGAAATTTAAAATTATTTAATATGAATATCTTTAATTATAATTTTTCACTTTATTTAAATGAGAGTGGATTCATCAGCCACATAATATTATTATATTAAAAGTGTAGATATAAAATATTAAGCCTAATACTAAATGTGAGAATTTGAGAGTGCATGAAATCTACCCGCTCAATGTATTTCTCTTCAAATAGTGTGGGCGTCAGATAGTTAAACGAGACTCAGATTTTATTTAAATCATGACAGCCTCCACCCCAAACAACGACCAACCCCATAGTCAAAGAACTTAGAAATATAGGCATCGGAATCCACGCCGTTGAGATCGAACGGAGGAGATTAGGCCCGTGCGAGGATGGCGTGCAACGCCACGTGCTCGAATTGAATGCTCTGCATGCATGGTCGGGTAACGAAGACATGGGGCCAGAGCGGAGCGACACGTGGGGAGAGATGGCTGGACGAAGGTGTCAGCAATTATATGATAATGATATGATATGTGTGGGACACGAAAAGCTGCGTGTACGCACTTCTGACAAGGTCATTGTCTCAGGCGAGCTGAATCAAAGAAACTACTACTTTCCATTTTTGACTCGAAATTTCCCCGAGTTGACTCGGGGTTCAAATTTTGGGCTCGACTCTATTAGATTTTTTATTTTTGATAAACAAGTAATATATTATAATATTCCTACATTACAAAAATTGTCTAAATTGTAAATGAACGAGAAAATTTTGATACAACACCAATTCATTTAGTAAATTTTTAATATTCTATTGTACAACCTATAAATTGATTAATGATGCCATGGGTGTTTTTGATACTATTTTTTTTGAAATATTCTAATATTTATATGTGCAAATAAAGATGCGAACTTTGTTGTTGATCAAGCAAAAACTTCAAGTCATTTCATATTGCCAAAAAAATATGCCAGACTTGTGTTTTAAATTTTGAATTAGCTAACCAAATTATAATGCAAGTCTTACCATTCTTCTCCTTCTTGGACCCTTGAGATTGGGTAACAAAAGCATACCATTGATTAAGCAAAAATCTACCATTCCAAAGAGCTTGTGGTTGCTGGTTGACATTTGAAATCTAATTAGAATCTTTTCTCTCAATAATAAAAAATGTGTCATTAAATCGCTGAGCCATGATAATTGTATGTATGTATGGGCAAGCATTAGGAATTTTCAAATAATCTCTTATTATAACAAGATCAAATGGTGTATAGAATTATACAAATCATATTAATAATGCCCTGCTATTGTTGGAATAGCCATTGTTGCAAGCATGTAAAGATATTAAGTGATGCAAGCTGATCCACAATTATACTTATTTGAGAGCCAAACCAAATTGTTTGTGCAAATGAACATAGTAAAAACACATGATTGTATGATATTTTTTAGTGACTGCAAAATTGACATCCATCCTCAATAGAAAGATGATGTTTGCGAAGCATTGTTGTTAAGGGTAAAGCTTGACGTATCAAATGTCATATAAAAATGAGGATGCAAAAGGGAAGGCGAGGCTTCCAAAGTTTACCCCAAGCTATATTGGATTGTGATTGAATTGCCTCCATTTGTCGAGATAATATTTTGTATCCATTTGCCAAAGTATATGAACCTGTATCCAAACCTGACCATACAAGCTGATCACTTTGTCCTATAGTAAAGAAAATGGATTGAAGGATTTTTTGAAATGCATTCCTTGGACATAATTGATTAACAACTTGACTATTTTGATGTCCTTGGTTATGTAGTATAAGATCCCCTACTTTTAAATAGAGGTAGGAGGATCAACTCGCATCAGCCACTAGTGGTGGTCTGAAATAAGAATTGATGAGCCATCTCCAATGCACTATTATAAATGGGTAGAAATGATCAAGCTAGCCTTTGCGATCCCCTCCCACATCCAACTCGTTATTGAGTGTGATATGAATTCACCATTCACCCAAGATTTATAATATTTTGGCCTCAACATTTGAGCAAATAATAATTGATTAACTGGCAAAATTAACCTCCAAATGTGTTTGGCTATTAAAGCCTTATTGAATCATCTAGTACATCTAAAGCCAAAACCTCCTTTCGAATGAGGCTGACATAACTCTAACCATTAAAGGAAGTGTATTTTGGGCTTAGCATCCTTGAAACCAAAAAAAATTAAAAATTAAAAATTAAAAATTAAAAATTCTCATATGAATTTGCTTACAATATTTCTATGGCAGCTTAAAACACGAAATTAGATAAACAATGGAAGAATTTAGCACCGAATTAATTAAAGTAATCACTACCACTTGAGAAAGAAGAACAAATTTCCAAGCTTGTATTTTTTTGTTGATCTTAGTTACTACCTCTTGATATACATGAGTTTTCCAACATCTAACATCATACTAGCCCCCAAGATATTTGCCCCATTGCGATTTAAAGGTTAACTCAAGGATATGAGTGTAACTTCTTTTTCAATCGATGGGGTATATTAGGGCTAAATGTCACTTCCAATTTATTCATATTAACACATTGACTAGAAAACCTACTATAATGGGTCAAAATGTGATTGACCTTAGAGCACATATTAGTAATAGCCTAAAAAAAGAGGATCATATCATTGGTACACATAAGATGTGATATGGATGGCACATCCCTCACAATGCCGATACCTTTCTAGCTTTTATTCTACTCTTCCTTAAAAAGCGTACATGACAGCACATTTGTGCACTATATAAATTGTAATACCCTAAAATTAATTAAGATGCTAATAATAAATTTGGGATAATTAAGAATAATTAATATGGGATAATTGGGTAAGTTAAGTGAATAAAAATTTTGGAGAGATAAATTATTAATATGATTTTGAGATTTAATTAGGATAGAAACTTTATTTAGGCCCAAATTAATGTAGGAGTTATGATAAGAGGTTAATGGGGGCCCAATAAGTTAGGTGCAGATCTAATTTAATTCAATGTGATAGAGGCCCAAGATCCACCTTATGTAAGCTCTTATAATTGGCCCAACAACCTTAGTGTAGACCCAAATCCTTTGAGTTTTTGAAACTTGGTCTGGCCCAATTAAAACTCAACATCCCAACACATGAAGCTAGCCTAACAAAGCTTAAATCTAAAGCCCATTTGAAGTTGAATACTTGGAGCAGCCTATGACCCACCTTAGACCTAATTTAAACCCAACTAAAACCCTAAATACTTGAGCCTCTTCCCCATTTTGCTGAAACACAAGAAGGAATTTCGAAGGTTTGAAGGGAGGCTAGGGTTTGGGGCAAGAAATTCATCATTTTTCACTTTTAGAGTAAGATTCAGCCAAGGTAATAGTTACATAATTTAATCATCTTCTCTTTCTCTTCATTTTAGCCTAATTCGTTTTCATTTGGAGTATTTTCACCTACACCCAAAATCTGAAACTTGCCATTTGATGTTTCCATGGTGAAAATTTGTAGGTTGAGGCTAGGGTTGACATTAGGTAAGTATAAACTCTCCATTTTGATACTTTATTTGCTAGTTTGAGACCCATATAGCTAAATTATAATATGGGTATTGTTTCTGTACGAATTTACTCAGAATTTGAGGTGTTATTTTGATGTTTCTGGGGTAGGAGCAATCGAATCCAAATTTGGTTTTAGTGGTGATTAGGTAAGTGTTCTGATTAGTCCTATATAGCTTAACTTTTTTAAGTGATGGGTTGCTTATACAAATTGTGATTAAGGATAGTAATGGCTTGGTTTTGTGTCCATAGGCTAAAGTAACATTCAATTGGCTCTTAGAGGATTAGTTACAAGTGAGATAACCAGGACTATATTAATTCCATGCATATATCTATTTTGATTTCATATTTGCTGTACATGAATGATTTGAAATGTTGAATAAATTGGTTGGCTATCTATTATATTGTGATTGGATCTTGTGAGTCCATGGTAGAGCTATGGTGTAGCTGCCACCTGTGCATGTGCTTCGATCGGACACCGGGTTATGATCAAACCCCAGATACACTGAGCCTTAGTTGTGCTCAATAGAGAGTAGGTGCCATGGACAGGCCTCTCCTGGTGTTATTGGCCTTTAACATGTGGAAATATGATTGTTAGTATGGGATAGTAATCATGATAGCCTAATTATTTCATTTACTGTTATGATTGGTATGTTTTTTTATACTTATGTGGAATCATGCATATATGGTAATTAAACTAGAATATATGATAGAATTTCTTTGGTTACTAAGATTTGCATCTCATCCCGTTTCATGGGATTAAACATTTCAGGTGAAGGTTCTTCGGGTACGTATAAAGGCAAGCATCCAAGTTGAATATAGTAGATGCTAATTTTATTAAATTTTGTATAGCATTATCATGTATTGGTATTGCCAAGTGTAGGAGTTTGTATTTTGATAACATAGAATGTAATCATGAGAAATAGGCTTCATATTAGTCGTTGATAGATGTATGAGTTTATGACACTGATTATGGCTTATAAACATGTGTTTTAACTGATTGTTTGAGTAATGAAATCATGTGATATATGGATTGTGGATTTGAGTTAGCAATGCATGAATTATCTAATGAAAAGATGGTTAAATGACTATTGTGGAAAATTTATAAATCTGCTGATATAAGACCAATGGATGAATAAGAAAAATTCACATTTAAATATTAGATGGGTAATGATACAATGGATGGGGTAAATCAGCTAGATAAATGATATTAGAATCTTATAACAAGTGGAGAGTGGCCCTAGAGAGTCCCTATATGGAGAGTGGAGAGTAGGAGACAAGATTTTAGGAGTTGTAGGATCAAAAGGTATTTCGTCACGACCAAAATGGGCTTAGCCAAGGCCAATAGAGACGAATTTGCCCAAAGGGAGTCTAGAGAGAAATTCGCCGCGGCGAAATGTGAGAGGCTAAATTAGGAGTCATCCAGAAGGAAATTCGCAGTGGCGAAAGGGGGAATTAGCTACGGTGAACTTTTGTAAAAATGTCCCAAGTGTTCCAGAGAGGAATTAGCCACTGCTAACAAGGGAATTGGCTGCGACCAATAGCAAGAGGCGAGCGAGGTAGGTTCCAGGAAGTTTCTTCACCACGGCGCCATGTAGGTAAGCCGCAACGAAATTAATGATGATGTAAGGGGTGAAGCCGAGAGTAATTGGCCGCGGCTAAGAGTATTTTAACTGCGGCGAACATCCTAAAACCCTTATATTAACCAGGAAATTTTAGTTTTTCATGTGGTAACCTCAAGGAATGATTTAGAAACATTGGTAGAAGATTCTTATGAGTTGAAATCAATAGGTAATAGAATCAAAGGCTTATAAATAAATGTTTATTTCCTTGATGTACATAGTGCTTGTAATTATATGGTTGATGACTCTAATAACATTAAGGTTCAAATTTCTCCCTATTTTCACAATATAATTAGTCGTAATGCCTTGTAACCCCAATCTATGATTATTAATCACATATTTAACCTTAATTACAATGATTAGAAATTAGGGTCGTTACATAAATAAATATGGAGACAAAGGATCCATGTCTCAAACTTTGTTGCGGTGCAAAGCATTCACTTGGATTGCCATTAAGTATATGATGCATTATAGTTTGCACATATTGCATAATAATTTGAACCCAAAATTCCGATAACTTCATTTGCCACAAAACCACCTCCAGAAAATTTCAAAAGACTTTATCATAAGCCTTAGCAATATCCAACCAATAAGTACACCAACCTTGAATATTCAATTTGGTATGTTAGATCTTATGCATGAGTTCTGCAACTGAAATTATATTATCACACGTCAATCAACTAGGCAAAATAGCATTTTGATTTAATGCAATAAGGTCAATTAGCACTCCCTTGATCCAATTACAAATTGTTTTTTAAATCACTTTATAAATCACATTATACAAACTAATGGGTTAAGATGAAAATAATATAAGAATGATTTATCACTTTGATAAGGAACCCATTGTGGAAAAATCTAAACACCAAATTACTCACATTAAGCTTAATAGTCTCCTAATGGCATTGGAAAAACTCAAGATGAAATCCATCAGGACCAGGAGCACTATCCAATTTTAATTGAGCCACTGCAATCTCAATTTCTATCTGAGATATCTCTTGACCAAGAGAAACCAAATGCTTATGTGATGAAGCTGTAATATTGAAATAAAGAAGTTCTTGTCTAATTTAGTCCACAGTTAGCATAAATTGATTGTCAAACATTGTAGAGAAATGCTTAGAAGTCATATGCTCGATCTGAATTTGATCCTGAATCCAGTCACCATTATCCCTTTCTAGGAAAGAAATATTACCATTGATTTGTCTTTTTTATTTTCACTAGATTGTGAAAATATTTTGTATTTCTATTCCCATATTGCAATCATTCTTGCTTGCCCTTTTGTGCGCATAAAGATTCCTCATAATCATACCAGAATTTGAGTTTATACTGGCATTCTTTTTCCATCTAACTCGTCTAATCGCTGTCAATATTTGTTTAGATATGATTTAATTGATATTCCAAATCCTTAATATGATTTTTAATATTACTAATATAACTCTTATTCCATATCCTTAGCCTTTGTTATAGATTATGAAGCTTTTAAAAAGCCTTGAATGATGTAGAACCATATATTTTTTAATTCTAAGTATTTTGTACAATTGTGTTACATTGAGGGAATTTAAACAAAAAAATTTCAAAATGAAAAGGACACTTCCTAAATAGATGGAACTATTCCATATTAAACATCAACGACGAATGATCCGATGCTGCTAAGGATAGCGATTGTAGGTTGGAATGTGGGAACTTCTCTATCCATTCAAGATTATAGAGCACTGATCTAGTCTTGCCCAAACACCATCCTCACCTTGTCTACCATTGGTCTATGTATACTAGACTCCAATAGGATAGATATCTATGAAGTTATAGGCATTTATTATCTCACAAAACTAATTTTCCACTTATAATACAGAGACACAGCTTTTTTTCTTATGTAAGTAAGCTACCTGATTAAAATCAACAATAGCCATCAAGAGATACTCAAAGCTATACATTTAAACCAATCCTATAAGATATAAAGATATATATATATATATATATATATATATATATATATATATATATATATTTAAATACAAATAAGGATAGCCATAAACAAAAGTGAGAAAAAATGGTAACCTTACATATGTTAACTTTCAGATAAATCCAATATGGCAAAGAATCAACTAGATGATAGATGGACCCATCATAACAGCCCAAAAATATACCTCTATTGCATCCTTATGCATCTTAGCCATACACTTGTGGAAAGCCAAAATAAAAAAACTTCCTTGCGATTGCATCAAGCATTTTTTTTTTTTTAGTTTCTATCAAAAACAAAAAATCATGATTATATTTACATATTAACATGCAAAGACATTGAACTATTGTGGTTGTACCAAGACCACGACAATTCCAACTTATAATAATCATGAAAACAATGGAAGTTTTTGAGGAGAAGCCTCCATGAAACCATCTCAAACAGAAAAAGCTTTTACTAATTCTCCCTCTCTCTTTATAATGTTATGTAAGGTAGATATGTTCCATTTAATTATCCTTTCAAGAGCTTACGGCCTGCTCCCACCCTTTCCTTTTTTTTTTTTTCTTGGCAATGGTTCATATACCAAATTGGCTACCTGTAGCATCTTATCATCACTATCCTATACATGTTTCATTTCTCATAACACCTCTAATACATAATTCTTAGACCTTTCAAACCAATTCTACTAACTTGTACTAATGGCATTAATGGATTGCATAATTGAAAGTCTTTTTCCTAGTAGAGAAGCATGCAAAGGCCATGAAATAGAAAAGCCCAAAACTACCGATACAAAATTGATCTAACTAGGACAGCGAAGTAACTTATTATTGGGCCAAATAATACTACTAATAAGAAGCCAATCCATATTAAAACAGTGTTGTATTTTCATCGCCAGTCCATTCTCCTAAGTTGACAGCCCCTTGGCCCATTTGACTATGAAAGGAAAGTTAGTCTTGTTCAGTACAAAAGCTGGCTAGCTACCTAGCTTGGAATATACATTATGAGGCCCATTAAACTCACTGCACTTTGTCTTATCATATAAGACAGACATACTAAAAATACCAACTAGGTTTTATTTATGTAGTTCCTATTGCCCTATTGATTCCACCTCCTGCCAGCCAAGTCTTGCTACTTGTGCACTGTTTGCATCATGTTCCACTGTGTAACATCCGGTTCTCCAAAAATCAGAGAAAACGTGAGAAACGTAACGTATGATTTCTCTGTTAAAGAACGAAACTCACTGGATACAAAAGGAAATCCCCCAAGATGATGTAGTTAAGGTCCTAAAAAATTTGGGAAGCATTCTAGACTCCTAAATATGAGAATCCCAGGCTCAGATGGAAAGAAAGATGGAGCTAAAATGAAGAAACAATTTCTTACAAAAAGCCTACGAAACGTAATGACATTTTCGTAATTTTGAGTAATTTTTGAAATTCACACAGGAGGGCTTTTTAAATAAAATTTTTGAATTCTCTGGGGTTCTTAGAGGTCTTGAAAACCATGGAAACCCCCAGGACAGTTAAAACCCATCCGATGGACATTTTCTAACGTTGGTTGACCCAAACTTTGACTGATTCGTTTAGGAAAGTTTTAGCTCCAATTTGAGTGATTCCAAAAGTATTTTACTAAATTGGGAACCTAAATTTTATAATGGAAAATATGGTTCTAAAAAAGGGGCTAAAATAAAGGAGAAACGAAAATGCCAAGAACGAAGGGCAAAATTAAAATTTTTGAAAAGTGTAACTTCCTCCCACCTATATATATGATGCACCCTTCTTCTCCCTTCATGTTGCACGACCAAGTCCTACCCAAAACTAGAGGAAAACCCTAAGGAGAGTGGCACACAAGAGGAAGGCAAAGAGGAGGAGAAATCAAAGACTTAAGGTATGAAAATTAGTAATTTTTCACGCTCTTTCTCTTCCAAACCTCTTCTCCTCCATTCTCCTTTGTTTCCTATGATTATAATGAAGTTTATAAATCTATTTTAAGGGATAAATTGAGGGGATAATTCAAATTTGAAGAGAGAAGCTCAAAGAACACAAGATTCAAATGAGAAAAAGTAAGAAAATAAGGTAATTTCTCTTCCTATGGTTGTTATCTTTGGTTCCCTCCTCCACCATTTCACCCTACTTGAGAAAACCCTAGGAGGAGATGATTTTTAGGCAGAACCAAGCATGTGTGGAGATTAAGAATATGCAAAGGGAATTAACAAAAAATCATTAGATTTCAAGATGCAAGTTCTAGGGTTTCAATTGCACCTTGTAAAATTTGATTTTTGTATGATAATTCCTAGGCCTAAGTAAGAGTTTAAATGAGCTCCCAAGATTCCTAAGAGGCTCCCCATATGCTTTTTCCCTTGAGAAAACAAAGAAAGTTCTATGGAACCCAATATGCTTCATAGCCTCGGCCTAGATGGGTTCTCTTAATTAGGGAAAGTTTTAAATTTTTTTAAGGCCATTCTTAAGTCATATTTGATGAATGAAAATGAAGGGAGGCCTTGGAAATAAATTTAGAACTCATGGAAAGTGATTTGGTGCCTTAGGTTCTATATTATGACCTAAAGAAGCAACATAGTGCTAGGCCTTTTGTGTTTAATGATGTGATGACTCCAAGAAACTTAAAAGGAGTCAAGAATCATATTTGAAAGGAAAGAATGAGGCCTAGAAGTCATTTGAGGGGTGTTGCTTCATTAGATGTAAATATGGACCATAATGGGAGTTATAAAGCCAACTAGTGTTTAAGCAAGTTGCATAGCCTTAGAATGTGTTTCATAGATCTAATTGGCTCCCATAAATTGTATCTAGGCCAAGCGAAACTATCTCTACCAATTTGTGGATGTGTGGCCGAAAAAGGAGGCTTGAATCCAAAAGGAAAAGTGTGTAATTATGTGTAAGGTAGCTCTTTCCACCTTCTCTCATGCATGAATGTGTATTTAGCTTGTTTTAGAATGTGTGTATGTGTATTTTTCAAGCTATGAAAAGTATACTAGTATGCCTTTATATGCCATGATTCTTGATGCCATGTTATATTTTCAAATGAGCATATGATGTTTGTATGAGTTTGCTCGAGTGTGGAGAGGCCAAGAACTCTTCCCTTTGGTGAGGATGAACCAAGAACCCTTGAACTTGGTTGAGACATAGCAAAGAGTCTCCCAAAAGCAAAGTGGGCTCCTAAAAGTATGATTGAGTCTAAAACTCTCAAAGAATGGGTGAGGCAAGTCCAAAATTCATGAGGAGAAGTATGACGCCAATCCAAACACTTAGTGAACTCTTGAATATCTTATATGATTTGTTCATATGCCAAGTTTGCTTTTAAAATGTCCATGATTTTCCTCATGCATGCATTTGTAAAGCTTGCTTTGCACATATTATGTATGATTGAATGGGAGATGAGCTATTGGGATTCTTTGAGTCTCATCCCTTCCTCTCCAATGATCTAACATGCTAGGTGAACTAAGTGGATATGCTAATGGGAGCCAACAACCCTAAAGGAAGGAGATTGACAATCATGTGTTTAGCTTTTGCCACTTTAAGACCATGATTATACCATATGATATATATGATGTAGTAAATGGGTTATGACCCTTGAGACATGTATAAATATGCTATTATTTGATGTTTAAATGTATGGATATGTTGTATGACCTCTAACTTATGTTTTGAGCATGAGATGCCAAAATATGCAATGTGAAAGTTTAATGGAAATGTGTATAAGTATGGGTTGAATTGCCAAAATGATATGCATGAGATTTGTGACCATTTGAAAATCTCACAAAAGTCTTAAATATACTTTTAAACTTGCTCAAAAGTTGCCACAACCAAGGGAAAGCCATTTGACAAATTTGGTACCTCATATGGAGCTAAATTTGACCATAATGGAACCCTATGTCACTTTTTAGCCAAATGAATTAGTCTTGATCTAAAATTTGGCATGCAATTATGTCTTATTGAGATCTTTTTAGGAAGATAAAGATCATAATTTTTGAAAATCTACAGAATATTTGATAATTTTTCAAAGTTGGCAATTTTCATAGTTTTTGGTTTGCTGCACTATTCATTTGGTCTGAAATTAAACTCTGTCACACAAGCCAATTGCCATGAAATTTTACACAGAGAAACTAGACAATTATAATGACTCGTGCCGATTGGAAGCACCTCATTTGGAGGTCTAGAGAGGGAGATATGAATTTTTGAAATTTCTATCTAGTATTAGTAAAATTACCCGACCAGAAGTACTGTTCTATTAAATTCCGAGGTTTGGGCTTAATGAATTGATTTGGAGATATTTTTCCTCTCTAGTTAACATCCATAGCCTTTCATATTAGTATCATTTGTATGGATTAGATTTTTTTGAAATTAATTAAATATTTTCAAAGTTTTATACAAAATTCTGTGATAGCTCCAGATTTCATTCGGACCTTTGGACTATTTTGGATGTCAAATGTCCTCTGTGATAAATGTTCTGGTCTGGGCATATTTTTAGTGTGAATTAGACATCGTAAGATTTCCTGAATGACCAAGATTACTTGATTTTAATTTTTTTAGAATTAGTTATGATTTTCTAAAGTTTGCCCAGAAAAGAGGCTAATTCTGGCCGAGAATGGACTTCCATTTTCTATGCTCCATTTCGGTTTCCATGAGTTGTGGGCATGTTTTTGTGATACAAATGAGTTATAATGATATAATTAAATATGAGATTACATAGTATGAGCTCACACGGTCCACGTGACACCGATTACAAATTTTTAAGTATGACGCAACGCAAATAAACTCATTATTTTCATGTCCTTTTTCATGTGCTCTCATGGAAATGATGATGTGAAGCTTATGAATGTCATGAAATGAGCTATAATTTATGATGTTATACACTGCATATATCCATTGAACATTAGGTAGTGCTCCATCATTTAAGTTTCCTTACTTCAAGGTCTCCTCATCGCTTAGCAACCTAGACCATAGTTACATTTATTACACACGTAATGGGACCACGTGACACTAGAAAAAAATTTAAAAGATTACAATTTTTGAAAACAAAAACCAAATTAAGTGAAGTAGTAAAGTCACTACCAAGATTTAAAATTTTAAAAGGCAAAACTTTAAAAAAACTTTTTTTATAAGAAAATGGCCAACAAGCTAGATATGAGTTCGGGAGTTGATTATGAGTGAGAAAGGTATTAAATACTCTACTACACCTATTCCTAAAATAGTTACCCTAAGTTAGTTATGCAAAATTAATATGATTTCAATTTTATTTTAATTACCCTAACAATCACATGTAGGAAATAGCGAAAAGAAAGACAATTAAGAAAAGGAAATAAAAAAGAAGAAAATGTTTATTTAAAAAAGTAGATTTAACTTAGGATGAGAGTCTAAGACCTACATACCCTATTGAAATAATCAAAATCTACATAGTTTAACCTAAAAATTGTATTTGTTAGTTGATATTTTGTTTTTGTTTTGTTTTATGAATATAAAAAAGATAATACAAATTACTTTTAACTTTTGCAAAGAAAATGGCTTTTAAAATTGGTTGATATATTTTAATTTGTAAAAAATAGAGTTAATTTTACTTCTTTATTTTTTTCATTTTTTAAGGATTTTGTTTGCCTATTTTATTCTTTTTATTTTTTTAAATGATTGATTTTCAATTTTTCAATTTTCTTTGTTTAATTTCTTTGATTTTTGATTTTTACTTTTTTATTTCTTTTTAATTTATATTTTTGATTTTTTTTTATTTTTTCTCTTATTTTTATTTTTTGATTGATTTTCTAGAATTTTTTAATTTATTTTTTTATGATTAATTTTGATTGTTTATCATTTTTATATTTTTTATTATATATTTTTTTTGAAATGAAACTTTTCAAAAAATAACACTTTCTTTTCTTTTTAAGTTTAAGTCTTTTTTTCAATATTTGATTTTTTCAATTTTTTTGAATCTTTCTCTTTTAGTTTTTTTGTGTTGATTTTGATGATTAATTGATTGATTTTTTTCATATATATATTCTTTGCATTTTGATAAAAAAATTATTTTTATAAAGCATGTTTTAATTCCTAATTTTGTTAAAAGAAAGTTTGAGGAATGCTCCTAGATTTACAAAAAAAAAAAAGGAATTTAATTAATTTTTAAAATGTTTTTGGCTTTTTGTTGTTGTTTTTTAATTTTATGAAAAAAAGAAAATAAAAATTACTTTTTATTTTTTTCAAACGAAATGACTTTAAAATTAGTTGATGTGTTTTAATTTATAAAAGATAGAATTAATTTTATTTCTTTATTCTTCTTATTTTTTTAATAATTTTTTTAATTTTTTTTAATGATTATTTTTTATTTTTTTTCTTCTCCTTTTTATGATTCTTTTTTTTAATTTTTGATTTTTTTACTTTTTACTTTTTGATTTTTTTTTTACCTTTTGATTTTTAATTAATTTTTCATGATTTTTGTTTTTCTTCTTGTTTCTAATTTTTGTATTTCCTTTTTCCTTTTCTTCAAACATTTTTTCTAATTTGATTTTAATTTTAATTTTATTTTTAGAGTATGTCTAGATAAAATGTGATGTTCATAATTGTCCCTCTTTACTTGTTTCTAAATTAAAAAAATAAAAATATACTTTTTAATGTTTTTACGTAAAGAATAAGTAAATAGAAGAATATGTATTTTGTTTTGGATGATTAATCTAGACTCATGACTAGACTAAACTCTGCCCAATGGACTTTGACACTTTTAGATTCATTAGAGTCAATCTTATGGACCTTGCCATGATTAGACTATACTAGACTTATAGGCATGATAAAACTAAGCTAAGCTTCAAAGATCCCATGACAAAAATAGAAGCAGATGGATTAAAAATTAAAAGATACAAACTTGAATTAAAATTTAATAGTGAAAAGATTAACCGACCTAAACAAAATGCTCGCTAGTATAAGACTTTTAGGTGCATGCTTAGTCTATGCAGGGCTTAAAAAGTGCTTGTTTTGTACAGGGTTTAAAAGGTGCCTATTCTGTGTAAAACTTTAAAGTGTCTATTTTGTATAGGACTTAAAGATGCTTGTTCGGTACAGGACTTAAGGGTGCCTGTTCCGTGCAAGACTTTAGGCTGCATATTCTGTGTAGAACTTAAAGGATATCTATTCTGTGTAAGACTTAAAAATGCCTATTTTATACAGGACTTTGAAAGATGCCTATTTAATACAAAACTTTAGGGTATCTGTTTTGTGCAGGATTTATAGGGTGCCTATTATGTGCAGGGTATTAGGATGCCTGCTTTGTGCAGAACTCAAGAATGCATGTTTTGTGTAGGACTTTAGGGTGTCTATTCTGTGTAAGACTCAAGGATGTCTGTTCTGTACAGGACTTAAATGGTGCCTATTTTGTGTAAAACTTTAGGGTGCCTGTTTTGTGAAAGATTTTATGATGTCTATTCTGTGCAAGACTTTAGAGTACCTATTTTGTGCAAGACTTAAAAGTGTTTTTTCTGTATAGGGACCAGGGTGCCTATCCTTTGCAAGATTTAAAGGGTTCCTGTTCTGTGTAGGATTTTAGGGTATCTATTTTATATATGACTTAAAGGGTATCAATTCTATGCAAGACTTTAGGGTACCTATTTTGTGCAGAACTTTAGGGCGCCTGTTTTGTGTGGGGTTTTAGGGTGTCTGTTTTACACAGGACTTATAGGATATTTATTTTGTGTAGGACTTAAAAGGTACCTATTCTATGCAGGACTTTAAGTGCTTGTTTTATGCAGAATTTTAAGGTATCTATTTTATGCAAAACTTTAGGGTGCCTGTTCTGTGTAGGGTTTTAAGGTGTCTATTTTGTATAGAACATTAAAAGGTGACTATTCTATGCAGGATTTAAAAGTGCCTATTTTATAAGAACTTAAAAGGTATTTGTTTTGTGTAGGATTTTAAGATGTGCCTGTTTTATGCAAGACTTTCAGGGTGCTTGTTTTGTGCAGAACTCAAGGGTGTCTATTTTGTGTTAGACTTTAGGGTGCCTATTCTATGTAGGGTTTTTGAGTGTTTGTTTTGTACAAGACTTTAGGATACCTATTTTGTGTAGAATTTAAAAGTACCTGTTCTGTGTAGAACTTAAATGTGCCTGTTTTATGCAGGGTTTTAGGATGTCTATTTTGTAAAGGACTTAAGGATATTTGTTTTGTACAGGACTTAAGGGTGGCTATTTTATATAAGATTTAAGGGTGCCTATTCTGTATAAGATTTAAGGGTGCCTGTTCTGTGTATGATTTTAAGATACCTATTCTGTGTAGGACTTAAATGTGCTTATTCTGTGCAGGACTTTAGAGTGCCTGATCTTTGCAAGATTTAAAGAGTGCCTATTATGTCCAGTATTTTAGGGTACTTATTCTATGCAGAACTTTAGGGTACTTATTATGCGTAGGATTTTCAAAATAATAATAATAATAATAATATCCAATTAGCATAAAATGCAAAAAATAAAATAAAATAAAATAAAAAAAACAAAGCACCTAAGCCCAAGTATCTCTAGTCCATTTTTTAAAGGTCTAGGTAATTTTGAAGGCACCTAAATCCAAATGAGCCTTTTGAGTCCAATTATCTCAAACCCAAAATTAAAAAAAAAGGAAATAGAAAAAAAGAGAAAAAAAGAAAAAGAAAAAAATAGGAAAATTTAAAAGGCAAAAACAAAAAAATACAAATAAACAAAAAAAAGAAGAAAGATCAAAATTAAAAAAACAAAATTAACAAAAAAAAAAAAAGAAGTGAAAACGAGAAAAATAGCTTAACCCAATGTGTTAGCCCAAACAATTCCTATACCCACATAGCCCAATAACTTCTTTAGCCCCACTATCTTAAACCCATTAACCCAAGAGAAAAAAAAGAACAGAAAGCCTTCCAGCATTAATTTCTTGGGCTTTCATTAACCCAACACCAAAAAAAATTTAAAAAAAGGAACAAAAAGCAACCAACAGCAGAGCCGTGAGCAAATTACAGCGTCTTGAGAGGATCCGAGGGGCAGATTACAGCAACGGGCTCGAGGAGTTGAGCTCCATGTCCCTTTCACCAGTGGAGGCCGAGACGAGAGTAAGGATTCAGCCGGAGAGGAGATGTCGCCCACAGATCCACAGCTGGGGCTAAAAAAGGGGGAGAAAAGCTGAGAGCAAAGAAGAAGAGAAGGAGGTGAGAGTGAGAATGAGTGGGAGAGAGACCAAAGGAAGAAATTGAGAAAGGGGAAGGAAAGACCAAGAATGGGGCTTTTCTGGGCTGAGTTCAGCGCAAGAGAGACCAAGAGTGAGAGAGAGGCTCGGGAAGAGAGGAGAACGAGAGAGGAAGACTGAAAGTGAGAGGGAGCTATGCAAGATACTGGAACTGAGAGCCAAGGAGAGACGTACGAGAAGGGAGATTGACGGGAATAAAGGGGGACGGAGATTGAGAGAGAGAGAGAGAGAGAGAGAGAGAGAGAGAGAGAGAGAAGGGGGTGGTTCAATAGGAGGAATGAGAGACTGAGAATGAGAGGTTTTGGGAATTGGTTTTGGATTGAAGAGAACCGAGAGAGGGAGGTTACAGGAATTAAAGGGGATTAAGAGAAAGAAAGAAGGAGGGGGAGAACGAGAGAGATCCAGAGGGGCAACCAAGAGCGAAATTGAGGAGATTTTAGTTTAGAGCCATTAGAGGCAACAGAGGAAAGACTTAGGAGAGACTGAGAGGAAATTCGATTACTGGAAGGACCACAGTGAAAGAAGGAAAGCAGAGAGAATAAATTTGACGCGATAGGAAAATGAGTTAAAAGTTGCTGAAGTTTGGAAGAGAGCAGATTCGGTAAGGTGTGATCCTCTTTGTTTTGCTGCCATTTTTATTCCTCTCTTCACCGTTGAAATTATGAAGCTATCAGGGTGTTCTGTGTTTGGTGCTGAAATTTGGACTTGTGCATTCTTGATAGTTCAAATTATTTGGCTGTGATAAAATGTTGATGTTTGTTGATTCAGAGATTCAATTAGGATTCATGTACTACTTTTAATCGTCCTGTATTTACTTAGTCTAAAGTATTTAATCGTTCTGTGTTTGGTGCTGAAATATGGACTTCTGCGTTCTTGATAGTTCAAATTATTTAGCTGTGATGAAATGTTGATGTTTGTAGATTCAGAGATTCAATTAGGATTCATGTATTGCTTTTAATCGTCCTGTATTTACTTAGTCTAAAACGAGGAGATCACATTTCTTAGGTTCATGCGTGCATAGTTTGGATCCATTAGGTTTAGGTAAAATTCCTGCAGATTGGTTTTGGACTGTTGTTCAATAAATATAGGAGTGGTTTGAGTGAATCCCAATTATTTGCTTGAATTTAGACTGAGAAGCCTGTTCTGTTCTTGTGCCACTAGAAACATGAGTATCATTTGGTTAATATCCCTTCTCCTTCATCTCAGTCCATGATAATATGTGGACCTGGGTAACCATAATGTCTAAAGTCCCATTTAATCATAAATTGGGTTTGTACTTTATGTAATTTTACTCAGAAAATTTTAAGACCACGCATACCTTGGTTTGTTGATTGCAGTAGGAACTTGTGCATGATTTTTTTTTAATACTCTGACTGGATATGGTTCTCATGCCTACTTGCTATTTTGAGATATGTCGGTTTTCACTCAAGTGTTGAAATCTATTTTTACAACAATTATGGAAGTCACCATTCCCCTTTTGCTTTTGTCACATGAGTAAGATCTCTGATCTAGTGGAGTAGCAATGTGTGAGAAACTTGGCTAGGAGAATAGATGAATGGTTGGAAAGGATAGCTCACTTGGTTTCCTTTTCCAGTCATGCAATATGGAAATAATATAACATGTGCTTGAGGTAACGTGACTATTTGATATAGTATACAAACACCCACAATCACAAGTTTCTTCTAAGTATTTATTTATTTATTTATTCTTATTTTCCTTCTTTTTTTTTTTTTTTTTTTATATATTTTGCTTTGTGAGATTATTTATCTCCTCAAGCGTATAGAATATCATTGAGACCACATATGACAATAAGTCTGTGAAGGTGCCTATGTCACTTGGATTGCGCAATTACCTTTTAAGAAATATTGGATCCCAACGACCTATAGTCAATAAATTCTGGTTTGCAAAACTATGCAAGAAAATTAAAAAATATATATATAGCCTTTTTTTACAAATTTAAAAAAAAAGTCAAAGAAAAAGAAAAATTTAATTAGAAAAGATAGTAAATAAACATTCTTTGGCGAATATCAAATGAGGGGGGCTTAACAGAAAAAGGGATTTAAAAAATGATATCAATTTTCCTTCCAAAAACAAAAAAGAAGCAAATCGAAAATCAAACAATGACAATACGAGAAAAATTGTTTGTCAAAAAGAAAGAGAAAATACAATAAAATTAAAAATTGAAAATAAAAAAAAAAGGTAAAAAAGAAAGTCATAAAAAATCAAAACTAAAAAAAAAATTAATTAACAATTAAGTTAAAAAATGGCTATAATAATAATAAGATAAAATATATACATCAACCAAAAAAAAATTCATTAAAAATAAAAAAGAACCAACAGCAATAATGTATAAATAAAAAGAAATAAAAAAGTTAAAAGTAAAAGTCATAAAAAAAAGGAAAAAGGGAAGAATCTAAAGTCAAAGAAAAATCAATCTTCCAAAAAGAAAAAAACAAGGGAAATTGCCCAAAAAAATGAAGAAAAAAAAAAAAAAAAAAACTAAACATAGTTCCTGTCGAATTACGTGGACTTTGATGATAATGATACTAACTTCAAATACATTAATTAAGTTTCATTGGTCTCTTAAATACGAGTACTTAAAGTTAAATATTATTAATAATTCGTTAACAAATGAAAATTTAGAAAAATTTGAACCTTTTTAATTATTTCTAAACACCAAATAGGTAAGCATGAAGATTCATAATTGAAGGATAGAAAAATTTTCCTACAAGATCTCAATTCTATTCACATTTAATTATAAGAGGCATAAAACTTATTTATATTAATTTACAAGTCAATACATGTCATTACTATAGTGAAAACTAAGGTTTCTAAGTTAAAATGAGAGTTTAGAGACTTAGGCCGTAACTTGAAAGATTCTCACTATGGTTAAGTTAGTTACTGGAACCTAAAAACTAAAATATGCAATTCTCGCCATGATTAAGACCTTCAGTGTTGTGCAAAAATGCTCTCGGGAACTCATTGTTCCCTAAAACCCAAGTTTTATTGCAGCTAACTTACATGGCACCGCGGCGAGACCCAAGAATTTACTAGCGTCTTGCTGCAGTGAGCTCCCCTCATGCTGTGACGAGATTACTCTTGGGTACCTTCTAAATCAAAAACTCTTACATTGCGCCGGGGCTCAAAGACTTGCGCCATGGCGCTCTCATCCTTTGTTACCCTGAATTTCATTTTTGGGCCACGACTTAAAGACTCTGAGCCACGACTTAACTCCTTCTTGATCCTACTCTCCCAATTACACACTTCCCAACCATTTATCACTAACTCTAAATGAATTCTAGGACTTCCCTAGCTAACATACATGATGTTATAGACCTCCCAACTTCTAAATACCTCAATTAACTAATTCTCATTGTTTATAGGTTTAGGGGATCACAACAATTGATTACTACAATATATCAACACATCATGACAACATTAGGTACTCAAGTTACTAACAACATCATTTAAATATAAATATAAATATATAAATAAATAAATAAATAAATAAATAAATAAATATATATATATATATATATATATTCCAACAGAGCTTCCATACAACACTATTCAAGATAATCATTTACTGCATATCATAATTATATTCTCAAGTGATTAAGTAATGGTTCTTCATTAGTAACAACCTATATTAAAATCATCCTTAGGTACAAGTATCAAGTTACAAGTGAGATAAGGTTTAACTTCCTATTAGTTATATCATTGATTATAAAACATTAAAATACCTACACTTGACAATATGAGTGCATGATGATCTTATACAAGATAAATCACAAAAATTAGCATCTACTCTAACTCAAAATGGTCAAAGTGTAGAAATTCTATATAAGGCCTAAAATCAAGGATATTCTTCTACTTGCTTCTTTTTTTACTCACTTGAGAAACCTTCACTTAAAATTTTTAACCCATAAATCTCAGTAACCAAAGAAAAATTTTATACATATGTATAATTTAATCAATATATTAAACATAGTTATTGCAAGCATAATCATAATCAATAAATAAACTATTTGGACTACCAATGATTACTATCTTATACTAGTAATCACATACATCATTTTAATAGCCAATAATATAGGGAAAGACTCGTTTATGGTGCCAATTCACTCTTGAGCACACTTTGGGCTCAGTGTATTCATGAGTTTGATCATAACTCAATGCCTGATTGAAGCATAATGCATGAATGGCAATTGCACCACAACTTTACCAAGGACATGCTCACGGTCCACAATAACAATTCAAGTAGCTAACTAACCATTTAGCATTTCAAAACATATTTATGCAGCAAATATCAAATTAACAATACACATATACAAGGAATTAAAATTTAACCTTTATTACCTCACTTAGTTGAGTCAAGTTCTGAAGTTAAAGGTAAATTTCCATACTCTAGAGGTTCTAAATTGTCAAAACAAGTTTTCAACTCATTACTCACTATAGAAATTAATTACCTATTCATTCTTAGTACCAAGAACTACTCAAAATCACTTACTTAGTTTCTAATGAACTTAAATTCAGATGTGAGTCTTCCCACACTAGAAACTTCAATGTCTCACTCCAAATTTTGGGTATTTTCGCACAAAAATCAAAGCCTACTATGTAAGTAAACTATTGGGGCCACTAATTAACAAAAATATATCAAGTTGAGGAGAAGGTACTTACCCAATAGTTCCCCTAGTATCAAACTCTGAAAATCTACAAAAAAGAGCAAGTTTTCAGATTTGGGTAATGAAGAAAAATTCACCAAACTAAAAACTATTTGGACTAAAATGTAGAAGAGAAGGAGAGCCATAAGTTTTATATAAATTATCTTGGTTAAATCTTCTTCTAAAAGTAAGAAATTGTGGAAGAATGTAGAAAAACCTTAATCTCCTCTCTTTCTATGTAAAAATGCTTTTGTGTTTTGTAGCACCAAGGGTTTTTGCTTTTAAATTTTAGTGTGGCTAAAAATCCCTTAAGGTTTTAAGGCCATATGGGTTGATCCATAAGCCCATTATCCAATTAGGTCTAGAAATCTACATATTGGGCCATGAGAGTAAGAGTTAAGCTGATGTAAATAAGTTGGGCCACTATGAAGCTAATATTGGGCTTCTATAGTTGATTCTTGTCATCATTAAGCTAATCTTATGGCCCAATTATTTATTGTCCACTTTCTTTTACTTAATTAGTGCATGTTTGGTTTAACGTTTTCTTCTCCTAATATGTGGTTTGGCCAAAGCAATTATTTGTTGTTTTTGCATTTTGTGGGTTGCAAACGTGATTTTTTCACCTTCTCCAATATTAAACCAAACATGCACTTCATCTTTTAATTAAGCCCAAACCCAAAAATTAATTTATTTTTATCCAAATGGTCAGAAATTCTTATTTATCTCCAAATGCCCAAAATGGATCCATTTCCTTAATAATTCTTATTTTCATAATTCCATTAAATCTCCCTTTATAATTCCATAATACTTCATAATTATTCTTAATTAATTTTGGGGTATTACATTGATCTCTTCCATAGGATATGTAGGCTTTAGACTCTCATTTTTGGTCAAATCTACCTCTGTAAATAAACTCTTTCTTTTCTTTTTATTTCCTTTTTAATTGCTATTCTTTTCTTTATTATTGCATGTGATTATTAGGGAATTAAAATAGAATAAAAGTTATATTAATTTTGCATGACTAACTTAAAATAACTATTTTTAAAAACGGTGTTGTGGGGTATCTAACACCTTTCCCATTTACAATCGACTTTCAAATTCATTATTTGGTTAGTAAATCATTTTTCTTATAAAAAGTTTTTCTAAAGTTTTTCCTTTTTAAAAAAATTAGAATTTTGGTGGTAACTCTACTTAATTTGTTTTCATTTTCGAGAATCAAATTTTTAAATTTTTCTAGCGTCATGCGGTCGCATTTCGAGTGTGACACCTATTCTATGCAACACTTTAGGGTGCCTATTCTGTACAAAATTTAAGGGTGTCAGTTCTGTGTAGGATTTAAGAATGCCTATTCTATGCAGGGCTTATATATGTAATTTTCGTATAGATTTTTCTATGTTTAAAAACTCTATCTTATTTTCCAATTTTTTGGGCAAGATATGCATATATATGAAATGCACGATGCATGCATAATACTTAACTTTTGAGCTTAGCAACTCAGCTTTGCCCCAATATATATCAGGGTCTATGTATGTAGATGTAGAAAACAACAAAGCATGTGAGGTGTTACGTTTCATGAAATATATGTTTTTGTATTTTCTTTGCCCCAGTATCAACTTGAGGGATCATTTAATGTATGCATATAGGGGATGCGAGAAGCATATGAGATGCTCTATTTTGTGAGATGCAAAATTTTCTTGCTTTTACTTGCCTTAGTTTGAACTATGATTTATATAATGTATGCAATGTATGTAAGTGTGAGATACATGAAACGTGTGATGCTTTATTTCATGAAATGTACATTTTTCTTTTACTTGCTTCAATGTAAACTAAGGTTTATGTAATGTATGCAAGTGTGAGAAGTGAGAAGCATATGAGATGACTTATGTTGTGAGATGCAAAATTTTCTTTTACTTGCCCCAGTGTAGACTAAGGTCCACATAGCATATGTATATATGAAATATGTGAAACATATGAGATACTTTGTTTTGTTTTATGAAATGCAAATTTTGCCTTTTACGTGCCCTTAATGTGAACCTGATTTAATGTAATGTATCCATATGTGTGATAGGCGAAACATATGAGATGCAAGTTTTTTTTTTAAAAAATAAAAATTTTGCCTTTTACGTGCCCCTAATGTGAACTTGGTTATATGTAATGCATATGGGATGCAAGTTTTATGTTTTTATTTTTATTTTTAAATTTAAAATTTTTTTATTTGCAAGGTATGCACAATTTGTGCAAGCAGAGTTAACTTTAAAAGTAGAAAAGATGGGGATGTCATTTCTAAATATCTTTAAATTGATATTGAACTTTGAACTTTGTTTTTTTTACTTATGCAAACAAGATTACTTCAAAGGAAGGAGAAAGAGATGGGACATTATTTCTAAATATTCCTAAACTGATTTTAAATTCTGAATCTTTTTAGAAAATGAATTGATGAGGGAAGAAGAAAAAGAAAAAAAATGGTATTTCTTTTTTTTCTTAAGTTTTTTAAAAAATTAATTTGACTTGAAAGGAAAAATATGCTTAGTCTATGTAAAAATTTAATATAAGCACATGATACATGAAAAATCTCAAAATTTGTAAAATGTAGGATTTTTGGTCATTTGTATTTGGAAAAATTTCTCATGTTAGCTCTTCACTAACCTTAATGAGAAAAGTTAGACTTTTGGTTATCTTGCCAAATTTACCTTTTATTAGTCGAATGAAGGATTTTATTAATAACTTTTGGTTAGCTGAAAATGCCCCTAAGGGAGTATCCAAAGCTAAGAAGACTTGAGATTTTTGTTATTCTTATTTTTGAATGAGTTTTCTTAAGGTGATTTGTTTGCCCCTAACTTAAGATTATTAATTTGATGAGGCAGTCTTCTCTTATCAATTCTTCATCATTAATGCTTGAAAAGTCAATAGGTAAAATTCACTCTTATATTAGTTAACAATGTCAATGCAGTCATATATTAAGGAACACATACTCATGAGCTTGGAAAGAAAAAAAGGGCCTTAAAATCAGAGGAATGCAAGGAATGGCGAAGTATGTGGTCATGTAAGATGATTTGGAGTAGAGAAGTGGAATAGACAAAGACTAAATACAATGTAACAAAATAGGAAGATATCCCAATTCTAGACCTGAAGTACTCTCATTTGAACAATAAAGAAGTGAAATGTCAAGAAAATGGATATGATAGGGTAGATTTGAACTCCTTATAAAAGAAATAATTGGTGTAAATATAAGAATTCGCTTTAAATTAAACTTTAGGGAGAATTAGAGTTGAGGACCTAAACTTTAAAATATTCACTCCGAAAGGCTTATTACGACTGAGTTTAGGATAGAGTATCATTGACTTTAACAAAATCTCAAAACCCAATGGTAATAGGTCATTTAGAATAAATATTTTGAAATGTGGGTCCTCAATTCTAATTCTTCATAAACTTTAT
This sequence comes from Erythrophleum fordii, assembly GCA_032878935.1. Lineage (NCBI taxonomy): Eukaryota > Viridiplantae > Streptophyta > Magnoliopsida > Fabales > Fabaceae > Erythrophleum > Erythrophleum fordii. The sequence goes on from JAVQMF010000046.1 coordinate 24,494,244, forward strand.
GCCCTAATTTCAATTATTCTGGTTTTAAAATCATTTTTTTCAGGAAAATGTTGCCCCAATTATTTTTCACATAAGCAAAAATTTGACAAAGACTTTTAATGCTTGTAATGTGGCTTTGGTAAATAGGTTTACAAAATATAAGGTATCAGACTCAAGAATTAGTATGCCTCCATTAAGTCTCCCATTTTCTTCTTTTCCTATTGCTTTAATAAGATTTTATACTCGAAATTCTCTTACCAACAGAAGATGTCCTAAGGTTATAATGTGGCCTAATGAGTAAAATTATGGCTTAAAAAGGAAGGTGCAAAAGCCAAAACATGCATGTGGGTTTGTAATGAGAATTTTACTTTGGTGATCATGCAATCTTGGTAGGACTTGTTGGACCATTTTCTTATTTCAATGCCCATTCAGGATATTTCCTTTTTGGAGAACTTTTCTCTTTTGACTTTTTATGCAGCATAAAACTTTCCTTTGAGAATTTTGCCCCTTGATTGCATTTTAAGATGGAGCTCCTTTTTGAAAGCTTTTACTTTCTCAAATTTTATTTTATAGGAGCTTCCTTTTTGAGAATTTCTTTTTTTCCATAACTTTTCTTTTCTTCCTCCAATAACATTTATTGAACATTTTTTTTTTCTTTAAAGGAATCCACCATAATGCCAAGATTACTTTTCTTTATATGAAATTCGCATTGCTTCCTAGGTTTGATCTATATTGGGTATTTGAAGAATTTTGAAGGCTCAAAGTGGCTAGCAACAGTTAAATAGTGTTTGGATAATTGAAAGGACTTGCTCCTCTCTTGATATTTGAATTATTGGAATAACAATCTATTAAAAGCTTCCCATCCTAAATGCTCCATGATTATGGGTGAAAGAAATAAATATTACTCTTGGCTTAATTGAGGTGACTAGAGATAACTCTTTGCATTTGGGAAGACAAAGAATGTATCATATCCTAGGCATAACTTGTTTATGGGATATGCATTTATATCTTGGATTTTTTTTTTAATTGAATTTGAAGCATATAATTAGCTTATGTAACTCTCGATTTTCGTAAAAATGACGAAAATAAGCCAGTTATAAAAGAAAGTTTTCTAAAACGAATGAGTTGAGACCAAATAAAATTAAGATAAAATTTTAAATAATAAAAAATGAAGATCTATGACTTAAGATGCATAGAAAACAGAGTTGGAGTTACTAAATAAAATTTGACGAAAGGTAGTAGCACTTTCGTAATTTTGAAGACTTTTTAGAAAACTTAAAGGAAAAATCTTTAAATGAAAAAATTGAGTTTTTCGGTGTAACACCTTAGAATTAATTAAGGTGTTAATCATGGATTAGATATAATTGAAAATAATTATTATAGAATAATTAGGCAAACCATGTGAATGTAAATCTAGAGAGAAATAAATTATTCATATGAGTTTGAGATTTAATTGAGTTAAAAACTTTATCTAGGCCCAAATTAAGTTAAGTAGGCTATGGTTAAAGACTAATAGAGGCTCAATGATTATAGGTGTAAACCCAACTTCTTATTGTAAGACTTAGCCCAAGAGAGAGACACTTAGCATTAGCCCAATTGAGTTTAGTGAGGTAAAGGCCCAAGACTCTACTTACATAAACCCTTATAGTTGGCTCAACGTTCCTTATGCAGACCCAAACTAAATGAACTCTTGAAATTTGGCCTAATTCAACTACAACTTTGCAGCCAAACTTATAAGACTTAGCCTAACTCAACTCAAAGTCTGAATCTACTTGGATTTGAGCCCTTGGGTTAGTCCAAACCCATCCAAAACCCTAAACATATTTAGCCTTTCCCCTCCTTTATGTAGAAACACAAAACACATAACACAATTTTAGAGGTTTAGAGGGAGGTTAGGGTTCTTAGCAAGAAATCTACTATTTCACTTCTAGGCTTAAAATCAACCAAGGTAACTGTTATATAACTTAATCTCTTCTCTTTCTCTTCAATTTGACCCGATTAATGTTTTGTTTAGAGATTTCACCCATATCCAAAATTTGAAACTTGTTGTTTGATATTTTCATGATGCAATTTTGGAGGTTGAAGCTAGAGGTATTATTAAGTAAGTATAAACTTCTCATTTTGATGCTTTCTCTACTAGTTAGAGACCCCATTGGCTGACTTATGATATGGGCTCTATTTTTATCCGAAAATAACCATAATGTAGGGTGATATTTTGAAGTTTCTAGTTTAGGGAAGGCAAAATTCGAAATTTAATCTTTTGGTGGTTGGGTAAGTGTTATTTAGGTAATTATCGACGGATTAATTCTTTAACTATTGGGTTGTTATCATAATTGATGAATGAGAATGGTAATGGTTTGATTTTTGTGTTTATAGGCTGACATAGCATTATCGTCGGTTCTCCGGAAAATTGTTCACAAGTGAGGTAACCAGGGATTATGTAATTTCATGCATATATCTGTTTTAATTTTATATTTGCTACACATGAAAGATTTGAAATGATAAATGAATTGATTGGCTATTTGTTGTATTGTGTTTGGATCTTGTGAGTCCATGGTAGAGTTGTGGTGTGACTATCACCCGTGCATGTGCTTCAATCAGATACTGGTTATGATCAGACCCCAGATGCACTGAGCATTAGTTGTGCTCATTGGAGAGTGGGTGCCGTAGACGAGCTTTTCCCAATATTATTGGCCTTTAACATATGGAAATGTGATTGCTAGTATGGAACGGTAATCATAGTAGCCTAATCATTTTATTTACTGATATGACTGATATAATTTTGATATTCATTTTAATTCATACATATATATTAATTAAATTAGAATATATGAATAGAACTTGCCTTTGGTTATTGAAATTTGTATCTCACCCTGTTTCATGGACTAACTATTTCAAGTGAAGGATCCATTGGTAAGGATAAGGGTAAGCAAGTGAATGAGCATCCATAAGCTGAAACCATGTGTGGGGAAACTGCACTTGGATTGACCTAACTTAGATAGATGCTAATTTTGTTATTTATTTGTATAGTATCATTATGTAATCATATTGTCAAGTGTAAGAGTTTTGTGTTTGATAACTTATGACGTACCTGTTAGGGACCTAGGCCTTATACATTCTAGAATCTGATGCATAAATTTACAACATTTGATACAGAACCTTATAGATCCAATGATTCGGTTTATTATTTGAAAATGTAATCATGTATTAACTTAAATGATGATTTAAACTGGTAATGCATGGCACGTTATGGGGATTCCTATTTGAATGATTTGGTTGGTTGTTTATGAATTTGGTAATTTATTAATATCACATGGTACTTGCTGATATATGATAGATTGATGAGTAGAAATCAATACTTAAATATTGAAATGAGTAATGTTAAATTAGCTAAGAAAATCAAGTAGATAAATGTCATTAGAATCTCACAAATTAAGGGAGAGTAGCCTAGAGTGTTCCTAAAGGGAGATTTGGAGTGTATGGGTTGAAATTTTAGGAGTTTTAAGTATAGGAGGGATTTCGCTGCGGTTGGCGAAGTTGCCCAAGGAGGGTAACATGGTAATTTGTCGCGGTGCGAAATGGAATTCGTCGCCATGAGAGTTGAGGGGCGAGTTTGGTTGTGTTCTAGAGAGGAATTCGCCATGACGTAAAGGGGAATTGGCCGTGGCCAATATCGAGAATGAGATAGAAAGGCTCTAGGAGGTCCTCTAGTTGCGACGCCACTTAGGCTCATCGCATTGAGGCTCCAATTAGCCGTGGCGAAATATGTGAACATGTAAGAAGTGAATTCAAGGGCAATTGGCTGTGGCGTGAAAGCATTTAGTCGTGGTTAAGGTTCTTAAATTTGTCTATCAACCTAGAAAACCTTGGTTCTTCCAATGGTAATGTTAAGAGATGATTCAGAAACACTCGCATGGGGTTCTTGAGACTTGAAATTAATAGATAATAAATTTAAAAGCTTTACTTGAGAAACTTGATTCACTTATGTGCTTGAATGATTATGATTAATTGGTAATGACCTTAATAGCATAAGGTTCAAACTTTCTCCTTTTTTTCTTAATGTAATCAATTGTAACCTTAATTTATGGTTGATATTCACGTATTTAAGTTTAATTACTGTGATTAGATTAAGGTCATTACATTTGGAGTTCTCAGAAGTTCTAAAAATTATAGGAACCCTTAGAACTGTTAAAACCCTTCCAGTTTATGTTTTAAAACGTTGATTGATCCAAACTTTTATCGGTTCGCTCGAGAAGGTTTTAAATCTAATTTGAGTTATACCAAAGGCATTTTATAAGTTAGAGGATTTAAATTTTATGATGGAAAAGACGGTTCTCGAGAAGGAGTTAAAATAAACCAAAATGGAAGAAACCAAAATGGAAGAAACCAATAATGAAGGACAAAATTGAAATTTTGAAAAGCTTTAAATGAACCCTTTACTATATATAGGTCACATCCTTTTTTTCCCCTCCATTTAGCTGATCTAATTTTTGTCTAAAACTAGAGGAGAGACTAGCAAGGAAAGGCGCACAAGAATGAGCCAAGGAGGAAGGAAAAAGTTTAGGAAAAAGGTAAGAAAATCATGGAATTTCATGCTCCTTCCTTTAGCAAACTTGGTCTCCTCATTCTCCTCTCTTTTCTTGTGGTTTTAGTGCTTGATTTGGGATTGTTTTAGAACTTGTTCAAAGGAAGAAAGTTAGAATTTGAAAGAGAAGCTTGTAGTAAAGAGAAGAGCTTTTAAAAAGGCTAAGAAACAAGGTATTTTCATAGTCTTTCATGCTTCTTTTTCTTACTCTTCTTCCATGTGAATTTCGGCCAAGTATAGCTCATCTAATAGGAGATGAAATTTGACCACACCATGGGAGAAACATAGGTTTTAGAGTATGAGAAACAAGTATATGTAAAGAAATTCCAATGAGAAGTATTAGAAAACAAGTTACCAAAACCTAAGGATTTTGTTGCACCTTGATATGTATGAAGCTTTCTAGTGGTAATTTTAGTTGTCTAAGAGTATATATGAGTTCTTAAGACATCTAGGAAGTTTTACATGTGTCAACTCCCTAAAGAAAATGAAACAAACTCTATGGGTCTTCTTTCATGGCTATGTCTCAGCCAAGACCACTATAAGTATCTAAGGAGAGTTTTAAATTTTTCTAAGGTTAGAAAGGGACTAAATATGATAGATGAATATCAAAGAAAGTCTTGGAATGAATTTATAAACCTTGATTTGTGAGATGGAGGTGTAAGCTTCATAATAAGACATAAAGAAGCAACTTATATTTAAATTCCTTAAAATGAATTTGTGATAACTCCAAAAAGTTTAAATGGAGTCAAGAGATTTAGATTGAATGAGAAATGAGAGTCAAGATCATAAATTCCAATAGTTGCTTCATTATACTTTGTATAGAAATATAATGAAGCCATATGAGAAAGTAGCCTTACATAGAGTGTGTGCGATGTTAGAGCTTGCTTCAATGATGTAATTGTATCCTAGTTGATGTGTCTCAGCCAAAAGAATCAAACTCCACCTAGTTGTAAATGTTTGGCTAAGGGAGGAGAAGAATAATTAAAGAGAAAAATATGTGTTCTTGCTTCAAGGTAGCTCTTTGATCTTTCTCACATGCATGACTTAGATGTTTACTTGTCTTTGAGTGCTTATATGAATATTCGAACTATGAAATATGTTTCTAGCCATTGCTTATATGTATGCTACCATTATATTTCTTGAAAGATGTTTATCCATGCAATATGGTTTGAATGAGTTGGGTGATGTCAAAAGTCCTTTAGCATTGGTAAGGATAAGTCAAAAGTCCCTAAGAATGGGTGAGACAAAGTCAAAAGTCTTAAGAAGAGTGATGCTAAGTTAAAAGTCCCTTGAAAATGGGTGAGGCAAATCCAAAAGTTCCAAGGAAGTTAGGTAAGGCTAAATCAATGTCCTTGAGAGCTTATGTTTGTTATGTATGAGTTTGTATGACAAAGAAAATACTTTATGTATGTTCACTAGTAACTTGAATGTCATACATGCATTCTTTGACATGAATATGTATCCATTATGTATGTTTGAAAGAGTTAAGAACTATTGGGATTCTTTGAATCTTACTCTTCCTTCATCAATGTCTAATCATATATAGGTGAGCCAAGTAGACCAAAAAATGGAGGCCAACAACCTTAAAGACGAAGACTTTGATGATGAAGTAGAAAAATAGGCTTTATAATAGCATTTTGATGTCAAGAATTATAATATATGATGTAGACATTTGAGCAAGTTTAAATGTATGTAAATATGATGTATGTATCCATTTTGAAACCAAATGAATGAAAACACGAGTTTTTGCCACCCATTGGCCTTTATGTGCAAGTGTATAAATGTAAGTGTTAAGGTGAGAATGAGTTCCATGATGATGTGAATCATTTGGCATGTTTCTATAGACCATAACTATGTTTTTAGACTTGCTTAAATGGTTGTAGAAAGATAAGAAGAGCATTTGGTAACTTGTTATCCCACTTTGAACTTCAAAATTGACCAAATTGTGAGGTAAACCAAATTCTGATCAAATGGATGAGTTTTTGCATAAAATTTGGCCAACAAATAGGTCTCATCTTGAGATTTTCATAAAGCTAAAGAGCACTCAATTTAGAGTTTTAGAGAATTTATTATGATTTTTCAAAATTGGTTAAATTATGCAGAAATGATATGTGCATTGTTCATATAGTCAGTTTACTTCACTGTGTCATATGTAGGCTAAATGAAGTTCAATGCTTATGAAATTTCACAAACATAAATTAGACATTATAAGCTTTCCATAGCCATTGGGATCACCTCATTTGGAGCTTTGTAGAGGGAGAACCAAATTTTTAAGATTTTAGGTTCTGGAGCTATTCGAGGCATGACTTGAGTTATTGTTTTATTGCTTTTTGTGGGTTAAATGCTATTGTCTTGGTCTAGAACTATTTTTAATTAGCATCCAGAGCTTTACAAAAAGCTATCATATGCATGATTTTGATTTTCCTAAAATTAGTTATGAATTTTCAAAGTTCATATTTGAAACTTGTGACAGCAAACCCGAAAGCAACTCCTTGTTTTTTTGATGCATGGTTCCAAATATGTGATTTATGAGATAAGTTGTGATATTTATGATATTATTGGGTATGTTATAGATGTAAAATGATATTGATGAGTTTACATAGTCCCTAAAACCATGAATCATGCATATGGCTTCCCAATCATGTAGGCATCTATGTATAAAAACTCGTGCTTTCTTACAAATATTTTCCAATATGCCAAAGATGGATTATGATAGACAATGAGACCATTATGTAAGGGTTAAGAGGTTAAGGTACTATGTTTATTGGTATTAGAGCAAAGGTTCAGGCACTTTGGTGTGGTTTGTGGTTTGAGAATATGATATTGCCATTATGTATGAGTTAGATAAGGATGAAATGAGTGTGAAACTATGGCGTGTGTTCATAATTTATATTGAGCTATATTTATAATGTTTCAGAAAGATGGTGAACACACGGAGAGGTAGGCCCTTTAGAGCAGTTTGAGAAGAGCCAAAGACGAGTGATCTAATGGCTTGAGCCTTGCAAACTATTATGATTCACCTGGATCAACAATAGGCTATGATTATGTAATTATAAAAGAGACTTGCACAAAGAGATGGTGAGAGGCCTACTCTTCTGCCATGGCCTTAGATTGTCCCGAGCATTTAGGAATGACTTCCTTAGGTCCACAGCCACAGATATAGCAGATACCATAGACTCCACCAACTTAGACGCCTCCTACCTCTGAGCAGTCTTCCATGAGGTAGATCATAACGTAGTTTAGGAAGTTCAGGCCTCCCACCTTTGATGGTGAGCTGAGTACAGAAAAAGCAGAGGCCTAGAATATGTAGTTAGAGAAGATTTTTAGGGTCATGGAGTGTACATCTAAATAGAAGGCCGAGATGGCCATTTTTCAATTAGAGAAAAAGGTAGATTACTGCTGGAGGAGTACTGAATCTATTGTCAAGTCAAAGAACCTCTTGATCAATTGGGAGACATTTCTATAGGCTTTCTATGAGTAGTACTTCCCCAGTTCCATTGGGGATGTGAAAGAGTTAGAATTTGTACTCTTGAGGCAGATTAAGGGGATATCAGTAGACTAGTATATGGCAAAATTTGTAGAGTTCTCCAGATATTCCTCTTATTTGCAGAAATATGATGATGAGAGATGGAGAGCAGATAAACTAGAGAAGGGGCTCCTACAAGAGATTAGAGACAGAGTTATATCCTAAAGGATTAGGGACTTTAATGCCCTAGTCAAGGTTTGTAGAGTCACTTAAGTGAACTTGAGGACGATGCATCCAGCCTCGAGTGCTAGACCTCCCCTCCCTGAAAGCAAAACACCATGTGAGGAGTTACCCGCCACTAGTAGCAATAAAAGAGGTGGCAGAGGCTAGTGGAACAGGAAAGGAAAAAGCAAAAGGAAACCAGCTTAGTTCAACAAAACCAATTCCACTCCAGTGGTCTGCAGTTAGTGTGGCAGGAATTATGGAGGTAGACCATGCTATGCAGGGCAAAACGTGTGTTATAGGTATGGTAAGCCGAGGCACATTGCCAGAGATTGCACATAACCTATGCAGTAGAAGGAGGCAACTTCTATACCTAGACCACAGACCGAGGATAGAGTTTTTGCCCTGATATAGTAAGAGGCTAGCAGATCTCCGAGCCTGGTTCAAGATACTATTAAGATCAATAACTGTATTGTATTTATATTATTTGATTCGGGTGCTAGTCATTCTTTTATATCCTATAACTATACTAGGAGGATGGGTCTGAGTATACATGCTTTACCATATAATTTACATGTATCTATCCCTATAGAAAATCAAGCTATTACCTCCCATGCTTGTTTGAATTGTGTAGTCCAGTTTAATCATTGTTTTACCACATTTGACCTGATATGTATGCCCCTCATTAATATTGATCTAATTATTGGAATGAATTAGATGTCTACAAATAATTCCATACTTGACTATTACCATAGATGTATTTCTTTGCGTGAATGTGGGACTATACCTAATATTAGGATTGAGTTAGCTTTTATGACCACTTCCCAAACTAAAAGATCTTTAGAGTATGGTTGTTAGAGGTTTCTAGTTTTCTTTTCTTTATAGGCTAAGATAGAAGAAGGTATAGAGAAGATACTTATAGTGAGGGAATTTTCAGATGTATTCCATAAAGAAATTAGTGGGTTACCCCTTTGATAGGGAAGTAAAGTTTCACATAAACATTGTGTTTATGGCAAGTCTAGTGTCTAAGGCCCTATATGGGATGGCCTCCATCGAGCTAGCAGAGCTAAAGAAATAGATAGAAGAGCTCTTAAAAAAGGGTTTTGTAATATCTTAACTTCTTTATCCTTACACAAAGGTCCCATGGTCTATCCCAATCCATTTTAAGCATATTAGACAACATTCACAAGGAAGCATATGTTTTCATACATGGAAAGTTGCATGATTGGGAGGCCATATTCATAATTTATGGCTTTAGGGATTATGTGAACTCATCCATATTATTTTATATCCATAAAATATCCATTAAAGTTATAAATATAATCATTTAATTCATGCATCGCGAGTTTGGAGCTATACATTCTAAAAACTAGAATTTGGTCTTGGGTTGACAAGCTAGATTTCTGATATAAATTTTGAAAATTTATAATTAATTTTATAAAAATCAAAATCATATATATGATAGCTTTCTAGAAAGCTCTAGATGTTATCTAATGACTAAAAATAATTTCAAACCAATGCAATGGCATTAAACCTGCAAACAATTAATGGAATAGTACCAGAGGTCAAGCTGCATTATTAGTACTATCATGTAATTTCAAAAATTTGGTTCTCCCTCTACAAAGTTCCAAATGAGGTGATCTCAGTGACTATAGATAGCTTATGATGTCTAGTTTCTACTTGTAAAATTTCATGAGCATTGAATTTCATTTGACCTATGTGTGACACAGAAATATAAACTGACCATATAAACAGTACATATACCATTTCTGTATAATTTGACTAACTTTGAAAAATTATAATAAATTATCTAAAGTTCCAAATTGAGTGCTTTTTGGTTCTGTGAAAAGCTTTAGATGAGACCTACTTTTTGGCCAAATGTCATCCATTTTGTCATATTTTGGTTCAACAGATAAAATAGTCAAATTTGAAGTCTAAATTGGTATCTCAAGGCACCAAAAAGCTTTCCTCTCATCCTATATCCACTTGGACACATCCAAAAGCATAAATCCAGCCTAGGGAAGCATGAAAAATGATTCAATTTATCATGGAGCTCAATCTCACCATGCCACTTGCAATCATACACATGCATATTATAGCATATAGGTGGCAAAAACTCATGCATTCACTCATTTAGTTCCAAAATGGTTACATACATAATTTATACATGCATTTGAATTTGTTCAAAGGTCTACATCATATATACATTATATGATTACAATTGTTGACATCAAAATGTAAATATAAATCACATTTATCTATCCCTTTGTCAAAATCTTGCTTCTCAAGGTTGTTGGTTTCTATTCCTTAGTCCACTTGACTCATCTAAATATAGTTAGGTATATGTGGGGGAAGAGTGAGATTTAAAAATTTTCAATAGCTCTTAATCCTTTCAAACATACATAATATATGTATATACATATCAAAGAATGTATGCATGACATTCAAGCTACTAGTGAGCATACACAAAATATTTTTCTTGTCATATAAATTCATACATAGCAAACATAAGCTTTCAAGGGCATTGGTCTAGCTTCACCTATCTTTCTTGGGACTTTTGGATTTACCTCATTCACTTTCAAGGGACTTTTGACTTAGCCTTACTCTTCTTGAAACTTTTGACTTTCTCTTACCATTTTTAGGGACTTTTGGCTCATTCTCACACTTGTTAAGGAACTTTTAGCACAACTAAACTCATTCAAGTCATAATGCATACACAAGCACATTTCAAAAAGCACAATGGTACCATAACTTGTAAGCAATAGTTAGAAACATTCTCATAGTTCAAACATACATACAAGCACTCAAAGACAAGTGAACATCCAAGCCATGCATGAGAGAAAGGTTAGAGAGCTACCTTAAAGCAAGATTTACATACTGGGATTATTCTTCCCCTCTCTTGGCCACACACTTGCAATTAGGTGAAACTTGATTCCTTTGCTCTAAACACATCAAATAAGACACAATTACATCATGGAAGCAAGCTCTAGCATCACACACATTCTATGTGAAGTTACTTTGTTCTATGGTTCAATTGTAGTTCCATACAAAACTTAATGAAAGCAACTACTAGAATTTATGCTCTTGCCTCCATTTTCTCTTCCTCTCTAGTTTTCTTGACTCCATTTAGACCCCGTGGAGTTATCACAAGTTCGTTCCCAAGAGCATAGACTAAAGTTGCTTCTTTAAGTCTCATTATGGAGTTTACATCTCCATCACACAAACCAAAGTTTCTAAATTTTTTTTCAAGACTTCCTTTATGTTCTTCCATCATATTAATCCCTTTTTAACTTTAGAAAAATTTAAAACTCTCCCAAGGTGCTTCCTCTTACTTAGCCTGAGACAAGCATAAGGTACCCATAGAGCTAGCTTTGTTTTCTTAAAGGGAATGGCACATGTGGGGTTTTCTAGGTGTCTCAAGAATTTATATACACTCTTAAACAACTAGAAATACCACTATAAAGCTTTATACATACTATGGTGTAACAAAATTCTTAGGTTTTAGAGACTTATTTTTTAATGCTTCTTTTTGCAATCTCTTTGCATATACTTATTTTTCACACTCAAAAACTTAGGTTTCATGCTTGGTTTAGGTCAGAATTTACTCCCTCTTAGTTGTTCTATATAGGGTAGAAAATCACCTATGGAGAAACAAGAAAAAGGAAGCAAGAAAAATTATGATACATACCTTAATGCTTAGCCTTCTCAAGAGTTCTCTCCTTTGCTATAGGCTTCTCCTTGAAATTCTAATCTTCTTCCTTTGAACTAGGCTCAAAATAGTCCCAAATCACACACCAAAACCATAGAAAGAAAGAGGAGAAGGAGGAGAACAAGTTTGCTAAAGGAAGGAGCATAAAATTTCAAGGATTTTCTTACCTTTTTGCTTATTTTTTCTTCTCCTTCTTGGCTCCTTCTTGTGCACCTCCCTTGACAAAAATTTTTCTTGGTTTGAGATGGAAGATAGGTCAGCTAAGTGTGGGGGAGAAGAGGGATGCCTTATATATAGAGGTAGGGATCCATTTAAGACATTTTAAAATGTCAATTTTGTCCTTTGTTATTAGTTTCTTCCTTTAAGCTCATTTTAACTCCTTTTTGAGAATCGTCTTTTCATCATAAAATTTAGGTCTTCTAACCTATAAATTGCTTTTAGAATCACTCAAATCAAATTTAAAATCTTTCCAAATGAAAGGGTCAAAGTTTGGGTTAACTGACATTCTAAAACGTAAATCGGAGGGATTTGAACCATTATAGGGGTTTTTATAATTTTTAAATAAGGTTTTATATGGGCAGGGCTAGGCCGAACATCTAGTAGGCCCGATGTCCTGCCCGATTAAAATATCGGGCTTATTTTTATGCTCATAACTCGGCCCCGCTCGGCCAAAACAAGCCTAATTCTAGGGTGGGTTAAGGCAGGTTAGGGCGGCCCGAACTTTTTTTTTTTTTTTTTTAATAAATTGATACTTGTAACATAAAAATATCTTTTTACAAACTTATAGGTATATATTTCAAAACAATAGACCTTTAAAACTCTTATATTTTTATTAGTAATAAAAAATAGTCTAGTATTATCAAATAAAATATAAGCTATACTAATATAATTAGTCTTAAGTAAATATTTGTATTTTCGTTATTCAACAAAAGAAATGTCAAGAAACATATATATCAATGATGAAAATAATTAAGAAGTAGGGAAAGTTTGCGTAGGTAATAAAAACTACAATATGTAGAGAGAATCGAATGAAATAAAAATATATATATATATATATATATAAAAGATGGCAAGATGTTAATAATTAAAAAAAAGTAACTATTAGGGCAGGTTGGGTAGAACATGCCTCCGCCCATGGCCCCGCCCAACTTGATATAGTTTTGTTTAAAATTCTACCCATTTATATTTTTGGCCCGGCCCGATTAGATTGAGTTAGAGTGGGCCCCTAGGGCGTACGGGCCAATGAACACCCCCATTTTTAGAGTTTCTGAGAATCCTAAGAAACTCAATTTTTTCATTTAAAAATCTCTCCTTTGAGTTTTCTAAGAAGTTCCCAAAATTACAAAAATGTCATTACCTTTCGTCTGATTTTATTTAGCCATTCTGGCTCTGGTTTTTGGACATCCTAAGCCTTAGGTCCTCATTTTCTATTATTTAGAATTTTATCCTAATTTTATTTGGTCTCAACTCATTCATTTAGAGGACTCTTTTTTATATCTGACTCGTTTCTATCTTTTTTACAAAAATCAGGTGTTATATTTCTCCCCTCCTTAAATTAAATTTTGTCCTCAAAATTTAATTACATATCTCATGGGAATAGCTATGAATGCTTTTTTCTCATTTCATCTTTCAGCTTCCAGGTAGTTTTCTTATGAGATAGCCCTTCTTAAACTACTTTTACCAACGGCATTGTTTTGTTGCGTAACTGCTCGAGTCTAATGTCCACGATCCAATTTGGTGGTACTATATAAGAAAAATTGTCCTGTAACTGCGTATTTTCATATTCTATGACATGTGAGGGATCGAGTTGGTACTTTTTAAGCTGGAATACATCAAATATATTGTGTATTTGGCTTAGGTTTGGGGGAAGAGCAAGTTTGTAAGCCATAGGTCTAACTTTATCAAGAATTTGGAGCGAACCTATGTACTTTAAATTGAGCTTTCTACTTTTAATAGACTTACCTATCCCTATGATTGGAGACACTCACAAAGATATGGTCTCTAACCTTAAACTCTAACAGCCTTCTTCTCTTATATGCATAACTCTTTTGTTTATTTTGTACTATTAGGAGTTTCTTTCTTATGATTTCTATCTGTCTCGAGGTTTGGTATACTAACTCTGAGTCTATAAGGCTCCTTTTTCCAAGCTCAACTTAACATATTGGGACCTACACTTCCTCTAATATAGTACCTCATAGATGCCATCTAAATACTAGAATGATAACTGTTATTGTAGGCAAACTTCACTAGAGGAAAATATGTATCCCAGTTCCCTTTTAACTCTAAGACACATGCCTTCAACATGTCTTTTAGGGTTTAGATGGTTCTCTCTATTTGACCATCTGTCTAAGGGTGATAGGTTATACTGAATCTTAGTTCGGTTCCTAGGGTATCCTATAATGATCTTCAAAAATTCGAAGTGAATTTGGGATTTTTATCTAATACTATGCTCTTAGGTACTCGGTGTAGCCTCGCCATCTGCTTAATATACAGTTGGGCTAACTTATCTAGGGTATAAGTGGCTTTCATTATTAGGAAATGCATTGACTTGATTAATCTATCCACTATTACCCATATGGCATCATATCCAGTTGATATTCTGGGTAAACCCATGACAAAATCTATGGCTACAGTATCCCATTTCCACTTAAGGATGTTTAGGGGCTGAAGTAACTCAGCTATCCTTTGGTATTCTATCTTAACTTTTTGGTATATTAGACATCGGGAGACATACTTTGCTATATCTATTTTCATTCCACGTCACCAGAACATTTTTTTAAAATCATGTTTAAATCATGGTACATCTTGTTACTACTTGGATGGATCATGTATCTACTATTGTGTGCCTCTGCTAAAATCTTTTCTCTCAATTTTGACTCTCTAAGCACATACAGCTTATTCTTATACCTCATTATTCCATCCTCAGACAAATTAAGTTTGTCATGCTATCCTGGGATATCTGGGCTTTCATTATTCTTGCATATTCATCCTCCTATTGGGCATTTCTAATCTGGCTCTTTAGGTCACTTTCTATTCAGATCTCACTCATTAATAATTTCTTTGAATGCACTTGACATGAGAGATTCATATTTCTAAACCTCTCAATCAATTCTTGTTCTCTCAATATCATATAGGCCATGTGTATAGATTTTCTACTCAGTGCATCAGCTACTACATTAGCTTTACTGGGATGGTATTTTAGGGTAAAGTCATAATCCTATAGAAACTCTAACCATCTTCTTTGTCTCATATTTAACTCTTTTTGCTCAAATAAGTACTTAAAGTTTTTGTAGTCACTATAGATTTCTATAGCTGTTCTATAAAAGTAGTGTCTCTATATCTTAAGAGCAAACACCACTGTTGCTAGCTCTAAATCATGAGTGGGATAGTTTTCCTCGTGTGGTTTCAACTATTTGGAAGCATAAGCTACCACTTTGCCTCTTTGTATAAGCAGATATCCTAACCCTTTCTTTGAGGTATCACTACAGATTATAAAAGTATCTCTCAAATCAGAGAGCATTAAAATTGGGCAGTGGTTAATCTATACTTTAGTTCTGAAAACTTTATTCACATTTCTCATCCCACACAAAAGGTATATTCTTTTGTTCATATTTCTCATCCCACACAAAAGGTATATTTTTTCTAGTGAGTCTAGTTAATGGCATTGTTATCTGAGAAAAGCCCTGGATAAACCTCCTATAATAATCTACTAAGTCTAGAAAGTTCTTGATCTCTATCACTATCTTAGGTCTCTTCCACTAAAATACTACCTTTATCTTATGGAATTTACTTTGACCCCTTCATGGGAGATCACATGGCCTAGGAATTGCACCTCAGTAAGCTAAAACTCACATTTACTAAGTTTAGCATACAACTATTTTTCTCTTAAGGTTTCTAGGGCTAATCTCAAGTGCTGCTCATGCTCTTCTCTGCTTTTAAAATGAATGAAAATGTTATCTATGAAGATAACTACAAATCCATCTAGGTATGTCCTAAATACTTTATTAATATAATCCATAAATATAGTAGGTGCATTCATCAACCTGAAAGGTATAACTAAAAACTCATAATGCTCGTATCTAGTTTTGAAAGTTATCTTAAGAATATCCTCAACCTTAATCTTGAGTTGATGATATCCTGACCTGAGGTCAACCTTGAAAAATACTGACACTCTTACTAGCTGATCTAAGAGGTCATCTATCTCGGGAAAGAGGTATTTATTCTTAACTATAATTTTATTAAGCTCTCTGTAATCTATATATAGTCTGAGGTTTCTATCTTTCTTCTTTACAAATAGAACTAGAGCTCCCTACGATAAAACACTAGATCTAATAAAACCCTTATCTAAGAGCTTTTTTATCTATTTCTTTAACCTTACTAGCTCAGTGGAAGTCATCCTGTACGAGGCCTTAGACATTTGGACTTGTCCTAGACACAATGTCTATGGGAAACTCTACTTCCCTATTAGGAGGTAATCCACTAATTTCTTTAGGGAATACCTTTGGAAAGTCCCTCACTATAAGTATCTTCTCTATGTCTTCTTTTATCTCAACCTATAGAAAAAAAGAAAACTAAAAACCCTTGACAATCATACTCTAGAGATCTCTCGGTCTGGGAGGTGGTTATAAAAGCTAGCTCAGTCCTAATACTAGACACTGTCCCACATTTAGGCAAAGAAATACACCTGTGGTAACAGTCAAGCATGACATTATTTGTAGACATCCAGTTCATTCCAATAATCAGATCAATATCAATGAGGAGCATGCATATCAAATCAAGTATGGTAAAGCAATAATTAAACTAGACTATACAGTTGAAACAAGCATATGAGGTAATGGCTCTATTTTTTATGAGGGTGGATACATGTAAATTATATGGTAAGGCATGCATATTCAAACCCAACCTCCTAGCATAATCATAAGATATAAAAAAGTGGCTAGCACCCAAATCAAATAATGCAAGTACAAAACAATCATTAATCTTAATGGTACCTTGGATTAGACTCGAGGACCTGGTAGCCTCTTGTTGTGTCAGAGCAAAAACTTTACCTTGGGTCTATGATCTGGGTGCAGGAGCTACATCCCTTAGCTGTGTAGGCTGTGTGCAGTCTTTGGCTATGTGCCTCGGCTTACCACACCCAAAACATACGTTTTGCCCCATGTAGCATTGTCTATTTCCATGATTCTTGCCACACTGGGCGCAGGCTATTGGAGTGGAACTGGCTCTACTAGATTGAGCTTGTCTATTTCTACCCTTGCTTCTCTTGTTCCACTAACTTCTGCTACCTCTTTTATTACTACTAGTGGTTGGTAATTCCTCACGTGGCCTTTTGTTCTCTGGGAAGGGAGGTCTAGCATTCGATGCTGGATGCATCGTTCTCAACTTTACTTCTATGACTCTACAAACCTTGACTAGGTTATTAAAGTCCCTAATCCTTTGGGGTACCACTTTGTCTCTGAGAGCTTTTTATCTAGTTTGTCTTCTCTTCATCTCATAACATCATGTTTCTGCAAATAAGAGAAATATCTGGAGAGGTCTACAAATTTCATCACATACTAGTCTACTGACATCCTCTCAATTTGTCTTAGGAGTACAAACTTTGACTCCTTTATGTCTTGAATGGAATTGGGGAAGTACTGCTCATAGAAAGCCTGTAAAAATATTTCCTAATTGATCGGGAGGTTCTTTGACTTTATCATAAGTTCAGTGCTCCTCCACCAGTAATCTACCTCTTTTTTTAGCTAAAAAATGGCCATCATGACCTTCTACTCAGATGTGCATTCTATTACCTTGAAAATCTTTTCAAGCTACATGATCCAAGCCTTAGCTTTCTCTACACTCAGTTCACCATCAAAGGTGGGAAGCCCAAACTTTTTTAAACTGTGCTATGATCTATCTCATAGAAGGCTGCTCAGAGGTTGAAGGCATTTGAGCTGGTAGAGCCTGAGGCATCTGTTGAATTTGTGACTGTGGACCTAAAGGAGTCGTCCTTGAATGCTTGAGATAATCTGAGTGCAATGGCTAAGGAGGAGTAGGCCTCTTGCTATTTCTCTGAGCAAGCCTCTCTTGTAACTGCATAATCATGGCTTGCTAGTGATCAAGGCGAGCCATAATAGCCTAAAAGGTTCCAGTCATCTGATCACTAGGCTCTAGGTTTGCTTGAGCCTCTCTGGTAGGCCTACCTCTCCTGGTATTCACCATCTTGCTTGAAACAAATCAAACTCATTTTAACACAATTTATGAACACAAGCCACAGTTATCACTCAATTCATCAGTATACAACTCATATATAATAGGCAATCTCATATTCTTAAGCCACAACCATATCAAAGTGCCTGAACCTTTGTTTTGATACCAATAAATTTAATACCTTAACCTCTTTACCCTCGCACAAAGGTCCTATAGTCTATCCCAATTCATTTCAAGCATATTAAGCAACATTCATAAGGAAGTATATGTTTTCATACATGGAAAGTTGCATGATTAGGAGACCATATTCAAAATTCATGGCTTTAGGGACTGTGTGAACTCATTTATATCATTTTCTATCTATAACATATCCTTTCAAGTCATAAACATCATCATTTAATTCATGCATCACGGGTTTGGAGCCATACATTCTAAAAACCAGAATTTGGTCTTAGGTTGGCAAGCAAGATTTTTTATGTAAATTTTGAAAATTTATAACTAATTCTAGAAAAATTGAAATCATGCATATGATAGCTTTCTGAAAAGCTTTGGATGTTATCTAATGATAAAAACAATTCTAGACCAATGTAGTGGCATTAAACTCACAGAAAATTGATGGAACAATACCAGAGGTCGAGTTGCTTTACTAGTACTATCATACAATTTCAAAAATTTGGTTCTCCTTCTATATAGCTCTAAATGAGGTGATCTCAGTGGCTATGGAAATCTTATGATCTCTAGTTTCTACCTGTAAAATTTTATAAGTATTGAACTTTATTTGTCCCCCATGTGACATAGAAATATAAACTAACCATATAAATAGTACGTATACCATTTCTACATAATTTGGCCTACTTTGAAAAATTATAATAAATTTTCTAGAGCTCCAAATTGAGTTTTCTTTAGTTCTGTGAAAAGCTCTAAATGAGGCCTACTTGCTGGGCAAATGTAATGGAAAAAATTATCCATTTGGTCATACTTTGATTTAGTAGACAAAATAGTCAAATTTGAAGTCTAAATTGGTATCTCAAGGCACCAAAAAACTTTCCTCTCATCCCATAGCCACTTGGACACATCTAAAAGCATAAATATAGCCTAGGGAAGCATTACAAATGGTTTAATTCATCATGGAGCTCAATCTTACCATACCACTTGCAATCATACACATGCAAATCATAGCATATAAGTGGCAAAAACTCATGCATTCACTCATTTGGTTCTAAAATGGTTACATATATCATTTATACATGCATTTGAACTTGCTTAATGGTCTATATTATATATACATTACATGATTACAATTCTTGACATCAAAATATAAATACAAAGCATATTTCTCTATCCCTTTGTCAAAGTCTTGCTTCTCGAGGTTGTTGGTTTCCATTTTTTGATCCACTTGGCAAGCCAGAATTCATGCTCTTGGCTCCATTTTCTCCTTCTGTTTAGGTCTCTTGACTCCATTTAGACCCCTTAGAGTCATCACAAGTTCATTCCTAAGAAGTTAGACATAAGTTGCTTCTTTAAGTCTCATTTTGGAGCCTACACCTCTATCTCACAAACCAAAACTTCTAAATTTTTTTTCAAGACTTTCTTTGATGTTCTTCTATCATATTTAGTTTTGATGTTCTTCTATCATATTTAGTCCCTTTCTAACCTTAGAAAAATTTAAAACTCTCTCCAGTAGAAAAATTTAAAACTCTCTCTAGGTGCTTCCTCTTACTTAGGCCGAGACAAGCACAAGGTTTTGGACCCATGTAGCTAGCTTTGTTTTCTTAAAAGGAATGGCACATGTGGGGCTTTCTAGGTGTCTTAAGAACCCACATACATTTGTAGACAACTAGAAATACCACTAGAAAGCTTCATACATATCATAGTGTAACAAAATCCCTAAATTTTGGAAACTTGTTTTCTAATACTTCTTTTTAGAATTTCTTTGCATATACTTGTTTCTCACACTTAAAAACCTAAGTTTCATGCTTGATTTAGATCATAATTTACTCCCTCTTGGTTGTTCTATATGGGGCAGAAAATCACTTATAGGGAAACAAGAAAAAGGAAGTAAGAAAAGTCATGATACATACCCTAATTCTTAGTCTTTTCAAGGGCTTTTTCCTTTGTTATAGGCTTCTCCTTGAAATTCTAATCTTCTCCCTCTGAACTAGGCTCAAAATAGTCCCAAATCACACACCAAAATCATGGAAAGAAAGAGGAGAAGGAGGAGAACAAGTTTGCCAAAGGAAGGAGTATGAAATTTTGTAGGATTTTTTTTTACCTTTTTGCTTAGTTTTTCTTCTCCTTCTTGGCTCCTTATTATGCGCCTCCCTTGGTAGACTTTAAGACATTTCAAAATACTAATTTTGCTATTTGTCCTTGGTTTCTTCCTTTAAGGCTCATTTCAACTTCTTATTTAGAACCAGTCTTTTCCACCATAAATTTAGGTCTTCTAACTTATAAATTGCTTTTAGAATCACTCAAATTGGATTTAAAATCTTCCCGAATGAAAATGTCATAGTTCAGGTTAACTAATGTTCTAAAATGTAAATCGGATGGGTTTAAACTATTTTAGGGGTTTTTATAATTTTTAGAGCCTTTGAGAATCTTAGAAAACTCAATTTTTTCATTTAAAGATCACTTCTTTGAGTTTTCTAAAAAGTACCCAAAATTATGAAACTGCCACTACTTTTTATTTAATTTTATTTAGCCACTTCGGCTCTATTTTCTGGACATCCTAAGCCTTCGGTCATCATTTTTTATTATTTAGAATTTTATTCTAATTTTATTTAGTCTCAACTCATTAATGTTAGAGGACTCTCTTTTATATCTGGCCTGTTTTCATCGTTTTTATGAAAATCGAGTGTTACGGGTTTCATTAGACCCAATGTTTCACTATAGGAAGCTCCAGTATTATTAGTAAAGAAGAAGGATGAGAGTCTTAAACTATGTATAGATTACAAAGAGCTTAATAAGATTATAATTAAGAACAAGTAGCCCTTTCCCAAGATAAATGACCTTTTAGATAAGTTACTAAGAGTGTCAGTGTTTTCTAAGATTGGCCTTAGGTTAGGATGTTATCAGCTCAGGATTAAGGTTAGGGATATTCCTAAGACAGCTTTCAGAACTAGGTAGGGACACTATAAGTTTTTAGTTATACCCTTCGGGTTAACGAATATACCTACGGTGTTTATGGATTACATGAATAGGGCCATACTTAAATAGATTTGTAGTTGTCTTCATAGATAATATCCTTATCTATTTTAAGAGTAGAGAAGAGCATGAATAAGACATGAGATTAGCCCTAGAAACTCTAAGAGAAAAATAGTTGTATGCTAAACTTAGTAAATGTGAGTTTTGGCTTATTGAGGTGCAATTCCTAGGCCACATGATCTCCCAAGCAGGGGTCGCAGTAGATCCCTATAAGGTAAAGGCAATACTTCAGTGGGAGAGACCTAGGACAGTGATAGAGATCAAAAGCTTTCTAGGTTTAATAGGCTATTACAAGAGATTTATCCATGGCTTTTCTCAGATAGCAATGCCACTAACTAGGCTCATTAGAAAGAATGTGCCATATGTGTAGAATGAGAAATGTGAGCAGAGTTTTTAGGAGCTGAAGCATAGATTAACCATAGCCCTAATTTTAGTGCTTCTTGATCCCAGAGAGACTTTTGTAGTTTATAGTGATGTCTCAAAGAAAGGGTTATGATGTGTACTTATATAGGGAGGCAGAGTAGTAGCATATGCTTCTAGACAATTGAAACTACATGAGGAAAACTATCTCACTCATGACTTAGAGCTAGCAGTAGTGATGTTTGTTCTTAAGATATGGAGATACTACTTGTATGGAGTAGCCATAGAAATATACAGTGACCACAAAAGCCTTAAGTACTTATTTGAGCAAAAAGAGTTGAACATGAGGCAAGAAGATTGTTAGAATTTTTGAAAGATTATGATTTTACTCTGAAATACCATCTGGTAAGGCTAGTGTGGTTACAGATGCCTTAAGTAGAAAATCCATACATATGGCTTACATGGTGTTAAGAGAGTCGGAGCCTTTTAAGAGATTTAGAAATATAAATATCTCATGTTAAGTGCATTCGGGAAATTGTTAATGAGTGAAACCCAAATAGAGAGTAACCTGGGGAGCCAGATAAGGGAATCTCAGAAAATAAATGAGTATGTAAGAAAGATTACAGCCCAAATGTCCCAGAGTAGCACTTCAAACCTTAATCTATCTAAGGATAGAATAATGAGGTACAAGAATAGGCTGTATGTGCCTAGAGAGTCAAAAATAAGAGAAAGAATATTAAAAGAGGCACACAAAAGTAAAAACACCATTCATTTAGATAGTAACAAGATGTATCGTGATTTAAAGAGAATGTTCTGGTGGCTTGGGATGAAAACCGATATAGCAAAGTATGTCTCCCAGTGTTTAGTATGTTAGTAAGTTAAGGTAGAATACTAGAAGACAGTAGGGTTACTTTAGCCCTTAGGCATCCTTGAGTGAAAATGGGATAGCATAGCAATACATTTTGTCATGGAATTATCTAGGACATCATTGGGGTATGATACCATATAAGTGATAGTGGATAGATTAAATAAATCAATGCACTTTTTAGCAATGAAAGCCACTTACACCCTAGATAGGTTAGCCCAACTGTACATTAGGGAAATAGTGAGATTACGTGGTGTACCTAGGAGTATAGTATCAAATAGAGATCCTCAATTTACTTTGAATTTTTAGAGATCATTATAAGATGCCTTAGGAACTAGATTGAGATTCAACATAGTCTATCACCCTCAGACAAATGGTCAAATAGAAAGAACCATCCAAACACTAGAACACATATTGAGGGCTTGTGTCTTAGAGTTAAGTTAAAAGGTAACTGGGATACATATTTGCCTCTAATAAAGTTCGCCTATAATAATAGTTATCATGCTAG
The DNA here is from genome assembly GCA_032878935.1 of Erythrophleum fordii. NCBI lineage: Eukaryota > Viridiplantae > Streptophyta > Magnoliopsida > Fabales > Fabaceae > Erythrophleum > Erythrophleum fordii. The sequence continues at coordinate 24,517,331 of JAVQMF010000046.1, forward strand.
TATTCAGATGGAACTATATGAGGCATTATATGGGAAAAAGTATAAATCCCCATTATGTTGGGTTAAGCTTGGAGAAAGGAGCCTTATAAGCTCAGAATTAGTGGACCAAGCCTACAAACAAATAGAAACCATCATAAAGAAACTCTTAACAGCACAAAGTAGATAAAAAGAGTTTCATAGATAAAAAGAGAAGACTGTTAGAGTTTGAGGTTGGAGACCATGTTTTTATGAGAGTGTCCCTAGTCATAGGGATAGATAGGTCCATTAATAATAGAAAGCTCAATCCAAAATACATGGGTCCGTTCCAAATTTTAGATAAAGTTGGACTTGTGGCTTATAAACTTGTTCTTCCCCCAAACCTAAGCCAAATACATGATGTATTCCATGTATCCTAACTTAAAAAGTATTAGCCTAACCCCTCACATGTCATAAAATATAGGAATATATAATTACAGGACAATCTATCTTATATAGTATCACCAGATCGAATCGTGGATGTTAGACTCAAGCAATTAAAAAATAAGATGATACCGCTAGTGCAAGTGGTTTGGAAAGGGCTATCTCCTGAAGAAACTATTTGGGAGTTAGAAGAGGAGATGAGGAATAAGCATCCAGGGCCATTTCCATAAGGTATGTATCTAAATCTCGAGGACAAAATTTTATTTAAGGGGGGAAGAAATGTAACCTAGTTTTCATAAAAACAACGAAAACAAGCTAGTTATAAAAGAAACTCTTTTAAAATGAATGAGTTAAGGCTAAATAAAATTAAAATAAAATTCTAAACAATAAAAAAATGAGAATCTAAGGTATAAGATGCGCAAAAATCAAAGTCAAAGTAGCTAAATAAAATCTGACCAAAGGTAATGGCATTTTCATAATTTTGGGCACTTTTTAGAAAACTCAAATGAGAGATCTCTCAATGAAAAAATTGAGTTTTTTTGGAGTTCTCAGAGGCCTTAAAAATTATAAGAACCCCTAGAATAGTTTAAACTTTTTCGGTTTACGTTTTAAAGCATTGGTTGACTTGAATTTTGATCGATTCGTTCGGGGAAGTTTGAAATCCAATTTGAGTGAAATCAAAGGCATTTTATAAGTTAAAAGATCTAAATTTTATGATGGAAAAGATAATTCTAAAAAAAAATTAAAATGAACCCAAATGGAAGAAACCAAGAATGAATGACAAAATTGAAAATTTGAAAAGTTTTAAATGAAACCCTTGTTATTTATAAGTCACGTCCTCCTTCTCTCCTCCATTTAACCAACCTAATCTTTCCCTAAAACCAGAGGAGAGACTAGCAAGGAAGGGTGCACAAGAAGGAGCCAAAGAGGAGGGAAAAGGTATAGGAGAAAGGTAAGAAAATCATGAAATTTCATGCTCCTTCCTTTAGCAAATTTTTTCTCCACTTTCTCATCTCTTTCCCTATAGTTTTAGTGCTTGATTTGGGACTATTTGGGGACTTGTTTAGAGGAAGTTATAATTTGAAGAAGAAGCTTGTAACAAAGGGAAGAGCTCTTGAAAAGGCTAAGAAACAAGGTATTTTCCATAGCCTTTCATGCTTCTTTTTCTTTCTCTTCCTTAATTTGAATTTTAGCCAAGTATAGCCCATCCAATAGGAGATGAAATTTGACTAAACCAAGGGAGAAACATAGGTTTTAGAGTATGAGAAACAAGTATATGCAAAGAAATTCGAAAGAGAAGCATTAGAAAACAAGTTACTAAATCTTAGGGATTTTGTTGCACTTTGATATGTATGAAACTTCCTAATGGTAATTTTAGTTGTCTAAGAGTGTATATGGGTTCTCAAGACACCTAAGAAGTCTCACATGTGCCAACTCCCTAAAGAAAATGAAGTAAATTCCATGGGTTTTCTTTCATGGCTATGTCTCGGCCAAGACCACCGTAAGTACCTAGGGAGAGTTTTAAATTTTTCTAAGGTTAGAAAGGGACTAAATATGATATATGAATATTAAAGGAAGCCTTGGAATGGATTTGGAAACCTTAGTTTGTGAGATGGAGGTGTAGGCTCCATAATGAGATATAAAGAAGCAACTTATATTTAGACTCCTTAAAATGAATTTGTAATGACTCCAAGAAGTTTAAATAGAGTCGAGAGACTTAAATTGAATGAGAAATGAGAGCCAAGATTATGAAATCCAATAGTTACTTCATTATACCTTGTATGGAAACATAATGAAGCCATATTAAAAAATAGCCTTACATAGAGTGTGTGCGATGTTATAACTTGCTTCAATAATGTAATTGTGTCCCATTTGATGTGTCTAGGCTAAAAGAATTAAGCTCCACCTAGCTGTAAGTGCTTGGCCAAGAGAAGGAAGAATAATCAAAGAGAAAAGTGTGTGTCATTGTTTCAAAGTAGCTCTTTAATCTTTCTCACATGCATAGCTTGGATATTTACTTATCTTTGAGTGATTGTGTGAATGTTTGAATTATGAAATGTGTTTCTAGCCATTGCTTACATGAAAGATATCATTATGTTTCGTGAAAGATGTTTATGCATATAATATGACTTGAATGAGTTTAGTGATGCCAAAAGTCCCTTAGTATGGGTGAGGATGAGCCAAAAGTCCTTAGGATTAAATGAGACAAAGCCAAAAGTTTTAAGAAGAGTGCGGGTAATTCAAAAGTCCCTAAAAGTGGGTGAGACAAATCCAAAAGTCCTAAGGAAGTTAGGTCAGGCTAAACCAATGCCCTTGAGAGCTTATATTTTCTATGTATGAGTTTGTATGATAAGGAAAATACTTTATATATGTTCACTAGTAGCTTGAATGTCATATATGTATTTTTTGACATGAATATGCATCCATTATGTATGTTTGAAAGGATTAAAAGCTATTGAAATTTTTTGTATCTCACTTTTCACTCACCAATGTATAATCATGTCTAGGTGAGCCAAGTGAACCAAAAAATAAAAGTCAACAACCTTAAAGACAAAGACTTTGATGATGAAGTAGAAAAATAAGCTTTATAATAGGATTTTAATGTCAAGAATTGTAACCATATGATGTGTATATGATAATAGACCTTTGAGCAAGTTCAAATGTATGTAAATATGATGTATGTATCTATTTTGGAACTAAATGAATGAATGCATGAGTTTTTGCCACCAAGTTACCTTTATGTGCATGTGTATAAATGCAAGTGGCAAGGTGAGAATGAGTTCCATGATGAAGTGAACCATTTGGCATGTTTTTATAAAACATAACTATGCTTTTAGACTTGCTCAAGTGATTGTGGAAAGGTAAGAAGAGCATTTGGTATTGTGTTATCCCACTTTGAACTTCAAAATTGACCAAATTGTGAGTTAAACCAAAGTCTAACTAAATAGATGAGTTTTCACATGAAATTTGGCTAGCAAATAGGTCTCATCTAGAACTCTTCACAGAGTCAAAGAGCACTCAATTTGGAGCTCTAGAGAATTTGTTATAATTTTTCAAAATTGGCCAAATTATGTAGAAATGGTATGTGCACTGTTCATATGATCAGTATGCTTCTCTATGTCACACGTAGGTTAAATAAAATCCAATACTCATAAAATATTACTGGTATAAACTAGATATCGTAAGCTTTCTATGACCATTAAGATCACCTCATTTGGAGCTCAATAGAGGAAGAACCAAATTTTTAAAGTTTCAGGTCCTGAAACTGTCCAAGGCATGACCTGAGTTATTGTTCTATTACTTTTAGTGGATTAAATGTTGTTGTTTTGGTCTAAAACTATTTTTTGTCAACATCTAGAGCTTTCTAGAAAGCTATTATATGCATGATTTTTATTTTTCTAGAATTAATTATAAATTTTTAAAGTTTATATCAGAAACTTGTGACAGCAAACCCGGGAGCAACTCTTTATTTTTCTGATGCATGACTCTAAATTCGTGGTTTATAAGATAAGTTATGATGTCTTTGATGTGATTAGATATGTTATGGATGTAAAATGATATTGATAAGTTCACATAGTCCCTAAAGCCACGAATCATGCATATGGCTTCCCAATCACGTAGGTATCCATATATAAAAACACATGCTTTGTTACAAATGTTTTCCAATATGCCAAAGATGGATTGGGATAGATAATGAGACCATTGTGTAAGGGTTAAAAGGTTAAGGTATTACAGCTTCAGATTTAGCCTTTCTTCCTATCAACTGAATCTTTTCATAAGGAGTTCTAAATATTATTATTTTTATGAGTTTTTGGTTATTTAAGAAAAACATGCAAGGGAAGAAGTTGTGTTAACATAATTGATGGAAGAGTGCACAAAGGGTGAAATGGAAGCACATGACCATCGTATTGTTAAAATTAAATAAAATAAGGTCTAATGACATAATCAACTTCTATTAGCCTTGGATTTTAACTAGACAGAAGGGTATCAATTAAACAAGCATTAACTAATTATGATATGACAACCAATTTCTTTGAAAGTTCAATCATCAAGAAATCCTTATAAAATTTTCTTTCTCATATCCTTCTGCACCTTGTTCATGATGAGGTTACAACTTTTTATGGGGTGTACAATTGCCTTAAGACTAAACTCATAACTCTAATTTGGTCAACACTATTTTAAGAATAGAGATTAGATGCTGATGAAGGAAGCATCCAACTCTTGTTAAAGCTAATCATGTGAAAGTTAAACAAATGTCAAGTGTCCTAATTGAGGCATATGACAAATGTCTTAATTGAGGTAGTTTGTGGTTCTTAAGATGGTCAAGTCTAATAAGTGCTTATGAATTTTAAGATGAGGTTATTTGAGTTTTTTTGGATTATAGGGTATGGTAGTGGATAAGTAGTAATAAGTTGAAGGATATAGTAATATGAAAAGTTATGAAGTGATAAGCAACACTATTAAGACCTTTGACAACTTCCTTTTGCCTAATCAATCAGCATACCTTTACTTGTTACCCTTAAACCTTAGTCTTTCATCTTAACCATTCATGAGTGAAACTTTTAATCTAAATTTCAACTTAAGTTGACCTTTCCATTACAAATGACAAAGAATCCTATATTTTATAAATTTTGAAATTTTTAACAACGCATTATGACAATCTGTGAATTGATGGTTGTATTTGGTATGAAAGTCTTTTAGGGTAAGGTATCTTTATTTCCTTTGAGGGATTTGCTACCCCACAAGGTAGGCTAGAAATAACAATTGACTCAAAAATAAAATTAGAACTTTCCTACTCAATATTGCCCTTATGATAATCATTCTTTTTTAATTATTTGACCTTTATTTTCCTTATATGCTTATTGCACACAAGGGTAAATAAATTCCACATGGATGACATCTATGGGAAATTTTAGCCACTTTGGATTTCTTTTGACAATTTGCAGAGTTTTTTTTGGATCCATCAATTTCTTCTGGGATTTTATTGTTTCTCAATGAGGGATAAAGCTAACAAAATTGACTTGCAAGGAATTTCAATTTTTTTTTTGAGTAACTCAAGTTAAACTCCTAACCAACTCGACTCTTGCAATCAACTTGATCGTTGTTTATTTTGGAATTAGACACATGACATTATGCCAAAACTTACTATCATTATAGAGGTTAGCCAAGATTGTCTTTTTCGATTAATTAGTGACTATTAGCATTAGTTGGTATTGTCCTACAATCTTCTAGAAGCCTATTGATCCATAAGGGGTTGTGGCTTATTAATCAATTTGAAAAGGGATAGTCTCTACATAATTGATGCTTAGAACTTTGGCTTTGATGATATTTGATAAAAATAAGCCAATCTAATGATCTACTAACATATGATGGAGTTAATATTACATACTTACTTGTACATCATTGAGAACAATGTCTTGGTATAAGAAAAGAAGAAAAACTTTGTACTTTTTCTCGAAAAAGTTATTGCTTTATGGAAGAAAAAGCAATTGATGATCAATTTAAGAGAAATATACTTTTATATATAATTGATGGCTTGAAAAAAATGATTCAGATTCCTAACTAAGACATGATACTCACTTGATGATGTGTTAACAAACACACATTTTTGTGCAAAATTATGGATATTGTAATTCCTCAAAACTTTGAAAATACTATTTTTCTACGGGAAATTTATTTACCTTGCAAGGATGAAATTTTAGATATAGGAGTATCTTGAAGTTTAATGTCAATTAAACTAGATTATGTCCTATTTATTATTTTTTTTTATCTTTTTTTTTTGGTATATGTTTAAAGAAGAATAAATGTATGTTTAAGGTTTTCCTTTTAAGAGGTTATAATGAGTATGATTGTGGCCTTTCAGGGTTGAAGACCCATCGGACCAAGGTTAGTTTAATGAATGCATACTTCCCCCATAGTTAATGCATCTAATGTGCAAAGACATTTCATTAACTATTTCAGTAAACAATGACAATGTGCCACTTTCCCTGGGCTTTATTAAATGTATGAATGTGATGAGGAATAAGTTAAAAATACTCTCCTTTGTCCTATTATGGGTGAACCCTAGGTTAAGGTTACTGATTTATAAAAGTTTGGGTCTAACTCTTTAGAAGGCATCTATGGCTTGACTATTAGTGCAAGGTTTCAGGGTAGATCTATGTCTCTTAAAAATATTGGTCCCCAAGTTGCCCCCATCAAAAGATAAGGATCTTGTTATATAAATTTGACCTTGAGAGAAAAAAGATCCTACACAAGTCAAAGCCATATAACAAGTTACAATTTGAGTGAGGTCTTCATGATGCCCTCAAGAAGTACAAGACTTCACAGGAAAATCAATATATACCTCTACTAACTTAGGGTGCACTTAGACTCGGGTAGAGGGGTCATGATGTGTATGAGGTAACTGTGTGTTAGTGACGCGTGTGAGGAGAGCATTCATGCCTTTGATCCTATGGATTATCCAACCCTCATCTACTAGATAGATTGGCAAAGTAAAGAGAGAAAAACATATATATAGATATAAGCAAAAGAAGTAAAAGTATATATAGATATGATAATCTATTGTAAGGTTTTGCTCCACATATTATCTAATCCTAACACATGTTATATACACAATCAATAAAACAAATGAAATAAACATGTGAACGACACGTTATCTACTCTAATCATATGAGGCAAACAATATAGAAAAAGGGTAATCAAAATAAAAATGAAAGCCATAATATTTTGTACAATTAATGTGGAGTCGCCAAATTGTCACACCTGTAATGCGACTACGTAATGCCATAAAAGAATTTAAAAGATTACGATTTTTGAAAACAAAAACCAAATTAAGTGAAGTAGTAGAATTGCTACCAAAATTTTAAATTTTAAAAGACAAAACTTTGGAAAATTTTTTTTATAAGCAAATGGTTTATGAATTAGATACGAGTTTGGGAGTTGATTATGAGTGGGGAAGATATTAAGTACCTCACTACGCCTGTTCTTAGAACGATTATCCTAAGTTAGTTATACAAAATTAATATGGCTTTAATCTTATTATAATTCCCTTAACAATTATATGTAGAAAATGGTGGAAAGAAAGACAATTAAGAAAAGAAAATAAAATGGAAGAAAATATTTATTTACAAGGACGGACTTGATATAAAATGAGAGTCTAGGGTCTACATACTCTATGGAAGGGATCAAAATCCATGTAGTTTGACTCAAAAACTGTATTTGTTAGTCGGTGTTTTGTTTTGTTTTATTTTGTTTTGTTTTTTAATTTTATAAAAAGAAAAAGATAATAAAAATTATTTTTATCTTTCGTAAATCAAATGATTTTGAAATTGGTTGATATGTTTTAATTTGTAAAAGACAGAGTTAATTTTACTTATTTATTTTTCTCCTTTTTTAATATTTTTGGGCCTTTTTATTTTTAATTTATTTTTACTTTTTTTAATTGATTTTTGGTTTTTTTGATTCTCTTTATTTAATTTTTTAATTTTATTTTCTTTCAATTTTTTAGTTTTTATGCTTTTAATTTTTTGTTTTAACTTCTTTTTAGTTTTAGAATTTTGATGTAATTTTATTTTTATTTTTGATTTTTTTTGACTTTTTTCTTATTTTTGACTAATTTTTAACTAATTTTAAACGATGGAAATGGGCACGTTTTCAAAGCAAGACTTTCAGCCTTGCAATTGGTTTTTTAATTTGATTTTTTGTGATTGTAATTTTGATTGTTTATCATTTTTATTATTTTTATATTTTTTGAATTGGCACTTTTTGAAAAATCACACTTTCTTTTTAAATTTTGGATTTTTCCAATTTTTTTCAATCTTTCTTTTTTAGTTTGATTTTGTTGATTATTTTTTCATGATTATTTTTATTTTGATAAAAAATTATTTTTATAAAGCATGTTTTAATTCATAATTTTGTTAAAAGAAAGTTTGAGGAATGCTCCTAGATTTACCCCAAAATAAAGGAATTTAATTAATTTTAAAAAAAATTTTAGTTTTTTTGGTTTTTGTTGTTTTTGTTATTCTGTTTTTTAAATTTTATAAAAAAGAAAGTAAAAATTACTTTCATCTTTTGCAAACAAAATGATTTTAAAATTGGTTGATGTGTTTTACTTTGCAAAAGATAGAGTTAATTTTACTTCTTTATTCTTCTTATTTTTTTAATGATTTTTTTTATTTTTTTTTATTTTGTGATTTTTTATTTTTTTAATGATTGATTTTTTATTCTATTTTTTCTCCCTTTTTTATGATTTTTTTGTTTTTATTTTCAATTTTTTTACTTTTTACTTTTTTATTTTTTTACCTTTTGATTTTTGATTTTTTAATAATTTTCCATGATTTTTCTTTTTTTTTGGTATTTCCTTTTTCTTTTTTTTTAAACATTTTTTGCTAATTTGATTTTATTTTTATTTTTAGAGTAGCCTCGGACAAAATCCAGTATTCACAACATGGGTCATCGTCATGTGATCTCCTATTTTCTGCTAGTGGAGTGTGCAATGATGAGTGCTTTCCCTCCTGTAGAGCCACCTGTGAGTTCCCTGAATGTTTTGTGCCATGTTTATTGCTTTGAGAGTCCTACCAGTCCATCAATATGTCAAAGTCATCGAGACTCCAATGAAGCACGTAGCTGCTCAAGCACATCATCCTAATATAGCAATGACTGAGACATTGTTCATTCCTGATCAGAACCATGTGTTGTTTCCATTGGATTCGAACCAATCTCTGCAAGATGTTGTAAAGACACGTTAAGTTAGGAAAGGATTCTGGAGTGTAAAGTGTTCATTCCTGATACCGCCATGCATTGTATCCCACCATTGGATCTTCGTTGTTTTCCTAGACTTAGCTTTCATGTAAAATGCCACATGGAATTTTGATGCCATGGGGTAACGAAAGTCAAATGCAGATTGCACTCCAAACCCCTGTAAAATTCTATCTGTGTACTTAGGAAGCCTGTTGTACTTGTGAAAAATTCCAATCACAATCCCGTTGGACATGTCCCATCCTTCCACATTGCCCACAAATGCGAAATAGTCATTCATATCAGCAGTCAATCCATATCTTCCGTCCATCATCCAACTTGACTTTGAAAGAAAAGAGCAATGGCAGCGATGGATCCATCCAAACTTGTATTTGTAAGAATCTAATATTATGAGTTAGCCAATCCTTTTTGTCATAGTCCTGAAACTCTCCCAACACGTTACCCAACGTTTCTGCAACACTATAATTAAAATGCTCTAATGGTGATCCCCATATTTGGACCCATATCGGTATCTAGTGTATATGTTTCTTGGATAATAGCATGCTAGGTTTCCATTCCTCCATAACGATCAGGGCGTTCTCCATAGCCCAAGGACCATTATGCAGAATATACTTTTGATCTATAAAGTCTTCAAATTGTAGTAAATATGCATTTCTATCTCAGCCTACCGCATTAACATTGCCTTAAAGCTTCCAGTTGAAGTCAATCACCTTCTGTAGCCTATGAACTGGAAGTAACCTTCTATCCAAGACAACTCCCACCAAGCAGGTACTCCACATTTTGCTAGAAGACCTCAGAAAACCACGATCTACCTTAATATGTAGACCCTCTTTGGGTAGCTAAAAGCCATCCAAATGATTGCCCTTATGCCTCTAAGCTGAAACTAAGTCCAATGATTCATTGCCTTGCTCATTGCTTTCAATCCAGCCATATCCACAAGCATTTTGAAAATGTTTGATGATAGTGCCTCCAATAAAAATACACCCTCGTTAGCCACCTTTCAATAACCACTACAGCACACAAGCCCCAAAGACCAACACGTCAAAAAGCACTACACTAAGACCTAGCAAAAGAACCTCTACAAGCTTGATCCACAGCTCTTTCATTCACTTACTAGACACTTAATTGAAAACTTGATAAACCACTATGACTAACTCAACTTCTCTAGAGAGAACGAGGAGGAAATGTTCTTTCTCCAAAAGTTGGGAATTCTCTATAATGTTAAGAGCTAAAATATCAGTAGATTACGGGGCACTTGATTGAAAATAGGTTCTTTGCAACCAAATATTTGGTTAATTACAGAAAAAGATATAAATAAGTAAGAGTGTATATAAAATTTATATTTTTTTAACATCTATTTTATTTTTTATTTATTTTTGATTACATGCTATAAAATTAGTTGTTGACTGCAGAAAATATAGATTGTACTTAATTGAATATATATATATATATATATTAAGGGCTATTTTTAGGGCCTAGTTGATAATTCTTAAGTAAAGAAATTACCTTTATATAATTTTTGTGCAATATTTATTATACTCTTATAATTATTACTTAAAAGCATCTCATTACTTTTTTATTATTTTTTGAAGTAAAGGCATAAAAATCATTTCTATCTTTAAAATCACTCTTTTCATTCCCTCCACGGTCACGTTCCTTTTATGTTCTACGAATCAAAAGTGCTCTTAGTGTTACACTAGTACTTATATATGGATATCCTTTATGGTTACTTAAAAAAATTTATAAATAAGTTGTTTCGATTTTAAAGAAAGTCACTACAAGAAAAACAGAAATTAGCGACGGAATTTTCCGTCACTAAATATGAATAATTCCGTCACTAAATGAATTAGCGACGAAAAATTCCGTCACTAATTTTGTTGTCACTAAGTCATTTGCGACGGATTCTAAAATCCGTCACTAATTAGTGACAGAAATTTTCGTCACAAAGAAAAATTCCGTTGCTAATTCTAAGAATAACATATTCTTAATTTGTGACGGAAAGTTTCGTCACTAATTAGTTACGGATTTTAGAATCCGTCGCAAATGATTAGTGACAGCGAAATTAGTGACGAAATTTTTCGTCGCTAATTCATTTAGTGACGGAATATTTTGTCATTAATTACTGATGAATCTGTGACCAAATATTTTGTCACTAATTACCGACAGATTAGTGACGGAATATTTCATCGCTAATCACTGACGGATTAGTGACGAAATATTCTGTCGCTAATCACCGACAGATTAGTGACGGAATTTTCCGTCACTGATTACTAACAAATCTGTGACGACATATTCCGTCATTAATCCCTGACAGATTTGTGACGGAATTTTTCGTCACTAATCAACGATGGATTAGCGACAAAATTTTCAATCGCTGATATAATTTTTTTATTTTATAATTTATTTAAAATTTAACCTCAATATTAATTTGCTACCTATCCAATAATATATAATAAAAGCGTAATAAAGTAAAGTTAATTGAAAATAATAATATTATTAATAATAAATTTTCACTTTTGTTTAAGTATTTCTTTGTATCTAATAAAGCATATAAGCACAATAATATTCAATAAAAAAGTAACAAATATATTAAAATAATTATTAATTAAGTGATAACCATTCTAAAACAAACTATAACAATTCTCAACAAAAGATGTCTTAAAATAAGGGAAAATCATCTTTATGGTAGAGGACAATCATCAGGATCTGATGGAGCACAAGATAACCGCGATTCAAGATCTTGTAGCCTATTAAGTGTTTGCTGATGCTGGTTTAGTAGGGACAAGATTTCTTGATGCTGCTCTGTAATACGTTGATTTTGCTCTGTTATACGTTGATTCTGCTCTCTAAGCTCTTGATTCTCCTGTCTTAAAGGGGCTGTTTCTGTGGCAATCCTCCTACGTAATTCTTCTTCAAAATCCGAATGGAGTCCTAAGTTATGAACGGAAGAAGAGGTCCCACGAGAACAGATAACATCAATATTTTAAGCCTCAGATCCTACTCCAAAAATGCGACCCTTCTTATTTTTACCACCAACAGCCTCTAACCATAAGGCGACTTCATCATCATCTTCTACATCATTTGACGCTATGCCTGTTGAGTCTTGAGTAGAAGCTTTGGCATTCTTAAGCCTTAAATAATCAGCCTGTTAAAGGAAGTAAAGAAATACAATTTTACAATAAAGAAAACAATGACAGTGCATCCAAAACCAAAAGCATGCACATATTTAAACATCTTTTCTGTCATATAGTATTAACATGAAGTGTGATCATATAATGAGGAATAAATATTTTGAAATTATAAATATATTTAGTTATTACAATCAAAGTTATGAAATATTGAAATTACACAATTAGGTAATGGGAAGAATATGTCATGTTAATGGACAGAGCAATTAAATAAGTAAAAAAAATTAAATAAAGGATCACATAATCCTAGTGACAAAACGAAAAATGAAGACTCACACTATAACTAGTCAGGCCTCTGGCCGTCAGCACAAGTCCAGTGATAATTAAAATAAAAAATGAAGACTTACACTACAACTATTCAAGCCTTCGACTATCGGTACAAGTCTAGTAACAATGGAAACAAAAAATAAAGACTCACACTATAGCTAGTCAGACATCCAGCCATCAGCACAAGTCCAGTGATAATTAAAACAAAAAATGAAGACTCACACTTTAACTAGTTAGGCCTCCAGCTATTAGCATACGTGCAGTGACAATAAAATCAAGAAATGAAGACTCACACTACAACTAGTCAAATCTCTGGTCATCAGCATAAGTTCAGTGACAATTAAAACAAAAAAGACAAGATAGACACTACAACTAATCAGGCCTCTAACCATCAACATAAGTTCAATGACAATTAAAACAAAAAAGACAAGACACACACTATAACTAGTTAGGCCTTCGGCTATTAGCACAAGTCTAGTGATAATAAAAACTAAAAATCAAGACTTACACTACAATAATTGACGCCTCTAGTCGTTAGTACAAATTCAGTGACAATAAAAACAAAGAATCAAGACTCACACTACAACTAGTCAGGCCTCTGGCCATCAGTACAATCCCAATGAAAAAAGAAAAGATAAACATATACACATAGACTTCAGCTACTCTATGGTCCACAAATTGGCCAGTTGTCTCGTCATAATGCGTGTACTTGAACAATTCAAACATTGTAGGTGGTCTTCTAAGCTGTAAAGTCTGTAGATGTTTATTGATATAAGTTATCTCATGCATTAAATAAAAAAAAATTACACTTGAATTTAAATGCTTACTAGCCTCCTCTTATGCTCAGTTGAAGGAATGCTGCCCCCTTTGTGTTGCATGCCTCCTGTGGTAGATGCCTGGTTGTTTTTAGCTATCTGGCACATGGCTTTATATTCATTTGACTCCCAATAGTGCTTTAATTGGATCATTACATTGTCTGGTATCCAATTAGGTGTGATCCCCTTTTCCAAGTCTACCCATACTCTATGCATTGCATTTCGCAATATGTCACCATACTTTTTATTCCAGTTGCGTCTGATAACTTGGTCATATTGTGGCAGCCATTTGTATTTTTTTCTGTATAAACAATAAAAAAATAAAAAATAAGACAAAATGAGAAAAAAAGAATATCAACACATGATACATATATAATGATGAGATAAGATATATACCACCCATTCATCAAACTATAGTTGTCTGACTGTAGAAGGTGTTACTTTCCAACTATAACATGCATAATCAAATTTTGCTTGAATTACAGGGAGAATATCATGAACAACAGCAACAACAGGATTAAACCTAATCATTTAACAGTAATGATCGAAAATGTTATAATGGCACTAAGTTGTTAATTGAATAACAAATAAAATAATATAAATTTGATGACTTATGTACACTTGTCAGGATACAACCATGTTCGACTATCTGTAGGGTCACGGCCAAAAGGTTGGATAGGTGGTATTGATGTAGAACTAGTAGAAGGACCCTGAGGAGTGGGGTTTGAGTGCTGGGAGCTAGGAGATGGTACTGGAGGGGATGATACAGGTGATGCTGAAGGTCTCCTAGATGATTCAGGCATAATTGGAATTGATGCAGGTGCAGTGGATACATCTGGCGCTATAGAAGCTGGTGCAAGTGTTGAAGTTAGAGGATGAAGAGATGACTGAGGGTGTAGAGGTGGTGATGCAGAGGCACTCCATCGAGCACGACCTCGCCTAGAGCTACAACCTAACATCTACAAATGTAATAACAAATGTTGAGTCAGTATAAGTTGATAAAAAATTAAATAAAAAATGTAAACAAAATAAATTCACACTAAAAAAATAGAAAATATATCATTAAAAAAAGAACATGTCTCAAGTAAATAAAGTCACACTCAAAAAATGAAAATATAGTGTTAAGAAAAAATCAAACTCAATTAAATCAAACCCAACCCTAATTCATGCATCATCAGCATCACCACCACTACCATCATCATCATCATCATCATCATCTTCTTCTTCTTCTTCTTCTTCTTCTTCTTCTTCTTCTTTTTCTTCACAAACTATGTTAGCGGATGACATATCTATTTCTTCATAAGAACCTCCAGTGTCTCTTGGATTATGGAATTCATCATTCGAGACAATCGCAGGTAGTATGACCTCTAATCTATCGACCTGAAATGGCCCTATGTTGGTTTAAGACGTATGAGCATCAATTATGCTACGAGCCTTAACTTTGATTACAGCTAACTAATTAGCCTTCTGATGGCAACTAGGATAATTCGCATAATATACCTGTGTCGCTTGTTGTACAAATATAAATGGATCAAACTTGTTATACCTTATTAATTCATGAACTTCCACAATCCCATATTGTTTGTGCACTCTCATACCACGATTAGGTGAAGGATCATACCATTGACAATTGAAAAACACTAATCGCTTCACAGGAACCCCGTATATTCAATCTCTACAATCTCTTCTAGAATGCCATAGAAGTCATTTTTTGATTGTGTAAAGTCAGTCCCCTTCATGCATACACCACTATTTATTGTTGATTTTCAATGGCTCAGTGAATAAATGTGAAATTTGTACCCATTGACAAAGTAAATAGGCCAAGTTCTAACATTTCTCTTTGGTCCTCGAGCAATGTCATGTAAAAAAGGATTTAGAATATTGTTGGCTGGATTTTGAACCTGTATGACAATTTTTAATATTTTTTGTGAGTCAAAGTTAGTTTAAAGACATAATTAATTTCAATGTATTGCTACTTACATGTTCTCGAAACCATGAGGAAAAATTTGCTTCAATTCGAGCTTCAATTTCAGCATCCATAATTTGAGGATTAGACAAAGTTAACTCATGCACAAATAAACTGTATAACAAAGGAATGTGTTAAACATATACAAATAAGTGATGTATAACCAATATCACTTACTTGATATAAGGTTGCACTTCATCACAGTTTATTAGAACATATTTTGTGGCGGCTTCCACTTCTTGATCATTCAAGAAACGAGACTTGCATTCTCCGGCAGGCCTTCCAGGATAGTTAAAAATGGAAATTATAGGTAGGCTTGATTCTCCACCATCATCATTTCTTAGAGGCCTCATAATTCTTGATGGCACATCATGTTCAAAGTAATGCGAGCAAAATGTTGCAATCTCTTCAATTATATAAGCTTCACATATAGATCCTTCCACCTGAGCTTTGTTCTTGACTTTTTGCTTCAATCTTTGGAGGAACCTATATAAAAGAGGTAAACAAGTTTTATTACTTTTCAAACATATATTCATTCCAAGCATATAGTAATATGCTTTATTACCTTTCAAATGGATACATCCATCGATATTGAACAGGCCCCCCAATCTTTGCTTCATAGGGAAGGTGGATGGGCAGATGCTCCATTGAGTTAAAAAACCCAGGAGGAAAGACCTTCTCCAACTTGCACAATGTCACAACAATATTCTGCTCCAATAACTTTAGTTAAGCCATTGTTAATGTAGTGGAACAAAGTTCTCTAAAGAACTTACTAAGCTCATTTATAGGATTCCATACAGTTTTAGGCAAAGCACCGAAGGCAATAAAAAGCAAACGTAGCATAAAAACATGACAATCATGACTCTTCATTCCATATAACTTTGCTTCCTTCATGTTAACACATCGGGCTAGATTAGATGCATATCCATCAAGGAGTTTCAGGTTCTTTACCTATTGACAAATAGCTCACTTTTGTTCTATATTCAAAGTGTATTGTGCCTTAGGCTTCAACACTTTCCCTTTACTATTGACAAGTTCTAATTCTGTTCGTCGACAATATTCTTACACATCCAACCGAGCTTGTGTATTATCTTTCGTCTTTCCTTTTGTGTCCATGATGGTATAAAATACATTGTCAAACACATTTTTCTAAATATGCATGACATCAAGATTATGTCGAATGAGGTTAGTTTTCCAATATGGCAATTCCCAAAATATGCTCTGTTTTGTCCAATGGTGAGTGTCTTTATACCCTTCAATTGGTACAACTTCTCCCCACTCGATCACTTTTGGCATATTGCATACTCTTTGCCAAACTTCCTCTCCATCTAATCATGATGGAGGCATAGATTTCTCAACTCTGTTCTTATAAAAAGAACTTTTATTTCTCCTGTATGCATGATTTAGGGGAAGCAATTGTCAATGACAATCAAAAAAAGATATTTTTCTCCCATACTTTAGTTGAAAGGACTTCGAATTCTCCATACATATAGGGAATGATAATCTCCCCTCTGTCATCCAACCAGACAGCATGCCATATGCTGGGAAGTCATTGATTATCCATAATAGTGCAGCACGCATCTGAAAGTTCTGTCTCAACGAGGCATCATATGTAAACACACCCTCAGACCATAATAATTTTAATTCATCTATCAGCGGTTGCAGATAAACATCTATTTTTCCTTTGGGATTGTTAGGACCAGGGATAATTAGTGTTAAGAACATATACTCTTGTCTCATGCACATTGCTGGTGGTAGATTATACAGAGTGACAATGACTGGCCAACAAGAATACTTTCTCCTATATTGGCCAAATGGAGTAAAGCCATCAGCACACAATCCAAGTTGAATATTTCGTGGATCATGAGCAAAGTCAGGATATGTGCTATCAAACACCTTCCACCCTTCTCCATTAGATGGATGAGTGAGGATGCCAAAATCTCAATGGTTCTCATAATGCCACCTCATTTCCTTTGCTATTTTTCCAGAAGCAAATAATCTCTTAAGTCTAGAAATTAGTGGTAGGTACCACAACTGCTTGGTTGCAATTTTCTTTTTTCTTCCACGACACTTCCTTGTAGCATATCGTGCTTCACCACAAAACTTACACTGGGTTGCATCCGCATCATCTTTATAATACAACATGCACCTAGTTACACAACAATCAATCTTCATATACCCAAGCCCTAATTTTGACACCAACTTCTTTGTTTGATACAAGTCTATAGGCATACAAGTGTCTTTAGGTTGTGTCCTCTGCATAAGTCGTGACACTAAATTGTAGCCTTGTTGTGACATGTTGGTCTTTGCCTTAATGCTTAATAATTGCACAGCTGCTGAAAGTTCATATTCCTCTTCACAACCGTCCCACAAAGGCTGTTGTGCAGCATGCAACATGTCATAAAATGCTTTTGCGTCTTGATTTGGCATCTCTTCAGTACTTGTATTATAATTATCCCTAAAACTTGGCCTAGTTGCATCCATTACCATGGTCTCATATTGTGCCAATTGGTTCCTAAGTGGCCCTTGTGTGACATGTTGAACGCCTGACACTGGACACACTGATAAATGATAGTCAGTCAACGTTTCGCCATGACTAGTCCATATATAGTAGTCTGGCTTGAATCCATGTCTATAAATGTGCACCTTCACCTTATCAAGACATAGATGGTTCTTACATTTACACCGGGTACATGGACACCTAATCTTCTCTGACTGTAAAAAGGAAGGCAATCAATCGGCATGCATAAGCAAGAAACTCCTCGACACCTTGCTCGAATTCTCTTGTAAAATTTCGATGGCTTGAATCTACTCTACTATACATCCATCTTTGATTTTCTGGCACCTCCATTCTATCTCCCAATAATCTATTTTCAAGTAATCATGAAGTAGTCCAACAAATATTCAGTTACCATCACAGATCCATCTACCAAGTTATAATGATTTGTAGCTATTTTTTTAGGAAAAAAAAAAATAGAGGTTACAACGGAATATCACAGATCCATCAAAATTTGAGAACCACCTACGAAGTCCATGTATGCATCTTTCATACATAATTTCATTGTTACATCTACAGATTGTAGAAAAAGAAATAACTTGAACAATGAAAATCAACATAAGAAGCCTATTCAAAGGATCCGCATAACAGTTCTTACTATGTCCAGCAAATTTTACTAAGAAAGACGAATACAAGGTTGAAGGATAAAGCTAGAAAAGAAAATAATACAACAGAAAACCAAAAAAATCAAACAGGCAAACAGGCAACCCAATATCTCAATTAATTCATAATGGATACCCTCAGAGTAAATCAAGATGGCGCTCCCTAACCATAGGAGGGTAATTTAAGTATATGGAGAGTAATTTAGTAATAATATCTCTCTTGAAACAAAATAACAAAATAATAAGTGGTTTTATATATTATAATTTAGTAATTAAAATCTAATAACTATTTTCTAGAATATGCTTGTCTAAATTGGATGGTTCGAAATACATTTATATGCCTTGGTTCTTCGGTATTAAGGATAAATGATTCACTCGGTAAAAATTCTTTACTTGTTACCATTCATTCTCACTAGTACATACTCTAGGTTGCAAATCAAAATTTTTAGAGACTAAATCATATATTTCTAATATTTAAAGAGTAAATAATTGAAACATGTTTTTTTTAAAAGAGTAAACTGTGTATGTTAAAATTTAGAGACTGTATAACTTAAGCATATATTTTTGTGCGCATTATATTAACATTTTTTAAATTTTTGTTGAAATTATATACATTTTTCTTCTATTATAAAAGTATATACATACTTCCTCTAAAACAAAAAAATTACTTTATACTTTAGTTTAATTTTAATTTTTTTCCTTAAAAAGGCTCCTAATTAACTAAAATATATATTTTTTTAACTAAAATAATTAAATGAAAGATATTCTGATAAAAAATTTTAAATTAGATCAAAGTGTATAATCACTTTTTATTTTAGGATACGTCTATTTAATTTATTTTATATCTTTCATAGATAAAAATTATATATTTTTTTCAAAGAAGAATAATAAAATTTTATATAATATGAAAATTAACAAAACAAAAATCAAATATAATATTAGCAAATAGTGTATTTATGTTTGATATCCATTTAAGAGACACCTTATTTATGATAGACCAAATTTAAAACATAATTTTATAAAAGACTAAATTAAAGAAATTTTCCATTTACAAATAATCAAAATAAAATTTTACTCCATACAATAATTCAAAGTAGATCAATAACACATACAAGTCCAAGTCTATCAACAAAACTTAACTAGACATTTTTTACGGTATCAGTGAAGCCTAAAATTGGCTCCATTTTGTTGTTTTGGTTCTTTCTTGAAAGGTATATTCTACCATATATGATAGATAACTGCACATCTAACTTAGAATCTCAAAAGAACTTTTGCAAATTTAGGTTCGTTGATACAAAGATCTAGCTAGTTTTATTTTGCGTACGAAATTAAATTAATTATTATTTATGCAGAAAATAATTTTTCCATGCTCAAAATATATTGCCATTATATTCAGTTAATATTACTAATTATTAAATAACTATAAATATTCTCATCTAATAATAGATATTACTACAATCAATTGAATCTCATCTATTGTCGTACATAAATATATAATATGTGATTAACATAAATGTTAAGACTAGTTGTACATCAATATCAATTTTTCAATTAGATTGTTAGAAATTTTTTCTGAATCTCTTAATTCTAATAAGAAAGAACTTATTTTTGAAAATATTAAAAAAATGAATTAATCAAATTAATTGTGATATTATTTAATCACGATTATAAGAAAAATATACTCTATACACACAACCATAAAAATGACATGCACTTTAAGACAAAATCACGGCATTAGGTGACTTTAAAACAATAATATTTTCTTTCAAAACATACATACATATATATATATATATATATATAGTAAACTGATTGAATTAGTTTTCTTCTAATAATTGAACTATTTTTACAATTGAACCGATAAATCAGATATCTAAAGACCGTTTGACCAAAATATTTTTTTAATAATTAATTTTATGTTATTTTTTATTGTAATTTGTACACCATGTTATGTATATAGGTATTAAATTATCAAAATAAAATATATTATATGTATTAGTATCAATTTTTAAATTAATATGTGATGTTTAATTAATTAAGAGTATACACACACATATTATTTTTTATTTAAAAATAACAAGTTCAGTTGGTGTAATTAACAACTTTATTAAATCAGTCTTTTGATTTGATTAACATCCAGTTTTATTCTAATAATTATGATTTAAATTTTTCACATTGCTCTAACAATTATCAGATTCAAGTGTTTACTCTTCACCTAAGAAATTATAGGTATTAGTTCAATAGTAACTCTATTCTGTTAGCTCACCGTAAAAATAAAAGAGACAGCAAGTTAAATTGAACAAGAAAAACAGTTCAACGGACTAGGAGATAAACAAACAAAAAATCAAGGCTTAAAAGGCAGGCCTGTTGAATGATAATAGAGCTTAGAAAGATGTGAGATCTTTGTAATTAACAAAAAATGCTGTAATTAGGATTTGAAGCCGTCTCAATGAAAAGGCACATACTTTTTGGGCTAGCTTTCTAGTAAAACCATTAGCTGGGCGGCATTTTCCTTTTGTTTTAGCAACAAGACAGTCATTGCACAGAATCCTGAATAGAGAAACAAAAGCTACCAGAACCGAAAAATGAATGTTGCTTTATCTTTCTTTCCTTTCCAAATTAAGAAGGGATCTAGCTACTTGCAGGGCTTATCTGAAACCCAATGCAGGTTCAAGGGTTATTTTTCCATTAATGACATTGGGTTGGCCCTTTATTGTTTTATCTAGACAATAAGGACAGAGCTAAGACATTATAACCTAAGGAACTGTTACACTTCTAGCTGAGAAAGAATATGTATAAATCTACAACATCGTCTAAGGGACGATGAGGATGATAATACGGCTTTCCCCCCTTTAAAACTCGAGAAAGTTGACTTGTGCAGGAATTAGATAGAATCCCAATCAGTGTTTACGAAAACATCTACTATCTATTTTTCTTTTCCTAGTTTCCTCTCGACATCGAAGTGATCTCCGCTCTTTATTTTCTCTATAACTGGTTCCCCTAATTCAACTCTCCTTGTATTTTGTTCATATTCCGCATCGTGCTTGATTGCCATAACAGATAACTCAGAATAAATCACGATTATATCTAAATGTTGGCTTTCTTTGACAAGGGAATCAACTATCAAGTTGCAGATGAGAAAGGAGAATATAGGGATGAAATGCCATTTTTCAAGTTGCAAATGCATAAATTTAATAAAGAAAAAAGACATACATGCATAAAGATGCAACAAACAGATATGCAATCAACTCTTGCGGCATGAATTCCAACAATAATATTAACCAAAACAAACATCAGAATCTTTTGGACCCAGGCAAAAAATAGAAAAACATAAGCAGGAAACAAATTGAATAGAAGAAGAGTAGAAGCATAGGGGAAAGAGAGAGTAACCTGAGTTGGAAGAGTTAAGCAATTAATTCCATTTCTCCTTGTGCTGTACTTTTAATTAGGGAAGGGTTAAAATTGAAGATAAAAACCTGGGATCCAACAATGGTGGCGCCACTTGCAAGGAAAAGAGTAAGGTGGCTGGTAAAGGAAAGAGAAGGACAAAGCTTAACTAGAAGAGGAGAGCACTTTGTTAATGACAGCTCCAACAATGACCTTCGCAGAGCTTCAAACAGAGATGGCGATGGGGGGATGAGTTTCGAATGTGAAGAGATGATTTAGGGTTTTTGACGGAGAGTGCAAGGTGTGTGAGACTTTAGTTGAGGAGTGGTGCCCCAAGATCCAACAAGCCCAAGAAAAAAATGGGAAAGAACCTAAAATTGTCTAAAATCAAGCATTAAGAAACTATAAGGCATTGCATTAAGCCCATTGAGAAGAGTATTCTTATCCCTGTTCTTGGATCTCCACATTTTTTACCTAGGTTGAACATATATTTGTCTTTCTGGTGTTATTTATTTTATAGTAAAAAATATAAAGTTAATTCATTCTAAAACTTTATTAAATTTATGGAAATTCCTGTGTTTATTAATGTATTTTTAATACAAATATTCTTCTTAAGACTAAACTATTATCTTTAAATTATTTAATCTTAAATTTATTATTATTTTAAATATGTCTTTTGTTTTTAATAATTTATTATTTTATCAAATATTTTTTCAACGGACTAAATTCAAAAAATTTAATATTTCATATTAGTCAATGTAAATTATTTAAAATTATATATTATATAATAATTATAAAAAAAATATTACTTAAAATGAAAATCAACTGAAATTTTTTTAAGGTTAGGTAAGTATAACATATTTTTTGATTTAAAAAAAATCTTTTTAGAATAAATGACAGATTTGAATAATTTGGACAAATACAACTTCACTACATATACATGCCAAACATTATCCTTTAAAAGGTAGTTTTCCTTTTTTTTTTTTTTTAAATTTGTTTTTAACTTTCTTTAGGGTCTGCAAAGATTGTATCATACAATTCTATATTAGGATATTTCTCCTTTTGTTTTGCTAAATTGGCAAAAACCAAAAACGGAAGGAGAAAAGGATACACAACAGTTCAAAGGGATAAGTATAAATAGAAAAAATGTAGGAAAAATTCAAATATATATATAAATATTTGGGTATGCTTCAAAATTTAGATATAATTATTGTTGACTTTAAATTTTTTAAATAAAAACATTGTTTTCATCCTTCAAATATGATTTTAATACTGACTTTTTTTAACATTCCTTCCAAAAAATTTTCACGTATTATTTAATAAATTATTAAAAGTGTAATTTGTTGTTTTATTAACTCTCTACCAATACAAATTTGATTATTGAATAATAAAAATTAATAACTATCAGCCTTTCTTTTTTTTTTAATTTTATTTAGATTTTAAATGTTCTTATTAACTAACACTGCACATTACTTATTTAATTAAAAATTAGTTTCTAATTAACTATAAAATGTTAAATTTGATTTTACTGAACTTTATCTATAATTTTTAAAATTAATAAACTATTTTATTTGTGAATAACAAGATAAGTACTAAATTAAAAATGAAACAAATAATTAAAGATAATTATGGATAATAAGACAAGTACTAAATATATTTTATGCTTAGCCTTATTTTGTTTTAAATTGATAATATATATGATTAAAATATATCATTTAAATAATATTTTATAAATTTTGATATTTAAGCCATATAATTTTTTATTGTAATTTTATATGAATTAATTTCATATAAATATACTTTTTCATTTGAGAACAAATAATTCCTTTTAAATTTTTTAGGTGAATGATTTAGGTTCACAGATTTAATGATTTAATACAGATGAAAATGAGTTAGAGTTTTACTCATTCAATATGAATTATCCAATATAAGTTTGGAGATGAAGAAATTAGAAAATAACACATCAAATGTTTAAAAAGGTTTTTTTTTAAGAGAAAAAAATCCTAATTTAAAGTTTTAAATTATAATTTTTTCATATAATTTGAATTTTTAATCTTGAAATCTTTTAAAATAATTTTAAAACTTGGAATATAATATTTTAATATAAATATATTTACTTTAGAATTCTAAACTAAAAATTTCCTCATTTGGATGGAGACGTGGGGAGTTTCATCTATTTGGATCCAATTTTCATATATTTGCCTCTTCATCCTTTTTTCCATTTGTACTATGTAGTAAAAGATCAATATCATTCTCAATTAAAATTTTTTCTACTATTATTATAAACAAAGACGTAAAGTTTTTTAGAAAATTATTTTGTAAAATTTAAAATAAAAAAATATTATAAAATAATTTTTTTAACTCTCAATCTTTATTTATAATTCTTCCAAAAAAAAGTCCAACATCATTCTACTGACTCTTATGTCAAACACATTTCTTTTTTGTTAACCACTTTTTCAATTAAAAATTCGAAGTTATTACGTATGGTTTGCCTTATTTGCTACATGCATCCAATTTTTACTAATCACATATGCTTTCAATTTGGCTAATATGATTGTGTACAAATAATTATATGTGGGATCCAGCCCATCATATTACAGGTAATATTCCTAAAAAATGCAAGGAGATTTTTGTATTGGTGAAGATTTACACGCAAATTCATTTTTGAAAATTCAAACTAGTTTTTAATGGAATAAAACAACTTATAATCTAACTGACGATCAATTCTAATGAATTCATATGTCTAATCTTTTAAACTTCTAATATATAAAGAAATTATCACTAGTACATGGTTTTATATATCAATCTCATTTATATTTTGATTAATAAATATTTCTTATTTAAAATTTAAAATATAATTTAATCATAATTTAAAACTAAAATATGCGATTTCAATTATAAAAATAATTTTGGTTAATAAATAGTATTGTTGACTATATAATTTTTTGAGATATTGAGTTTCTCTTAGACAATTTATAACTTTAAATCAAATTAGGAGAATGATCAATATATCTTAAATTTGTTTAATTCTTATTTCTTAATATTTGAAAAAAATGACTATAATTATTTAAATCATTGTAGAAAGTAGAAGAAAAAATCAATTTCAATGCTAGAAACTGTATTTGCCATTATGTTATAAGGCCTCTTTAATCGACTCACTTCTTCTTAAGAAAACTTTTGTATTATTTTATTTCTTTTACTTACCAAAAACAATGCTTCCAATACGTTTTAGGTCCCTATACTATATATATTAGCTATTATTATTTTTAAATTACCTTTTCTAATTTCTTTAAATAAGTTTGATAATTTACCATATTTGCTTTATTTTTCATTTATAAAAAATTACAAATAAATAGTGATTCTATTTACTAGAAATGCATCTTCTTCTAATCAAATTGATTTATGAGTTATTCAAATAATTTTTTTAAGTTGGATGTTATTCAATTAAATTTTAGTATAAAGTATGATGGCTTTTAAATTTTAAGTTTTTAAGTTTTTATTAGAAAAAAAAGTTACTCATGCCAATACATACAAATTATTCTCTCTTTTTTTGAAGTAAAAAAAGTATCTTCATTTCATAATAAAGTAACAATAGTTAAACTTATTATCAAAATCGAAGAATTATTAAATAATAAAAAAATGTTAGAATACAAACAATAACTAGGTCAATATTCATTTATTATATCAAATTCAATAACTTCCATATTATCATATATATATATATATATATATATATATATATTAAAAAGGTTACACACTTTAACAAAAATATGAGCTTAACTCCAATTTAAGCAGGATTAAAAAACTTTCAAAGTAGATTGAAGGAATAAAAATTATGAACTTTTCTTCTACTATAGTATATAATTCCAACTCGCACACACACACAACACACCACACACACACACAAAAGTATATATTAAGGTACTAAACTTAGGTAAAATTCTACAGATATTTATTTTCAAATCCCTTAATAAATATATAATACAAAAGAAAAATTATTTTAAAGTCCAATTATATAATATTGAATTGTTAAAACAAATTACTTATACTTAAGGCCAAATCTCAACATAAGTTATTAAGAGAGTAAAAGTTACGACTCATAATTTATATAAAACTTTTACATTAACAATATTATATGTGACATACCTTTTTATAATTTAACGACATAAATTATTATGTAGCTTATAAAAAAATTTATTTTCATATTATTTAACGAATACAACATTATGCTATAGTTAAATTTACTAACACTTATTTTTATTTTTTATAAATTAGGAGTTGGGTAATTAAATAATTTACTTAGCAAGATTTAATAGATTGGTAAACCATAGTTAACATCATATATTATAATAATTTTCATGTTAAGAACAATCATCTTTACAAGTTTTTTTCTTTGTTAAGAGGGGAAAAAAAAGCTTTCTTATACCTTGGACTCTGATGAGTAAGAAATGAAAAATCATTGCAAATGTAATTGGAAACAAATATGAACTAACAAAAATCAAATCTCAATTGAAAATGAAAGAAAATAAAAAGGATATTAATTATGTTTTTGCATATAGTGTAATTAAAAGAGACTGGGGGAAAAAAAGAAATAGGTGTAAAAAAGAAATTTAGATACATACTCTTTTATATTATTCTTTCTCTTTAACTACATAACTATATAATATGTATTAGATTTTAGATTATACCCTCTATTTCTTTTTTGATTTTGCACCTCTCGATATTTAGTCTTTACTTCTTTCGAGAGAATTTGAGAGATTTGACATTTAATTGAGAGAAAGACTTAGTTTTCGAACCACAAAAAAAAAAAAAACCTTAACACAATTACTTAATAAAAGTGCTAATAGAAATAGAAAAACACCATGAAAAATGTGTGAATTTAACTGAAAGTTTAGACCATGACAAAGAGAGGAAACCGATTAGGAGCACAAAAAGGTGAGAGACATGATGTGATTGAAGGATAGTAGCTGAGTGAAGTCATTTTTAATATTTATACAATTATGAAAATTAGACATGTCATAATTTCTTTATATCATTTATCTTTTGAATTTTGTTAAGTGAAATATTTATTTTACTTTAATTTATTTTGTATATTTTTATTTTAATCATTCCTTATACACAGTTGTTTAAATAATGATTTCAAATTTGGAAACTTTTTTATTATTTTTAGTTAATTAAATATATTTTATATTTATATTAATTTATGACTTAAAATAAATAAATTATACATTTTTTAATTTTTGAACATGAATGGAGGCCTTTTATTACTCATACAATAATTAACCACATTTTACTATTTTGATATTGAAATTATTAAATCATTAATTTAAATTATAATATATAAATTATTAAATTATAATATATATCTACACACACAATTAATGATATTTAATTAATTTGCAACTGTTTCATATATACATATATATTTAAGTCATTATATCATATAAATTATTAAAAAATAATATTTAAATAATTTGCAACGGATTAGCGACGAAAAATTGTGATAGAAATTCTGTCGCTAAACTAGTGATGAACTCTTCCGTCACAAAATTCTATTGCAAAATTGGAATTGAATATCACGTTTATTAGTGACGGAATTTTTCGTCACTGAATTCCGTCACTAACTTGATTTGTGACAGAAAATTTTTGTCACTAATTCCGTCGCAAAAATAGCGACGAAATTAGTGACGGATTTGCGATGAACTTGCAATGGAACAAAATTCCGTCGCTAATTTGCTGTTTTCTTGTAGTGAGTTCACCATAATAAATGGATATTTAGGCTATGTTTGGTCAAAGAATACAACGTAATTCATATTGTAATTCATATTGTGCCATTGTAATTATAACTAAACAGTGTCTATCTTTTTTTATTATTTTTTAAAGTAAGGGTATAATGGTCATTTCTCATCAATTATGTTTGCTTTTTTTTAATCATTTTCCTTTTACATATCTAATACTACATCCTATCAAACATACTCTTAGAGTTTGTTTAATTGGGTTAAGTTATATCCACTTATTTAAATAGGTCAAAAATTATATCCTAAACCACTAGAAAAATTAAAAAAAAATCATTTATTACAATACTAAATATTTTCCAAAATCTAAATGATTAAATCCAAATTTTAAACACTCAAACAACTCTTTCAAGTTTTAACAATCAAACAAAAATAACTACTTAATTAGCTTAAATTTTATCAAACAACTACAACAAAATATATAAAATAAGTAATAAAATTATTCAAATGTTTTCATTAAGAGCATTTTAATCTTGTTTTAAAAGATTAATTTTTATAGCAAAAGTTGAAATATCATTTCAATTCTTCAAATTATTAGGATTAGTCAAAAAAAAAAAAGATTGACCCACTTAACCTATGGGTGAAAATTATTCAAGTTGACAAAATCTAAACATAACTCACCATTTTGGTGATTAAACGGGATAGCCTAAGGGGTTCGACTTATTTTAATAACTCTACTTATTAATAAAGGATTATAAACAAGATTTGAACCCAAAGCTAAAGACCTGATTGAGTTGTGAATTTTTGCTCTTTTGAAACAATCTTTTCCAAAGGAGTTTTATAAAAGTACCATAGCAAAAAAAAGTAATCAGTGTTTGGTAAGATTATCTATAAGTGCTTTTATCAATATCATTGTATATAACCAATCTTTCAAAAATATATTTTTTTGTCAAACTACTAAAAATGATATGCTTTACAATCAAATATAGTTTGAATGAATGAAATAGTTTTAAGTATTCATTATGACTAATTTTAATTGAGTTTCTAAATTTCCATTTAATTGAAATATAAAAATAAATGTAGTAAAGCTAGTGTTGGTAAAGGCATAAATAAAGTGAAAGAATGAAAAAAGAAAACAACTAAGTTAAAATAAAGAAGGGATAAGTTCTTAAAGATTTTGAGTGAGTATTTTTTTTTAGAAAAAATCATTTTTTTCTGTATCTGTTTAATAAAAAAAAAAAAAGCTCTAATTCACTTCTTTCTTCCTATAATAGGAAAATAGATTTTGTTACCGTTCAAAATCTTATTTGGGTATGCGCCAAACACAACCAAAAAGTAAAATATGTGCTTTTTGAAAATTTATCAACTTATTTCTCCTCAAATGCAGGGCCGAACAGGTCCTTAGATATCCATGAACAGAGAATGAGTAAGGTATATTAGGTGTAAACCCATCATTGAACGTGGACCTAGACTCGAACAAGTTCACCTTCGGCCAAAAAATAAGCAACGAGTTCAACATCTAACCTCGTCACCATTTATCTGTGTGTTAATAAAGGATTACCAATAAGATTTGAATATAAAACTAAGGATTGGCTTAAACGGAGAGTGGGTAAGTATTTTAGACCATATTAAATAAGTTTAAGACCCATCATTGGACCGGAAGCCACACTTAAAAAGAGTGAGAAATGAAAGATTTATTCTCGCCATGTGTGTGAACGCATGTGAACTATAAATTTAGATATATTAGATTATTAGGCTAATTATCATGAGTTAAGCCAAATATATTAATGTAACCTAAAAAAGAAAGAAAGAAAGAATTAAGTAATTAATTAATTAATTATAGGTAATTAATTAATTTAATTAATTCACATTCAAATTTTGTTGAATTTTGAATTTTAAATTAATTTTCAGTTAATTAGAGAGTTACAATATAAGAGGAAAAAATGACAATTTAAAAAATTACTTTTAACATGCAAGTGTGTGTGTGTTAAAAACTATGAATGGTAGACAATAAGAAAAATAAGGCAAAGTTTTTTGAGAAAGACATAAGAGTCCCAAAGAGAAAAATACAGAGAAGAAATTGTTGCTTCCTCTCTCTCCTCCTCTTAGATTTGGTGTCTCTGTTGTGAAATAAGATCAAACTCTTGACTATGATCATACCATATAGAATAGTAAATCTATGAAGATCTATCTGCTACAAGTAAATATTCTAAATCCAGACTTTTTCCTTCTTTGGTATTAGGGCCTAGGTAGTTCAATTTTACTACTTTCTCATGGTGTATGCATGATGATTGTGTTGAATTTGTGAATTTTGCTGCAAAATTTCATGAATTATAGAAAGTTCTAAGTTTGAGCTTTAAAGACTATTAATGATATAAAACTGTAAAGACCCCACAAAATTTACACTATAAGAAACCCATATATAGAGAGGCACTTGTGGTAAAGATTTGAGAAAAAAATGGAGTTCCATTAAAGAGAAGTCACAACTTTAATTTCTGGATATACCATGGTCAAAAAACCCACTTTTGAGGGCTAGCCTTCCTAGCATAGAGTACCACTGGGCTCAAACTTTATATGAATAGAAAGTTTGTTAAGCAACTTTTTTAATACTACCAAATTTGTTCAATTTAGATGAAAATTGAGTAAGATATAGTTATTCAAAACAAGGGTTCCAAAATTGAGAAAAATAAACAAAGGTGTAGGCCCTATACATTCTCCCTCCCTCTTTTTCAATATTTAGTCTCACATCTTCTATCTATTTTTCTTTAACAAGATTGATCCTATACAAAAGAGAATTCGTTCACATGTATCTATAAGTATACAAGGAGGAAGGGTATTAGACTATGAAAATTTTGGATCCAACACAAAATTGTAGAATTATAAAAAAGAAAAGAAAAAAAAAAGTTCAATAGTTCATTACTGAACTTATTTAATAGACCTCATACTCAAACCTAGGTTCACATTTTGCAAAATATTCATCGAGTATGAATATATTGGCCATTCCTATTCACAACGTTTTAGTCAAACGGATATCAATCTGGCCAATTAAATATACATTTGTTTGACATCTAATTTTTTAATACGTTGAGCGTGAATTATACAATAATAATCATATAAACAAAGGTTTTGAAATATGCTAATTATATAAAACAAAATTAGTCTTTCAAAAAATTCATGAGCTTTTCACCATTAAATACATATCTCGAGATCTTCAAATTTATGAATCGTTAATTCAATTATGAATTACAAAAAATTAAAATTAAAATCTAATACATTTAATAGTAATTGTGTACTTGTTAACTTTCGTTTTTATTACATTGACTTTCGTTCGTATTCTTTTTTTGGGTTGGCCCTGAATGATCGTTGTATATTGACATAGTTTCGATAGGCATTCGATAAAGTATCTGTATGTTAAAAACAAAAAATGACATTTATATGTTGTTTAATTTTTTACTTTTCGACAAAAGTAAAGAAACAAATGGGTAGGTTCAAAATTTTGAATAACTACTCACCATTATATTTTCTTATCCGTTACAAGAAAGTTTGAGATAAGACTTGGTAAATTTTAAGGTGTTTTAATAAAAATATGAAATGTCGAAGAATTTTTTTTAAAAACAAATATTTAATCATATGGTACTGAATTATAAATAATATCCAATTAACATGTTTCTATTAGAAAATATAATAACAAACAAGTATATATATTGTACCTAAATTTTATCTTAAAGTTTGACTAAACTTTTATTTTAGTTGATCACATATTGATTAATTTTCAGGTTGGTCTTTAATAAATTTTCATTCTCATTTTAGTCATTTATAATTCAAAAGCCATCTAAACTAGTCTCGTCGTTGGTGAACTATTAATTTTGCTAATGAATCTATTGACATGCTCAATTTTTCATGATGAAATATTGTTAGATGCCAACAAAACCTTCCCAATGTTAATTGTAATCATGCGCACCATTCAGACGCCATGGCAAAAAATAGGTTTGGGTGGAATTTAATAATACCATCAGGGATCGAAACCACCACCACCACCAACAACAATTGCTAGTCGTTAAGTCGTACAAAAAGCTACTTTATTATACAAGATCTTTTTTTTTTTTGTTTTCTTGAGGGGGTGGCTACCACTATTTCTTCAAACTTGGGTGTGTCCCTAAATGCCATTATAAATCATGCCATATCACTAGATCCATTAACAATGTTCACTAATGGAGTGACTAATTTTAATGAATTTTGAATCGTGAACGATGAAAATGAGAATAAAAATCAAAGGACGAACTTCAGAATTAATCAGCGGATGACCAAAGTAAGGTTTTAGTTGCCAAAGTTTGTATGTTATAGTGGTTATGAAATCTGAAGTCAAACTCAGAGCTGGTTTGCTTAAATGATATGGATTTATTGCTCTCCTTGCTATTTATAGTAGAATTTCCATTAATTCACTAAGCATATTGTAGCTTAATAAGCTCTTTTAGATTGTTGGCCACAAAAACAAGGCCTAATTATATGGCACAACCACTATGTGATTTCATCCATAAAATTGTGTGCGCGTGTGCTTCTTCTTCTTCTTCTTGGCCCTCTCAATTTCTTCGCGGCAAAATTTCAAGCATCTTGGCCCGCTCAATTCCTTCGTGGGAAAATTTCAAGCATATAAATGCAGTTGAAGGGATGTAAAACCACCAATGAGCCTTGTTTAATCATATTGGAATTGTCTCCAGACTTAAGGATCTGAATTCGAATCCGACTTAGAGTTAAATCAACTTTCGGTCTGAGGGTAATTGGTTTTATCAAGTTGTAAACATATTGTGAAAGCCCATGGCAAGATTTATTTACAGATTGGTTTGATCAAGTTGTAAATAAATCCTGCTACGGGCTTTCACAACTTTTTAGAAGACCCAAACTAAGAAACTTGAAAATTTTTTTGTGAATAAAATTTGATATTCTTCTTAGAATGATGCTACATACGTGGAGTCATTAGCCACAATTGCAGGTCTGGATTCATCTAAGCTTGGTAAAGAGTTCTAATGAGTTTACTTCAATCCAAAGGCAGCTGTTTGTAATTGTGGATAATAGAGGTGCGGGGGTGACACTTCTCTGGAATGGGCATGAGAGCATTCGTGTAGCTTTACAGTCAAGGCTAGCTGTAGCTAATAAATCAGACCTATGGACAAACTTACTCAAAAGGTAACTTCTACATTTATTTTTGGCAAAACAATGATAATAAATTATTTTAACATTACCAATCAAGAGAGCATTGAGATGCCAGGAATTTCGGCCCTGTACTCACGTCTATCAAACTCTTAATACTCGCGTCCAACAAGCTAATGTAGAGATCAAAGACCCACCATTTCAAGAGGGTATTTCACCAATTAGGAGCACCTCTGCTTGAAAGCTGTCGACAGAACCAGTCAGGAATTGTATATGTTGTTCCACTTTTTTTTTTTGGGAGGTCAAATATGCTGTTCCACCTCAGAGGACAAACTCCTGCATCTGGGTGTAATAGGATTCCTAGGGTAAGCCCAACGTACCTTGAGGTAATGTTTGTATGCTAATTTTCTAAAGGCCCTCTAAGTTGAAGGCCTGGAATCAATTTATCCTCGTCTATTTCTCCACTCAAGTTCACGTTACTATCTCCCTTTACCTATGAATGTGACTGTGATACAACTCTGAAAGATGATAAGCAATCAAACTTAACGCAAACTGGAAGTGGAAACAGATTATCAGATACAAAACATTGCCCCAGAACAATGTGGGAAAGCATAATTTCCTCAATTACAGATGCAAATATGGAATACAGCCAAACAACCAAGACTTAAAAGAGTAAGAAGACGTAAAAGGTACTCTACAATCATTTTGATCCAAATGCAAATGACAATTTTGGTCGGGATTTGTTTTTACCCAACAACTTCATTTGGTTTAAACGTTCTTGCTCCTCGTCCTGTTTCTTCCTTCGCATGGCTTCTTCTTTTTGTCTCTGGAGCTCTTCTAACTCTCTATATCGTTCCTCCTCTCTCCTCTGCTGCTCTAAAGCTTCCCTTCTCTGAGCTTCTTCAACCTTCATCCGGTTCTCCTCAAGTATCCTTTCAAGCTCTTCTTTCTCTTTCCGCACTTGCTCCTGCAGATCAAGATAAGTTGTACAACTTACGAGTGGCAAAAGTAACAACCTTTTTAAATGGACATAAGTACTTGTAATTGCAAGATTACAGGAATCTTAAAAATAAAAATTTCAAATAAAAACAAAAAAAAATTCACCAGCAGCCATGAACTTTTATCATATCAAAAGAGAATAAAATATTCATGGTCGTCGCACCAGAGCAAAGTAAGTATTAGGGAAGAGTGACTTGAAGTAAATACCTCCTTCCGCCTAGCCTCAATGAGAGCAGCTTCCTTTTCTTTC
Source organism: Erythrophleum fordii (assembly GCA_032878935.1). Taxonomy (NCBI): domain Eukaryota; kingdom Viridiplantae; phylum Streptophyta; class Magnoliopsida; order Fabales; family Fabaceae; genus Erythrophleum; species Erythrophleum fordii. Next base: position 24,551,401 of record JAVQMF010000046.1, read on the forward strand.
TCAAGTTGAGTTGCAACTTCATCATTTAGTCTCTTTCGTCCCTCTTCCAATCGTCTTTGAATCTCCACCTGAATTTCGTCAGATTTCAAGCTCCCTTCAACTCTCTTACAAATTGCATCTTCCACTCTCTTGGCAGTCTCTTCTTCTATTAATTTCAATTCTGCTTCCTGTTGACGCCTGTGAATACATAACAAAATGTTAAGCAGGAAATGCTCACTGAAGCAGGGGAGAATGCTACATAAACAAACCCAATGTCTTTGATCATGGACAATGGGCAACTAAACTTGGACAACAGACACATCTGCTTCATTTTTACCCCTCTTTATCGTTTTCTAACCAACTTAACAGAGAACCATAATCATGCGCAAACAAACCTTCATGATGACAAAGGCACTAAAAAAATGCTTATGCTTTTAAGTCATACCTCTATTGAATCCTGATCCAAACAAATGAGTATCAAAACTGGTGAACAGTAGATAAATGAGGCAGCCAATTTGATCATCAAATATAACAAGTTGAACTATAGCAGTACCTTCCTTCAGATAAGCCTGTGGAGAAGACATTCAAGTAACCTGCTGCAGTTTTGAAACTAATCATCGCAAATACCTCAATTTTTTGACTAAACATCTTTGAGAAGAAAAAACTTGTTAAAATATAGGTCAACTTCTTTATTTAATTAGGTCCCAGAAACATCAAAGCAATTACAAAAACCATATATTCACTCTGTTGAGAGAGAGAGAGAGAGAGAGAGAGAGAGAGAAGAGGGGGGGGGGGGGAAGGGATCTTGTGTAAAGCAAGAGCTTTACGCTAATTACTAGTGACAAGGTTCAGTTAGAAGCCAACTCAAATGCTATAAGGGCTTTCTAACGAATAAACCAGTCTGATAAGAACATTCAATCTCGGGGAGGACCATCTACTCCATAAACATGATGCATAGACTTCCTAAGATGGGCTAGGTGAAGCTTTCTAACAAGATGTTCCTCTAAAAAATGAGTTAGTAGTGAAGGATTCACTTATCGCCCCCTCCCCCCTTGTCACTGTCCCCCTCTTTTCTCCTAATCAACAATATTCATATCATCACTATGCTTCATGAGATCTATCTTAATTGTAAAGAGAATGCGATGCACTTCAGTTAGTACCTTAAAAGCGGTAGATAAAACCAGTGATTACATCCCCCTAAGAATAAGATGCCAATGATGTGACCAAATTTTAAGATTAATAACAGCAATAGTCTGGACCTTTGTTTCCAAGGACTAAGAAGCTCTATGTGGCTAATGACCAGAGAGCATATTTCAAAGAGTTCAAAGAATACAGATAACCTCCAAGGTTATCACCTTTTCACATGAAGACAGACTAAAGATAAATGGTATAGTAAGAGACAGGTAATAAACTTAAGAGTTGCTTAAGTATAACCTGGAACATGGCCCAGATCATAAATAAACAAAAATAACAGATAATACCAAAATGCCAAAACCTAGGAGAATTTTACTACTCCCAAGAATCGAATCCAATCTACACAACATGAAATAGAGCATAATTTACTAGCTATCAGATTCAATACAGGGTTAGATTAGACCACTGGAAAGCAGGGTATGTGTATGCTTATACCTGACATAGGCATGTAGTAGGTGCTAATTTTATACTAAACCTATATCACCAAAGAATAGGATGCCAAGGTTTTACCATAACAACCTTCATCTCCTAATTTTCCAGGTAGTTATTGACCAGCATGACATTGAAAGTTCAAGCAATGACACATAGGTCATCCTAAGAGACTAAGATTTATAATCATAATTAAAGAAAATGTAGACTCAGAACAAAATGATAAGCAAGTAAGCCGGAAGAAGATCATGGGTTCTATCTTAAAGCATAATTCAAGGAAAAATGGAAAAAAAAAAAAAGTACAATCAGAACAAAATAATAAGAAACTAATACCTTTTCTTCTCTTCTTCTTCTTTCCTCTGTTTTTCAATGGCAGTTCTGCGCTCTACCAAACCAAGACTTGAACTGGAAGATTTGCGAGTAGGAGACAATGAGGAACTCCTACTTCTATGTCTTCTGTATCGTTTTGGAGTCGGAGATCGACTTTTACGATACCTTGGAGTTGTAGAACGACTTCGGTGACGTCTTGGGGAACTAGAACGACTTTTCCGCCTGTATGATGATACAGATGATCTTCAGCAACAAACAGCGGCCATTATTAAAAATTATATAGGGGTATATATAAAGCCTGCCCACCATCTCGCACACTAAATACAGAGTTACCTCATAAATTGTTAAGAAAAACCAGTGTGCTCCATCTTTTATCACATGAAGAAGCATATGCCACATTTGGGCAATGAAAGGACACTCATCACCATCCATCACCTGCTCACTTCCCGAGTTATGGGAAGAAACTGAGCTTCTTAATTTTATTATGAATAGCATATATCCTATGATGTTATCTATGTTATGCTCTGTGTATGTATTATTGATGAATTTCCACTTCTGTGTACAAATACAAAATCCCCCAGAAGAAAGAAACCCATCGAAAGCAATGCAAAGTAAGCAACACCATCACCAGACACATGACAAGGTCGCCAATACTTGAATAATAGCAATATCAATCATCCGCATTAGTATGCATCTCATTGAGTGGCTCAAGGAGCTCAACAGAAGATGAGAATCCGAACAGCAGAATGTTACACACGCAGAACAAAAGAGGAAATCTAACCGCCCATAACTGTCCACTTCAACATGTGCAACAAAGAAGCCAAATCATAAGTAATAACTACCATATAGATATTGAATTCAAAATATGTTTCATCAATAATTAGCATAGTGAACTGCAGTGTTCATGTTTGACCAACAATTGTTCATCATTAGAATAGGGTAACAGCTTACTCTGTAGTTATGAAAGTGTCATTCATTTTTCTGCAGAAAATAGTCAATTTCAACAAACATTCCAACAAAGAAAATCAAATTTTCCAACTCCTTTAGATCTAAATTCTAAATAAAGGAATCACTTTAATGGAAAGGGTCAAATGCCATTGAAACCACACTGTTTTATATTTTAAGCTGCCTTATGCTTAATCATGACTACATTTGAGCCTACTAGACACTAATGCAATCACACAACCCTTGCCAAATTCTGAGTCCAAAATTATTTTCTCATTTCAAATTTTGTATAATGTCCTTGGTATGTGCATTAAGTATCCCAACCTGAAAGAAAATCTAACATATTTCTACATCATGATAAATAACAGAACCGTAAGATAGATAAAAAGGTTAAGATGCGTACAGATCAACTCGAACATTTTGTAAATCCAAATGACATCAAAATGAGTCCCCAATCTTTCTGACTTGAAACAAGGCATATTAGCATAAGGAGAGCAAAAATACAAACGGGGTCACCTGCTATAGGAGTAGGAAGAATATGGAGATCGGCTTCTGTCTCTTCTGCTCCTCCTGCTATACCTGTGTCCCAGTGGAGATGGTGAATGCCTTCGCCTATAAGAGGGTGATCGGGATCGGGATCGGGACAAGTCTCGAGGCATCTTCCAACAACTGAGCTTCAATATGCAAGATATTTCTCAATTTTAAGCTTTAACACAACTATAAAAGGGTTTCCCTGTAGCAAAGAAATATATATACAAATAAATCAGTTTAGAAAAGAGACAAAAAAGTGTTCGAATGAATACAAGGGCATCAAAATGAGTACAAAATAATAAACTGATCATCAATATCCCAAGCAAGCATGTCAAACATCAACAGTCAATTTGCGGCAGAAAGCAGATATCCATTTAACGCAAACCAATAAAAGAATTGTGATTACCTGTATAATTCACATATGCAATCAAACCAATAAGCAGCATTTAAAGGGGGGAAAAATCATGGTTTCACCTGAAAAGCCCGGAGAAATCTCAAATACAGCAATCAAGATCTGTCCGTTCAGAAGTTAAGGAAGGAACCCGGTTACATCCAAGTTCCAACCAATCAAACATACGGCAAGATATTTTCAACCTAAAAATCAAAATGAATTGATAAAGGATTGTGTATCTTCATTCTAGTTAAACTAAGCTCAGTTAATTAATCAACCTGACTTCGCTCAAGTTCCCCGATTTTCCCGGGAAACAAACGGAGCGCGTACAGAAAACGTTAAACACAGTTATAAGTCTCAATAACCAGAAGGGAAAAAATTTAGCAGATTTACCTACGGAAACAAATTGAAAGATATGGAGTTGCCAATCTTTGCATAGATGGTAATCTAAAACCGGGGGAACAAACTGTGGAGTCACGGAAAAGGAATTGCGATATCTTATCGTGTCGTTGGAGAGAATAACAAAATCGAAAAGTCGTATTATTTTGGCCGCCTAGGCCGCTGGGTTGAACTTTGAACCGTGAGGGTGATAGAATTGGATGGGATACTGCAACTCTCCAAAGTCCAAACCCTAAACAACACGACAGGGGAAGAAGATGAAGACAATGGTGCTGCTAACTCCTCTAAGCTCTTCACGGCCAAAAAAAAAAAACACTCCTCTTTACTCTAAACGCGTCGTTGCACGTGCATCGCTGGCAAAATAGGCTACATCTTCATTGTCCATCCGTTCAGCAATGAAAAATTATAGCCCAATGACGGGCATTTGGTGGTGGAGAAGATTTTCCGACATACTTGTTGTAGGATATTTATTATATTTTTATAATTATTATTTAATATTATTTTTATTAATTTTTTAAATAATAGTGTAAAAGTTATTTTTATCCTTAAATTTACTTTTATCATTTTTTTTACATTTTTCATATTAAAAAGCTTTTAGTAAAATGATATTCTTTTTAAATGAGATCTTTTAGTCTAATTTTAGGGTTTAATAGAGCCACCCTTTAAGTCCAATATTTTTTAGATAATTTTGCTAATTTTTTTCTTTAAAATTAGGGCAAAAATATATTTTATTATAAAAACTTTAATTATTTATTAACTTCCTTAATTAACAATTAGACATATACAATTTTCATCAAAGTACAAGTTATTGATTCCTACAATCTCTTATAATATATTACTTTAATCATTAAATATGTATTTTTTCATATGCAAACACTAAATATATTGTATTACTATATTATATTGTATTACCATATTAAATGAAAAAAAGTAATAAAATTTACTAAAGCCAACTCTTAGAGAAACCTCTAAAAGTTGGAATCATCCCTTAGAGTTAAATCATCACACCCAACCCTTAAGTCCTTAAAAATTTAGATGCTCAGAGGCTTGGTTTAATTTTGGACTAAAACTAAATTGAATCAAAAAGTTCATTTTGCAAAATAGACAACTTATTCATTTTTAGATTATAATCAATTTGATTGATTTGGTTTGGATTTGTTCATGCTGATTTTTCTATTTCAAGTAATTTGATTTTTTTTGTTTTCTAAATATTTATTTTCCATATATATATTACCATGATGTATTTTTTACATATCAATTAAACTTTAATTTTAATTAATAATCAAGTTATTGAGGTTTATTGTACTAATTTTATGTATTTTTAGCATGAATTTGATAGGTACTAATGAAAGAAAGAGAATGCAAGAAAGATCAACCCTATGCATCTAATTGGAGGCCCAATTTATGCTATATATAATGCCTAAACCTAACTTGCAGAAGAGGGAATCAAAATAAGAAAGTTCTTAAAAGAAAGGAAAAAAGAAGAAAAAAAAGAAAAGAAGTTTTCTCAAGCTAAAAGAAAAGAAAAATAGGAAAATCCTTGTACTTAAAAGACCATGGCAGAAATTCAAAAAAAAAAACCCTAACAAGAGAATATAAATTAGAAAACAAAGGGATTTAAAAGGGTTATGCCTAAACTAAAGGAAAGGCTCTAAAAGTTGTTAACACTATGGGAGACTTAAAGGATAATTCCTAAAGTTGTTGCCATCATTTTATTTTGTTTTCTACTTTCTTTTCGTTATGAATTCTTATAGAATTAGTTTTAGGATTTTATTTTTCCTTATTTTTGCTTATGAGTAACTAAAGCCTTTTTACGGGGTTTGGATGGACTTGTTTATAAATTATGTTTGATTTTAGAATATTCATGTAATACTATTTCTTCTAATTAATTTATTATTTGGCTTATAATAACTTGCAAATTATTGTTCACTCTTTGTGAAGCTTTGATTTATAGTGAGAAGGATTGAGAGATAAATTGTTATAGGGGATTACTTGATTAATAGAGTTAAGTTTAGATTCCATAGTTTGTAGATCTTATCTATGTGGGATGTTAGGTTTCAAGAATTAAGCATAGTGAAAAATTTTCAAATTTCCAAAAACCTATGAGGGATCTTTTATTAGGAAGAACGTTTGTTGTAGATGACTCAAAATCAATTCAATTGGCAAATGCTCGATCTCACAAACATTTGATCTCTGGTCGAATGTAAGAACCCTATTAGTGATTATCCTTCAATCTGCAATCTGGAGTGTGAATGTATGAAGGAATCATTGATGCAAATTGATGGACTTGCATTTTTATGGTATCCACATGAGCAAGACTAAAACTCTAATTCCTAAAAGAATTGAATGGAGCCTCTTCTTTCAATCTTTGCTAGGAAACTCACTTTATATTGATAGTGGCTTTTTTTTTTCCCCCTTTTATGATACATAACCTTAGATGTTATTTATAAAATAATGCTAGGATTTAGTAATGTCTATCTAATGGGCCCTGGTCAAATAAATGATGAGTGAAGAAACTATTGAACTTAAATTATTATCCTAACTTAATAACGACTTTGATTAATAATCTATCCAACAAGAATGTGGGATCATTTTAATAAAGTTAAAAAATATATAATATTACTTTAATATTATAATGTAATTCTAGTATTATATTATATTATATTATATTATATACATGGGGTTATATTTTTATGATCTTCAGTTCAACTAAGAATCCTAATTATATTACATTAAGTTAAATTTTAATTTACTCTTTGTGTATGACCTTGTAAGTTCTATTATATTGGTAGTAATCCTAAAAGGAATCTTATTTTATTATTATAGGTAATAAGTAGTATCTAGCAATATATCGTTGTCACCCAAGTAATAAGAATGTTTATGATTTGATGTACCTAATTCATGACCAATATTCCACATAGTTTATTCCCTTTTGTTCGAATATTCAGATTGAACTCAAGACATGGAATGTCTGATTGATAATTCAATCTGTATATTTATTAATCTCTGAGTAGACTAAATTAAAATAAATAAATTCATATCGCCTAGTGATCCATTTGAGTATGACTATGCATTTCTTAGTCTCACTTTATAACATTCAAAAATTAGTTAAGATAAATAATGGAGAATTATGTACTTAATTTAGGAAAAATGGAGAATTATCAAGGGAAGTTAGGAATAAATTATATGAGAACCATTATTTTGGACATTTAGAGGTGAATGGTAATTATTGGCCCTTCTAGACTGAAAATACACTTAATAATGGATTTGGACTTAATTAAGAAGAATAATTAAGTAAAGGTGAACATTTAATATTTGAGCCCTAAGATTAGCTTATTGATGCTGAGAATCCACTTTAAAGGCCCAACATCATCCTTTTAAAAACCCAAAACTCAGAAAATGTACCTAAATAGATTTTGGGCTTTAGGGTCAGCCTATTCCAACTTTAAACTCTAAAGGTTTTATAGCTACCTTAACTCATTAAAGGCAAAACCCAAATTGTTCTGTAGAAGCAAAGAAGAAAATCATGCATAAAGAGGGAGGCTAGGGTTCCATCACATTTTGGCTCAATTTTTCACTTTTAGAGGAAGATTTGGCCAATGTGAGTTATACAAAACATGCTCTTCTCATCTTTCTCCATAATTTGGTTTAATTAGTTTCTAGTTTAGTAGATTTTTACCTTCATTCCAAATTTGAAAGTGGTTGTTTGATGGTTTCTAGTGGATTTTTGGAGTTTAAGGCTAGAGGGACTATTGGATAAGCATCTCCTTTTCATTTTGATGTGTTTTATGCTAGAAATTTGTCCTAAAGACTAATTTATATGTGAAGCTTTATTAATGCATGAAAATATCAAGGTTTTGAAGAGGGACATTGTGATTTCTTGGCAAGAAGGCTTAAGTCTAAATTTAAGACTCTTTAGTGGTTGGGTAAGTGATTCTTAGGTAGCTTGTAATGATTAAATTCCATGAGTGGCTTATTTATGTTGTGATTAGTGACCAAAAAAGTATTTTTATTTAATCTAAGACCTTTAAATTATGGGAAATCAATATTGACTTCTGAAAGTTGGCACTATAAGTGAGGTAATAAGGGGATTCATATTTAATTCCATGTATATATTCATTTTAACCTTATAATTGCTACACTTATATGATTTTTTGTGTTAATGATTGGTTTGCTACTTAATTGTGTCGTGATCGTGTCATTAGTGGAGATGTGATCATGCTGCCACCTATACATTATGCTTCGATTGGGCACCGAGTTGTGATCAGACTCTAGAATGCACTAAGCTGTGAGCGTGCTCGATAGGGAGTTGGCACCATGGATGGGCCTTTCCCTCTGTTATTGACTATTAATATGTTATATATGATTACTAATATGAGATATTAGTTACTAATAGCTTAACTAATTCATTTGTTGATTGGGCTGATATATCTGTTGTTTATTTACTCATGATGCATTTATGTTAGTTAATGTGAACATATATATGGAAATTCCCTTTAGTTACTGAGATTTATATCTTATCACTTTTTATGGGCTAACCATTTCAGGTAAAGGATCTTCAGTTAAAGAAAAGGAGAAGCCAGTAAATGAACATCCCTAACTTAAAACCTTGTGTGGGATTTTGCTATTCTTTTTGTAATTAGATTTATATAGCATCATAATGCATTCATTTTTTCCAAGTGTAGGTATTTTGACACATTTGTAACTAATGAATTGATCTTTAGTAGTTTAGGTTTCACTATATAAAATCTAATGTAACTATTTGATACTGAACATGAATATTTATGGGTGTATGGAACATGTTATGTATCTCCAAGAACATGGTTAAGTAATCAACTAAATGCTTAGTTTGAATTTGGTTGTGTGAAACTTTTACTGTCATATGTCTTGTGTATGTGGATTTGAGATGTGTCATATCGATAATTTGCATATGAAATTTTGGTAGTGTCTTGAGGGTAGGAACTTGCTTAATTAGTTCACCATAACTTGTTCAAGTGTTTTAGTAACCTCAGGTAGTGTATGGAGTGTTTTGGGTTTTGGTTTGAGTTGATAGACCTCTTTTGTTGTCTTAGTGGGGTGTGAATTTGTATAGGATAAGAGTAGCTTAATTGTACAGAGTTTTTGGGAGTTCATGGTTATATAAAATCAATTAACTGGATGTAAGGTGGGATATAAACCTTAAAAGGATGGTATTCTAGCCCTAGATTAGTATTAAGATGGATCTTAGAGAGTAACAAGTGAGCCATTTTGTATGTCTTAACTTAAGATGACAATAGAGGGTTGAGTTGCAGCTTGAATTTTCTTGAGTTGTGACCAAACAAGTGTTAGAGGTAACATAACCTAACTACACTGTAGCATAGGCCCTTTGGGCTATAGTGTAACACAAGAAAAAGTGGGGGAGAATACTTTCGAGAGTAGTCTCATTGTGGCACGAAAAGGTCTAGCCATGACAAGAATAAAAGAACTTGGAACAATGGTTCTAGAAACACGCCTTGCTATAGCACAGGAAGTCTGAGTAGTGGCAGGAATTGTGAAATTTTGGGAAATAGCTCTAATATCGTGTTAAGTTGGGTGTATTATGTTTAAGTCATGGCGTGGGTGTGTTAAGAAGCTTTAAAGGTTTCCAGAGACTAACTTGGCCACGACGAAGGTACTCTAAGTTATGTCCTAAGTTTCTAAACTCCCAATTTAACTTAACAATCTTGGTTTTCTCTAGGATAATAATATGTAATGACTTGTAAACCAATGTAGATGAGTTTTATGCTTCTTTGAATCATTTAGGAAAGAAATGGAAGCCTGATATAAGAATTTAATTATCTTTAAACATGAATTTTCTTATTTCTCTAATTGGTAACTTGGAATGATTAAAAAGGTTCCAATTTTCTCTGTATTTCCATCCTTTAACAAATTGTTAACAATGTTTGACTTAGAGCATCAATGATTAAGAGCTTAATTATGACTAATTAACGTGATTAGTAGCTAGGGTTGTTACATTTGGTATTAGAGTAATGGCTCAAAAAACAATGTTAGACTTGGCAAATATGATGCATACATGCTAGGAATAACGATGTTGTGGTCTCTACATATGCATATACATGCCATGAGTAAAGATGTGCTTGGATTTGTTTTATGGGAGTAGCTTAATAGGAAGCCTCTTGTTGTGCATGAGACTAATGAAATATTGAGGGAAGTGCAAGAGGCCATGATAGTAATGGCCAATTGCATGAAGGAACAAGTTGAAGCTCGCGAGGTAACTGTGAGGGCTATGACTGACCGACTTCAAGAGCAAGCCAAGCCCATGCAACTATTGTTCAGGTGTTGTAAAGGTTGCATGAGACAATGAATAAGTAGAACCAAGAGGTGGTTGGAGGAAATCAAGGGGATGTAGGCCAAAACCTAAGTGTAGGGCACCAAGGAGGAGGAGATGATATCTTCGCTCTACTAGCTAAATTCAGAAAAGTTAACTCTCTAGCCTTCATAGGAAAGCTAGATACTGAAAAAGCTGAGAAGTGGCTGATGCAACTAAAGAAGATTTTTTAGGATATGACTTTCACATCTGAACAAAAAGCTAGATTAGCCATTTAAAAGCTAGAAGGTGAGACTAAGCATTCATGGCAAAGTACCTCTAGATTGTTGGCTTCAAGGAGGATACCTTTGACTTAGGAGAGTTTCCGAATTGCCTTTGAGAACAAATATTTTCAACCATTTGTTATGGCTAATAAGGAAGCTGAGTTTAATTTCCTAAAGTAAGGGGAAATGTTAGTAGACCAATATGTAGCAAAGTTTATTGAGCTGTCTCATTTCTTCTCATACTTGAGACAGTTTGATGATGAATCCTGAATGGCTGATAAGTTTGAAATGGGCCTGAAACCTGAATTGAAAGATAAGACTGTGCCTCTTCAAAGTCAAAATTTTGATGAGCTAATGGAGAAGTGTAAAAGTGTTTGAGGGGGCCTTAATAGAGATTGAGGATAAAAGGAAAAAGTTAATTAAGGGTAAGAGGGACCAAAGTATGGAACCTTTTAGAGGTAATGTTAAGAAGGAGGTGAGTAGTGGTAGTGGCTCTTGAGGAAAGAGGCCGCCCCTAAAACATACTCCTCAAAAGAAAAATGTAGGAGTTCCTTAAAACTCATCGAAAACCCTATCTACTTGTAACAAGTATGGGAAGAATCATGGAAGTGGTTCTTGTTTGGTGTGCTATAATTGTGGGAAATTGGAGCATTATGCTCAGAGTTACACGGTGTCATAGGAGTTAGCCTCATCCATTAAATCACCTACACAAGGATAGGTGTTTGTACTTGTAACACCTTAATCTACTACCACTATCTAGCCTCTCACTGGGCTCGGTTCCATATGATTCCCAAAGAACCAATACCAATCCGTGGCATTTTCATGCTATGAAACGGGGTTCCATACACTTATTATCTGTCCCGTGGGTCCTGTGAATCCATCATTCACATTCTCTACTCACACTCCATTTATACAACTCATACATAGCATAAAACAAGCCATAAGCCATGGGTATGGAGCCAAAAACCAGAAAAATGCATTTTCTCACTTGTGCCCAAAAGTCATATTTTGGCTCTAACTTTGAAAAATCATAACTAATTATACAAAAATGGAAATCTAGTAAACTTTAACTTTCTGGAAAGCTCTAGGTGTCATCTTTATACTTAAAATAATTCCCAATCATAATCTCAATTTTTGGACTATGTTTGACATCAAAAATGGGAAGGAGGTCCAGCTGTCACTGTTTCTGGTGTAGCTTATTGTCATGACTTTCACAAATTCATAACTAAATCCATAAAAATCCAATCTAGGCAAACTATACTAATTTAGAAAGCTATAGATGTCTACGACAGGAAAAAAATAAGTCCAGATCAGTTCAGTAGCCCCTACACCCCGAAAACTGATGGAACAGTAACGGAGGTTGGATGGGCTCCCTGATGCTGATACAAAACTTCAGAAGGTCCATTCTCTCTCTACAGACCTCCGATTTAGGTGATTCTAGTTGGTATAGGTCACTTTGGTTTTCTAGTTTATGTGTATAAAATTTCATGATATTTAGCCACCGTTTGGTCTATGTATGACATGGATTTCATTTCTGACCTATAGGAATAGTACATGACCAATTCATTAAATTTTCCCAAATTCAACAATTCACCAAATATTTTCTAAACCTCCGAATATTACCCACTTTAGCTTCTCAAGAAGCTTTCTACAAACTCTAGAGGCATGCCAAATTTCATGGCAAGAGGAGCTCATCCGGTCATACTTTGACAGAGCTCACAAAATTACCGGTTTTGGCACCCAAAAGGTCCAAAATGGGTCCAAATGGCCTCTCACACATTCTAGCCACTCATGGACAAGTTTAAAAGCATAACAATAGTCTATATAACATGTCCATATGATCCAAATCAACATACATTCCAAATTCACTATGCTACGGCCAAAAATGCACCATCTCATACATTCAACAAAAGGGGCAAAGCCCACATTTCCATTAATTTGGCTCTATGCATAGTTTGTACATCATATATTCATACTTTTACACTTGCTACAACATGTACATCTCAAAAATAGAAGGTGCATATTCATTTTGGCACCTCTTTACATTAAAATTACATCAAAATAGTCAAAACAAAGCTAACATCTAGCTACACATGCTTCTAGGCTCCTTGGTGTGCACTCGGTTCTCCTTGAGCTCCACCTAGCATATTAAGTTAGGATGGGAAGGGGTGAGATTCAGGGAATCTCAGTAGCTCATGCACTCAATCAAGTAAGCAATCAAGGCATATAACAAGTCAAGCATGTGAATAAGCATTTAGCCATTCTCAAACATCCAACACACGTTGTACATGCTAAGGAAATCACAACAATGCCAAAAATGGGCTCCAGGGACTTTTGGTCTAGTCTCACCCGAGTTTAGGGACTTTTGGATGGCCTCACCCGAGTTTAAGGACTTTTGACTTAGCCTCACTCGATTATGAGACTTTTGGCCTTGTCTCACCTATCTTAAGGGACTTTCGGCTCTACCTCACCCATCTCAAGGAATTTTTGGCACTACCTCACCTGAGCAATTCTCACAATCCAACACATAAGCATATTGGCATCAATGCATCAAAGCAATAGCATATGGCATATTTCACATAACAAGCACATACATAAACATAAATGACTATTACATCCAAGAATGCAACAAGAAATAGTGGAAAGAGAGAGCTACCTTATCAGCCAAAGCCAACACAAGCCTTCCCTTTCAATTTCTCTTCTCCCTTCTTAAGTTGACACTCACACCTTGATGGAGGTGCTTCACTTGAGCCTAGGCACAATCAAGAATATAGAACTACTCTCTAGAATGTAACCTTCAGATCAAACTCTCCTAACATACCAGAACCTAGAGGTTCTCTCTCTCTCACTCTAGAATGCTATCAACTCTTTCTCTCTCTCAAGCTCTTAAGGTAGTGGAAATAACATTTTCAAAGAAAACAAAGAGATTCAAGGGTGTTTTCCACTTTTCCTCTTCTGACCCATGCCCAAAATCTCACTAAACTCAAACAAAATCGTAGAAAGAGAGGGCAAAGAGAGGAGATCAGAATTCTAAGAAGAAATGGGAGGAATTTGCCTACCTTTCCCTTGCTCTTCCTCCTTCTCTTGATTTCTCTCACTCTCCACGCCTTTTTCTCTCCTTGGGTCGAAGACTAGGGCAAATATGAGAGAAAGAATGAGTTGGAGCGTTTAAGGGTGTCTAATTCTCGCCTTTTACTCTCTTCCAGACTGACCCTCGCTACGGCGAAAATTAACCTTCGCTATAGCGAGCTCGTGTTATCTGGCTTCGCTATGGCGAGGTGTAACCTTCGCTACGGCGAGCTTGTATCAGTTCCCTTCGCTATGGCGAGATTTGACCTTCGCTATGGCGAACTCACGTTAGTTCCAGACCTCACTTTCGCTATGGCGTATACTACATCGAGCTGCCCCCTGGTTTCTGTATGGACTGTTGCCTGCACTCGCTATAGCTAGAATCTCTTTCGCTATTGCGAGAAGGCACTCTCGCTACAGTGAGATCATTTCTCGCTATTACGAGAAGACTTAGCAAGAATTCTGGATTTCAAAAATTTCCAGCTTTCTACTTTCTTTTCCTTTTCCCTATTCCCGGTTGTTACAGTACTTACATAGCATGAGGCTAAAAGGTCCCCTAGTCTGATATGAGATACTATTTTTATTTATAATCATATTGTGGATGCCTTGTTTGATTTGGGTGTAACCCATTCTTTCATCTCATATATGTTAGGCGTTTGGGACTTAAAATTAGCCTGTTATCATTTAAATTATCTGTATCCACCCCTATTAGAAAACTCTACTATTACATCTGATGTATGTTTAAATTGTATTATATAATTGGATAACCATTGCCTTTAACCTGATTTACATTCCTTTGTATGATTTTAATGTAATCATTGATATAGATTGGTTGTCAACTAATAATTTGATACTTTAATGTAGCTATACAATTGTTTTCTTACCTACCATCATACCTGAATCTTGTCCTATAACTAAGCTTATTTTATGTGTTTGCTGCCCAAGTTAGGAGGCACTTTAGCATTGGATGCTAAAGGTTTTCTTGTGTTCTTTTCTTTGCATGCTAAGGTTAAAGAAGGGTTAGAGGATATACATGTGATTAGGGAGTTTCCTTAGGTTTTTTCTAAAGAGTCTAGTAGACTAATCCCAAACAGAGAGTTAGAATTTTTCATTGATTTAATACTCAATCTGAGTTGGTTGAGCTGAAGAGTTAAATAGAAGAATTGTTGGAAAAATGGTTTATTAGGCTGAGTGTGTCTCCATGGGAAGCACCAGTGTTGTTTGTCAAGAAAAAAATGGTAGTCTTAGACTTTGTATTGACTATAGGCAGTTAAACGAAGTAACCATAAAAAATAAATACCCTTTTATTTAGAATTGATGATTTACTTGATCAATTAGTTGGAACATCAATCTTTTCAAAGATTAACTTATATCTGAATATCATTAATTTAAAGTAAAGGCAGAGGACATACCTAAAACAACCTATAGGACTCAATATAGCCATTATAAGTTTCTAGTAGTGTCCTTTATGTTGATAAATGCCCCGGCCATTTTTATGGACTACATGAATAAAATCTTTAGGCCCTATCCTAACTAGTTTGTAGTAGTGTTTATTAATGATATCATAATTTATTCAAAAAGTAGTGAGGAACATGAGAAGCACCTTAGGATGGTTCTTTAAACCTTGAGAGAGCATTAGTTGTATGCTAAGCTGAGTAAGTGTGAATTTTAGTTGTGGGGGGAAATAAGGAGTGGTGATAGATCTTAGTAAGGTGGAAGCGGTGCTGAATTGAGAGAGACCTAAAACAATAACTGAAATCCATAGTTTCTTAGGTCTACTTGGCTATTATAGAATGTTTATTAAGGGATTTTCATAATTAACCATGCCATTGACCAAGCTGACTAAGAAAGACCAACCTTTTGTATGGGATACTAGATCTAAGGAGGCCTTTCAGGAGTTTAAAGATAGGTTAAACATCACACCTGTATTAGTAATACCTGACCCTAAAGGGATCTTTACGGTCTATAATGATGCATCTAAGAAAGGATTAGGTTATGTTTTAATGCAACAAGGTAGAGTGATAGCCTATACTTCTAAGCAACATAGACCTCATGAGGAGAATTACCCCACCTATGATCTAGTGTTGGTTGTTGTGGTTTTTGTCTTTGAGATTTAAATGCACTATCTTTATGGTACATAATTTATTACATGTGATTTTTTGACTGTTAATGGGTCTAATATTTGGAATTAGGGAATGCCATAACCAAATTTTGTGTTTGAGGTTACTTAGGGGATTTAAGAGCAAGAATATATTAGCTTGGTCCATTATAACTAGTATAAAGTAGCTTGAGGTCAATTAGTAGGGAAAACACCATTTGAGGTAGTCACTTGAGATTCCACACTTCTTCTTGCTGTCATAAAGGCAAATGTGCTAATATGAGTCAAGGTTTAGTTACTCCCATCCAAACTTAGGTCTCTAAGTCATGAGAGTTAATAAATTGGTGAGTATAAGAGGATTATAATAGTTTTTGGTTTAGTAGGACCCTAGACATTATTGGGAGGGAGATATAGGTGAGTAAGATCGAGCATTAAAGAGTTTAAGACCAAAAAAAAGTTATGTCATGACTAAATTGCATCCAAGAGGTAACAAAACCTAATTGCACAGCAGTATAAGTCTTTTGGGCCGCAGCACAACACAGGAGGAATGGGTAGAGAGTGCTCTCGAGAGTAGTCTAGCCATGGTACAAGAAGGTCTCACCATGGCAAGAATATAGGAAATTTGGAGCAATACTTCAAGAGATGTGCCTCGCCATAGTGCAAGAGGTCTAAGCTATGGTGAGAATTGTGGGATTTTGGCAATAGCGAGAGTAAAATTTCAAGTTGCAACATAGTTTGTTTGAGCCACAGTGTGAGTGCATTGAGAAGCTTTTACAAATTCCAGAGACTAACTTTGTTGCGGCAAAATCACTCTAAGTCACGTCCTAAGATTCCAAACTATAAATTTAGCTTAGAAACCTTGGTTTTGTTATGGTAATTATATGTATTGACTTGTAAACCAATGTAAATGAGTTTTATGTTTCTTTGAATTATTTAGAAAGGTAATGGAAGTTTAATATACGAACTTAATTATCTTCAACCATGAATTTCTTGATCCTCTAATTGGTGATTTGACTTAATTAAAAAGTTTCAAATTTTCTTGGTATTTTCATCCTTTAATGAGTTATTAACTGCGTGTGACTTAAAGCATCAGTGATTAAGGGTTTAATTATAACTAATTAACATAATTAATAGTTAGGGTTGTTACAGATATCAAATTACAACCCTCTTTCTAACATCTATATTACTAATAATAGGATAACTAATATAAATTTAAGACCATTACAGTAAGCCAAAGATGTTACAATTTACTATATCTCATTTACTTAATACAATGAAATGCCTATTTATGTAAAAGTATTCATTACAAAACCTTTAGCAATAGAAAATCAACTACTAAGTATGTCAAATAGACTTCTAATACCCAAAAATGATAATTTTCTTGTAACACCCTCAAAAAAATTAAAAGTCAATTATTGGGAATTATGGAATTATTAAGAGGGATTTAAGGGAATTATGCAACATAAGAATTTACAAGAAAATGAATTTTTGGGCATCTTGAGACCAATGATAGTGATTAACTATTATTAGGTAAAAATAGATTAATTTTTAGGCCCTGGGTTTAATTAGGAAATTAATTAAGTAAGAGAAAGTAGATAATAAATAATTTGGCCATAATATTAGCTTAAGGATGACAAAAATCAGTTTTAGAGGCCTAACTTCATTCTTTTAAAGGCCTAAAACTTAGAAAAATGCACCCAAAAATACACCCAAATGGATCTTGGGCTTTTGGGTTAGCCTAAAGTCACTTAAAACCCTAACACATTTAGCCCTTTTTTCCTTATTCTACAGACCAAAACATCTTTTAGACAAAGGAGAATTGCATTTTTACACTTGTGAAGAAGGGCTAGGGTTTTTCAACTTTTTGCCACCATTTTGCACTTTTAGAAGGAGATTCAACAAAGGTAACTTATATAAAACTTGACCATTTCATTCTCCTCTATATTTTGGTCTAGTTAGTTTCTAGCTTAGTGAATTTTTACCTTATTACAAATTTGAAGTTTGATATTATGGTGGTTCTAACTTGATTTCCAGAGGTTGGAACTAAAGGGGCTATTGGGTAAGTATCTTTTTTTGTTTTGATATATTTTTTACTATTTATTAGCCCCAATAATTGACTTATATTATAGGCTTTGATTTTATGCAAAAATACCAAGATATTGAGGAGAGGCTTTGAGGTTTCTAGAGTAAGAACACTTGAGTCCAAATTCGAAGTTTATTAGAGTTTAGATAAGTGCCTTTTAGATAGTTCAGGATGTTAAGTGTAATACCCTGCATGTTCTAAAAGTCATAAATTGAGAAAAATATAAAATGAAGTCCCTTAAATCGAATGATTTAAGGTTAAATAAAATTAGGACAAAATTTTAAATAATTGAAAATGATGATACCAGGAAAAAAAAACCCAAAAATCAGAGTCAGAATAGCTAAATAAAATAGATGAAATCCAGTGGCATTTTCATAATTTTGACCAACTTTTAGAAAAATCAAAGGAGAAATCTTTAAATGGAAAATTTGAGTTTTTCAAAGTTCTCAAAGGCTTTAAAAACCATATGAATCCCTACAATGGTAAAAACATCTCCGGTAAGTGATTTTGGTCATCAGTTGACCAACATTTTGATCGAATGGTTCAGAATGGTTTCAAATCTAATTTGGGTAAAACCAAAGGTATTTTATAAGTTGAAGGACCTAAATTTTATGATGAAAAATATAGTTCTCAAAAAGGAGTTAAAATAAGCCCAATTAGATAAAACCAAGAAGAGGGACTAAATTATAATTTTAAAAAATTGTTTAAATGAGCCTTAACCCCCTTAAATCATGTCCACCTCTGCCCTCTCCTCATAATTGACTTTCATTTGGTCTAAATAGATTCTAAGGCAGCTCCAAGAGGTGCACAAGATGGAGGGAAGAAGGAGGAGAGAAACCTAGCAAAAAGTGTAAGAATTTCATGGTTTTTCATACTTTCTCTTTCACTAATCTTCTTCCATTATTTCTCTTCTTTTCTCCCATGGTTTTCATGACTAATTTGAGACTAATTTGGGGTTGGTTCAATAGAAGGAAGTTATAATTTGAAGGATAAGCTAGAACCAAGTGAAAGCTCCATGAAAAAACTTTGAAATCAAGGTAAATTTCCATGGCTTTCTTGCTTTTCTTGGTTGCTTGCTCTATGCACGATTTCATCCAGCATAAGGCCCATTCAATAGGGAATGAATTCAAGCCAAAATAAGGTAGAGACAAGAGTTTTCAAGAATGAGGATTAAGAATATACAATTAGATTTAAAAGAGAAGCTTTAAAAATCAAATTATGTGACTTAGGGTTTTTAGTGTACTTAGCCATTTTTGAAACTTTCTAAGGATAGTCTAGCTTACATAAGAGTATGTAAGAGATCATAAGACATCTAGAAAGCTTCACAAGCGCCATTTTCCTAAGAAAAATAATTAAAACTCCATAGGTGGCTAATGGTGCATATGTCTCAGCCAAAGGGAGATGAAGCACCTAGGGAGATTTCTCTTCACTTCTAAGGTTATGGATGGTCTAGATATGATTAATAAATATCAAAGGAATCAATGGTTTATGAGATAGAAGTGTAGGCACCATTTTAAGATATAAAGAAGCAATTTGAGTCTAGGCTTTTTGAATTGAATTAGTGATGACTCTAATGAGTTCTAATGAAGTCATATGTTTTAGATTGAATGAGAAATTAGAGCCAAAATCATGAATTCTAAGAGTTACTTCATTGTGCCTTATATGGAACCATAATGGTGTCATAAGAGAAAGTGTGCTTGTGTAGAGTTCATGTAAGGTTAGAAGTGGTTTCAACGATTGAATTGTGTCTTGTTTGATGTGTGTAGGCCAAGTGAATCAAGACCTCCCTAATTATGTGTATGTCGCCAATAAGAAGAAGGAAAAAAACTCAAGGGGAAGTATGAAAGCAAAGGAAAAAGCTTGGGTTTCTTGGTGCAAGGTAGCTCTCTAACCTTTTTTGCATGTATTTCCTAGATGTTTGCTTATCATTGGATACTTGTGTGTATGTTTGAGATATGAGATATGTTTTTAGCTATTGATTACATAGTATGGTACCATTATATTTCTTGAAATGTTATTTTGACTGCAAAGTGGCTTGAATGGGTATGGTTATACTAAAAGTCTCTTTGAATGAGTAAGTATGAGCCAAAAGTCCCTAAGAATAGGTGAGACAAAATCAAAAGTCTCAAAAAGAGTGAGACTAAGTCAAAAGTCTCTTAAAAGTAGGTGATTCAAATTTAAAAGTTCTAAAAAAATTGGGTGAGGCTAGACCAACACCCAGTAAAGCCTATGTTTGACATATATAAATTCACATGATAAGGAAATTGATTTATGTATGTTCATGAGACATGTTTATAGCATGCATACATTCTTTGACATGTAAATGCATCATATATGTATGTTTAAAAAGGTAAAGAACTATTGAGATTCTTTGAATCTCATTCTTCCCCTACATATGTCTAATCATATCTAGGTGAGCCAAGTGAACTAAATAATGGAGGCCACACATCTTGAAGCATGAGACTTTGACAATGGAATAGAAATTTATGTATTTTGATGTCAAAGTTTGTATCGATATGATGTACATGTGATGTAAACTATTAGGCACAAGAAAATATATGTAAATATGATGTATAGATGGAATTTGGAACCAAATGAATGCATATGTGAGTTTTTGCCATCCATGTGCCTTGATGTATATGTGTATATTAGCAACTAAAATGACAGTTTTGAGATGCATGAGGATTTATACCATTTGGGATGCTCTCATAGGCTATGTTTATACTTTTGGACATGCTCAAATGGTTGTTGTTTGAGTAGAAGAACATTTGGTGTCTTTTTATCCCCTTATAGACTTCAAATTGACCATTTTCTTAAGCTGAATTAGAGTCTAACCAAATGGATGAGTTTTTACATGCAATTGGGCAAGAAAATAGCTCTGATCTAAATCTTTTCACAAAGCCAAAGAGTACTCAATTTGGAGTTCTAGATAATTTATTATGATGTTTCAAAGTTAGCCAAATTATACAAAAACTGTCAAGGGTACTATTCATATAGTCAGTTTACAATCCTATGTCACTTATAGGACAAATGAAGTCCAATACTCATGAAATTTTATAGGTATAAACTCAAAATTATAATATTTCCATAGCCACTAAGAGCATTCAATTTGGATTAGTGTAGAGAGAGTTATGAATTTCAAGGTCTACATTAGTCTGAGAGTATGACCTAGGTTATTATTCCATCAATTTTCATAGGATAAATGATTTTTTTCTTAGTCTATAATTATTTTTATAATTAGTTAACATCTAAAGCTTTCCAAAAAGCTATATATGCATGATTTTGATTTTTCTATAATTAGTTATGAATTTTCAAAGTTCACATCAGAAAACTAGTGTAGCAAACCAAGAGCAAAATTCTGGTTTTGTGAAATATAGTTTCAAATTCGAGATTCTTAAGATGAATTGTGATTTTTCTTATATGAATGGCTATGTTATGGATGGAAAATGAAATTTTTAAGCCCATATATTCCCTAAAGCCAAGACTGATGTAAATGGATTTTCAATTACGCAATGAACCAATGTCAAAAAGTGTTATTTTCATGTGAATAAGTACCACGTGTTATCTATACCATGAGTCAAGAGCTATGTAGATATGGTGTTACATTAGGAATGATGGGTAACTAATTTTTGTAATGGATGTTAACTAAGAAATAGGATTTTGGTAAACTAGGATCTTTAGAGAGTTAGGAACTTGTCTTAACTTTAAAACTGAACACAATTAAGTGAGGTAATTGGGGTTTAATTTAATTCCTTACATATGTTCATTGTTAATTTGATATTTGCTGCCTAATATGTTTTTTGCTATGTTAAATGATTGGTTGGCTACTTGATTATTGTTTTAGATCGTGATCATGTCCTTGGTAGAGTTATGGTGCAGCTGCCACCTTTGCATTGTGCTTCGATTAGGCATTAAGTTATGATCAAACTCATGAATGCATCAAACCCAAAGTGTGCTTAATAGGGAGTTGGTGCCATGGATGGGTCTTTCTCTCTGTTATTGGCTTTTAACATGTTATATGTAGTTGCTAGTATATGATAGCAGTTATCAGTAGTCCAACTAGTTTATTTGCTAAGTATGTTGATACTTTTGGTATTTCCTATACAATATACAATTATGTTGATTAAATTGTACATATGTGTGAAATTTTCTCTAGTTACTAAGACTCACATCTCACCATGTTTCATGAGCTAAAAATTTTAGATGAAGGTTCTGCGATTAAAAAAAAAAGGAAGCAAGTGGATTAACATCCCTAATTTGAGGCCTTGTGTGGGATTTCTGCACTTGGACCATTTTGATTTAGAGTAAATGCTATCTTTCTGTAATTTAATTTGTATAATATCATGATGCACTCATATTGCCAAGTGTAAATATTTTTTTGATGTTCTATAACCAAGGTGTCATACTTAGAGGAATCTTACTATATTATTATGAGAAATACATGGTCATAACTCTATTTTTCTCTTTACCATTCTAATATTCCTTCTGTTATAGAGAATTGGAGCTAACAGAGACACCGTTATCCAAATTTTTAAGGCCTATTCTTAAGAAATTTCTTTACCCCATTAAATACATCCAAAAATCATGAAAATTGGTAGAATGATTTCTTATAATGTTAATTAAAAGCCATTAAAATGGTTTTTGAAAATTCCTATGGATCCACCCTTAATCATCCCCATTTAGGACTCTACCTAGTTTGAATTTGTTGCATACTATCCCTTCTATTATCCAACTTTGTTGGCCTAGTAAATGAACTCTAAATATTCTAAAATTTTTCAAACCTAAGTTTATATGTCTTAGCTACTTTCCCATAAAATTTTGTGCATTAACTCATTCATTTACCTAATTAACGATATTTATTATGAATCCTGCTCAAACTTATCTAGTACAAATGTATAGTTGAATTGGTGCCTAATTTCCCTAACCTAACTTGTTCTAAAAATTCTAAAATTTTCTAGATCTTATTTTTAGAGGCTAAAGGACTCATCATAAAAATTTGGACTTTGGAATCATTCTCCAAGTACCTCTACAGAGCACAAACACTTGATATATGGATTTCATATAAAGATGACAATCTAAAATAGTATACTCTATTATGATTTATCTAAGCTTAGAGGACTCATGCATAAAATCTCAAAATAGATTTTTTGACCTTAACTAGACATGTACTAACATTCCAAAATTTTTCCTAAATTATGATAATCAGTTTCATGAAAAAACGATAATTAAAGATACTTTTGTATCCAATTTAACATTTCTGTCAGACGTTACTATCAGGTTAAATGAGAAAAACCATTCATGTACAATTACTGCACCTATCCCAAATAGAAGATCACAAAACATAACTACATTCCCAAAATCAAAGTCATATGTTAAGTTTCGTACTTTTCAATAGATTTACAAAGGTGACAGCACTACTAGACATAGTCTATTATTCTACTAGTTTATTTTTTGCTTGATTAGCTCCAGCTGTTGTATAACTAATATTGGGAAAAATACGTTAGTTTCATAATGAGATAAAATCCTAGTAATTAATAATGCATTTAAGGAGCATACATATAAATGGCATTGAACACCATACAGAATACGTTCAATGCACATTTTAGTAAGGGAGCATGCAATTATCAGACAGTAGCATACATTTAATCGTTAGGCTATCATGCTTCAGTCATTGGCCAATAACAGTAATTTGATACTCCTAAGAGCCACTTTAGTAGACATACATGCAACCATACATAGCATAGGAAATTCATGAATTTTTCAGTGTAATTACGTATATAAACAAAATAAATACAATGCTAACTACCTGTTTTGTCACTGTTGTTCTATTAAGTTAGTCTTTAGCCTTTGGTGTCACAATTCTTTCACTATAATTTTAATCACATAATAACCTAACTAAGAACAAGTCATATAAAGTCTCACATCGGTTGGAAAGAACCTATGGCTAGCCCATATAAGTGGGGGAGAATCCCTCCCCTCACGAGCGTTCTTTTCCTGTGATCTTGTTAAATGTTCTGCGCAGGAAAGAATAAACCCTATTGTGCAATGATGTAGCGCACGTGGGACGATACTCGTAAGGCTCTGTATGTGTTGGTATCAGAGCAATCCTGACCTATATGCGACCTGAGGATGGGTCAGCCTAAAAAGGGGGTGGATTGTAAAGTTCCACATCGGCTGGAAGGGGCCTGTGGCTAGCCCATATAAGTGGGGGAGAATCCCTCCCCTCACAAGCGTGCTTTTCCTGTGAACTAGTTAAATGCCTTGCGTAGGAAAGGACAAACCCTGATGTGCAATGATGTAGGGCACGTGTATTGTCCCACTTATATGGGCTAGCCACAGGCTCTTTCCAGCAGATGTGGGACTTTACAATCCACCCGTCCTCAGGTCGCACATAGGCTAGGATTGCTCTAATACCAACATATACAGAGCCTCATGAGTATTGTCCCACGTGCGCTACATCATCGCACAACGGGCTTTGTCCTTTCCTGCACATGACATTTAACCAGTTCATAAGAAAAGTGCACTCATGAGGGGAGGGATTCTCCCCCACTTATATGAGCTAGCCACAAGCCCCTTCCAGCCGATGTGAGACTTTATAATCCACCTTTCTTTTGGGCCAACCCATCCTCGGGGTCACACATGGGTAGGATTACTCTAATACCAACACATATAGAGCCTCACGAGTATTGTCCCACATGTGCTACATCATCGCACAGCGAGGTTTGTCCTTTACTGCGCAGGACATTTAACCAGTTCATAGGAAAAGCACGCTCGTGAGGGGAGGGATTCTCCTCCACTTATATGGGCTAGCCACAGGCCCCTTCCAGCTGATATGGAACTTTACAATTTCTGGTCAAGATTGAAAATAAAATTAAGCTATTAATTTCTTGTATGATAATCCATAATTCATTTCTGTGAGTTAAAAATTGGAATTCCTAATTTAGGATTAATCCAACCTCCATTTTTTTTCTACTCCATATTGAATTAATATCATTAAGATTAATTATGTAAAATTCAAAACTTCACTGTCCAACTACTAGGTGTAAGTTAAATAGCAATTTGGCTTACGAACTATTTTCTTTTCTAATCTTGATGATTTCTCTTAGTTGGTGTCAACCATACACACACTTCCAGTAATGTATGACTATGTGATTTCATTTTAATGTTAAGACATCCTTGCATGTTCTACCCCTCTTTCTTTTTCTATTCTTCTATTATGTGATTTCATTTTAATGTCAAGACATCCTTGTATGTTCTACCCCTCTTCCTTTTTCTATTCTTCTAATTTAATTCAAGAAGTCCATATAGTGAATTTCCCATGGCCCAAATAATTGCACGTCTTTAAATTTCATTCCTTATCCCCTTTCGGCCTACTCATGTTCAAGGAAGAAGAATTTAATTCCTTACCTCCAACTACCTATGGCTTTCTCCTAGACTCTACTAATGTCTTTCCTTAAGGTTCTATGGCTATCCAACCAAAACAAAGTGTCTTAGTTTAGACCTTCAACCAATTAAAATGGAAATAATTAAGGAAGTTCAGAACTTCAACCAGTTGAAATGGAAATAATTAAGGGATTTAGAAGTTTTCTATGCTTACTTTCAATGAGCCTCCTTGAAATCCCCTTCTTAGATTCATAGCTCCTCTTTATATTCCAACTCCATGGTTTACCCAAGACATCTTCTTTCTTCTCTCAATTTTACTCTTGACCTAAATGAACCTAATGTGGAGAATGTAATGTCCAATTTTCGTTAAATAACAGAAACAAGTGTGTTTTCAAAGCCAGTCCCCCCAAATGAATTAGTTAAGGTTTCGAAAAATTTGAGTAACATTCTAGACTTTTAAAAATGAGAATTTTAAGCTCAGACGAAGAGAAAAATAGAGCTAAAATGAAGAAACAATTTCTTACGAAAAACTTACGAAACATAATACCATTTTCATAATTTTAAGCAAATTTTAGAATTCACATAGGAGGACTTTTTAAATGAAAGTTTTGAATTTTTCTCAGAGGCCCTAAAAACTATGGGAAGCCTTAAAATAGTTAAAACCCCTCCGATTGATGTTTTTTAACATCGATGTACCCAAACTTTGATGGATTTGTTAAGGAAGGTTTTAGCTTCGATTTGAGTGATTCCAAAGGCATTTTACTAAATTGGGAATCTAATTTTATAATGAAAAAGACAGTTCTAAAAAAAGAGCTAAAACGAAATAGAAATGAAAATGCCAAAAATGAAGAGCAAAACGGAAATTTTTGAAAAATGTTTCTTTCTCCCACATATATATATAAGTGGTGCCCCCACCTCCTCACTCATTTAGACACAATTGTTTCTGCCTTAATTCAGAGGAGAGAGCTAGGGTTTTGGTGCACCAAAGGGAGAGAAGAAGAAGGAGAAATCAAGGTAAAAAGGTATAGATTCTTAGTAGTTTTCTATACTTTCTTTTATCTAAACCTCTTCTCCTCCATTCTTTTTTGTTTCCTATGATTATAATGAAGTTTATAAATTTGTTTTAAAGGAAAAATTAAGGAAAAAAAATTGGATTTGAAGAGAGGAGCTTGGAGAAGACAAGATTCAAGTGAAAAAAAAAAATAAGAAAACAAGGTAATTTCTTCTTTCATGGTTGCTATCCCTTGCTCCTCTTCTCCACCCATTTCGCCCTACTCAAGAAGTCCTAGGAGGGCTTGATTTTTAGGAAGAACCAAGGGTGATTCTTAGAAAAAAAAGTGTGGAGATCAAGAATATGCAAAGAGAATTGACAAAAAAATCATTGAATTTCAAGATGCAATTTCTAGGGTTTCAAGTGTTCCTTCCAAAATCTGATTTGATCTCTTAATTCCTATGCCTAAATTAAGTGTTTGAATGAGCTCCTGATCCCTAGAAGTCTCCCCATGTGGTTCCTCCATCAAGAAAATAAAACAAAGTCTATGAAGCCTAAAACCTAGCCTAGGTTTGGCTAAGAGAGGTTCATATACCTAGAGAGAATTTTAAATTTTTCTAAGCCCATTTTTTATTCATATATGATGAATGAATATGAGGGGAAGCCTTGAAAAAAATTTAGAAAACCACAGAAAGTGAGATGGTACTTTATGTTCCATAATATAATCCAAAGAAATAACATGTAGTTAGGCTCTTGGTTTTGATTGTGTGATGACTCCAAGGGGCTTAAAAGGAGTCAAAAACTATATTTGAAAGGAAAGAATGGAGTCTAGAATCTATTTGAGGGGTGTTAATTTATTAGGTGCATTTTGAAACCATAAAGGGGTTTATAGGTCAAGCTAGAGTTTAAGCAAGTTTGTATAGCCTTAGAATTAATTTCATAAACCTAATTAGCTTCCATAAATCATGTTTAGATCAAGAGAAATCATTCCTACACCATTGTGTAATCGAGAAAGGGAGCATTGATTCAAGAGAAAAAGTGTGTGTTTACTTCTAAGATAGCTCTCTCCACCTTCTCTCATACATGATTATTTGCTTTACTTGTCTTTAGATGTGTGTATGTGTGTTTTAAGCTATAAAAAATGTTCTAGCATGAGCTCTTACTCTATGGTACCATAATGATGCATTATGTTTCTAAATGATGTTCATGATGTTTGTTTTGGTTTGCTTGAGTATGGTGAGGCCAAGAACCCTTAGCCATGGTAAGGATGAGCTAAAAACCCTTAAAATTGGTTGAGACAAAGTAAAGAGTCTTCCAAAAGTAAGGTTGACTCCCAAGAGCAAGGTTAATAGGTGAGGCAAGTCCAAAATTCACAAGTAAATGGGTGAGGACAATCCACTTGCTTAGCAAGCCTATATATGCTATGTATGACTTTTTCAAATGTCAAGAATGCTTCTTGAATAATTGCACATGTCCATATACCCATGCATGCATTTGTGAGACTTGTTTTGCATCTTTTATGTATGATTGAATAGGAGATGAGTTATTAGGATTCTTTGAATCTCATTCCCTCCTCTCCAATGTTCTAACTTGCTAAGTAGACCAAGAGAGTTAGGGAATGGAAGCCAACCACATGGGAAATGAGAGGATGACATTAAAGTATTTGAATTTTGTTACTTTAAGGCTATACAAATGGCAAATGATGTAATCAATAATTGTATATGTATCATGATATTATGAACATATGTAATTATGATAATATGTCATGTATAAATGGGAGAATATGTTATTTGACCATTAGAATGTAATTTAAGTATGATATGGCAAACTGGCTTCTTAGATGGCATTATGGAATTGTGTATAAATGCAAGTGGAATGGCCAAAATGGGATGCATGAGGTTTGGGACCCTTTAGACAGCTCACAAAAGTCTTAATTATGCTTTTATACTTACCCAAGAGGTGCCAAATTCCAAGAAAAGCTATTTGGGCATTTTGGTATCCAATATGGAGCTAAAATTGACCATATTAGAACCCTATATCACTTTTTGTTCAAATGAGTTCTTCTTGATCTGAGATTTGGCATGAAATTAAAGTTTATTGAGAGCTTTATGCAAAGCTAAAGAACAAAATTTTTAGAGGTTTAGAGAATATTTGATGAATTTTTATAGTTAGTAAAAATTCTAGTTTTAGTCTGATGTACTGTTTACTTGGTCTAAAAATAATTTCTGTCACATGGGGCTCAAATGATGCCCAATCACCACAAAATTTTATATGAAGAAACTAAAGGTTTATAGTTAATTTTTTCAACTAGAAGCACCTCATTTGAAGGTCTAGAGAGGGAGATATAAATGTTTAAAGATTCTGCCCAATACTAGGCACCCCAACTGACCTCAGGTATTGTTTAATTGGGTTTCGAGATCTGGACGTGCCTAAAATGGTCTAAAGTTATTTTTTCCCTTTAGTTAACATCTGTAGCTTTCCAAATTGATACTATTTGTATAGATTGGAGTTTTTTGAGATTAATTGGATATTTTTGAAATTTACTATAGAAACCTATGATAGCACCAGTGGATAGCTAGACCTCTAGATCTTTTCTAATATCAAACATCTTTTGTCTTGGATGTTATGGTCTAGACATATTTTTAGTATAAAGTAGACATGTATAACTTTCTAGAATGTCTAAGAATTCATTATTTTAAAATTTTTAGAATTAGTTATAGTTTTCCAAAATTTGTGATAGAAGTGAGGAAATTCTAGCCAAAAATATATATATGAATTTTATGTGTCTCCTTACTCTCTATGAGTTGTAGGCCACTTTTGGTGATGTGAATAAGTTGTATTTATATAATTAAATATGAGAATGTGATGTATGAGTTCACATGGTCCACATGACATCGAATAAAATTTTTATACGCGATGCAATGCTAAAATGATCAATATTTTAATGCCTTTTTTCCTTGAGAACTTATGTGATTCTTGAAAATGAGTTATTTAAAGGCATGAAATGAGCTAGAAATTATAGTGTTACATGTGAAACATTTCAAGTGCCACCTCATGCTTCTTAATAAGCTTTGAAGACAATGCCATTGAAAAAAAAACTCATTCTTTTCCTATTGGTCATTCGGTGGCTATACAAGGTGTCACTCTCTCAATTATGCATCAAGGTATGTTACATTTTCCCCAAGACTCTATAAACTACATGGCTAAATAATATGGTAACAAGTGAATAAACACCCACACATGAACGCTTATAATAAGGGAATTAAATAATGCTAATATGTGGTTTGTTTATCTTTCTTTTTGCAAGGTCCCATATCACCAATTGCTAGCATCTATTCCTCCACTTGAATGAATTTATCTTTAAGCTTTTGTCTCACCATATATATAACTAAGTCAAGTAATTTGTAACAACCGGGAAAAAGAAAAGAAAAGGGAAAAGAAAGAAAATGAAAGCTGAAAATTTTCGGAATCCAGAATTTCTGCCAAGTCCTCTCGCAATAGTGAGAAACGGTCTCGCTACAGCGAGAGAGCTAGTTCGCAACAGCGAAGGCGATTCTAGCTATAGCGAGTGCTGGTAGCAGTCCATATAGAAAACAGAGAATTGCTTGTTGTAGCGTGCGCCATAACGAAAGTGAAGTCTGGAACTGACGCGATTTCGCCATAGCGAATGGTAAATCTCGCCATAGCGAAGGGAACTGACCCGATCTCACCGTGGCGAAGGCTACACCTCGCCATAGCGAAGCCAGATTACGCGAGCTCGCTATAGCGAAGGTTAGTTTTCGCTGTAGCAAGAGAGAGTCAGTCCGGAAGAGAGTAAATAGCGACAATCAGACTTCATTAAACGCCCAAACTCATTTCTTCTCTCATATCTGCCCTAAGCTTCGACCCAAAAAGAGAAAGAGGCGTGGAGAGTGTGAGAGATCAAGAGAAGGAGGAAGATCAAGGGAAAGGTAAGGTAACTTCTCCCATTTCTCTTTAGAACTCTGATCCCCTCCCTTTGCCCTCTCTTTCTGCGGTTTTATTTGTGAAAATGGACGAATTTTGGGCATGGGTCAGAAGAGGGAAAGTGGAAAACTCTTTTGAATCCCTGAGTTTTCTTTGAAAATGAGGTTTTCCACTACCATGGGAGCTTGAGAGAGAGAAAGGGTTAATGGCATTCTAGAGAGAGAACCCTAGGTTGTGTGTGATAGAAGGGTTGCTCTAAATTAAATTACAAGAGAGTAATTGCATGCTTTTGGTGTGTCTAAGCTCAAGAGAAACACCTCCATCAAGGTGTGATTGTGGACCTAAGGAGGGAAAGGAGAAATTGAAAGGAAAAGCTAGTATTAGCTTTGGCTCCAAAGGTAGCTCTCTTTTTCACTCTTTCTTGTTGCATTCTTGGATATGATAGTCATTGTATGATATGTATATGCTGAATGTGTGGAATATGCCATATGCTATTGTTTTGATGCATTGATGTCAATATGCTTGTGTGATGAGTTGTGAGAATTGCTCGGGTGCGATAGTGCCGAAAGTCCCTTGAGATGGGTGAGGTGAAGCCGAAAGTCCCTTGAGATAGGTGAGACAAGGCCAAAAGTCTCAAACGAGTGAGGCCAAGTCAAAAGTCCTTAAACTCGGGTGAGGCCATCCAAAAGTCCCTAGACTCGGGTGAGGCTAGACCAAAAGTCCCTGGAGCTCTTTTTTTTGGCATTGTTGTGATTCCATAGCATGTACAATGTGTGTTGGATGTTGAGAATGACTAAGTGCTTATTCACATGCTTTGACTTGTTATATGCCTTGATTGCTTGGTGGATTGAGTGCATGAGCTACTGAGATTCCCTGAATCTCACCCCTTTCCCCTCCCAACTAATATGCTAGGTGGAGCTCAAGGAGAACCGAGCACACACCAAGGAGCCTAGGAGCATGCGTAGCTAGTTATGAGTTTATGTTTTGATATTTTGATGTATATATGATGTAAAGTGGTGCCAAATGAAGATGTGCCCACTATTTTGAGATGTAAAGTTTGTAGCACGTGTAGAAGTATGAAAGGATATTGTATGGACTATGTTTATAGCCAAATGAATGGAAATGAGGGTTTTACCCCTTTTGTTACATGTATGGAATAGTGCATATTTGGCCGTAGCATAGCGAGATTTGGATGTATGATGATTTAGATCATATGGACATGTTAGATATACTAGTTTTATGCTTTTAAACTTGTCCATGTGGAGTGAGAATGTGTGAGAGGCTATCTAGACCCGTTTTGGACCTATGGGATGCCAAAACCGGTATTTTTGTGAGCTCCGTCAAAGTATGACCGGATGTGCTCCGTTTGCCATGAAATTTGGCATGCCTCTAGAGTTTGTAGAAAGTTTCTTAAAAAGCTAAAGTGGGTAATATTCGGAGGATTATAGAATATTTGGGGAATTGTTGAATTTGGGAGAATTTAATGGATTGGTCATGTACTGTTCATCTAAACCAGAAAATGAAATCTATGGCACTTTTAGACCAAATGGATTTCAAATGTGGTGAAATTTTATACACATAAACTAGAAAACCAAATTGACTTGTAGGAATTGGAATCACCCAAATCGGAGGTCTGTAGAGAGAAATTGGACCGTCTGAAGTTCTGTATCAGCATCAGGGAGCTTACCTGACCCCCATCACTGTTCCATCCGTTTTTGGGGTGCAGGAGCTACTGGACTGATCTGGACTTATTTTTTTCCTCTAGTAGACATCTGTATCTTTCCGAATTGGTATAATGTGCCCAGATTGGAATTTTGTGGATTTAGTTATGAATTTTCGAAAGTCATGACAGAAAGCTGCACCAGAAACAGTGACAGATGGACCTTCCTCCCATTTTTGATGTCAAACTTGGTCCAAATGCTGAGATTTTAATTGGAAATGATTTTTCGTGTAAATTTAACACTTAGAGCTTTCTAGAAAGCTAAAGTTTGCTACATTCCCATTTTTCTACAATTTCTTATGATTTTCCAAACTTAGAGCCAAAATATGACTTTTGGGCCCAAGTGAGAAAATGTAATTTTTATGGTTTTCGGCTCTATACCCGTGGCTTATGATTTGTTTCATGCTATGTATGAATCGTATATATGGAGTTTGAGTTGAAAATGCTTGAGATGGGTTCACAGGACCCACGGGGCAAAAGATGAGTATATAAAACCCCGGCTCATAGCATGCAAATGCCACGGAAGAGTAGTGATTCTTTGGAAATCATGTGGAACCGAGCCCAGTGAGAGGCTGGGTAGCGGTAGTAGTTTAAGGTGTCACATAATTCCCACTTGTCCCAACACTCATCCAACATTTATCTATTTAGTGGTTAAGGCTAATGCATATAAAATTCTACTTTTGTTTTTTCCTAATCCCACAACTCTAATCTATTTAGCCACTATGGTATCATGCCTTCTCATTATCTTTCGACCATTACTTAAATGAAAATTCCCATTATTTGCATGGTTAAGGAAGATTCAAAGGCTATAACCAAATATATCTATGTATAATGAGGTAGTGAATGTCAAGGTGGCATGGTTTTGTCCTCGTTATCCCTTGTTTGTTTATTTCTTCATGCACCAATCACTCATCCATCCAAGACACCAATGTTCCCATATTTATTCTAGCACTTCATTTGTTTCCTTATTCAAGGTTTGCATAGTCTCGAATCTACATGTACAACCAAATCATGAATAGCACTGAACACCATACAGAATACGTTCAATGCACATTTTAGTGTAGGAGCATGCAATTATCAAACAACAGCATACATTCAATTATTAGGCTATTATGCTTCGATCATTGGCCAATAATAGTAATCTGATACTCATAAGAGCCACTTTAGTAGACATACATGCAATAAGACCCAGCATAGGGAATTTATGAATTATTAAGTGCAATTACATGCATAAACAGAATGAATATAGTGTTAACTACCTATTTTGTCACTACTGTTATATTAAGTTAGCCCTTAGCTTTTAGTGTCAAAATTCTTTCGCTATATAATCTCCTTAAGGCCACCCTAACTTGTCATGTACATAAATTCATTCATAGAACAAGAAATAGAGTTAAGTGAGATACTCAATTCATAATTCTTAAAGGAAGAGTCTATGCACCCTAAACGTTTAGCATGCTGAAAACCATAACAGAGGGTTCTAATCAAAAGTGAATTTTTGAAATCATTGCTTTGATAACAAGTTGTCATACCTAGAGGATTCTTACTATGTTATTATGAGAAATACATGGTCAAGCTCTATTTTTCTCCTTACCATTCTAGTATTCCTTCTGTTATAGAGATTTGGGAGCTAATAGAGACACGTTATCCTGATTTTTAAGGTGTGTTCTTGAGAAATTTATTTACCCCATTAAATTTCATCCAAAAATCATGAAAATTGGTAAAATGATTCCTTATAATGTTAATTAAAATCCATTAAAATGGTTTTTGAAAATTCCTATAGATGAACCCTTAATCATCTCCATTTAGGACTTTACCTAATTTGAATTTGTTGCATATTGTCCCTTATGTTTTCTAACTTTGTTGGCCTAGTATACAAACTCTAAAAATTTTAAAACTTTCCAAACCTAAGTTTGTATGTCTTAGCTACTTCTCCACAAAATTTCTTACATTAACTCATTCATTTACCTAATTCAACGACATTTATTATGATTTTGCTTAAAGCTGTCCCGTAAATGTATAGTTGAATTGGTGCCTAGTTTCCCTAATCTATCTTGTTCTAAAATTTATGAAATTTTCCAAATCTTATTTTCAAAGGCTAGATGACTAATTTGACAAAACTACAATGGCAAAACAGGTAGTTAACATTGTATTCATTCTGTTCATATACATAATTGCATTGAATAATTCATGAATTCCCTATGCTGTGTATGGTTGCATGTATGTCTACTAAGGTGGCTCTTATGCATATCAGATTATTGTTATTGGCCAATGACTAAAGCATGATAGCCTAACAATTGAATATATGCTACTATTTGATAATTGCTGCTCCTACACTAAAATGTGCATTGAATGTATTCTGTATGGTGTTTAATGCCATTTATATGTATGCTCCTTGAATGCATTGTTAACTAGTAGGATTTTATCTCATTATGATACTAACTTATTTTTCTAGGTATTAGTTATATAGCAAAAGAGCCAATCAAGCAGAAAGTAGACCAGTAGAATAATAGACTATGTCTAGTAATGCTGTCACCTTTGTAAATTCGTTGAAAAGTGCGAAACTTAACATATGACTTTGATTTTGGGAATTTAGTTATATTTCATAATCCTCTATCTAGGATGGGTGAGGTAATTGTACATGAATGATTTTTCCCATTTAGCCTGATAGTAACATTTAACAGAAATGCTAAATTGTATATAGAAGTATCTCCTACTATCATTTTTGCATGAAACTGATTATCATAATTTGGAAAAAATTTTGGAATATTAGTACATGTTGGGTAAGGTCAAAGAACCCATTTTGGGATTTTATGCATGAGTCCTTTGCACTTAGACGAATCATAATAGAGTATACTATTTTAGATTGTCATCTTTGTACAAAATCCATATATTAAATGTTTGTGTTCTATAGAGGTACTTGGGGAAGGATTCTAGATTCTAAATTTTTATAATGAGTCATCTAGCCTTTGAAAGTAAGATCTAAAAAATTTTAGAATTTTTAAAACTAGTTAGGTTAGGGAAATTAGGCACCAATTCAACTATACATTTATACTGGATAGCTTTGAGTAAGATTCATAATAAATGTTGTTAATTAGGTAAATGAATGAGTTAATGCACAAATTTGATGGGGAAGTAGCTAAGACATATAAACTCAAGTCTAAAAATTTTTAGAATTTTTAGAGTTCATTTACTAGGCCAACAAAGTTAAATAGAAGGGACAGCATGCAGCGAATTCAAACTAGGTAAAGTCCTAAATAGGGATGATTAAGGGTTCATCCATAGGAATTTTCAAAAACTATTTTAATGGATTTTAATTAACATTATAAGGAATCATTTTACCAATTTTCATGATTTTTGGATGACATTTGATGGGGTAAAGAAATTTCACAAGAGCAAGCCTTAAAAATCAGGATAACATGTCTCTATTAGCTCCTAAATCTCTGTAACAAAAGGAATACTAGGATGGTAAGGAGCAAAACAAATTTA
This sequence comes from Erythrophleum fordii, assembly GCA_032878935.1. Lineage (NCBI taxonomy): Eukaryota > Viridiplantae > Streptophyta > Magnoliopsida > Fabales > Fabaceae > Erythrophleum > Erythrophleum fordii. The sequence goes on from JAVQMF010000046.1 coordinate 24,586,944, forward strand.
TGACCACATATTTCTCATAATAATATAGTAAGAATCTTCTAAGTATGACAACTTAGTATTAGAGCAATGATTCAAGAAATTCAATTTTGATTAAATCCCTCTATTATGGTTTTCGACATGCTAAATGTTTAGGCTACATAGATTCTTCCTTTAAGAATTATGGATTGAGTATCTCACTTGACTCTATTACTTGTTTTGTGAATGAATTTATGTACATGATAGGTTAGGATGGCCTCAAGGGGAACATAAGCTGAGATTTTAGAAAAACTGATAGCAACCGTATAGTCAATGTCCGATAATTTAGAAGAACAAGCAGTTAAACAAGCTGCCACTGTCGAAGCAATTGAGCAAGAATAGGAAGCTTTAGGGAAGAGAGAAGTGGACAGTAATGTAGAAAAAAACCCCATAGATGTGGATAAGCCAATAGAAAACCATGAGACAACTAAGGAAATAGAGCCTAGAGTCAACCTTATACTATTAGTTTTATCCCATTTCAATAAAGCTCATCCCCCATTATTTCAAGGTGAGCATGACCTTACTAAGGCAGAAGGTGGGTCATACAGCTAGAAAAAATATTCAGGGTACTGGATTGTACATCAGAGCAGAGAGCCCTATTGGTGGCTTATGTGCTTGAAGGAGAAGCTGAGTTTTGGTGAAAAAGTGCAGAGCGAACCTTGACAGCTATAGGAACCCCACTCAATTGGGAAACCTTCTAGAGAGAACTATTTTCCTCTTTCAGTAAGAAGTGGGAAGGAAGCAGAGTTTATGAAGTAAGTACAAGATGATATGATGGTAAACCACTATGTGGCCGAACACATAAAATTGTCCAAATTTTCTTCTTACTTGAGAAATCATGATGAAAAGGCATGGAGTGCTTTTAAATTAGAAAAGGGACTCTGACAAGAAATCAGGGATAGAGTAATCACCCATAGATAGAGAAATTTTAAGGAGTTAAGAGAAATCTATAAGTTAGCAGAAGAAAGTATCTAGGATGTAGAGGCAGAAAGAAGAAGAGTACAATCAGAAAAGAGAGAGAGGAGAATAATACTTTTGTAACATTCAGTTTCTCTGTAAACGTATGAAACTCACCAGATACAAAAGAAAATTCCTTGAATAGAATGATTTGAGGTCAAATAAAATTAGAGTAATAATCTAGATCTCAGATAATGAAGATCCAAGGCCAGAGGTACCTTGAAAATGAAATCAGAATAACTAGATAAAATTTAATGAAAATGCAGTGATATTTTTGTAATTTTAAATACTTGTCAGAAAACTCAAAGGAGGGATTTTTAAATAGAAAAAATGAGTTTTCTAGGATTCTTAGAGACTCTAAAAATTATAGGAACCCCTAGAATAGTTAAAACCCCTTTGGTTTATCTTTTAAAAATGATGATTGACCCGAACTGTGACTTTTTTATTCGAGAAGGTTTTAGATTCAATTTAGGTGAAATCAAAGGCATTTTATAAGTTAGAAATCTTAAATTTTCTGATGAAAAAAATGACTCTAGAAAAGGAGCTAAAATGAGCATAAATAGCAAGGGTCAAGAACGGGGGACATAAAGGAAGTTTTTAAAGGACAATTTTAAGAAAGCTTGCCTCATTTATGTCGTGCTTCTTCTCCTCTCCCTTTAACCAACTTTAGTTCTGCCTAAAAACAAAAGTGAGACCAGTTATGGAGGACGCACAAGATAGGAGTCAAGAAGGGAGGAAATACTAGAAAAAAGGTAAGGAAATTCTTAGCTTTTCATGCATTTTCCTTGACCAAACTTGTTTTCCTCCTTGTTCTCTTTCTTCCTATAGTTTGGATGACTTATTTGGACTAATTTATGGCTGGTTCAAAGGAGAGAACTTATAATTTCAAGGAGAAGCTTGAAGCAAGGGAAAGAACTCTTGAAAAAGTCTTGAAATAAGGTAACTTCCTTGGCTTTTCTTGCATTTCTTGCTTGTTGTCCTTCCTTGTAGTTTCAGCCATCCTTGAGGCCAATTAAGAAGGAAGGAATTTTGTCCAAACCAAAGTAGGATTAAGGGTTTTAGAGTGTGAGGATTAAGAAGATGCCATTGAAATTGAATAAGGAACATTAAAGTGTAAGTTAGCAAAGTTAGGGATTTTGGTGTACCTTGGCCAACATAGAGCTTCCTAATAATAATTTAGATTATCTAAGAGTATGAATGAGTTCTTAAGACACCTAGGAAGCCACACATATGCCAATCCTTTAAAGAAAATAAAGCAAACTCCATGGGTCCTTCTTATAGGGGATGTCTCAGCCAAGAGAGGTTTGGCTACCTAGGGAGAGTTTTAAATTTTTATAAGGTTAGAAAGGGACTAAATATGATAGATGAACATCAAAGAAAGCCTTGGGATGAATTTAAAAGCCTTGGTTTATGAGATGGAGGTATAGGCTTCATTTTAAGACATAAAGAAGCAACTAAGATATAGGCTCCTTGAAATGAAATTATGGTGGCTCCAAGGAGTTTAAATAGAGTCAAGAGACTTAGATTGAAGGAAAAAATGAAGCAAAGATAATAAATTCTAATAATTGCTTCATTGTATCTTGTATGGAGCCATTATATAGTCATATGGGAAAGCAACCCTCCATAGAGTTTGCATAAAGCTAGAGCTTGCTCCTATGATTGAAACATATTCTATTTAATGTATCTAGGCTAAGAGAATCAAGTGCCATCTAGTTACATGAGCTTGACTAAAAAAGGGCAGAAGAGTTCAAGAGAAAAGTGTTATGATTTTACTTCAAGGTAGCTCATTAACCTTTCTCTCATACATTGCTTGATATTTATTTGTCTTTGAGTACTTGTATATATATTTGAACTATGAGAAATGTTCCTAGCTATTTCTTACATGTTATGGTACTATTATGTTTCTTGAAAAATGTTTATGTATGCAATATAGCTTGAATGGGTTTAGTGATGTTAAAAGTCCTTTAGCAAGGGTGAGGATGAGCCAAAAGTCCCTGAGAATGGGTGAAACAAAGCTAAAAGTCTCAAGAAGAGTGAAGCTAAGTAAAAAGTCCTTTGAAAGTGGGTGAGGCAAATCCAAACGCCCTAAAGAAGATGGGTGAGGCCAGACCAATACCTTTGAGAGCCTATGTTTGCAATGTATAAATTTCTATGACAAGGAAAATGCTTTATGTATGTTCACTAGTAGCTTAAATACCATGCATGTATTCTCTGACATGTATATGTATCCATTATATATGTTTGAAAGGGTAAAGAGCTATTGTGGTTCTTTAAATCTCACTCTTCCCTATTTTCTATCTAACCATGTCTAGGTGAAGCTCAAGGAAGCAAAAATAGGAGCCAAGAAGTATATTGTGCAACACTTTGACAATAGCATAGCTTTGAATGTAATTTGATATCAAAGTTTGTAAAGACATGATGTATATGAGATGTAACCATTTGAACAAGTTTAAATGTATGCAATTATGATGTGTATATCAATCTTGAAACTAAATGAATGCATATGTTAGAGATTGACATCCTAGCACCCTTATGTTCATGTGTATGAATGCATGTGGTATGGTGAGATTTAGCCCTATAATGAATTGAACCATTTGGCATGCTTTCTTAGGCTTCATTTATGCTTTTGGACATGCCCAAGTGGTTATGAAATGTTAAGAAATGCATTTGGTGCCTTATGATACCATTATGGACTTTAAATTTGACCAAATCTTAAGTTAAACTAAATTCTAACCAAATGGATGAGTTTTTGCATGATATTTGGCCAACAATTAGGTCTCATCTAGATATTTTCACAAAAAAAAAGAGCACTCAATTTAGAGCTCTATAGAATTTATTATGATTTTTCAAAGTTGGCTAAATTATGTAAAATTAGTATGGTTACCGTTCATTTGGTCATTTTACTTTTCTATGTCACATGTAGATCAAATGAAGTCCAATATGTATGAAATTTTACAAGCACAAACTAGACATCATAAAATTTCCATAGCCACTAAGATCACCTCATTTGGAGCTCTATAGAGGGAGAAACAAATTTTTGAAATTTATGGTCAGTATTAGGACGCAGCAGAGACCTTTGATACTATTATATTGTTTTCGTAGTTTAGATGGTGTTTTCTTGGTCTAGAACTATTTTTAGTCATTATTTAACATCCAAATATTTTTATAAAGCTATCATATGTATAATTTAAATTTTTCTAGAATTAGTTATGAATTTTTAAAATTCATATCAGAAATCTGCAACACTAACCTGAGGCTAAAAATCTGATATGGTGGAGTGTGTTCCAAAATCCGTAATTTATAAGGTGAATGATGTTGGGTTCTGATATGGATGGATATATTATGGATGGAAAATGAGATTGATAAGCTCATATGGTCTATAAAGCATAAAATGAATTAATTGGGCTCCTTGTTATATAATTTTATGCCATTAAATATCCTATTTTCTTAGAATTGTGTAATAGTAAGCCTATGGAATGCAAAGTAAAGACTAATGGGCTAAGGTATTACAACTTTTAAGAGAGGGAATGGGAGAAAAATCTAGAATAAGAAACCTAGAAAGGGTGGAGAACAATTTAGAGGGAAACAGCAAGGCCAAAGTTCTATAGTGAGAGTATGCAATAAATATGGCAAGAACTATGGATACAACCCTTGCAAAATTAGTAAGAATGTATACTTCAAATGTGGCTAGCCAGGACACTTTTCTTGAGATTGTAAAGTCTAGAAGGAGCTAGCCCTAGAAGCCAGACCACATATCCAAAGGTGAGCATTTGCTCTAACCCAGTAGGAGGTGGGTCGATCGCCTAGTTTGATCCAAGGTACACTTTTAATTAATAATTGTATTGTAAATGCACTATTTGACTCTAGCGCAACCCACTTATTCATTTCATACAACTATGATAAGAGTCTGGATTTGAGAGTTAACACATTACCATTTGATCTATTTATAACTACTCTCACAGGTGGATCT